>OZ010714.1:18116158-18767761 GCA_963932345.1 Ophion ventricosus
ATTCAGGGTGGAGCACCTCAAAAACGGAGCAAAAGCAAAGACGCGGTGATTATTGATCACCGATCGCACCCTTTTTCTCGCAACAATGGCACAAAGATCGAATAAACTGCCCAATAATTATTTTCCCTCCTTCTGAATATACTTCAGAAAATCAGCATTATCAAGAATCAACGTTCACACATTAAAACCGAGTTTAGTCGGGCCCACATGATTGTCCCTAACTTTGTTAGGGCCCTAATTCGGACATGTCCTGTTACTATGTTAAATGCTCGAAGGGGAGAGTTTTAAGTTCGAAAAATCGTTGCAGTGGAAGAAAAATGAACAACGTAGGGTAATATTAATTAAAATTAGAACTATGAACGTTATTGAGACTTTATTTATTTCGAAAATTCAGAACGGCGAATTTAACGGTTGTGTATAAACTTGGGGCCTACAAAAAAGGTTGATTTAAATTCTTTTTCCAGATGAGGATATTGGGATGATGAGATCGGGATCTTACACAGCATTGATACATAGTCTTGCCAAGTTTGAATTTAGTTATTGCAAAATATTGACATACCATAAAGTTATTACCTTAAAATGTAATTTTTAACGGGACACACCCGAGTAGACGGCAGAAAAGATAGATGAATTTTGCGAATTTTTATGTCAAAAACTATTAGTCCGATTTCATGCAAATTTATTTTATTAGAAAGTATAAATATTGAGGGATATTGACAATTTTTTTTATAAATACATATTCACTGGGAGCGCTGTTATTGTGGCCGGCGTAAAACATGTCCCTTGCTGGCGGCCCCCATAATTGCATGCAGACGGTTGATCTGACAATGAAACAAAAATTTCGAAAAAATTCTTAAAATGTATGTATCGTAGGATTTTTTTACTTGATTATTTGTTTTTATCAAGTCAGAAAGGTTGGAAATTTAGGTTGAAAAATGAACGGAAATGTCAAACAGGCGGCATTAAAAAAAAATTCAAAAAATCCTACGATGCGAAGGGCGTTATGCCTACACTACATTTTAAGAACCTTTTCAAATTTTTTGTTTCAGAACAACCGACAGCAAGGGACATGTTTTACGCTGGCCACAATAACAGCGCTCGCACTCAATACATATTTATTTTAAAAATTGTCAATCTACCTCAAGATTTATATTTCCGAATAAAACAAACTTCGATCAAATTCAACAAATAGTTTCTGATATAATAGTTTCCAAAATTCACCTATTTTTTCTACTTACTTAAAAATGTTATTTTTCAAAAGTTATTACTTAAAAATTCTATTTTTAAGAAGTTATTACTTAAAAATTCTATTTTTAAGAAGTTATCACTTAGAATGTGATTTTTAAGAAGTTATCACTTAGAATGTGATTTTTAAGAAGTTATCACTTAAAAATATTATTTTTAAGAAGTTATAATTTGAAAATATTATTGATAATGTAGTTCTCGTATAGTAATAAAACTTTCATATGACCAGATAAGTTTTTGAATTTTTGAAAACTACGAAAATGGCAAGCTGCGGTAAAAACGTTCACCTTTCGACCAAAAAGAACAAAATTAAAATAATTTTTTTCAACTTTTTTATGCACTATGATAAATGGAAAACATATAGTATCGTATTAAGATTCAGGAACGATAGAAAAATAAATATTGGTAACATTGTACAAGGCACACTTTTATTTGGTGGCCGAATTAAAAAAGGCTCGTGGATCATTATAGACATGGGACTTTATATAGTAGTTTTGTTACTCACAATAATAATATTTCACTATGATAAAACGGATCTTGGGGCTCTATTCGAACAGTCACGAGTAAAAGAACAGCAGAAGGTAAAAGTCTGCGGAGTGCTCGAGAAGAGAAAAATAAAATTGAAAAAAAATACACGGAAAAGAATAAGGATTCATAGCCAGGATTCATAGCTATGGCACAACCCCACCCGGTTTCGATCACCCGGATATCTCTCTTTCCGCTGCTCGACTTCTCTATCATTTTCTACATCCCCCCTCTCTTTCTCTTCCTCGCTATCCCTCCTGGTCGTTCCCGGCGACTAATTGAATTTTTGAAACGTCTATAAATCGCGAGATCGAGAGTTTCTCCGCAAGATCCAAGACGTTCGTAGCCACGCATTACAGCGATGATAAATTTCGAATTCGGGATGGACAAATCGAAGGATAAATCGAGACTATTCGTTCGCCTATTTGAAATTTAAAATAAGATTTTTTTTATCGGATCTATTCTATAATGATAGAGGCTTGGCCTGTAAATTGGATCGTTGGGAAAAAAACATTCACGCAAAAATAGATGGGTCTTAATCCGTGATGGAAAATGTTTATCAGCAGCATTAAAATTGCCCCGAAACCCATTAGTCTTCTCGACTTTTTGCACTCGTCGTAGTCAGCGACGAATCCCAAAGCCCGTTAGCCGTCACTTTACGTCACGTTCATTTCCATCGTCAAGTTGAAATCTTCATCTACGTGCTTTTCTTGGGAACTGAATAAATTTGCCCTTTTCTGTTATTAAGGGGGCACACCCGAGTAGAGAGCGGAAAAAATAGGTGAATTTTGGGAATTATTATCTCCAAAACTATTTGTCCCATGTCATCCAAGTTTATTTTATCCGAAAGTATAAATATTGAGGTATATTGACAAATTTTTTAAATAAATTTTCATTGACTGGGAGCGCTGGTACTGTGGCCAGCGTAAAATATGTCCCGCCCTGGCGAACCCACTGATTGCATGCAGTCGGTTGATCTGAAACAAAAATTTAGAAAAGTTTCTCAAAATGTGATTTATAAAGTCCTTCGCATCGTAGAATTTTTTGTACTGAATTATTTTTTTTATCAAGCCAGAAAAGTCGGAAATATAAGTTGAAAGATAGATGTAAATTTCAAAACTGCGCCATTTTTCGAAAAAAAAAATTTCAAAAACTCCTAGACGCGAAGGACTTTATACATTACATTTTACGGCGCTATTCTACCGTGATGGCTCAAAAAAAGCTATTTTTTAATTTTTTTTTGAAAACTGTTGCATGTATTGGTACAAACTTTTTTTCGCTTAACGGTACGCTCTTATAGAATAGAAAACAATTTTTTTTGTTGCATATGAATGTAATTATTTATAGTTTATCATCGTGTAGAGGCATGACAAAAAAATTATATCATTGGCGTTGATGATTTGCGCTCTCCAGGTAATCTGAAAAAAAAAATGCAAATAGATTCTTAATCTGTATGACTGTCGCTATCGCCCGAACTAGAATTATTTTCAAAATATTAATTTTTACTTATACTTTCGCCCGAATTATGACGAAAAAAAACGTGTTTTTCGAACATTTTTTGCAAAAAATGACGCCATTTCGTTATTTTGCAATATAAAATAATCATTCTAGTTCGAACGATAGCGGCAGTCATACAGATTTAGAATCTTTTTGAATCTTTTCTTTCAGATAACCTGGAGAGCGCAAGTCATCAACGCCAGTGACATGCTTTTTGTCATGCCTTTACACGATTATCAATTGTTAAATAAATATACATTGATATGCAATAAAATAGTTTGTTTTCTATTCTGTAAAAGTGTACCTTCAAGCGAAAAAAAAAAGTTTGTACCGATACATGCAACAGTTTTCAAATACAAAAAATATTAAAAATATCTTATTTTTTGAGCCATCACAGTAGAATAGCCCCTTAAGAATCATTTCGACATTTTTGTTTCAGATCAACCGACTGCACACGTGCTAGCGAGGGCCATTTTTTACGCCGGCCACAATAACAGCGCTCCCAGTCAATACACATTTATAACATTTTGTCAATATACCGCAATATTTATATTTCGAATAAAGCAAACTTGGATGAAATCGGACAAACAGTTTTCGAGGTAATAATTTCCAAAATTCATGTATTTTTTCCGCCGTCTATGTGCCCCCTTAAGATGAGTCCGATCTAGTGAACCTTCAATTGCATTGTTGTTGGAAATATTCGAGCTTACCGGTGCAACATTTGTCGTAGCGATATAATTAGAATCCCATACTTGTTCCTGCTTCCTGATAGGGATGCAATGGGTTATCGACGATTCAAACGTCACGCTCGTACATTGGATTCTAATCTGGATTCCCCATTGAAATCCAATGTACGAATGAAATTCGAATCTTAAAGGATTGCCAAATTATCGAAAATTCTTGATGGATCCTATTGCATTCTGTAGCTTCAATTTATAAACAAAATATGCAGATATACAAAATGAGTGGATCTTAAACAGTATAAATCTTATGTTAAACAGTATAAATTGCTTAAGGGGGAAAAACCCTTTAGACGCCCGAAAATGAGTCATTTTTCAGAAATTTTTTTCAAGGTGATAAAATAATTGCATCATTTAAAAATGTTGACATTATCTTGTTACAACTTTCAAGTGTTAATTTTTTTTAACAGAACCAAATGGCGGCGTTATAAGGTATTCCTTTAGGCATCTTTTTCGTGATATCAAAAAGTGCTCTATTTGTCTGATTTTTTCTATTGATCTGAAACAGAAATCGGAAATATTTTTCGCTTATTGGCATGTGTAGGGGAAGGATATACCTATAAAAATATTTGAAAAGTCTAAAATTAAAAATTATGTAGACTTTTTAATCAAATTTTCGTATTTTTGACCATTTTATCGACAATTTCTACCCTAAAAAAGCAATTTATTTATGCGATAACCTTAAAACTTTGGGTATATCCTTTCGATAATGCTATAGTGAGAAACCTCCCAAAATTTCAGACAGATCGATCAATAAATTTTTGAGCTATAACATGAGCAATTTTTGAAAATACAGTTTCGAGATAATCACGTTTAAAGTTTCCCTAGTTCACAGCATGCGGTCCCGGCGCGCTCTCGACTATGTGCTATAACTTCGTAAATATTTCATATTTCGATTTTTCGATTTTCCAGTATACTCTCAATATATTATACTTTCGAAATATGTGAAAAAAAAATCGATTTTTTGAACATTGTAAAGGGTTTTACCCCCTTTAAAAAGTCTATCTTATAAATCGATTTGAATCACATCACTGAAAATTCACTTAAATTATTCTTTGTTATTTATTTTACTGCACTTTGATATAATGTCACCACACACGTACAGGCTAACGAAACGTGCAAGTTACATTTCAACACGCTTATAGAGATGTCGGTGGATGTTGGGAGTCTCCAACAAATTTGTACACGGAATCACGAAAGGATATTTGTTTTGCCGATCCAACAAATTCAGTTTGAAAATTTCAAATAAAAAATTCTCAAACGACGTTAAACGGGCAGTAGGGCGCTATGCGGTTGGATTTCAATGTGGATTTCAATTCTTATAGGGATGTGGTACGATCTGGGAACTAACCGACAAATTTCTGCACGGGTAAGTGAAAATGATTTTCTTTCAGCGAATATTGTATCGTGTTGAAAAATGTTATTCGATTCAAATGAATGTTTAGAAAAAAAAAATTCTTATCGCTCCAAACCCAACGGGGAACAGCGGAGAAGATCGTAGACTGATTGGCCGCATACGATCGTCCCTTCGTGGTCCGGAATTGCAGCTGCTACTGCTACAATATACTATGCATGCGTACGTTGCAGCCCGGAGAACCGATGTGAACAAGCTAAGTTTTCATTTTAGATTTCCCCAATTATACTGTCTAAATATACCTCAGATGTATGCAATGCGAGTATGTAGAGTTGCATTCGTCTGCACAATGGAAATTGAGCTTGGGGATTGAGAGGAATATTTATGATGTGATGATTGTCCGAGTTGCTGCTTGCAATGTTGCTTAGAATAAGTTCTAAGCCCGTGAACACGAAACAGGTTAGTGAATAAACTAATAGAGGGTGTCTCAAAATGACCTGACATTTTAATTTATTGATAAAACGTATTATTTATTCGAAAAGTACGAATATTTTAATTTTAATATAAGGTACAAACATGGAAGTTATGTGTGGAAAATAATATCCGATAAATGGCGATCTCGTCCCTGTTTGCAAACGTGCATTCTTTTGACGAATTTTTTTTATAACATTTTAGCATAATAGCGGAGTAATTTCATTAATGGTGCGTCCAATTGTTTCCTTGAGCTTCGGAATGGTCTGTGGATCATGGGCACACACTTTTCCTTTCAGAAAACCCCAAAGAAAAAAGTCCAATGGCGTCAAATCGCACGATCTTGGTGGTCAATTCACATCGTCGCGGTGCGAGATAAACACGACCATGAAACTTCGTCTGCAATTTTCACCATTTTTGTAGTGAATTTTCACTATTTCTATGCGTTGCTCGATCGCGTAATTCTTCATAATTAAATCTCAATACTTCCTGATGCCAGTTGTCGAAGACCAGTACTGTGGATTGGGGTTACTTTGATCAATTTTGAAATGAAAATCAATATATATCTTTAAATAATATCGTAAATAATATTGTTTGAAATGGGAACATCAACTTTTATTAGTCTTTTTATCTTCTAAATTACAATTTAAAATATTTGAAATTAAATGAGAAAAAAAAAATAATTAGTCATGATCAAAGTTATACTGAGAGTGGGGTTACTTCGATACCGGCCTTTTTCTTCATGAGAATCGGAAATAAAATAAAGTATATAAAGTCAAATATAAGATGAAGAAGGAACATTTTTCCTAAAGAGGAAAAAAACGGTCAACGAGATCGAAAGTTACAACGATTTTTATTACTTTGATCGAACAAATATTCCACCTTTACTTTTCAAAATCAACTTTATTGATAAACAACTAGTATTTTATAATTATTTATGCGGTAACCCATCGACAAACTTCGAAACATTAAAAAACTAGAAAAAAAACAAGTTGTAAGGTAGATAACATACTTTTGTCTACCAAGGTAATCTAAATCATAAAAGGTGATCAAATTGTTCATTAGGAACATTTCTTAACCTATAATTCTACAACATTAATATCAATTGGGAATTCAACATAATCATTTTTATCGATAGGTTTCGGTAAGAATGATACTATATCAATGTTATTTATTACAGATATATCTCCTTGAACTCTCTTGAATCTTGTTTTACTTCCAGCTGATTTGAAACCTTCCACTAGTGAAGGGTCTAATTACATTATTTGGCAAACGTACTTGTACGTTTTTTGCCACGGCTGAGAATACTGAGAATATTCCGAGACTAGCAATAAAGATAATACGTGGGGTGAAATTGATCAATGATCAATGTTACCCCGTCGAAGCGATCAAAGACACCCCAACGAAACAACTGCTGCTAAAAAAAAATTTTTTTCAGGATATGCCACACAACAAAGCATAATAGTGTAGTTTAATAAACATTTGCAAAGGTTATTTTTATCAAAAACATGTAATTGCAACACTCAACTTGTTATTTTTTAAGTTATTCCAGCATAAAGAATAGTTTAAATACATTACTTACGTTTTTAATATTTTCACGGTCACTTAAACCCGTTCGTTCGAACTACGTCTGAATGATGACATAAACGTAATTGTTGCCAAACGTAAAAAAAAAAAACTTTCCGTCGCCTTCAGGAATTTCGTATTTTTAATTAAAAAATAAAACAAAGTTTTTATCAAAGTAACCCCAATCCACTGTACTCTATGTTCTCCACAAAAAAAAAAATGGCGCGCAATTTAAAATGTCAGGTCATTTTGAGACGCCCTGTATAATAAACGCGGTAATAATAATATGTTTTGACACAAGAGGAAAAACTTTTTAAAAGTTTGACGTGAATTTCAACCGTGAAAAAAATAAGCATTATTTTCGTTGCGTTTAACTATGTTAACTTCAATATCATGAATCGTATCGAATTCTGTTCGATAATGTGGCAATCCTCTAGGATTTTTATTAGATTCGTACATTGGATTCAAATGGGGAATCCCGATTAGAATCCAATGTACGAGGGTGACGTTTCAGCGAGGGGATCCAATGCGATGACTCATTAGATCCCTATCAGGAAGTAGAGACAAGTATGACAATCCAATTGGATCCCTACGAAATTTTCTGCACGGGGAATGCCAAAAATCCAAAATCGGAGAAATATTATTTGCAATGTCTGTATTCGCAAAATGTCAAATAATTGACAATTGTGTAACTGTGTACATACAGTGTCTGCATCGATTGTTTTTGTTTCACACTGCACCGCATGTTCGATTTTCATTGAACATTACGATTTTCTTTTTTTTTTCAGTGCACCATCTGCTTTACATTAAAAAAACATGATTTAAATTATACCGTTTAGTTACGTGAAGTTTTGTAACTTCACGATTTAATTTCTCCATAGAAAATGGTCAACGAGACTTCTTTAAACATTGAGAATATTAGAGATGGACTTTCGAACGTAATATTTAAAAAATGCATAATTTCATCCACGATACGACGAACATTTACCAAAGCGAAGATGCGAGAACGAGGTTTTATGTAAGGTCGATAAAAAAAGGACAAAAAAAGCGAGAGGAGAGCGTAAAAGCACTATATATACTGTAACTTAGGTCTACATAGACATATCTATATCTACTTGAAGTGAGGTAAGTCGTACTGCACTACCGTCTCGTTTTTCCCACCATGCAGTTAACGGGCTTTACAAAAGTTCGGAGGCAAAGCTATACGACGTGAGAAGAAATTATTCACACGGGGATTATTGGGCGAGAGAACGGCCTCTCAGGAGGAACGCTTTTCTCACCGCTCCCTTCCTCAATCCATGTCTATATGTATAAGTCTACGTATAAGCTTGTGATACGTTTTGGAAAAATTAGATGCGAACAAAAAATGACACAAACCCGCGAGTCGTGAGAGAAATGAATCGTTGATTTTGCGCAATGGCAAGTAATGATGAAAGGTATATTTTTTTTGGCCCCTAAAAATGAAAAAGATAATGGAATCGCATCGCACTCTACCATCGCATAAACGTTGAGCATTGGCATAGCCACGGGGGGGGGGGGGGGGGGGGGGCTCGGTGGACACCCTCCCCCCCACAACCCAGAAAAAAATTAATCCAATATAATTGACGTCAAATAATCGATCAATTTCATTTAAGTTTCACCCAAGCAAGCATAAAGAAATAATTTAATAAAACTTGAACTATTTCCTTCGTCGTAATTTTGTAATTTTCATAAACAGTAACTATTTCATTATGTTAATAAAATAGTTATTTAAGTATCACAATTAAGTCAGCTGTGAGCAAAAGCAATACAATAGAACCTCGATTATGCGAACTAATTGGGACCGAATATCGTTCGGATAATCAAAAATTCGGATAATCGAAAATAGATCTCGGATTTCCGGGAAAATAAACTCATATAATATCAATAATATCGAAAATTCTTTTTATTAATCCAACGACCCTAAATTCTTTATTTAATAGCAATTATAACAATGAATAAAGTTTCAATTTTTATACCACCACTACATATGCAGTTAGATCACAATAATGTATTTTGAAAATATCTCGGAGTGTTAGAAAACAGCTTTATTAGAGAAAAAAAGATACCTTAGGGCGATAACTTAACTGAGAAAAAAAGACCATCATTGAGTTCGGATAATCGACCGTTCGGATAAGGCACCGAAGCGTTCGCATAACCGAAAATTCGGATAATCGAGGTTCTACTGTAGATTAGATGTGCCGGCCGATGAACAATCAGAAAAATGCTGGAAGATCAACATTTACTACCAAGTAATGGATAATATCATTGTAAATCTAAAATGATGATTCGAGAATCTACCGTTAGCTGATGCTTTTTTTAAATTGGATATGAAGAACGGAGAGGATTTCATCGATAATTATAAAAAAATCTTAATAATCGATATGTCAGCCTGATCAGCTGAAGCGGTGGTCATGAAAAACATACTCCAATTGAAAAATGATGACATAAATGCTAAAAATTTGAGAAAGCATATTAAAAAGGAGTACTACCCTAACTTATATAAACTTTTCCAAGCAGCAATAGTACTCCCAGTGAGCTCCGCCGGCTGCGAGAGAAGTTTTTCTTCCATGAAGCTGATACAAATGTGGCTTACAAGCACAATGCTTCAGAAACGATTCTCTCATATGTCACTACTGAACATGGAGGATGACGTTGTAAAAAAAAATACAGCTGAAAAAGTCTTAGGCCGATTTGCAGAAAAGAAATAGAAAACTAAGGCTTATTTAAAGGGGGAATGTTTAAGTTTAAAAATCGATGATTTTATGGAATTTTTTTGGAAGAGAAATAATTATTTCAGATTTTTTAAACTTAACCATTCATTAGGGGGTGTACTTTGATCTACAAAACCGTATTTTTTTAATTACAAAAAAAATTTTAAATGGCTGAGATATCCTGCTGGCTTTGGAGCAGGTCGACTCGGGACTTCGAAAATGGCATACAGTCTGGTACTCGTTGTTTTTATCTGAAACCAATACGGTTGAAGATTTTTATTGAAAACACTCATAGTTCGACTGTAAGCCTAAAAAAAGGTAAAAAATAAAAAATTGGAAGAATTATACAATTTTTAAATAGACATTGCGATTTTCGATGAAATCTTTCTTACATTTTGATATGGAAAAGTACTTTTTTGGCCGAATCTTTAAAACAATTAGGCTTACAGACAAGGATGTTGTTCAGTCATGTGCCAAATTGGGTTAAGATTTTTTGAATAGTTTTTACGTGAAGATGTATGCCAATTTGAAAAATGTAGTTTTGAGTAAAACGTGTTTAAAGTATGGTCATAGAAAAAGTCAAGGTAAATATTCGGAATTGTCACGCCTGTCAGATCGAGCTGATTTTTTTTGTGTTGTTTCTTACAGTTAAAAAACATCATATTTAATATTATTATGGCAGCGCATCAACAAAAACAATTAACAAGAGGGTAATTCTATACTTTAGCATCGAGGGGATGGGCGCAGGGCACCTTAGATGGGTGTATAGAATCGCAGGGTGTGTAGAACACTGGGGTGGGCGGAGGGCACCGCAGATGGGTGTGTGGAATCGCAGGGTGTGTAGAACACTGGGGTGGGCGGAGGGCGCCTTGGATGGGTGCGTAGAATCGTGGGGTGCGTAGAACGACATTGTTTTTGTTGTTGCGCTGCCATAATAATATTAAATATGATATTTTTTAACTGTAAGAAACCACACAAAAAAAATCAGCTCGATTTGACAGGAGTGACACTTCCGAATATGTACCAAAGTCAATGATAACAATTACTTACCGGCTAATCAGCGATTTCAGGGTCATATTCCAAGCCTGCAGCTTCGTCGAAGAATTGATTTTCTTCGGCCATCTGATTTTTCCGTGCTTTTCGAGCCTCTTTACCAGGTGTACAAGTATGAAATGCGGATTTCAGACAACAGATGGTGCACCAATGCAGTTTGTGCTATAAAGATTTGACACTCTACCATTTTGTTGTGTCATCAACAAGTGTCAGATGCGCATGAGTGATAAATTGGCAAAGTGTGTGCATAGTGTTGTGTTGTTGTGTTGTTGTGTTCAATATGTCGAAATTTACACCGAACAAAGAGCATCCGCGGACAGCATTAATTTTTTGTTTTCATTTGAAGAAAACTGCTGCTGAATCATACCGATTACTTCGAGAAGCTTATGGTGAACATGCTCCATCGCAAGATACGTGTGAACGATGGTTCGGTGTTTCAAAAGTGGTGACTTCTCTGTTGCAGACAAGGAACATGGCAAACCGCCAAAAAAATACGAAGATGTGGAATTGCAAGCATTGTTGGACGAAGATGATTCGCAAACACAAAAACAACTCGCCGAGCAATTGGGCGTTAGTCAACAAGTTGTTTCCAATCGGCTACGAGAGATGGGAAAGTTTCAGAAGACCGGTAGATGGGTACCACATGAGTTGAACGACAGGCAAATGGAAAAGCGCAAAAACAGATGTGACATTTTGCTCGCTCGGTACAAAAGGAAGTCGTTTTTGCATCGTACAGTTACAGGGGATGAAAAGTGGATTTATTTTGAGAATCCCACGCGCAAAAAGTCATGGGTAGAGCCAGGCGCACCATCCACATCGACCGCAAGACCGAATCGCTTTGGCAGAAAGACGATGCTCTGTGTTTGGTGGGACCAGAGGGGCGCGGTCTATTATGAGCTGTTAAAACCTGGGGAAACGGTTAATACTAAACGTTACCAGCAACAATTGACCGATTTGAATCGTTCGCTGCTTGAAAAAAGGAATACCGAAAGAGGCAACACAAAGTCATTTTTATTCATGACAATGCTCCATCACATACGGCAAAACCGGTTCGCGACACGTTGGAAGCACTCAGCTGGGAAGTTCTACCCCATGCGGCTTACTCACCAGACTTGGCTCCTTCCGATTACCACTTGTTTGCATCGATGAGTCACAGCTTTCACAGCTTCGTACGAACCAAAGCGCTGAGCAGCGCTTTGGTTCGTACGAAGATGTAAAAAAATGGCTCGTTGAATGGTTCGCAGAAGGAGAAGATTTTTACTGGCGTGGTATTCACAAATTGCCCGAAATATGGGAAAAATGTATAACAAGCGATGGAGCATACTTTGAATAAAGCATGTTTATCATTCTTCCGAATTTAACGTGTTTTTTTTTAGAAAAAAAATCCGCATTTCATACAGCCGCGCCGTTCCTGTCGATGCACCCGTCGAGCGTCAGCGCTGTTGGCATAATTTTTGCCCCGGGGTCTAATTATGATATTTAATGCTAGCATGGTTTTCAAAATCCATATATATCCTTCGTTGAATCGCTGAATAGTTCAGCCGCAAGATAGGATGCAATTTCGACGATTTTCAGACCAGAATTCAAGTGCTTCGGAGCCAAGATCCAGATTCTTGAGTTGAAACTTTCATTGGCATTTTGAGGATTTTGAGCATGCTCAAAAATAACTGTGGACGCCTTCGGAAACAGTAGAGTATAAAAGGTAGGTAGCCCCGCCGGTAAAGCACGACTATGCATGCAGTGCTCTCAAGCGTCGGGAAGTTGTGTCGCGTTTGTGGCTATAACTTCAAAACGGCTTCGAGTTTTGGTTCAAAATTTTGGCACGATATTTTGAAGACATTGGACTAATGTTCTATAGGGAAAAAATCGATTTTTTGAAAGTTGTAAAGGTATTCCCCCTTAATTGAGTACCTACTACAAGTGAAATTTAAAGACTGGTAACTGGATTAAGGAATGATGAAAAATTAGTTGATTATATTTAAAAGTATTGCAAGAGTTTAATATTGATATTAACATGAACGCGTGATTAAAGCAAATTTCATATTTCATGTATGTTACATGATTATCGACTATTATGTAAATTTTATTAATAAAAAAAAAGATGATTTTGAACGAAGCCAATTATTGTCAAGCCAGCCCCGTCCGTCCCCCCTAGAAAAAAATGATAGCTACGCCAATGGCGATAAGTGACAACGACAATGGATCATCATCGAAGGAATATGACGAGGCATCATTGCTGTGCGGTATTGGTTTGACCGTGACAAGGGAAATAATTCGAATTCATTGGGGGTCGAATGAGAATGGTCCCGACACACCCACACACACACACAAATACTCATGAGCGAGGATATTAATGTCGTGATTGAGAGTTCCCTCCACGGCATCATCAGTGAATACGCGGAACGGAATCCTGCGCCTCTGTCGAAGTATGATAGAATGTTCCGAAGCCATCTCTTATAGGGTGAGGGCCGAGAAGGGGAGACTCACTACTCTCATCCCTTCAAGGCCCGCGCACTGTTGCTCCAAGTACAATGCTGTCAGGGTCTCCGAGTACGGAGAATGCGAGCAACGAGACGGAGAATGAGACATTCTGGAATCGAGAATTGCACGCCGGAACTCCGAATGAAGGGACACACGCTCAGCTCGTCGGGTGGAACATACCGGAATGGAATTGCGGTAATTACGACTAATTATTCGTTGATATACATACACCCAAATTCAGGCTAACACACACATACATGGATTATGCAGAGGTATGACAAACTAGAGAGGCCGAAAATGGATTCTCACGAACGGCGGAAATGAGGCCTTGTACACATATGGAAGCAGGTCACGAGTCTTCATCTTGTCAATCATCTATGTCTCTCTTTCGCTATAAATGTCTCATTTTACGTTTAAAATGACGTGGGATGCCACACATTGCCAAGTGCAAATCTTCACTTTATTCAATCTGCGTGTCGTATATAAAGGGAAAGCTAAAATTCATACGGACTTTTTAAAAAAGTTTTCTTCGAGATCCGTGATGTTTACGAACTATAATTATATTTTCAACATAGAAGGAAAAAAACATTTATTTTTTATGCATTTCGCTTTTTCATTTCTGAAATGGCAAAAACACGCTGCAGTTGTGAAATTCCATTATATAAACTCCTAATAACGATATAAACGTTATATAAACTAATCACGATCGACTGGGTAGTGGCTAATCCAAGAGCACATAGTTGCAGTTGGCTAGTGTTGGCTAGGTCATCGCGAGATACCCACTTGAAGATTTTTTTTCTTCATTCGCAACGCCATCTGTAACTAAAATTGCTTAGCCAGCTGTGAGCCAATCAACCAATGCAGTCACATAACGTCACTTTATTATATGTGACGATCATTGGTTAGCCAGGTACGACTTAGTCATTAGGTAGTATTTTTATCGTAAGGCAGCGACATCTGTAATCCAGTTCGGATGGGCAGTGACTAGCCAAGAGGTGCATAGCCGCAGTTAGCTAGTGTTGGCTAGGTGATGGCGAGATACCCACTTGAGAGTTTTGTTCATTCGCAACGTCATCTAAAACCCAAGTTGGCTAGCCAGTCATAAGTAATTCGCTGGATGATAGTACGTATAGTCAAATAACCTCACTTTGTTATTCGTAACCATGGTTGGCTAGTCCAGTACGGCCTATTTACCAGGTGGCATTTTTATTATAACGCAGCGACATCTATAGTGAACATCGGTTAGGCAGTGAATAGCCAAGGGCTGGATAACAAAATATTTATAATATTACTACCTCATAACGAGGCAGCCATTAATCAGTTCGTATGAGCTCAATTGGGCGAGCCAGTTGCTAGCACGTAAATCAGACAGGCTAGTACAATTTCTATTCGGGAAGCTTGATGTTTGGGTTCCGCACGAACTGAACGAAAAGAATTTAATGGACCGAATTTCAGCTTACCATTTGTTGCTCGAACGCCATCAAAATAAACCATTTTTAAAGCGAATGGTTACTTGCCATGAAAACTGAATTGTCTACAACAATGTCAGCCGAAAAAAATTGTGGTCGTAGCTCGGGGAGGCTACTCAGACGGTCACAAAGGCTGGTTTACATCCGAAGAAAGTCATGCTCTGTACCTGGTGAGATTGGAACTGAATCGTATATTATGAGCTGCTGACACCCAACAAAACGATTGAGTACTGCTCACAACCGGCCAAATTAATGCGAGAAATCGATCAGAAGCGGCACGAATTGACAACCAAAAAGGGCGCAGTGTTCCACCAGAACAACGCTAGACCACACGTTTCTCTGATGGCACGGCAAGAGTTATTGCGGCTTGTGTAGGATGTCTTTGTGCACCAACCGTATAGTCCGGACCTTGCACCTTTAGACTATCACTTGTTCCGGGCGCTACAAAACAGTTTGAATACTGAAACCTTCAGTTCCCCGGACGTCCTCAGAAACCATTCGGATGATTTCTTTGCACAAAGATCTCAGGACTTCTATGAAAGAGGGATAATGAAGCTCCTGGAGAGATGGCAGAAAGTCATTAAATGCCAAGAATACATTTTTGGTAAATATTTTGCGTTTGAAATTCACTCGATTTTCGCTACGGAATTATGTATAGACCCAATATATAAATTGTCATATTGAAATGTGGACAGCTTGTCATTTCCATAAAGTGCTGCACAAATTAGACGATTTTTAAAGTTGTAAAATTTTTCTAGTATACTGGCATGTATTTTTACTTCATTTTCGACGAAAATCAGTTAATTGTTAAATATTCGAATTCATAAAAGGAATACCTTAAAATCGCCAAGCTTTCGGGAACATCTTCTACCACCAAATGAGCCTCAGTTTCGAGACCTGTATGTGAGACGGCGCTGAATATTTTACAACTTCCCGTCTCCACCGCAACAAGTGCTGCTGTTGAGACGGCCGTCATTTCCACACTACCACACTCACGGTGGATTTCATTGCCCTCCACGCGTCATCGTTCTTCATCTTTTCTTGACGTCTCGCTGGCTTATTTTTTGTTCACCGCTGCTTTTTCATCTTCTATAGTTCTTACCCAGGGGATTTGATACAAAAATAAATGTAGGACGGTAATAACCGACCGGAAGTGGGTACTTTATTCCGCATTAGTTTCTCCGGGACCAGCCGGCGTACTTAATCTCCGCGAAGAGCCGGGCAGGTTGCTCTCGAGATGCGGCCCAGCAGCCCCTGCTGGCGTAAGTATACCGTGGGCCACGGAACATCGGGACGGCCGCGCGGATCTCGTCTACCCGATTATAACTGCCACCCTCTCCTAGTATCCGTCAGCAAGGACGCTTCTGTCACTCTTCTTAAATCTTCATAAAATATTTCTCTTTCTTCCGCTAATGTAAATCCACTGACCCAAGAAAGCTCCGAAAAGGCATTATTTTTATCATTTGTAAATAGTTGTGTCCATAATAGAAATTAAAAAAAAAAACGTCGTATAAAGAATATCGACAACGATGTCCAGTGTAGAAATTTGAGTCGGGAAAAAGTACTGCCCCTTATCTGAGTTCCCTAGATAACATCAGGCCATGATCAAGCCGTCCAACCTGAATCAAGTTCGCAATGTATCAGGTCTTGGGCTAGGCCCTGATCCACCGTTCCCTTTTTTGGGAACTGATTAGGAACTGACGAGACGAGGAATGGGATCGGATAATCGCCACGAAATGACAAGAAAGGTGATAGCGTACTGACAGGGCCATGAGAAATAAACCGACAGACGGATACAGCAATCAGGTACTGGAAAAGGGCTTTTGGCGATATACCCGAGTAAAATAACTAGTATAAGGTCGTACTGATACCTATTATTTCTCACGTATCACAAAATCATAAGCGAATGTGCACGCTGTGAGCATAGCACTACTGATCGTGACATAACAACGGATCGAAGTTTTATTGTTGTAGGACGATACCTTGGTTACGCGAAGCGCTTCGCTCGAAGCCGCCTGGTGGAATCGTTGGCGAAATACATACGTGTAATGTTTTTCCAGCCAAAGCATTGATATTTCCTGACAAGGTGACGGTGATTTTAAAAACCACGGGCCACCTTCGTTACTTTTTTGTCTTATCAAATAATTTGGTTATTCGTTATGTTCAAATTAATACTTGTTGTAATGCCATTATTTATGCTGAGCATGTTTACTGTCATAGATTATCATCGAAGAAAAAAATGCTTAGAATGGTGTATAGAATTACAACAGATATATTAGTTTCATCCTAATCTATCTTCTATATACATGATGTCTCAAAATGACCTGACACTTTAATTTATTGATAAAACGTATTATTTGTTTGAAAAGTACGAATATTTTTATTTTAATGTAAGGTACAAACATGGAGGTTATGTATGGTCTGCTGGCTGCAGTTTTTACGTCAATTGGATCTTGTAAGCGTGCATATGCAGATTTTTCATCAAAATTCGCTGCACAGTGCATCTTGAAATGTTCAATTGCTGCGCACATTAGCGAATCGAGGTAGAAGGACTTTCGCCAACACTCGCACTCACTGCGGGTATGTTTTCATTCGAACAACCGGTATGAGGACAGCCCCTGCTTTTCGCCGTCAGAATTGAACGACTAACCTCAAATTTTGTGATTAAATTCACCACAGTGTTGCGAGATGGTGCATTGTAATGACCAAAAGACGTGCGAGTTTTCGAACCGTCTCTGCAAAATTTTCACTATTTTTGTAGTGAATTTTCACAATTTCTATGCGTTGCTCGATCGGGAAATTCTTCATGACTAAACCTCAATACTTCCTGATGCCAGTTGTCAAAGATTAGTACTCTATGTTCACCACAATAAAATGGCGCGCAATTTAAAATGTCAAGTCATTTTGAGCCACCCTATATATAAAAGGCAAAGTCCTGACTGACTCATCATCGCCCAGCCTAAATGTAGAAACGTGAAACTTGGAGGGCATGCTGATTTGATTATGTAGGCACCATTTAAGGAGGGTTTTTTTTAAATTCAACCCTTAAAGGCAGAAACGGGGTGGCAAAGTTTGTATAGAAATAAAAAAAAAATCGGGTCAAATTTACTTGAAACTTTGTAACTGCTCCTAGACACAATAAATGAAATTACAGCATTTTTGGAAATTCAATCCTTGAGGGAAAAAGGGAGTAGCAAAGATGTATGGTAAAAGATGAAACAGTTCTATGACGGACTGTCTGACTGACATATTGGGTGAAGTAAAAAATTCTGAGCGTTTTCCGCTAGATGTCTTTAGTGAGCCATATCTCACGATGTATACATCGCATCGGGTCATACTATACGGCGATTTAAAGGTGACATTACGCTACAAAAAAAGTTCTTTGACAGTTTTATGTTTGGTGAAGCCCGTTGTGTGTTACAGCGTTCCACAATGGAGGTAAAAAAAAGAGAAAATTCGATACATTCTTCAGTACCACTACGACCAAGCTGAAAAGGCGGAGCAGGCGGCCAAAAAAATTGTGCTGTTTATGGACCCGATACAGTATCGAATGCAACAGCAAAGCGATGGTTCCAACGATTCCGTTCTGGTAATATGGACGTCGAAGATGAGGCACGCTCTGGTAGGCCAATCGTCGAAAATGTCGATAAAATCATGGAAAACGTCGAGTCGGGCCGGCATGTGAGTATTTATTCCATTGTCCAGGAACTGAAGATTAGCCAGAAAACCGTTTAAACCCATTTGCGTAAAGCTGGTCTCCAGAAGAAGTTCGATGTATGGGTGCCACACGAATTGACGCAAAAGAACCTTTTGGACCGAATTGATGCCTGCGATTCTTCGCTGAAACGTAAGGAAATCGACTTATTTTTGAAGCGGATGGTGACTGGCGATGAAAAATGGGTCACATACGAGAACAACAGCCGAAAAAGATCGTGGTCCAATCGCGGTGAGCCGGCCCACACGATCGCCAAGCCCGGATTAACGGCCAAGACGGTTTTGCGGTGTGTTTGGTGGTATTGGAAGGGAATCTTCCACTATGAGCTGCTCCCATTGGGCCAAACACTCAATATGGACCTCTACTGTCAACAACTGACCAGATTGAAGCAGGCGATCGATCAGAAACGGCCAGAATTGGCCAATAGGAAGGGTGTTGTGTTCCATCAAGACAACGCCAGGCCGCACACATCTTTAACGACGCGCCAGAAGCTCCGAGAGCTTGGATGGGAGGTTCTATCGCACCCGCCGTATAGTCCAGACCTGGCACCAAGCAATTATCACCTTTTCAAGTATTTGCAAAATTTTCTTGATTGTACAAAACTGGCCTCAAGAGAGGCTTGTAAAAATGAGTTGGTCAAGTGTTTTACCATTAGGGACGAGGACTTCTTCAATCGCGGAATTATTAAGTTGCCTTCAAAATGGATAAAAGTTATCGAACAAAACGGTGCATATTTGATTTAAATCGGATAATCCTAACTATGTTAATTTCATCGTCAAAATAAAGCGAAAAAACGCTCAGAACTTTTTACTTCATCTAATATATACATATGGCCACTTGATGTACTAATAATATTGGAAAAATACTGATAATTGGCTAAAGGGGAGGCCTTAGGACAAAAAAGTTGATTTTTTCGGAAAAATATTCATACTTTGATCCAGCCAAAAACATGTTTATTTTGATCATTTTTAGTCGGTCTTAAGTTCATCAATTGGATCATAAAAACGTGTGCCAAATATGAGTTTGATCGGTCAAATAGTTTTTGTGTAATCGTGTACACCGATATTCAACTCATTGAAAAAAAGAAGTTTCGAGATAATCGCGTTTGAAGTTTCGGCAAGGAAAAAACGTACTATTCTGTGACTTACTGACTAGTTAGCTATTTCAGCACCATACAATATTCCTTCAGCTTCGTCGTGATACTCATTTTTGAGTATTACGAGTATTGATTATTGAATAGACGACTCACCTCTCCACATGATGGCTATACCTGCGCGCAGGGGTCCAAATGAAGCAAAGGTGAGTCACGCTCAAAGGCTCTCGGGACGTCATTTTTGATAATTAACCAAAATCACTAACCGCATCGTATTCTACAGTTTTCAAACTATATATTTAGGCAATTAAAAAAAATGCATTTTTTGAAACCTATATAGTGTTCCCCTGAATAAATTTCAGCAAATTCTTATCATTACGCGATAGCTGAGCAACCTCTTTAAAATTATTTCTACATAAAAATGCTTCCGTTTATGCAAAGATGATCTAAAAAATATCGAGGATAATATTTAGCATAGGGACAAATGGCTCGTACGAGGACGATCCTTGAGGTCATAACTCGAGCACACACACACACACACACACATATATTGTCCATCGTATTTTCATATTGAGCCAGAATCCATGGGAAAAATCACGCGGGAAAGTGGCGAAGCAAGAGGTAGAAAAATGAGGGGTAAGAGCAAGCGAAAAGAGGGACTCAGGGCGAGAGCGGGAAGAAGAGGGCGGTTATTCGTCCCCAGCACCGGAGAAATGAAAAGTGGCGAACGCGAGGACACAAAAGGATTCCGATGTAACGCCAGAGCAACTTTTACCGCAGAAATTCGCGCGAAACCACGAAACAGAATTACCGGGCTACCTAGAACCGCTTCCGACGTCGACGAGAGAGAACGAGAGACGGAGAGAAATTGAAGGACCACGAAAAAAAAAATAGAAATGTGGAGAAAGGAAGAAATAGAGAGGGAGATAGACGGAGAGCAAAAAAAAGAGAAAGAAAAAAGGCTATGACTGAAGGGAAACAAAAAAGAAACGGGGAATTGATTAATGGGTGGGCTGCCAATGCGGTTTTGTGAAAAGTAACCGAGACTGCGGTGACAACTGCGAGTCTTCCTATTACGACCGGATAGCAGGGGTCGTTATATATTGTATTCGACATTTCGTACAAACTTGCTCCATCTCCTGTTCGCTCTACTCTAATCATCCTGTTTCTTCTTTTTTTTTTTCCAATAAATTTTCATCTATTTCAAGGATGCAACTACAATTACTATGGTTTCGTTCCGAGAGTATTAATTCGATCCATTCAGTTGTACAACGGAAACCCGGGCAAGGAAATCTCTAAATGAAATGGAGTGAAAACATTCGCTCCGTACATCCAAAGGAATAATCGATAAAACGGAGATTCGACGAAGCGTATTGTATTTTTGTTCAATGTAAAATATGTATTCGCAATCAAGCATAAGCTCAAAATGTCAAAAATACGATTTTTTTTGTCACATGGCCTCGGGTCTTGAGTTTAATTGGTAACAAAGATTTTGTAAAAATTCCAAAAATATCCCAGGTTACGGCGTTTTTTTGTTGTGCAGGAAAACGATGGCCCACTACGCTACCCGTAGTAGGGTGAGGTGTGGTATAGGAGTATGCAACTAAGCTTTAAAGCGGTGAAAAAAAAAACACACAGATATATTTTACGAATCAATTTTTTTTTATTGAAAGAATATCTAGCATTCTAATTAAATTATGTGCGACAATTAGGAATCTTAATTGTTTTTTAAATAACAAACTAAAAACTATAAAACGGGATTTGCAAACTCTTAGACATACGGACGTTTAAGAGTACGCACGAGGGTCGATAAGAGTATGCAATCCTCAATCGACACATAAAACGCAAGTAAAGTTGCCCACATTTATATGAGATTTGGAGAGTTGGAGAGCTGGAGGGAGATAGAGAGACAGTTGGAGAGTTCGAGAGCTCGAGAGTTCGTATCTCCCCAGAGATGTAGCTGATGTGGATTTATTCAGCCTTTTACGAAGAATGGCTTCAGTCGCTCCCAATGAACGTGCTAACACCCTTATAGATTCACCATCATTAACTCGCTTCCTTGCATGTTCAAGATCCGTAATTGACCATGGACTTTGGTCGGTAGTCCGATTCCTTCGAGACATGCTGAAAGTAAAAAAAAACATAATCTTTAAGGCCAAGTGTCACACCGACCGAGCGGCCATGAGTGCGAGAGAGATAGCTGATTTGCAGATTCCCAATGATTTCTGAAACGGTTAATTTTTGGGAAAAAGAAGAGAAACACGTTCCGCTCTGTTGAACGACGAACAACCGCTTTCTCTTCTTTTGCCCGAAATATGATCCGTCTAGGAGAAAACTTGGCAGTAGGATTTTTACCGACTGGACGTGTGACACATGGCCTTAAGGCGAAGTCTTAGGTGTACCACGTGACATATGAGTGCGAGAGAGATAGCTAAAATTTTCGAACCGAGATTTCTCAAAGATGAATAATTTTTAGGGCAAAAGAAAATCGTCAAGCTCTGTGTCAGGATATTCTCCAGAGCCTGATGCTTTGTTTTTCTTCAAAAACCTTAACCATTTGTGAGAAAACGGAGTTGGAAAATTTGTGAGGTTATGTTGACCTTGTACATGCCCTTAACAACAGCCGTATAAGAGTACGCGCGTACCTCTTACACACCTAAGCACTGCGTATTCTTATATGACCTGCACATTTTTAACGAATTACTTTCATTTTGAACAATGACCTTAGTAAAGCGCCGGACGAAATTAATACATATTTTTGAAGAAAGTAAATTGTGTTTCGTACTTGTAATGCTTTGAAAATATTTTAAAAAATAAGAAATTTCAACCAAAACTTCAAACTTACCCGGCCACTCCGTTTTATTCCACTTTGGATTTTTTTATCACAAATATTTACCCTTTTAGGCAGTCCAAACACAACAAAAGTTAGCTTCCGTAAAGTTACCGTCCGTAGCGTAACTGCGTACTCTTATCGCCCGCGTACTCCTATACCACCTTACCATATGAGGGTCATTTGAAATGTTTCCGGCCTTATCAGCAAAAAGTAATAATAGAAAAAAAAATTCTTTCACCGCCTTGATATATGTAAACCATAAAAATTTCAAGTCATTCTGATCATTACTTTGGTACTCTTCCAAAGTTGCCAGCTGACGTTGCTTGTCAGCAATGGAAAAAACCGAGTATCACGCTGTGATAAAGTTCCTTCATTTGAAAGGAAAAAAGAGTCAGGAAATAAAAGATGAGTTAGAGCCTATAGACGGGGAAGCCTCCCCTTCATTTACAGCGGTCAAATGTTGGGTGGCCGTTTTTTTCTTTCCTTAGCGTGTGTGTATATATATATAATATTGGGTGAAGTATAAAGTTCTGAGCGTTTTCCGCTAGATGTCTTTAGTGAGCCATATCTCACGATGTATACATCGCATCGGGTACTTTAGTGAGCCATATCTCACGATGTATACATCGCATCGCATACTATACGGCGATTTGAAGGTGACATTACGCTTCAAAAAAAGTTCTTCGACAGTTTTGTGCTTGGTGAAGCTAGTTGTGTGTTACAGCGTTCCAAAATGGAGGTAAAAAACATAGAAAATTCGATACATTCTTCAGTACCACTACGACGAAGGTGAAAAGGCGGAGCAGGCGGCCAAACAAAATTGTGCCGTTTATGGACCCAATACAGTATCGAATGCAACAGCAAAGCAGTGGTTCCAACGATTCCGTTCTGGTAATATGGACGTCGAAGATGAGGCACGCTCTGGTAGGCCAATCGTCGAAAATGTCGATAAAATCATGGAAATCGTCGAGTCGGATCGGCATGTGAGCACTTATTCCATTGCCCAGGAACTGAAGATTAGTCAGAAAACCGTTTAGACCCATTTGCATAAGGCTGGTCTCAAGAAGAAACTCGATGAAAGGGTGCCACACGAATTGACGCAAAAGAACCTTTTGGACCGAATTGATGCCTGCGATTCTTTGCTGAAACGTAACGAAATCGACCCATTTTTGAAGCGGTTGGTGACGCGATGAAAAATGGGTCACATACGAGAACAACAGCCGAAAAAGATCGTGGTCCAATCGCGGTGAGCCGGCCCAAACGATTGCCAAGCCCGGATTAACGGACAAGAAGGTTTTGCTGTGTTTTTGGTGGGATTGGAAGGGAATCATCCACTATGAGCTACTCCCATCAGGCCAAACACTCAATTCGGACCTCTACTGTCAATAACTGACCAGATTGAAGCAGGCGATCGACCAAAAGCGGCCAGAATTGGCCAATAGGAAGGGTGTTGTGTTCCATCAAGACAACGCCAGACCGCACACATGTTTAACGACGCGCCAGAAGCTCCGAGAGATTGGTTGGGAGGTTCTATAACACCCGCTGTATAGTTCAGACCTTGTACCAAGCGATTATCACATTTTCAAGCATTTGCAAAATTTTCTTAATGGTACAAAAGTGGCCTCAAGAGAGGCTTGTGAAAATGAACTGGTCAAGTTTTTTACCAATAGGGTCGAGGACTTCTTCAATCGCGGAATTATGAAATTTCATTCAAAATGGACAAAAGTTATCGAACAAAACGGCGCATATTTGATCTAAATCGGACAATCTTAACTATGTTAATTTCATTGTCGAAATAAAGCGAAAAAACGCTCAGAACTTTTTACTTCATCTAATATATATATATATATATATATATATATATATATATATATCATGTATGTGCGTGTGTATATAAACTCTATTACAGAATAATCGATTGGATCTATAGCTGAGGCACTTAGCTATGAATTGTTCTTCAACATTTCGCCAGATAGTGTTTCGCCACGTTGGAGCCTTTATAAAAAGCGATTATAATCCTTGGATTATGACCCTTGTAAAGTGAGATCGTAAAACTGTATTACTGGTTATGACCATGGCCATAGTTTGTTATATGCATATACACGCATACAGACACGCGCGAGCGCGCATACGCACGCGCGCACACGCAGATCCATATATATATATGTTGATGAGTTCTACATTAATACCGATATATATTACTCTTTATGGTTTTTTTCACTACGCACACTTTTCTTCCTTGTTTTAACCGTATAGTAATGCAATGGGTATACACGTGCAGATAAAAATTGAACTTTAAGGAGGTCCTTTTTTCCAGAATACTCTTTAAATAACTGATCCTTTTCAAGATATATATTTAAAAATGCGCCTTGAGGAGGGTGCTCAGGGTTTTTGCGGGGCAGACAGTAAGAGAGAAACGCATATGCTTAAACACGGTCCCTTGTAACGGCTGCCAACTCCGAACAATCAAATTTCCGCTACGTAAAATAAACAAACTTCACCTAATGAGTATGTGGAATGCATATATGTTGTTTAGATGGACTGTTTAGAAATGTTATTAATCGTCTTTTGTTTATTTACATCGCGAATACGTTATTAACCAAGTTGAAATGAGGTTTTGTTTATTTACATCGCGAATACGTTATTAACCAAGTTGAAATGTGACAAACATGCAATTTAGTTCTCAGTAGCGCGTAACACTGAGCTCAGGTACGAACGCCACATCATGAGCCCTTTGCTGTCGAACATTCTTCGCGAATTCAGTTTTTGTGGTCGATTGAAAATGAAAAAAAATGGAACGGAAAAATCCTAAGTGAAAAACAATAGGGTAAGGTGGTATATGAGTACGCGGGCGAAAAGATTATGCAGTTACGCTACTGACGAAACGGGTTGCTAATGGGAGCTAACTTTAGTTGTGTTTAGACTGCCTAACAGGGTAAGTGTTTGTGACAAAAAATATCCAAAGTCGAATAAAACGAAGAGGCCAGGTAAATTTGAAGTTTTGGTTGGAATTTCTTATTTATTTTTGACATTTTCAAAGCATTACAAGTACGAAACACAATTTACTTTCTTCAAAAACAAGCATTAACTTCGTACGTCGGTTCACTGAGGTTCAAAACGAAAGAAATTTTGCATCTCGTCAAAAAATGGCAGTAACAATCATGTTTGTTAAAAATTTGCAGGTCGTATAAGAGTACGCAGTGCTTAGGTGTGCAGAACTACGCACGTACTCTTATACGAGTGCTGTTAAAGATTATGTTTTTTTTTACTTTTAGCATGTCCCGAAGGAAACGGACTACCGGCCGGAGTCTATGGTCAATTACGGATCTTGAAAATGCAAGGAAGCGAGTTAATGATGGTGAATCTATAAGGGCGGTAGCACGTTCATAGAAAGCGACTGAAGCCACTCTTCGTAAGAGGCTGAAGAGATCCACACTAGCTACATCTCTGGGGAGATATGAACTCTCGAACTCTCCAACCCTCCAACTCTCCATCCCTCCAACTCTCCAACCCTCCAACACTCCAACTCTGCAAATCTCTAACTCTGCAAATCTCTAACTCTCCAACTCTCCAAATCTCCAACACTCCAACTTTCCAACTCTCCAACGCTCCAACTCTCCAACCTTCCAACCCTCTAATTCTCCAAGTCTCCAACCCTCAAACGCTCCAAACCTCCAACTCTCCAACTGCCTTCAACCGCTCGAATCCGCGACTTGTATAGGCCGGGTATACAAGTCGTGCCTTGGACCGTTCGAATCCGCAATTTGCATAGGCGGGTATACAAGTCGTGCCTTCGACCGCTGGAATCCGCGATTTGCATAGGCGGGTATACAAGTCGTGCCTTCGACCGCTCAAATCCGCGACTTGCATAGGCCGGATATACAAGTCGTGCCTTCGACCGCTCGAATCCGCGACTTGCCTAGGTCGGGTATGCAAGTCGTGCCTCCGACCGCGACCGGACGTTTGAGCCATGTCCTTAAGGCCATGTGTCACACGTCCAGTCGGTAAAAATCCTACTGCCAAGTTTTCTCCTAGACGGGTCATATTTCGGGCAAAAGAAGAGAAAGCGGTTGTTCTTCGTTCAACAGAGCGGAACGTGTTTCTTTTCTTTTTTCCCAAAAATCAACCGTTTCAGAAATCATTGGGAATCTGCAAATCAGCTATCTCTCTCGCACTCATGGCCGCTCGGTCGGTGTGACACTTGGCCTTAATTCCATCAAGGGAATTCGTTCGTTTAAAATCTCGCGCCAAATACTGAAATCTTCTCGACGCATGCACACTATCATTTATCGTGTTTTTACCGGGCATGCGTGAGGCATTTAAAATCTCGATTTTCGCTTATACTTGCAAAACATATTCGCGCGCCACGTATAATAATATTCACTCGATACCAAACTTTTTCTTATTTCCGAAGCTTTCTGAAAAAAAAAATAAAAACGTAACGGACAATCGAATTGCGCGGAGTACATTATACGCGTAATGACGTATTTTGCGTTCGATAATCCCGAAAACGCGGATCTAACCTCAAAACGGGTGAACAACAATAAGTTTTCCGACCATGTTGACAGAATACTTTATAAAGCACCACACTTGCGAACTGACGGAAATATTAAACGCAACGGAAGTTCATGCCCAGTACTCGATATACGTCAAGTAAGTCTCATTTTCTTCAATTTTCTTTACAAAATATATAGAAAAATATACACCACCTACAAAAAGTATGGGCCAACCTCTCGCAGTGTTCCGGCCGGTGACAAAACAAATTTTCTCATATATTTTTTTAAAACTCTAATCCGTTTCATATTGTTTCGATCAAACTTTTCTCTTAATTCATTTCAAATCCAAGTTCCCGAGTTACATCACGAAAACTGCGCAATTTACAAAAAGCCGAATAACCTTGAGTAAATCAGTACATCATTTTTATAGACCAATTAGAGGTTAAGGTCAGACCCTTCCGTCCCTTGCAGAGAACATTCTATTGCCGTTTCCAAAAAAATAATACGCCAGTGTACGAGAGTGCAAAAGTCGCAGAAATAAGCAATCATGTTCACAGTCATCTAGTGAGCAAAAAAAAAAGAACAATAAGAAAGAAAGCATAAAGGTTGATTAACACTATACAGCACGGATGGTCACATAACGGCAACGGCACGTACCGGGGCAAGAGTACGATATCCAAGCTGCCAAGATTTGACGGTGAATTGAGGGTTATCGAGTCAAAATAAAGAAAATATGAAGAGTGGTAAAAGTTAATATTTCACTTATTTTGTGTTAAAATTAGAATTTTTCGTTAGTCATCGAGAATTACGTTTTTTCGAATTTGAAAATTTCAAGGAACATCAGGCAAGGTAACTTGGAAATATATAGTTTCATCCGTGTCTCAGAAACCAAAAATGTATTTTAAATACCACTACCATGTTTTCCTCATTTAT
Organism: Ophion ventricosus; assembly: GCA_963932345.1. Lineage (NCBI taxonomy): Eukaryota > Metazoa > Arthropoda > Insecta > Hymenoptera > Ichneumonidae > Ophion > Ophion ventricosus. The sequence goes on from OZ010714.1 coordinate 18,144,362, forward strand.
AGGTGCGACTAGACAGAGAGTAAAGTAGTACTTTTAATTGCTAGAAGTCCGAAGAGGGATTAAAAGTATACGGTTCATCCCTCTTCGGACTTGTAAGAGTCCAAGTTTATGTAAAATATATTGTTTAGTAATTTGATGTATCAATCATACGGAACAATTCTCATTATTATAAATAAACAAAGAATATAAATACATAAAGCATTATAATCTCAGAAGTTATGTTGAAAATCATATAAATACTGCGTTTAGTGTCCTTGGCAAGGCTCTGTCCCCTCTGTGCCCACAAGGGTCCTGTCCCTTTGCCCCGCGGGAGGTTGTAACCCCCGACCCCCCTTGCTCCATTGGCAAATACCTTTCACGTGCGACATACCTTCTACGTACATAGCATCTTCCCAGTAATGAAGCTTGGAATAAATGGTGTACTATATTAAAGTTTAACTTCTTGCGTCTCAGCCAAATAACAGAAAAACTTTTTGTCCTTCAGGCAATACTAAACAAATACTTTTTGAAGCTCGCCCGATCAATTTCCATGACTTGTGATAAAATAAAGATATTGTACCCATGAACCAACAACTATCGTTGAATTTTGGCCTTTTCCTAATTACCGCTAAAAGCGCTCATAATTCCTTAAAGAAGCCGAAACGGCAAATTTTTTAGTCTTGAAAATCTTATTATTTTGGTTCAAATATCCAGAATCAACGGTCAAAACTTGGCGCCTCGGATATCGTACTATCCCCCGTACCAGCACCGACATAACAATTTTACGTGCATGTTCGGATTGCATCAGCAGGCATCCGTCAATTAACATTCAATAGTCGAAATGAATCCATCATGGAGCGACGATGAACTAGCTCTTATAGCCTTCCTTCTAGACGAAGAAGAAACCAAAAAATCGAAAAAAAAAACGTAAACGAATATGGGTACACCTAATATTAAAAACGATGTTGAAGTTTGCTTCGATGGAATGCAACGATGTATATTTTTTCCCGCAATTTCCCAAATTTTCTTTGACAGATTTAAACTATAAAAATCCCGCAATCATTTTTTAGGCTCCTTATATAGCGATCTATAACCCAAATCTACAAAACATGATTTTCTATACTAATAAAAATAAGGAATTGAAAAAAATTGTTGCATTCCAACGATGCAAACTTCAAGAATATTATTAAAGAGAAGAAAGGCAGAGGGAAAACATTGGACTCTATTTAAAGATTCATTAAAATTTGACGACAAATCTTACCAATATTTTCGAATGCCGAAGTCTACATTTTATGATTCATTAAAATTATGGCTCATTACATAAATGCTTCCCACGATTTTACACTTTGAATCAATTTTTCCTGATCCATTTTTGCTGCGCTCGGTCCATCTTCTACCGTTCTCTAATTCAAACTGGCAAACAAGCACCCACACGTACCGTAAAGGACCTTCAAAACATTCCTTGCGAGAATGTTGGCCGGAGCCGTTCCGTAATGTTGCCAGAACGTGCAGGTCATTGCCGGTTAGTATGTACACTCCCACTGAAACCCATATTACAAAGTTTTGTTGTACCGGTGCCAGAATGTGCCATTGCCATTACGTATCGGTCTGTGCCGTATAGTGTGAATCAATCTTAACAGGTCTTATTGTTCTATGTTTCAAATACTATCTCCAAAACCCCTTGGGCCCTTTTTTGATCACTATATCTCAAAAATTACTGCGCTGAACTTCATATTTTACAAGCTTCTTTTACATATCGAAAAGCAGTGCTTGAACAAAGGAATTTTTTTTTCGATGCATAGTTTTTTTTATCAACGAAAATAGCAAAAATTATTTGAAATCCTGCACACGTTTTGCCACAAAAAATTCGCAAAATTTTATCTTTTCTTCCGGCCATGAGCTAGGTGTAACACATTAAAAATGTTTAATTTCTATTATTATTATTACTTTTATTATATATTAAAACTAATTACTGTTTTTTCTAATGTTAATCAATCTTCGAAACAAAAAATTAACATTCATACGAATCCATATTACATTTCAGTTTCCTAGATTTATTTGAGGCCGACGTCGATAGCGCCAATAAAATACGTCATCGTCCTCGAGAATTGTTGCCGCGATGCGACGAGTCTGCGATCAAGGCCCAAGAATTAATAGCAACAAGTGAACAGACCGTTAAGCGAAGAGTAATAATCCTTCGCTATTCTTCGAACGTTATATTTCTTTTATTCCACTCGGTACGATAATGGACGTTTTATGCACGCTTCGCATGCCTAAAACCCCCATTTTCACACCGCGTACAATAAAAGATCGTATAATACTCGACGAAAAAACGTTTTTTTAACCTCGTGTGATTGCAACACTCGCCTTCGGCTCGTGCTGCAAACTCACACTCGTTAGAAAACATTTTTTCGTCCTCGTGTCATAATGTACTATTATTCGTTACTTATTCTCTTATAACATATACATTGCTACAATTTGGATATTTTTTTGACCAGGTGCGAACCAGAATCACCGGCGTTCCTATCAACGTGAACCAGGGCCTCATCGGCGAACTCGTCTCAACCAGCGGTATAACGGTGCGAATTTCACAGCCCACCGTCCTGAAACTCGCCAAGCGTTACGAGTGTCGAAAGTGCAAGCACGTCACGGTCATCAAAGTTTGTACGCTTGTTTTTTGCATCAGAGAGACGTTTATAACGTTGAACTGAAAAACTAGTTACCTTCAATCCTATTAATCAGTTTTGTATTTGATGGCGCATGCGCATTCTGAGATTGAGAAGGGTCCAGCGGTTCATTGAAGAAAATTAAGACCGGAGTTTTTTAGACGTGGACACGTTCGAAAAAAGTTCAACTCTGCAGTTTCTGCACGTTCTACTATGCCATTGTCGTCAGAAAAAAAAGATTGTAATCTAAGCAATTTACCGCAGATTTTGAACAGCAGATCAATTTTCCATATTTTTTCGGATGAGAGTATTGGAATAACGAGGTCGGAAATTCACACGTAATTAATACATACAGTCGAACCTCGATATAACGAATCTCTAGGGAAGAGCAAAAAAGTTCGTTATATCGAGTTTTCGTTATATTGATGTTTCGTTATATCGAGGCCATGTTCGAAAAAATTCGTTATATTGAGGTTTTAATAAAAAAGAACAAATAAAAATTGCGTTAATTTAAACGTTTCTTTCTTTAAAAAAAATATATTGCTACTATAAATATAGGGATATTTTTTAAAGAAAGAAAGGTTTAAATTAGAGCAATTTTTACAAGTAATTAGCAATTAGAGCATAATGTATATAACATATTATTTTTAAAAGCGGATTATTTTAAAATTAAACAAATAGTTTGTTTAATTTTTAAAGTTTGCAAGTCTAGACAGGTTCCGTAAAAGCAGCGAGGGGGAGTAGGGAAACAAAGGAAGGGAGTTTGTTTACCAAACGCTTTGTTATACAGAGGTTTTGTTCACAAAAATTTCTTGTATGGAGGTTACGGGCCCTTGAAAATAAATTCGTTATATCTATATTTTTTCTTCGTTGTATCAAGGTTTCGGGTGTCTATCGGAAAGGAATGGACAAATCTTCGTTATTTCGAGGTTCGACTGTATTCTTGCCAAGTTTGAGTTTTTTTCAATTGGGAAATATTGGTAAACAATGAAGTGATTATCATTTTGAGAAAATGCCGCCCCTGCATGGGCAATCGGTGTGGAAGGTGATGTCCACTAGGATAACCTGAAAGTAAAAATAGAAAAATGTACTTTTAGTATAACAATAAAACTTTCGTGTGACCGGATACGTTTCGGATATTTTGAAAATTACGAAAATGGCAAGCCGTGGGGCAGAAGTTCGCTTTTGACGAAAAAAAATAACTCTAATAATTTGTTATAATGTATATAAACAAATGCATAAACATATAACATCATCCGGTCATAAGACAAAAAATGTTATAAACTATACTCTGTCCGAATTTGGAGTGAATCGGACGAATAGATTTTGAGATACAGCTAACACCGTTTCATAAAAATAAAGTTTCGAGAAAAACACAAGAGAAAAAAGGGTAGTACAATCTACATTTTCCGTATAAATTTAGAGGTCTGTTCAATTGTTTTATATTTTTGGGTATGGGGTATACGAATATGAAAGTCATTTTTTTCTAAAAGTGTTTTTTTTTTATCATCACATTAATTGTTTCAATGGCAATTCTGACGAAATAATGCATTTTCGGCGAAAATACATCATTTCGTCAGAATGATCGAACTCCGAAGAAATCAAGTTTCTTCATGAATTTACAAGACAAAAGGTCTTATTCATTTTTTACAAATTCTGTTAGTAATGTAGCCATGATCGACAGTTTTCATGAGGGAGGGAGGTGGAACGACCCGTGACAGATAGCGAGTTAAACTTTCGTTGTGTGTATCTCCATTACTAATAGAATTGGCAATGAAACGGATAAAACCTTTTTTTATTATAAATTGATAAAGGAACCTTTTCTATTTGAAACTTTTTTTCTACAATGCACTATTTTATTACAATCGTCTCGTAGACAATTAAATTGTAAGTGGTTTGGCGTAAAGACTACTAGCCTGAAATAAAATTTAAGAATGTACGGTCAATCTGCGATTAAGGTATTCCTTTCGCGGAGGTTCGTATTTTGTGGGCACATAAGCCCGGGCCCTTTTGAATCATTAGTCGATTACAGTGGAGTTTAATAAAAATAAGTAACAATCAATTATTATACCCAAGAATTGAATGAATATTTTTGTAGTTTAAAAATTTTTTACATGTTCTCTCCAAAGTTGCGGTTACAAAAATTCTTCTGCTAGTCACATTTTTCTAAGTTTTATCATTAATAGTTTCTTCAAACATTCGGTGACCCCCCCTGTTTTTATTGTCATTACGGAATGTTCAGAATTTTTACATGCTCAGAGCAGTTTATATTAGACATATAGAGTTATTTGATATATAAGTTATTAAATTGAAATGTGGCTAGCATGTCATCTCCATAAAATGCTGCATAAATTAGACGATTTTTTAGGTCGAAATTCTGTGTTAAAAATTCGGTATCTTGAAATAGAAATTCGGCTTTAAATTTTACCAATATACTGGAATGTATTTTTGCTTAATTCTAGACAAAAATCAGTTAATTGTTAAATATTGGGGTTCATGAAAGGAATACCTTAAGGACGTTCTGTAGGTACACGTATGGACTAAAAGTTTCGCCCGCAGCATATAGTAAAATCCAATGCCTATATGATGCTGTTGGTTGTAAATTTTTTACAGAGCTTGTACACGCTGTATGTCCTACAGAGCCGCGCTGCAATCATTGTTTTCGACATAATGAATACGGTTAGGTATAATTCGAAAAGGGTTATCGCGCGCGGACATTTCAAAATTGACCTTCTATCGCACATATCCACGTCTAGAAAAAAAATCGATATACTCTCTTAGCTTCCGTTTGATTTCTCCAGACGCCAAGGGAAGCTTAGACAAAATTTCTCTTCTCTTCTTTCTCGAAAAATTCTGCCCAAAATTCTAAACGATAAAAACTCAATTTTTTCTTCGCCTTACTAGATGTTACTCCTTCCTGACGTATGATTTTATAAATACTTTTTTTCGTCAATGCCCAGCTGGAATGGGAGAGACAAGTATTTCGGGAGATAAAGGAATGCGGAGCTTGCAACGCCAGAAGCATATCGGTAATGTCATCGCTGCAACAAGAAGATTGCGCCGATTATCAGGAGATAAAAATTCAGGCACGTTCAATCTTCTTTCACACACACTTTTACTGGATAATCAATTCTGTTTATAAATTTTTAAACTGTACTGTTTGTTTAATATTTCGATACAATTGTATATCTAAGAGAAAATTGTAATTGCTCACAGGGAAAGAATAAAATGTTTTATAAGAAATTCACCGAAAAATTACTGATCTCAGCTGAAAAAAGGCGCAAAGGGATAATGATGTCTTGCACCATTCAAAAGATTGAAAAATAAGCCGCAAAACGCTTTTTTTTCTTATTTTCTGCTATTTTTTTCCGCACTCTGAACTTTGAACGTTGTTGTTTTTTTTCGATTTTCCTACTCCAAAAAACACGCCTGTCATTTTTTGATAAACGGTAACAGAAATTTTTATCCAAAAGCTCTTGAATGGGCGAAGAGTTACACCCAATTCGTCTGTAGAGTTTTTGTTGACTGATTTTTTTCCCTAAAATTATTCAGTCTCGTAGTGCAGTGGAGTTTTAAAAAATAAGCTGTAACTCTATAACAATGGGGTCTGAAATGGAATATTACAAGGGCAAAAGTTCGATATCAAAAATAATCAAACAGATTGGTATTTCGAGAGAAATAACAGTTAAAGTTTTGTTTTTATGATGACTTCTAAAAATCATAATAATATAATTTTTACTTATACCGTAGGAAAAATGCGCTGCGGATACGAGCAATTCTTACACGCTGGGATTACAAGTTATTCTGATGGATGATCTGGTCGACAAATGCCGGCCGGGTGATCAAGTGGACATTAGGTTTGTTTATGTTTCTTTTTAAAAGATCTGGATGTGAATTTTTCTCCCATTCGTCATCTTTACTATTCCATAGATATTAAGGTATTCCTTTCACAAACCCGAATATTTAACAATTAACTGATTTTCGTCTACAAAAAACAATAGTCTAATAATTGTCTATAATAAAGTAAAAATACGTCCTAGTATACCGACAAAATTTCAAGCCAAGTTTACGAACTTTGAAGAAAAAATTACGACTCTAACCCTTACAACAACCCCATTTAAACGTTACTTGCCACACTTCTACAGAAGTGGGGCGAGTAACGTTTAAATGGGGTTGTTTCGAACCCCGCAGTGACAAATAAGGGTTAAAAATCGTCTAGTTTATACGGTACTTTATGGAGCTGACGTGCTAGCCACATTTCTATCTAATACAGTATATATACAGGGTGTCTAGCGAACTGAAAAGTCATGAAAAGTCTTAAATGTCATGAAATTACACTCGACCCTGAAAAAGTCATGAAATGTCATGAAAAATTACCAGTCTACCGTATTTTTTAAAGATCTCTGCAGCGCTCATTATCATGGCCGATTTTTATATTAATTTATTCAAATTTTCGCGGGTATGCGACAATCTACGGATTAGAAGAAAAAAAGACTCGTTAGCTCAACATATTAGTTTTTCTTTGTTATTCGTACAAAGCGACTAGATGATATTACTCAAAGTTCCTAAATGTACGTAATATTTTTCCAGATGTTCCCAAAATATATTTCTTTACAGCAAACTTGAAATGATGTTTGTCTCACATTTTTTACTACACATGGAATTGTTTCAAAGAGCAGAATATAAATATGAAAATTTAGGAAATTAGTCGCACTAAAGAATTATAAAGTATACTTTTATACCAAAAAGTCATACTAAAAGTCATTAAAAAATCCCTATTCCTTGCCTTCAAAAACCGTAAATATCATGAAATTTTAGTTCTGGTCAAAATTAGACACCCTGATATACTAAATAACTCTGGGTGTCTAATATAAACTGCGCTGAGCATGTAAAAAAATTCTGAATATTCCGTAACGACAATAAAAACAGGCGGGGGGGGCATCAAATGTTTGAAGAAAATGTTAGCGATAAAAAAATTAGAAAAATGTGACTAGCAGAAGAATTTTCGTAACCGCGACTTTGCAGAGAACATGTAAAAATGTCTAGATCTACAAAATTTATGCGAAATTCATTCCAGTTCATCGTTGGATATAATAATTGATTGTAACTTATTTTTATGAACGGGGCACATCCGAGTAGACGGCGGAAAAAATAGATTGGGGCTTCGTTGGATTGAGCGTTCAGAATCTTATTACACGCTATCAAAAAAAATATATTGCCGCTGTCCCGCCATGCCGTCGGTTCAACGATCGGAAATAGTTTATGAAAATAGTATTTAGCTAGTACTTTCCAGCAAAATGATTGCGGTTGATAAAAAATAACTGGCTTCGAAAAAAGAAAAATACTTTTTAATTTGACAACGTTCCGTCCGCCATACATTCGACAATATTTCCAAAATGCTACATGTAAAAAAGGTCATTAATTTAGAATCAAACAGTACAATTATGAGTTTTAATTTCTTTGTTCATCGTCATAGCGGTATTATCATTCGACGATGGGGACCTTTGGCAGAGGGTCGAAGAATGGAGGCAACTACCATCATGATGGCAAACAGCATATCCGTGCGACGCAAAATATCGGAATCAAACTTCTCGTCGACCGAGATCAAGGACATTTTTACGAATTATTGGGAAAAATATCGGGATAATCCGCTGGTCGGCAGAGACAACATTCTCGCATCTATCTCACCCCAAGTATGACGTGTACTTGTATTTTATAACGACGCTTTTTTTCTACGAACAAAAAGAATACCCGACTCAGCCTGAAATAAAATATTTGCAGATTTTTGGCATGTACATCGTAAAATTGGCCCTCGCAGTTGTGCTGGCCGGTGGAGTACCAAAAACGAACGAAACAGGTAACGAGCTTCTCGTTACAATCGAGTAATAAAAATGTTATCACTTTTACCTCCAGTAGAACCTCAATTATGCAAATTTTTGGTTATCCGAACCCTTCGGCGCCTTATCCGAACGCTATGATGGTCTTTTTTTCTCAATTAAGCTATCGCTCCAAGGTATTCCCTTTTTTTCTCTAATAAAGCCGTTCCTTAAAACATCGAGATATTTTCAAAATACATTATTGTCTACATGTAACTTTATACATCAGGTCGTATATACATTGTACGTATATACGAGAAACATTGTATGTACGAGCGTATTCCAGCAGCGTCTATCAACAGTTTGATCCTGGCATTCAAATTTTGGATGAACATGAGATCAGATCTTTAGTGCAAGCGGTTCAAGAGGGTGATAATAACAATATTGATGATGATGGCGATTTATCTGACTCGAAAGCGCATAATAAACCATCTTACAGTGAAGCATTCAGCGCTTTAAAAACCGCCCTGGAATGGTTTGAAACCCAACCGGAAAATAGTCTCACATAGCTGCTGTTCTTGAAACGAATTCGAGACTTAGTGGCCAAGAAACGCGCAACTACTATGAGACAGTCAAAAATTGATCATTATTTTAAGCCGCAATTGTGACCTGACTGCATAAGTAGTGGTGGTATAAATATTGAAACTTTATTCATTGTTAATTGCTATCAGATAAAGAATTTAGGGTCGTTGGATTAATAGAGAGAATTTTCGATACTATTTATATTACATGAGTTGATTTTCTGAATTTTTGATTATCCGAACGATGTCGGGTCCCAATTAGTTCGGATAATCGAGGTTCTACTGTAGTTTTATTGTGTTTTTTATTGCTCGATTGGCGATACTGAGATTAGTGATTTTCCTAGTACTTGATCTTTCACATCTGTATTCCGTGTTTGCAAAAGGTTCGCGAGTACGTGGCGAGCCGCATCTGCTTCTCATCGGAGATCCAGGTACCGGAAAATCTCAGTTGCTGCGGGCTGCTTCACGGTTGGCTGTTCGTTCGGTTCTGACAACAGGAGTTGGCACTACGGCGGCAGGGCTGACCGCGGCAGCAGTAAAAGTTCGTTTCCGCTACATCCTCAAACTGGGAAAGTTTAAATTCTTGCTGCGAAAAAGTTGAAAACATCGAGTCCGTTTGCCAGTTTGACCGATCAATGTTAACCGACGTTGATTTTATTTGGACATAGATACGTCTAATGAAAGTTCATCTGAGAAGGGTCACTGAGGGCCGTTGCGTCGTTTTCGAAAAAAGATAGCATGAAATCTAAGCAATTTTACATAGTTCCTTATGAAACATCGTTAATTTAGCAGTAGCTAATATCTCTTCGTATTAACTGCACTCGTTGACAATAAAATTCTAGCTCAAGTTGCTATTCTTCATGAATAATCGCGGTTAATCGCCTAGTTTTTTAATTTTCTCTCGAAAACGACATAGTAAAATTTACTGAAACTCCAAAGTTGAACTTTTATTGGGCGTATCAACGTTTATAAATAAAATACAGTAGCCTTTAACATTCATCGATGAAACGGTCGACCCTCCTTAAGGTAGTAGTCTCGCCACAGTCACGTTGAAAAGTTTATTCTCCGCTCAATCGATGAAAGCGTCGAAATATTGCGAAATATCCTTATAATGTAGGTTATACATCTTATCGGGATGTAAAAACTTATAAAGTAATGACGAAAACGCCTAATATAATATTTACCCAACCCTCACTTTTGTATCAGGCTATTCCGGTTACTAATACGTAGATACTCTGCGTATACGGATATGAACACACTACTGTAATCTCGTTCTAGCCTGCTCCAGCCGCTTCGTGGCGCTAGCGTCGCTAGACATTGCTTAATTTAAATCGCTATATCTCTAAAACTAGACGGTCAAAATTCAAGATTTTTTTTCACCCACTTCGTCATATTTTCCTCTGTAATTGAGAACAAAAAAATCTGTAGAAAAGATTCGAAGTTATTGCGTGAAATGTGAAATTTTCCATCGCTCTCCATAAGAACACGTGTAAAATCATGAAATATTTGATTGCCAATATCTCAAAAACGGAACGGTTAATCCTTTAGAAATTTTGCAGGTAATCACTTAATAGTGTCCTGAATTGGTCCTCAAAATGAAAAATAAAATCTATAGAAAAACGCCTTGGCGAGACTATCTTAAGGGTTAGGCTACTGTGACGACCCAAAAATCAAACTTATTTAAAAAAATTAATTTTGAAGGAATAAGTAAGATGATTGAAAAATCGTTTGGACATTTATTTGTATGTACATTGACAAGGTTGTGTACCAAATTGCATAAGAAAATATTAATAATTAAAGAAGTCATAAACAATCTCGTAAAGGACCTTTGAACGCGAAGGGTTCGACAGTGTACTTGATTTTGGCCACCCGGTTTATCTGAGACAAAAAAAGACGAGTTTTTTTTTCTCAAAATAGATAATTTTGGGTAAGACTTGACCTTGACTTTTTGTTATCGAGTTTGAATCATAAAAAAAAATTAATTTTTTTTTCGATTTTTCGAGGAAAAATTACGTTATTGTTAAAAACTAATGAAAAAAAAATGTTTTACTAACAGTTCTATCGTTGTAATCATAAGTTTACCTTTAGTCTGTGATTTCTGCACCATATATTGGACCTTCCTCTTCAATTTCAGTTGCCTTAAGCGACGAACGATTTTTTTAAATGTTCAGTGAGTAGTGAACATTTCAATTTTTTAAAATGTTTGCAATGTTTTAAATTTTCAGGATACGGATGGCTGGCATTTGGAGGGCGGTGCGCTCGTTTTGGCGGACGGTGGTGTTTGCTGCGTCGACGAATTCACAACGATGAATTCTCAGGATCGTGCCTCCCTTCACGAAGCCATGGAACAGCAAACCATATCGATAGCCAAAGCTGGATTAGTGAGTACTCTCAATTCTCGATGCACCGTAGTCGCGGCGATAAATCCGGTCGGTGGAAAATTCGTGGAAGGCGCCGAGATGAAAACGCGTTTGGGCAATCCACTTCTGTCGCGTTTCGACCTCATATTACTGCTGAAGGACAACAAAAATCCGGAATGGGATCGCATGACGTCGGATCACATATTGAAAGCTGCATGCCGAGACGTCGACGGACTGAATCAAATGTAAAGCGGATAAAATGATGAATTACATTCAAACGACTAATGCTATGCTAAGAAAAATATTGCCGTCCATATTACCAGGGGTTGTCAAAACTTTTTCTGTGCCCCGGTGCAATTGGGATGCCGTATTGCATTGAGAAAGAGTGGCTCTGTGCGAGCGGTTGGGTTCGCAAAAGCCAGAAGGGATATACGAAAAAACCTTGAAGATAGATAAATGTTATTATTCATTTAAGGGGTTACAGCACCTTGGCGGTCGAAAAAATAAGTGTAAAAATAATTTTCAAAAATTCGACGCGACTATTAAGTGTATAAAATAATGTTTATTTTTCACAAATACATTATAGTTTTATGAACAAATTAAAAAAAAAGAATATTTTTTTTTAGTTACGGAGATATAAGTCGTCTAGTAGGACCCTCTTTTGAAAATCATTGGTAATGGTGGAATTTTATTCTCTGACAGGCTGCGTATAAAAAAATTTTTAAATCTTGTGAAGAAAGGTAATAGCTAAAGTGTAAGAACGAGAAAAAAAAATCGTGGAAATGACAACTGTTTGAAAAAAAAACTGTTATCCAAATTTTGGGTTAAAAAAAAAAATAAACGTAGTATCCAATAAAAAAAATCTTATGCTACATCCTAGATAATATTCTAAAGAATATTTGGTATCGGTAGTTTAAAAAAAGTAATTTCGAGAAAAACGCAAAAGAGAACAAAAAGTAGCGCATCTGCGTCTTAAAATCAAATTATTTTTATATTACCTGCAATCTAAATGCATCTAAATAAAAAACAGTGAAAAATTGTTTTTTTTTATCTAACGGCGGTGTAAGCCTTTAAACAGTATGGTGATGAAGATTTTGTGTTTATTGTCGAATCAGGGTGTCGAAGAAACACATGGATCTTCTAAAGTTCGAGGGCCTGTGGAAAGAGGAAAGTTTGCGCGAATATTTGGCTCACGTGCATTCGCTGAAACCTGTACTCACGAGCGAGGCCGAGAGGATTCTGAGTGCAGTATTCCTTTACCACAGATCGAATCCCAACAGGCGGGAAGAAAGAACAACGGTTCGACTCCTCGACAGTCTTATACGGTAAAGTATTTTTGTTCCTTCGTCCAACGATCGACAAATAAACGGTTTTTATTTCTACACCTGCTTAACCCGATTAGTGTAACGCTTTTTTGCAACACTTAAGTGTGGGGGGGGGGGGGGTTCAAATTGACTCCATGCTTAAAAATACTCGAAAACGTCTTCCTAAAAATCTGAAAAAATTCATGTGTCATGCTTAAGGCTTCTTCTATAATGATTTACAATAAAATTTAAAAATATAACTTTCACCAAATTTTTTTTCTCTAGTAGGGGACGGTTGAAATTTCCGGCCGGGTCAAAGTGACCCCACCCCCGTACACTGATCGGGTTAATATCGACAATCTTGGAGGAATTTAATTTTTTTTCAATGAATACTCTCGACAGATTGGCTGAGGGTCACGCACGTTTGATGTACAGAAGTCAGGTGAACGTGATGGACGCCATAGTTGCGGCACAGCTCATCGGCACGCATCCATCGAGCAACAATGACATCGGTTGCCCTTTTCCCGTTGATCCTGCCGCTGCATTCCTCGAGGAAGGTACGCATTCCTTATTCCTTCCCATATTGCCGTACACTTTACACTCGCTGAATTTGAGGAGCGTCGAGCGTTTCACCGATGAATGTTGAAGGATACTGATTTGCTTAAACGTAAATACCCCCAATTAAAAATCGAATTGCGATCTTCCGTAAAGCTCCCTATGTCGTTTTCATGGAGAAAAACTAAATTAAGGTATTGTTTCGTGGCGGGCCATATTTTGCGGACGCATAACCAGGGCCCTTCCGAATCATTAGTACATTACGGTGGCGCTTAATAAAAAAATAAGTTACAATCAATTATACCCAACGATGAACAGGAATGAAAAATTTCGCATAAACTTTGGAGTTTTAGACATTTTTGTGTGTTCTCTGCAAAGTCGTTACGGAAATTCTACTAGTCACATTTTTCGAAATTTTTTCATTAATATTTTCTTTAAACATCGCGTGACCCTTTGTTTTTATTGTCGTTGCGGAATCTTTAGAATTGTTTACGTCTAGAATAATTTAGTACATAAATGAACAGTTAGTAATGTGGCCGGCACCTCGTCTCCATGAAGTGCTACATAAGTTAGACGATTTTTTAAGTCGTATTTTTTTTGTTAAAAGTTCCGTATCTTGGTAACAGATATTAATTACGGCGAAATTCACGATTTTACATAGGAAACTCTGCTAAATTGCTTAGATTTGAATATGTCTTTTTTCGCAAACGATGTAGCGGTATTTATTTTAATTCCTTAGGTGAATTGGATGTATCTACGTATAAAGAGATCAATAAAAAAAATCCGTATCCTTGAACACTCATCGGTGAAACGCTCGAGCCTCCTTTATCACCCTAAGAAGCCAACTGGCTGACGAATCATAGAGGATTTTTCCAGCCGATCTTACGTCCAATAAAAATGAAGAATTTTCAAAAAGTGTAACAATGTAAAAAATAATTTGGCATCCAGAAATTATCAACGGAAACCCGCCAAAGTAGAGAGAGGACCTCTTCGAAGCCATGCAAGAAGTGGGAGGATGATGAGAAATATGACAGACGATAAGAAACGAGGATCTGGGAGGAATAGAGCATAAAGTAGAAAGGGGAATAAAAATCAAAATGGAGCAGGAAATTCTGTACGACTAGTGCAGGATTGATAAATCAACATACTGCAAAGAGTACAAGAACAGAAAAGGGAACGCAGAAATGAAAAAATACTGGGAGGTAAAGGAGATCAGAGGGGAAACGATGGAACTACGGGTAAAGATAAGGTGCGGGAATATAGGGAGAATAGCTGCCAAATATTTAGGGGAGGAGAGGAATTGTTGAATTAAATTTGTGGCTATGAGGCGGTCAAGGCAAAAATTAGAGCGGAAATAGTGAAAAAACTAGAAGAAATTCTGTGGGCCTATTACAGTTCTCGAGTAAATACTTTCACTTCTCGCATTTTTTCCGAACTTCCGGCTCGTGATCTCACATTTTCACGACGCCGTAGAAGAGCTATACTAGCACGCCAATCGAATCCAGCCCAGAACAAAGCGCGTGTGCATCAACGAAGACATAACCTCTTCACTCTGAGAAAGAGCAATTAAAAAAAAATTAAAGTTCGCAACCTGAACGTTACAGAAACCGAAGCATTCGATTTTCCCGATCCCGCAAGAGCTAAATCATCATCATTAAATTATTCATTGTTATCGAGAAAATTACTGTCTGCAGTATAAACTTTTAGTTGCTCATTTTTATTAAGTATTTGGCGTCCAGATGATGTTGTCTCTAAATAAACTATTTCGTAGTAACTCGGTTTATTATACGACTTTGAATGTGTCGTCGCTGCTTTAGGAAGACACTCACGCATACGCACTACGATTTCTACACGAACATTCGTGTCGAGTAAAGTCACGTAAATAATTTCGCATTTTCAATAGGTGAAAAGAACCGTAATAGGGTGAGCTGCGCATTTTTGTTATTTTCACTCAAACCGAGAACCATAATGCCCCCCTGGAATACAGGGGGGGGGAGAGAACTACGGCAAAAAGATTGAGAAACTAGCTAGGAATAATCCTGTTGAAGAATTATGTGCGTACCAAAAGAATTCGAGGCTTTGGTAAAGCGGGTAGGAGAAGGAAATGGCAGTGTACAAAATGTTGTGTAAACAGAGGCCCGTGTACATAATGTGTAAGAACAAATGTACAGAGGAATATGTGAAGGGGCACTATGTATAAACACCCCTAAAGGGTATATCCTGGAATTAAAACTACTATACTACTACTAAATTTGGGAGTCTCGGATACAGTTTTTTCTTCAACGTTCGCACAATAATTAATTCGTTTATTTTTTTTTCTCCAGCTACTCAACTTCTCGATCGCCTGGGTCTCCAAAATTTGATTATGGCACTCTAAACGCACTTCGTCAAGCAGTGTTACGCGCGCGCGCGCTCGTCCATTGATGGAACAACAATGTCCTCCCAAAGATATTTATTTTTTCACCCGTAAATAAATCATTATCACACGACTCCGATCCTTTAAATAACAGAAATCCATTTATTTTGCTCGCTGTCACATTTCCTTTCGTTTAGACTCGTTTCGTATTTGTATTATAGAAAATATATTGTCGACCGCGTTCTCTTCCGCCTGAATACTCGTGTAGAAGGGAGGGCGAGACCTCGGACTTGCGTATTAATCACAGTAACGAAAACAAGGGGGAGGGGGGAGTTACTATCAAAACGATAACTAAGACTCGCTCGCGGAGATGAGTACGTCCTGTTATTTTGGGGGCGAAAAAAGCATTATTCGTTTATTGCTTCGATGATTTCATAAAAATCGATTATTCCACAATCATATATGATATTTGCAACTGCACGGGCACTTTTGCCACAGCACGCTGTCTGCGAACCTATGTGAACAGTAAAGTACACAAAGACCAGCAGTCTCGAATGAATAATTATTATTTTAAGGGTGTATCGCACGTACGTGCCGCGATAGAAAATTTGTTTTTATCGGAATTTTAGTACTTCGGGATTCGAAAAAAATCTGAAAAAATTCATGGAAACATTGAAGTTGTTATGAATATTTGTTAACAAACAGTTTCAAAAAATAATTATTCAACAAATGATCAGTCAAAAAATACTTTCTTCATATTAAATAATTTCGTTAGTTTAATATTGATATAAATAAGTACTTAAAGTATTCATACTAATACTTATGAACTTTCTCAGCATTTTTCCAAGTTTTAGACAAAATTCTCAAAAACGAATCAACATTTGGTTGATTTTTTACAAGAAAAATTCAACATTATCCCTCTAGTCTTAACGAGTAATTGAAGAGAAAGTTAAAAAAATACACGCTCTAAAAAAATTCCACAGAAGTATTTATATTAAAAAAAAAGAAAAAAATATCAGATACTACCTAAGTGTTTAGAAAAATCAACGATTTTCTTTTTGAAACGAAGAAAAAATCTTGAGTCTTTTATTTTACGACTGATTATTTGTTTGAACAATTGGTCAATAACTTTTTGGCATTATTATTATTCGAAATCAATGTTCATACATCTTGGACGTATATGAATCGCGATATACTGAAATATTGACGCAGTAAAACTTTTGGCTGGTAAGGTAGGCGCGATACGTCAAAAAAAGAAATAATTCACCATTAATTATATCAGAAAAAATTAAGAAATGCTTTTTCGCTGATAAAAATAACGATTGGTGCCCATATCCGCATGTGGGTGCCTCCTCTCGTCGAACAGGGACGAATTACATTGTCCTTGGATTCGAAACTGGTAATGTCCCAGATTTGTGCAACTGGGCTCTCTGCTGTGTGCCGCGTGGCATTTATTATTACTCTTCGAATACTGCTGTCGCGAGAAAAAGAAATCCAAGCGTCTTGAAAAATCGTTATAGATTTAGTCGATACAAATGGACCGATCTTTTCAGTCATATCCTCGTGTGAATTAAACACATTAATTCGCGTCGAACGATCAACAAACTTTGTAATCAATGATTTTATACATAACGAGAAAAAGAGAGAGAGGGGGGGAGGTAATAAGGCGCGAAACGAGACACGATGAGTTTCGATACACGAAACTTTTCAGTTACATCCCCATTATCCCACACACTTTCGCATCATTCGTAAACTACGCACGCGCGCGCGATATTTCGTTATTTATATCTGATCAATTCTCGGCGGTCTGTCGGAATTGCCATTAGATTGCGATATCGATAAGATGCACGTGTATATTTAGTTTTTTTTTTGTTCTTTGTATTCTTCTGATTTTTCACCGAATGTCGCTTAGCGATTTGCGCGTTTTTAATAGCGCGGCTGTGTTGCATTGGCCATTTGATTTCGTACGGCGCTGGCTGCTACATTACCCGCGGCGTTTTGCACGTGCTCGTTTCGTAGGAACGTCGTTGCGAATTCTTGCTGAGCCTTGGACACGCTCGCGCTTGAAGTTCGATACATACGGTGAATCTGCAACATTTTCAGTAGTTATTGACAATTCAGTGCAACCTCGGCCGCAACTAATACTGACAATTGAGTGCAACCTTGGCCGCAACTAATACTGACAATTGATTGCAACGATCGTTTATTCGATCCCGTGGGAAGAGAAAAAAAGACAGTCGAGCGCGCGTCGACCCACGCATTAAAGTGGGCTTCCGTAGCTTGTTAATACCTAGTTTCAATTTTTTCACCAAGTTGACATTATTCAACTAATAGAAAGTTGTTTGAAAATATTAATTTTTGGTTTATCAAAATTTTTTATTATCAAAATATACCATTTGAAAAATATTCTTTGAAAATTTCAAGTCGATCCGTTGAAAATTGAGGAAGTTATGGGAGCTTATAGGTAAGTTCCGCGAATCGGTGAACCTTAAACGCGTTTTTTTTCTTCAAAATAACTTTTCTAAATTGATTACCACGATATCTAAAAAATCACTCCACCGACGAATTTCAATTTTTGCAAGCCCCTTTTACATATCAAAAAGCAGTGCTTAAACGGAGGAATGTTTTTATCCAATGCATAGTTTTTATTTATCAACGAAAATAGAGTTGTTCACCGAACATCGATACTTTCACTTTAGACTACGGCTATTTTTTCAAAAATCAATATTTTATTAAATACTTCGTCCAAGCACTAGATAATTTCATACAAAAACTAAATGCGTTTGGTTTTTTTGAATTTCGGATGATTTGTTTCCGGGCAGCAGTGGTCACCGCGAAGAACATTTTTTAAACAGCAGTCTGCACAAACAATCGTATCTACCACGTTAATGAATATTTTTCAACACAAAAGTTATAAAAGATACATAAAACCATACTTTTTAATGTAAAGAATTAAAAACCTGCACACGTTTTCCCAGAAAAAAATCACGAAAATTCCTCTTTTCTCCAGCCACAAGCTAGCTGTAAACCATTAAATATGCACATAAATGCAATATTTAATTAAAGCTCAATTACTTTCTTTGACATTAACAATTTTGCGAATATTGACGATTAATTTGGGAGATCCCTTCAAGTCCAAGATCCAGATAAGTCCCGATGAGTTGAAATTCCCTTTCGAAATGTTATTGAAGAAGTGTTCGTTTTTAACAACTCACGAGTTATAAGTTCAAATATCGGGGAGACCGATTTTTACGTGTTACAGTGAAACCGTTCGCAATCAATCCAATTAAATCATTCGAAAAGTGTATTAAAACAATGCACAGCCACACTTCGCGTCGCGTCTATTTGAAGCAACTGTCAAATTTCGACAGATGGTAAACTGTATCAGCTAGGAAGCTATGACAGACGCGCGTACAAAGCGAAACTACAGTAGAGTGTCGATTATCCGAACGGCAATTTGGGTTATCCAAAATATCAATTGTCTAAACAATAATTTTGTTTATCCGAATGCACAGTTATTCGAACGATTACGCCCTATACATTACGGCAATGGCGTGGTACGAAACGCAACCTGAATGTTGTTCAATGCAACTTCTTCTTCTAAAACGATTGCGAGATTTGGCAGCAAAGAAACGAGCTTCCGTTGTGAAGCAGACGAAATTCGTCGACTTTATCAAAAATAAATAGATAAGAACTCTAAGATGTACGAATGTTGATTATTTTTAAATGAATATTTAACTTCGTTCTATATCATTACGTGATACAGTGATTATTTGCAATACACTAAAAAATGTATTTGTATTATTAACATATTAATGTTCATTGTATTTGTAAATATATATATTTTATCATATTGAAAGAATCAACGTTTTTTTCCCCCACGGAATATTGCTGTTCGCTTATCCGCATTTTCGATTATACGAAAGGCCCCCGGTCCCAACTGATTCGGATAATCGACGCTCTACTGTTTAAGAATGCCATGTGGATGACGAATCAAAAGTCGTCCACATAACCCCAAAAGTGTTAAGGTTTAATGCTGTCTCGACAAACAGTACCTTTGTCAAAAGCAGAAGATCGCCGCCGGCTGTAACGCAGTAACAAACTGCGATCATCAATATAAGAATCCCAACGACGGTGCCCTTACCGGTACCATCGAACGTAGTGATGGCTTTGATTATACCGCTGTAACAATGTTTTATTTTCAATACCTTTTAATTATTTTATGATTTTTTTTAGATAAACTGCACGACGAATAATGATAATAGTAATCGTTACCAAGTTCCCGATCCAGGAATCCCAATAGCTTGTATACTAGTAACGACAAGTTGGAAGAAGAAAACGAAGAAGAATACCATGAAGTTGATTGAACTATCACTCCTGTTGAAACAACGACGAGAGAAATGAGTTTCGTGGTAAATGTTGCATATAAACATGCTTGAGGCCCGATTAAGGAGTTTCAGGACAACTTATCTTCAGGGTGAATTATATTGTTCTTGAGCAGGGTGCTAAAATCTACACACTAATATATTGCTCGAAAACGACACGATTACTATAATAAATTTCGAGTCCTGTATTTAAGATTAGTATTTTTTTTTACACGAGCATATTTATAACGTGTTTTAAATGTTATATTTCGTTTCGTAATTTATATGCTTGTATTTCGAGTTTATTTTTTCACGGTTGGCAATACTTATACTGTTACCGCGAACATCGCCGAGAGTAGCAAGTCACGCAGTTCATTGAAAAAAAAAATCATTTAGATTTCTTTATTAAGGCGTTTCGATACCAAAATCGAAATAGTGGTAGGCGATTGAAATTTATATCACCGAGAGATTAATTTAGGATGTATTGACTGTCCAAAAATTAGTCAGTTTTACAACATAGTTTTGGAGATATTTAATGTTCAAGTTGAACCTTTATCCATTTGGTAATACATACGGCACCTCGTAAACACCAGTTATAGGGCCGTAGGTCCAAAAGTAAAAGTGATAAGCCGATAAAAAAAATCAAACAAACCGTGATTATAATGTTAGGAATAACGTGCTAAATAATCAAGTGATTTCTCTACTTCGGTAAAATATAATATTCGAAAAAAGATGTGAATTTTGAGCTCTAACGGTTTGTTTACGGACATTGAGGAAAGTTGTACGTTAAACGTGACAACACCGCATTAACGGGCTCTGTCTAGTGAGCCACTCCAGTCAAGCATTAACTGGCCTCGAATTTCAAAATCGCCGAGTCTTTGAAATGTACATAGTTTAACAGCATTCGAACTTTATAAAGAGATGTATTCATTTATTATATCTGTAACATTAATATAATTATAATATCCATTTGGCATAGTTTTCATAACGAAAAAACATTTGGTTTTACGTTTCAAACTGTTAAGCCTGTTAATGCGGTGTTGCCACGTTTAACCTGCAAGTTTCGTTAAAGTCCGAAAACAAACCGTTCGAGCTCAAAAATCACATGGTTTTTCGAATATTATTAATGAACGAAGTAGAGAAACCACTTGATTATTTAGCGCGATATTCCTAACACTATAATCACGGTTTGCTTGGTTTTTCTATCGGCTCATCACTATTATTTTTGGGCCTACATCCCTATAACTGGTCTTTACGAGGTGGCGTATGTATTACCAAAAGGATAAAAGTTCAACTTGAACATTAAAAATCTCCAAAACTATGCTGTAAAACTGATTAATTTTTGGGCAGTCGATGCATCCTAAATTAATCTCTCGTTGATATAAATTTCAACAGCCTACCTCCATTCCGATTTTGGTATCGAAACTCCTTAAGTCGAGTCAATTCTCAACATTAAATGTCAAGTGTCAAAAATAAAATATATCACTTCACTTTAAAAATGCATTTTATTGAACGTATAGCCGCGCCACGGCGATTAGTGGCCCGGCTATACGTGGCATTAGTTCTCCCACCGATTTCTTCGGTGGGAGAAAAACTGAACATTTTCATTTACAAAAATTTCAATACTTATGACGTCTAAGTTTGCATCGTTGGAATGCAACAAAAATTAATTCTTTTTAGTTGTTCAATTTTTCTTCGACTGTAAAAATCACTCAAACGTTTTTACGTGTTCTTATCAGAGATTCACGACCTCAGCTTGCAAAAAAAGAAGGCTTTCGATAAGCATAAAAATAATAAAATGAAAAAAAGAACAAAAAATACGTTGCATCCCAACGATGGAAACTTCAACGTCGTCAATAATTAGTAAACAGTGTAGACGGATCGATTAATTTTTCGGTGACATGATTGTCATAATGTACCGAAGTAAAAAGTGTTTTTTCAATTGTAAATTTTATGGAGAAGCTGTAGACGATCGATTTAAAATTTGGCGGGTGCATTCAGTATATGGCGAAGAATCTACTATATAAATTTAAATCGAATGATAACATTTCGTCACTTGTCCCGAAACTCCTTTAACCGGATAACGTGGAATGAGAACTCACTTGAAAGCCTTATACGCCGGACGAAACCAACAAACGAACGAGAATGGTGTGAACAGAATGACGTAAAGAATGCCCAGTCCGAAAGTCGAAAACTCCTTGAAGCACAGCATGAGTGCGAATCCACCGACGACGTTCAATATCAGCACGAGACTGTGAACTGTGAAATAGACTTGATTAATTCAAAGCTCGATCATTGATGCAAACGTCGGTAAATATGAGTTACATATTACGAAAACCTCTTCACCAAGAAAACCGTATATTCATCATTTGAAAAAAAAATATCTGCGTTCAGTTCGCAGTAATCGTAATTATCGAAATGAGTAATAATGAATCAAGTGTACGGCTAGAGAGATCAACCATGTCAAGCAGCGTTGGTTTAGACCAATACTCGGATGGGTGAACGCTTAGCCGGGTAATATGTGTGATGAAATAAATTTGAATAACCTGAATTTCGTAAAGAATAATCGACGCAAATACCCAAACGTAAACTCACACATCCACAGGTAGTAGAGTTGTCTGACAATTTTTTGAAAGTTTGGGTTTATGTCGACATCGATGTCCTGATAAAAGCACGGTTGGAAGCAACACTTCTCAGGCAATGGTGGCCAATTGTTTGGTCCTGCTGAGGAATTCAATTGCCGTCTATTACTACGACGTAACACAAGCTAGCTCTCTCAAGTTTTCGAGTACAAGAGAAAAACAAAGAAACACAGCGAAAAACGCCGCGTTCGCTTCCAAAGCCGAAAAAAAAGCGTATAGAAATGTGTCCAACGATCACTCACGATAGTACGATGTGTTCCTTAGCTCGCTCTCTCTGCTGGCTTTCCATTCTTCCTCCGCACGTTGCTGTAAAAAAAAATTACAAAAGGTACACGTGTGAATCAAGTTAGAGTGTTAGAGAATAAACTCTACCGGCAAATAATTTGTTAAACTAAGCCTTTGTAAACATTTTGAAAAAAAAAACCCATCTTGCCCATCGAAAACCATATATATTCAATATTGAACCTTCAAGGTTTGATAAAAGATTACGAATCTTTTTAATCTTTTAGTCTTTTTAATATTTTTCAATCCTTCTATCTAATAAAAAATTACTACTCTTGCATAATAATCATCAATAATGTTATACTTTTTCAAGTTGGTAGTAACAGATCATCTTTTCTTTTTCACGTAATAAAAGTATCATAATGCATCATTCTGCCTTTTAATTATATGTTTTATGAAAGCGTATCTACGGAATAAATCTATACCTTGTATGCATTTTTTTACGTTTATTGACAACAACAAAAAAAACTCATAAATCATCATCTGACTCAACTGGACAGCTCCAACCTCGTTAACTGCAACTAAACTCACGATTTTATATTAGAGAATGTACCAAATTGCTTACATTTCAGATGATTACTTTTCTTATAGTATTATTTCATATTACACGATTTCTGTATTAATATATTTTCTGATATTATTTTGTATTATTTAAAATATTATTTTCCTTCTTGAAAGTAGTGCAGTAGAACTTATTGAAATTTCGCATTCGAACTTCTGCAATACCCTTTAAGAAGTTTCGGGACAGCTTATCTTTAGGGGGAATTCTTTTGTTCTTAAACAGGGTGCCAACTTTTGTACACAAATATTTTGTTCGAACACGCCACGATTACTGTAATACATTTCGCGACCTGCATTCGAGATTATTATTATTTTCACACGAGCGTATTAATAACGTATTTAAAATGTTATATCAATGTGTATTTTTCGATTATTTCTCATATGAAAAATTTGATAAATTTGACGACAGGACACTGCTGGTATTGCGAGTTTGATTTTTCATAATTGGCAACACTTATTCTGTTACGGTGAACATCCGTTGAACATAGTCAATAATAAAATACATCACTTCTCTTTAAAAATACATTTTATTGCACGTATAGCCGCGCCACGGCGATTAGTGGTAGTCAAATACGCGGGTCATTTAGCACTCATGCGACGTTGCCACACTTCGACTGTACGTTTCGGCGGTTGGGGGAAAAACTGATCGTTTTGATTTTTAAAAAATGCCAATAATTAATAAACGATGTAGACGGATCATTTAATTTTTGGGTAACATGATTGTCATAATGTACTGAGTAGTTTGACAGTTTTTCATAACATTCTTAACATTTCTTCACACTATTTCGTGCGTAAAACTGCCTATCAATGATGAGTGTAGGCATCGCTCTATGTTAAAAAGAATTTTTTTCAATTGTATATTTTAAGAAAACCATGTAGACGATCGATTTAAAATTTGGAGGGTGCATTCAGTACATGACAAACAAGCTACTGTATCAATTGGGTCATTCAATGATTTTTTTTTCATTGTAAAGATCATGTACTTTAAAGCAAAGTATTTTTCTTTTTTTTTTTCAACAATTAACAACGATATAGCACTTTGAAATTGTTCTAATGTTCAACGCGGCGAAAACGCGCCGAGATTATCCGAAGTTACCCGAGCGCTCCGTGACGTCATCGTTCGAAAGCCGGTATACAAACTACTCGTATAATACGAGTATTCTGTCAACGGTCAGTTATCCACGGTCGGTAAATTACTCGAATTTGCTTTCACAAATCCACTTTCACACATCGTTGCATGAAAATTAATTTAGTTTTCGACTTTTTCAAAGTGCTCGAGATGTTTTCAGATGTAAAATGACACTAAATTTCACAGTTGTGTACACTTGCGTGTAAGCCGTATACCTAGCCTATTCGGTCGCGTTCGAACGATGACGTCACAAGCGCCAGCGCCGATAGCGTGACATTTCGCGCCAACATCTACTATTTGAATTATCGTGACATAAAAACAATTAATAATTATCTTTAGAATTATTTCAAAGAAAAATCCTTTTGACATTCTGTTTAATTATTACAAAAGATCAATTCTAAATAAGAAAAATGGAACATATTTTTTAACAACTCAATTTGAATCGCATCATTTCATCACTTGTCCCGAAACTCCTTAACATAAATCGTTCAAATATTCGACTCTCCTCAACGCTATTTTACTATGGTTCGTACAAGACCACGCTTATCCATCTACCTCCTTTCTTTGAGAAAGGAATATTCACCTCCGAACTGGGCGAGAGTGTACTGCCCAAATTGGGAGTGGGGATGGTTTGCTGTGGGCTGCGAGCATAAGCGGGTGGCGGGATTTCCTGGGTCGTCGGTTGGAGGGTAGCTGGCAAAGGAGTGGCTCCGATCCCGCCATATATCGGCGGATTTGCAGCTCCCCGTACTTGGGTAGCTCCTTGTGAGCTGGGCTCCGCGAACGGATTGTAATCTTCGATGCCTCTGTTCGCCGGAGTCGCAGCTGCGGCTCTTCTCACTGCAGGATCCTGCAAAGAAACACAAACTGAAAACAAAGTCTGAATATAAATGGACACTGGTCCGTGTTGTGTTCACAGGCCGGTGGAGCACGTAGATTACAATTGTGGCTCGAGTCGAACTCTTATCTGGCTGCTTGTCGAGATAATGCCAAGGTCGATACGACCAGTATAAGGCCGACTTCGTAAAATACTACCGAATCCATACTGTGACTATAACCAGTAATATACGAGTATAGCACAATAAATCCGGAATTTCATCAATCCTACTATTCAACACGAATTTAAGACAAATACGAAAATCACTATAAAAAAATTACATATCGCTCGGTATCGAGAAACTGTTATAAAAAATAATGTAAAACTATAAATAGTGGAAAACTATAATTAGACGAAACTACCTGTTGCCAATGGCTTTTTACTTTTCTATTAGGGATTGAATACCAAAACTATTGTGAAGAGCACGTTCTTTATTTATAAGGTGTATAAATTAATTATCTGCCCCTAGATTAAATTGATTTAAACACCTTTCAAACCACTTAGTCCGATTGTGGTCAGATTAACCCAGCCTCAAAAAACATAGTAAATAAAGATGTCGTTCGACAAGCAGCACTTGAGGCCTTGCCTTCTTTTCGCCTTCCAATTTAAAAAGTATGCCGCAAAAGCACAAGAGATTATGTGTTCGGTCTTTGGAGGAAGTGCTTTTTCTTATAGCACATGTAAAAAATAGTTTCAAAAGTTCCGGGATGGAAATTTTGATCTCCGGGATGAAGATCGTCCTGAACAACCAAAAAAGATTGAGGACAAGAAGTGGGAGTACCTACTCAACGAAAATCCTTCTCAAACACAAAAGGAGCTTGCTGATACTCTCGAAGTGACTCAACAAGCTATTTCAGTATGTGTGCAAAACCCGGGAGGATAAAAAAGGAAGGTCTTTGGGTGCCCCATGATCTTAGCCCAGATAACAAAAGTCGACGCTGTGAAATTACAATGTGTCTACTGACCAGATTCAAACAAAAAGACTTTTTACATAAAATTGTTACTGTGAATAAAAATGGGGTATTGTACGACAATCCTTAGAGACGAAAGTCGTGGGTTTTATCCAGGGGAGCCGTCAACGCGCACTGCAAAACCAAACACTCATAGGAAAAAATTAGGGTAAACCATTGCTGCTAAGCGTTATCAGGAGCAACTGATGAAACTGAGTGATGCTATTAAGGAAAAGAGAGCCTTTAGTGGTAGTGGAACCAGGCAAGTGACTTTGCTGCAGGACCACGGGTGGCGAGACCCTAAAAGTTATCTCCACGTTGAGCTGGGAAATTCTCTCTTATGCGGCTTATTCTGCAGACTATCACCTTTTTCAGGCTCTACAACATCACCTAGCAGACCCCCAGTTTCGATTTCCTGAAGAAGTCCATCAAAGCATTGACGACTTCACGCAGTCAAAACCATCGTCTTTTTTTCGAGCCAGGATCCGACAATAGCTAGGTGAAATGCGTGCGAAGTGATGGCGATTATTTTGAAGATTAGATCTGTATTCATTTTTTTTATAAATAAATACCAAAATTGTCGAAAAAGGCCGAGAATCAATTGATACACCTAATATTTTTTAAAACACTTCTTCCACATACTTACGAATCCACTTTCGATATATTTTAATACATACAGTCGGAACCTCGATATAACGGATCTCTAGGGAAGAGCAAAAAAGTTCATTATATCGAGTTTTCGTTACATCGAGGCTATGTTCCAAAAAAACTGTTATATTGAGGTTTCAATAAAAAGGACAAATAAAAATTACTCTAATTTAAACCTTTCTTTCTTTATAAAGAATATATTAGTACGATAAATATAAGGATAGTTTTTAAAGAAAGGTTTAAATTAGAGCAATTTTTACAAGCAATTATCAATTAGAGCATAATTTATATAACATATTATGTTTAACGACGTATTATTTAAAAATTAAACAAATATATCGTTGAATTTTTTAAGAAGACAGGTTCCATAGAAACAGAGAGAACGAGAAGGGAACGAAAGGAAGAGATTTCGTTTACCGAACGCTTCGTTATACAGAGGTTTTGTTCACAAAAATTCCTTGTTCACATTCCTTTTTCAGGTTAAGGGTCCAAATTCCTTGTTCAGGTTAAGGGCCCTCAAAATAAATTCGTTATATCTATAGTTTTTCTTCGTTGTATCAAGGTTTCGGGTGCCTTTCGGAAGGAAATGGACAAATCTTCGATATATCGAGGATTTCGTTATATCGAGATTCGTTAAATCGAGGTTTTACTGTACGTATAATCATAAATGCCAATCTATCCAAATGGGGGAGAGAAATGAAAGCAATGGGATGCACAGGGGAGGCAGAGGTCTGACAATCCCTATCGCATGGAAATGTAAGGCAGCTGAAAAGAAAAAAAGAGAGAGACATGAAAATTAAAATTGACTGAGAAATTCAACCCGAGCGGAAGAAGATTAACATGTGAACGTACTGGAAGGAATACAAACATAAAAGAACAGGCGCACACATAGAGACATACTGGGAAGACAAGGAAATTAGAAATAAAATAAATGTGGGCGAGGGTAAGATGCCATAGTGTCGGGAGAGACGAAAAGCAGAGAGTATGCAGATGGCAAATATAGAATATGCAAGAAATCAACTAGAAACTTAGGGCATATCCACGAGTCCACGGAAGTTGAAGGAAAATCAAACTAAGAGATAGTGAATTAACTGGAACAATGATTGGAAATTGACAACGGGATAGAGATAGACTGCAATATAGAAGCGGTACAACGACTATTCATTAAATCATTTCATTCTTTTTTTATTTTATTTTGACGACATGTTCTTTTTCAATGTTGAATGAAACTTTAGTAGTTTTTTAAGAATGTCACGTTAAGATGCAAAAAAGCTTTGTCCATTTTCTACGAAATTGTAATAACAAATATAATACTCATATGTATAAGAATATAATAATTTTTGTCATAACGACAAATACAGCGTAGGGAATAATAAAACGAGTTAGAGTAATTAACATGAAAAGAAGAGCACATTTGCTAAACACATTAGTAAGGGCGATTTTAACTTACGGAGCAGAAACTTGGGGATAGAGCGAGAGAGGCTAGATAGAAGGGTAGCGGGAAGGTACACGAACATGATGACGGTGGTAAGCCATGACACACTCGCGGATATATGGAGAATGGAGACTGGGAAGCCACAAATCATGGTGGAAGCTAGAAAGAGAGCGAGTGACTACATACTAAACATACTAAAAATGGATAGCGAGAGATAACAGAGAATCTGTCTAAGCAAAGAAAAAAGGAAATGGACATATGGAAATCTTCCCAAGTGGGGTAGAGAAATGGAGAATGCTTCTAGAAAAGTAGCAAATGGGGAGTCGATGATAAGAATAGGAATTGAGGGTGAATTGAATTGACTAGAGGTTAACCTAAAAGCTGGATGTGAAATACTAAATGATCAAAAGATTCAGGGAAACTGGTGCAGAATAGAAGCCTCGAAATACTGTATAGAATATAAATATCGTATTGACAATGTATCGATGAAATAATATTGGGAACAGAAAAGAATGAAAGGAGACGATAAAGAACAACGGGCAAGAATGAGGTGTGGTAACCTGGGGAGGCAGGCAAATAAAGGGTTCAAAAGAAGTGCAGGATGTGCACGAAGGAAAGAGAGAATGTACAGCGTATAACGCAATGTGAGAAATTTAGGAGAATGATAAGTGGAGATATGAGGACGAAAGTGGATGAACGTTTTAAGGTAGTTCTGTAGTTTTGGTTCAATCTTAGGAATTGCCTGAAATTTAAGTATGGTGTAGACATGGCCTTCATGGACTGATGCCCAAATTTTCAATTCGATTCACCGTTCAGTTTATGAGATAATTGCAATTGAATGTGGGTCTTTTTGTACACGATCCCTATACCTAACACATAAACTGATAAGACTTTGCGCACATTTTTCATTATGGGTTCTAAACGGATCTTAGGATTTTTAACTAAAACCACTCGTGTATGCAGTACTATTGTGGGATTAATTTTAAAAAAATGGCAATTTTTTACCTTTTGGTTTCGGAGATATCGACTATTAAAAAGTATTAATTTTATTCTACACGGCACTCAGGCACAACCAGCTGCGACGAGCTGATTGACGCGTGGCTGGAAACTACTAAAACTGATTGGCGCGTGGCTGAGAACTTGAAATCTTTTGTCATGCACGATTGCTGAGCCGCTCTGTAGGACCTACAGAGTGTACTAGCGCTGTCAAAAATCTACAATTGACAGCATCATATAAGCATTGGATTTTACCATATGCTGCGGTCGAAACTTTTAGCTCATATGTGGGCCTACAGAACGTCCTTAATGAAAAAAAAGAAGCAGATAGGATGAAATGAGCTACTAATTGGGAAAATTAAGGCTGTACTATATGAATATGTGAGAATTTTCATGGAAAAGGTGCAGACTAGATAAAACAAAAAGTAAAAAGAAATGATAATGTATAACGGGAATGCAATAATCGGTAACAGAGATTAATAGGATCTAAAGAAAAGATTATATATAGACGTAAGAGTAGAAAAGAGAAAACTATGTAACTGCTGTACATTGATGTAAGATTTTTAAGCCAGAGAGGCTAAATAAAATCTATTATCATTTTTGTGCAACACAGTTATCTCCAAATCTAGCATTTAATAAAAATAAATCATAAATCGTTATTCTTTACAGCGCTCATCTATAGCAAATATACAATTACTGTTGGTCTCGTGTCCATTTACTGGTAATTCCGTCCATTCATTGGCGATTTAGTCATTTTGCTACTTATTTATTAATTTCTTCACCATTATTTATTGCAATTACTTGGAATATTTCTCTCTACTATCAGAATATATCTTGTTAGCTAGCATTTAAGAAATTTGTATTGATAACAATAGTAGTATCAAGTTTCATTTGCATCGCCTTTTTGGCTCTCTCCCTTACAATCTTATGACTTTCCTTTTTTTTCTTACTATCCTTAATTATCTCTAATTTTCGTCACACTCTGACTTCTCGCTCTCCTTTACCACCACTTCTCTTTTCTTATATTCTCTTTCTATTTCACGAAACAATTTATACATGTTGACATCTATCTACCCTCTCAGCATCCCTATTAATTTATCTTCTATTCCCTTCTTATCCCTTTCCCCCTCTACCCACTTCTCTATATATGTTCTTGCTTCCTCAGATATTACTCCTCGTCCTTTTTCACACGTGATCAGGTGCTCCATTGTTTCTCTTTCTTGTTCACATACCCCACAAGTCCATGATACTTCCCGTTTTTTTCCATCCCTCCCTATATTTCCACATCTTTTCCTCGCCCATGTTTCCTTATCCTTTCCTTTAATGTCTTTTGCGGCCCAATAATTTCATGGTGCTACATCGTTTTCTATTAACGCTTTGTATAAACATCGATTTTTGTATCTGTACTTTTTCTCTCTCTATGGTCTTTCTTTTTAAGTTTTTTAATCCCTTGTCTATCAGATGCTCTATTATGGTTATTTTTTTTTCCTCTTTTATCATCCCTGTTATTTCTTCTATTTCTGATTTCTTTGATACTTTTATAAAGTCTTTTCCCTATTTCAAAGGCTCCCTGTTAGATATTCCTCTTATTTCCTCTCTCAAACGAATATTCGGCCATCTATTACTTTCCATTCTCATCACAACTTTTATATAATTTAACGCTCTTTCCCTGATTTTGTATTCGAATGTTGGTTGTATTGATAATATTTTCATTTTACAGTCTATCTGAATCCTACGGTGTTGTTATTTGTCCATTCGCTGGTCGGTTTACACTATCACAACGCGGTAGATATCAAAAGTAAAAAAAATCAAAAGTGCAGACAACGTTACAATTGTATGATATCGGGAGGATAGTTACAACGAATGATACAGCTAGTCCACATGACATATTGCACCTTCGATGTTCATTCCGACGTTCCGGCAAGAGTACAATATCCGAGGCTCCAAGATTTGACAGTGAATTTAGGGTTATCGAGTCAAAATAAAGAAAATATAAAGAATGGTAAAAGTTAATATTTCGCTTATTTTGCGTTAAAATTAGAATTTTTCGTTAGTTATCGACAATGACGTTTTTTTCGAATTTGAAAATTTCAAGGAACATCAGGCAAGGTAACTTTGAAATACATAGTTTCATCAGTGTCTCAGAAACCAAAATTGTATTTTAAATACCACTACCATGTTTTCCTTGCTTATAGGTGCGACTAGATAGAAAGTAAAGTAGGACGTTTAGTTGCTAGAAGTCCGAAGAGGGATTAAAAGTATACGGATCATCCCTCTTCGGACTAGTAAGGCTCCAAGTTTATGTAAAATATATCGTTTAGTAATTTGGTGTAGTATTAGATGAAACAATTCTTATTGTTATAAATTTAAAAAATATATAAATAAATAAAGCATTATCTCAGAATTTATGTTAAAAATCATATAAATACTGTATTTGGTATCCTTAGGGAGGCTCTGTCCTCTCCATCCCTGCAAGGAGCCCTGCCCCTTGGCGCCACCGTGGGGTTGTACCCCCGGACCCTATGCTCCAGTGGCAAACACCTCTCGTGTGCGACATATCTTCTATATACATAGCATCTTCTCAATAGAGAAGCTCGGAAAAAATGGTATACTATATTAAAGTATAACTTTTTGGATCTCAGCCAAATGAGAGAAAAACTTTTTGCCCTTCAGGCAATACTAAACAAATACTTTTTGAAGCTCGCCTGGTCAATTTCCATTATTTGTGATAAAATAAAGATATTGCACCCATGAGCCAAAAACTATCGTTGAATTTTGGCGTTTTTCCAATCACCGCTAAAAGCGCTCATAATTCCTTAAGGAAGCCGAAACGGCAAATTTTTTATTCTTGAAATTCTCATTATTTTGGTTCAAATATCAAGAATCAACGGTGAAAACTTGGCACCTCGGATATTGTACTATCCCCCGATGTTCCTACGTGGTCGCATTCGACATTCAGAACTCCTTAGCTTTTCTTCTTTCCATATTATTCGGTGATCCTGCTACGCAATACAAATTGCAAAAATCGTGACAAAAACATCACAAGACTCGATAAAAAACGACTTCCATTGAATGAAAAGAAATTCGATGAATTTATAAAAATTTCATTACGCGTAGAAACAAACTTTATCAATCTAGATCGTTATCGATTTCGCCATCCGGGATACATTGCAATGTCGCAGTGATCCGAAATACGGTGATTCACGAGTGATTACAAGAGAGCGAGAGAGAGAGAGAGAGCGCGCGAGGGTGAGGAGCGAACGAGATAGGGAAAGGACACGAGCAATAAATCTTGGAATAAATACTTTAGCAAATATAATTACGACGTTGTATCGTAAGCAAAGATTTGAGATCCGTATGTTTATCGAAAACGTACGTTGCAAATACTGTAACTAATCTTCGTACATGCAGTAAGGAGAGATAAAAAAAAAAAAAAACTCACCGCGAACGGATCGTTGACAGTTGGCTCGCCAAAGGGATTTTCGTCAAATTCCGACATTACAAACTCGCTCTTATTACTTTATCACTTCTTTCTTTCGCAAACGTCACTTCGAGCCGCCAGGTTTCGACCAAGCGTTGAAAATTAATGTGCCCGAGATAAATTTATTGTTCTTACGAACCTAAAGTCAACGAGACATCGCGCTCATTCTTCGCGACGAAATTTTTATATGCCTATATCGATATGTTCAATATATGTGTGTGTGTGTGTGTACTCTAGAGTGCTCAAGATTCGAGATACGTCATATCAAGAACCCACACACGCTACGGCTGATCGAACTTCCAACGATGTGATATTGGTCACTTCTCGAGCCTGATTGAACTCTGTGAAGTTATTCACATTCATTTGTTTATTGAGGATGCGTTCAACCCCCTGACACTTAATATCATTCCTATGGCGATGAATGTTTCGCGTATTATCCGGTCTTTTTAGTTCCACTATAGGTCGCTACGTGGCGCTAGTAGTCGTCTGAACAGCTTGTTCACGTGTGCCCGCTCAAAACTCGTAAACACGATTTAATTACAATATTTTTGTGAGCGTATTTTTTATTTGGAGTATCTGTAAATATAAAAATCAATTTAGTGGTTTGAGAGTGATCTCTTTTTTCAACTTTCACTTATTTCGTAAACCGAGAGAACTGTGAACTGTGAACAGTGTTTAGGTTTAATATGCCGAAGTGCATCGTACCTGGCTGTACCTCAGGGTACACGTCAAACCCGGAAAAAGTGCACTTTTTTTTTTACTATTTCGAAGAATGTAGACAGTGAAAAACTTTGGAAATGTGCTGTGAGGCGAGAGGACAGCACCATGACGGCTGGAGCAAGGGGTCCGATTCTGTAACTCGTAGCGACAGTTTTCGTCATTGTTAGCTCGCGATAGCCAATGAGAGGCATCCTTTCTGCTGTAATCGTCCATGCGATTGGCTGTTACGATTTTCGACAACGGACAGAGACGCTACCGAGTTACAGAATCGACCCCCGCAGTTTGCGAAAAAGATTTTCGAGCAACGAAATTCCTTGGCAACGCGAATATTTGCATCCTAATGAAAAAGTAAGTTACCACGGAGTGGTAAACAAACCCAAGTAAGGTCACGATAAATTCTCACTCCATAATTACTGAGCATGTAAATAATTAACAATAATAATTAGCGAAATATAAATCCTCATGTTTGTGCACTCAGCGTATATTGCTTGCGCTGCAATATATAGAATATCAATTCAGACGACTACGAACGCTATATGCGTCGCAATTCGGCAATAACAATGGGCAAGCCGTGAACCGTGTCTAGGCGGCTGTGTCAGGGAGCTTGTCACCCCAAAAAGTATTTCAGGTAGTGTCTCGCCACAGTCACGTTAAAAAGTTTATTCTCCGCTCAATCGATGAAGACTTCGAAATATTGCGAAATATCCTTATAATGTAGGTTTCACATCTTATCGGGATGTAAAAACTTATAAAGTAATGATGAAAATGCCTAATATAATGTTTATATACCATAACCATGTTTTCCTCGCTTTTTCGTGCGTGTAAACGGTACGTAAAAGGGGTATTTTACGTACCGGTATTTAAATATTGAGAAACGTCCCTGTAGAACAGCTGGCGTGTAAGAACGCGCCGAAAATCTCTAGACACGACTACCGAACCTAAAAACATACGCTCAACGGATATCATGCTGTAGGGATTTTCGGCGCGTTCCCACAGTCGGCCGTCAAGTGCTGCCGTCAGTCGTTAGGTCGAGGAATTATTACGTACGTTGCGGCGTTATTTGCGGGACGTAACACAACCTCACTTTTACGTGACACCGCGATAAAGCATCGTTGATCTCGCCGCGAAATACATTATTAATAACTAAATTCAACAAAAAATGAGTGATACGGAAAAACATAGCAGCGATGAATGGCTCGAATGCACGCCACCAGATCTATAAGAAGCCGCGACAAAAACGACACGAAATATTTCCGTCCAAATCGAAAAACCTCTATAACTCAACGTACGACGCATTTATGACGTGGAGCGATAACATAAAACGAAATTGTCATCTGAATCAATCGTCGTAGCGTATTTCAACGAATTAACCAAAATGATTAATAACATAGTATGTTAAAATTTTGTGATGCATTTCAAACTGACAGTGTCCACGGGGGGCTCCGCCCCCTGCCCCCCGGGGGGTGGCTCCGCCCCCTCCACCCGCTCGACGCGCGTGCAATACACCTTTCATGTCCGATACACCTTCCATGTGCGATACACCTTATGTACGCAACACAGCTACGGCACATGGTTGTAGCCACATATATATTACATTGCAAAATCTCGGAAAACATGGTTTTGGTATATAAATAATCGTGTGCACCGCGGAGACAAGGACTTTTACCACTCGCGCGATGTTTGCAGTACTCGTGGTAAAAGACCCACTTTGTCTCCTTGGTACACAATGTACTATTACCTAACCCTCACGTTTGTATCAGACTATCCATTCCGGCTACTAATGCGTAGATACTAGTTACTAGTTCTAGCTGCTCCAGTCGCGTCGTGGCGCTAGCGTCGCTAGACATTGCTTCATTTAAATCACTATATCTCTGAAACTAGACGGTCAAAATTTATGATTTTTTTTACCCACTTCCTCATATTTTCCTCTGTAATTGAGAATTTAAAAAAAATCTGTAGAAAAGTCTCGAAGCTATTGCGTGAAATGTGAAATTTTCCGCTGCTCTCCATAAGAACACGTGTAAAACCATGAAATATTTTATTGCCAATATCTCCAAAACGGGACGGTGGATCCTTTGGAAATGTTGCAGGTACCCATTTAATAGTGTCCTGGATGAGTCCTCAAATTTGAAGAAAAATATATAGAAAAACACCTTGGCGAGATTACGAGAATATGTTGTAGAACTGCAAATGTTGTTCTACTCTTGTCAGCTTATGTTAAAACAAGTGGGCATTTAAGGGGTTACACCATCTTGGAATTTTCGAAAAATCGATTTTTTGTTTTAATTTTTTCTCATAGTTTCAACCTTAAAGAAATGTTTAAGTTGAAAGCGAAGTCTGTACCCAAAATATTAACGAAGATATTAATTTTTTTCTACCGCACTGTGCAGCGCTCCCTTAGATTTATTATCCCTTCCCTTCTATGAAACTAGTACCTGAGCATAGATTTCTTCTTGGAAGGTCCGATTTACGGTCTTACATACAGGTCTTGAAACGAAGGCGAATTTTACTGGTGGGGAACGAAAGTATAAACGCTATGATATGGAAAATCGCACCGAAAATAAGTTTCAGTGGTATGAAAGTACTAAGAAATAGCTACTTACATCGCTACATGTATTTGTAATGATGGCTATAGTAATATTTTATTAATATTACACGTATTAAACATAAGCATCGGAAGTATTTGTTACGGCATGTGTAATGACGAAGACGAGCACCGTATATCGCTTGCTGAAAAACGCGCGCAAGAAACTACAAAAGATGCCAGAACAGCTTGGAGAAGGTCAAGATTATTTCTCGAGGACCAGAAACTTGCTGAGGAAGGACCCCAATATGGAGCAGGAATCGCCAATTGACTATACAACAAGGTATGCCACAAATTTTCAATGTTTTTTACTGTTGAAGCCGCGTCAAAACTTTAAACGCGTTTTTCTCGAAACGACATTTTTCGAATTTGTGGGAAATATAACTCAAGAACAGCTTTTTCGATTGATTTGAAATTTATACCACACATTTGTAACATAATTATCTCAATCCGTACGTAGAATTTTTTTCTAATGTTAACCATTTTTGTTTAATCAATGTTTTTAAGTAGAAACTTTATGTGAAAAACAAACATAAATTTCTGCGTGATACCAAAAATCCATTTATTTTTAATTGAGTTAGGTATTCAACCTAACTTAATAAAATATTTTCATTCTTTTATGTTTCAGATGAACCGTAAGGCCATTAGGATTCCTGCAGATTTAAGGCGGAAAAAACTTGACGCGCGCGGAGACGTGTATCTCCGCCAATTATCAATATTTTTAGATGAAAAAAATTCATTTAAGAAGCTGAAAACACATATTAAAAGAGCGTAAAGATAGAAATAAAAAATATGCATTACTTTAGCTACAAAATATTCATGAATACCGAGTCTTATTCTAGCCTCTCAGGGTGATGTAACCCCTTAAGTCCAATTACAATGTAACTAGACTTGCCTGCCCACTTCTTTGTCCTACAACATTGTAGGTACCAGCACTTGTACGTGCGAGCGAGAACGCACCATTACCCCAAGCATGGTAAAGCGCCTAGGTGCGAGAGAGCGCGCGCTATAGGACCCCGACGTCAGTGTATTCGTCCACACATTGTACAACAGCGCGAGGGTGGATGGGATCAGTAGTAGTAATCGAACCCCAGAAAAACCGTGCCAAGCGCGCCCATAAGCCCTGTGGTTTCATGTGAAATCTATGTTCTTTGGTCCGGGGCAGGGGGCTGACACTGGGATAAATTCTCTTAACGTAACGTGTCCCCGTTATTGTCTCCACGTAAACTAACCCACCATGCGGCGCTAGTAGTCGTCCGCATGACCCCCACTCCGCAAAGCGCCACTCCGTATTATTTCGTCATCTTTTTCGTCGCGTGGACCAAGTGGATATTTTTTTTTCGTTTTCTGGATCTGTCGTTGTTCTCGAATAAAAAAATCGTAGTGTAGTGTTACAAAGTGATAAAATAATAAACAATTTTAGTGTAGCGATAAAATAAAAAACATTTTTTGTGGTTTTTGTGCTTATATTTAAGAATGCCTGCGTGCGTGATCCTTGGCTGCACGTCAGGTTATCAATCAAACAACCAAAAGTTGTTGTAAGATAAGTTGTACCAAAAGATCCAGAAGCGGATGCAGCAATATTCTTCACGTCTCAACGCAGAACAAAAAAAAGCAATCTCGACAAGAAAAAAATTGCAAAACATTGTACAACGTGACTAGTCCATTATTAAAAAAAAAAAATAATGTTATCTGTTTATTGCGTTCAATAAATATTTTTATAATACATCATATTTCAACAAGTGTAAATATTGCATCCCTCCCCATATACATATATACTATTAAATTCTAATCTAAATAATGAATTATCCAAACGCGTCGAATGCAAATTATGCAGACGCTGCGCAACTGGAGTGGGGGTCATGCGGGCGACTACTAGCGCCGCATGGTGGGTTAGTTTACGTGGTGACAATAACGGGGACACGGTAGACCCAGCAGTGCCAGGGGGCTGGCCCGGGGTACTTCGCGTTGCCATGTCCAGATCGATGTGGAACGTCAGACATGGAGACTACATAGAGCCCGAACTGTGTATTAAGGGCGCTCTACACTACTCGCGAAGTTAATCGAAGTTGGGCGAGGACGAGAGTGTACAGAGGCACTTCGTGCTTCTTCGCCTCGCTTTGCTTCGCTTCAGGCGACTTCCGATCGGTATCGATATTTTGGGCCGAGTCAAAGGGCCGAAGTTGCGAGCACGAAGCGACTCTCTACGCTACTCGGCTAACTTCGATTAATGCCGAGCGGTGTGAGCGACGGAGTTCTCGCGAAGTTAAGCGACAGAGTTCTCGCGAAGTTGTGCGACTGTGTGGTGCCGATCCTCGTACTCGGCTAGTTCGGCGACTACTTCGGCGAGGAAGTTCGAACGAGTAGTGTAGAGGGGCCTTTACAACAGGTCTGGAAACTCCAGTGGTGGGGTACGTTCGCTAACGTGATTTTTTCATTGCTATCTACGGCCGGGAGGTGCGTGACGATAGATCGGTACGATGTACAACGAAGACAGAGTAGCATTCTCTTTTTCTACCACATGTAACGCATGCGCTGCAAATCTTAACTTCATTACTCGTATTTATTCCGTGTTTCGTAAACAACATTTAATTTACGGACGAAGAAAGTACAAGTTCTACACGATCAAAGATAACTATCTAATTAACGCTTCATCGGATTTACGTTAAAATGTAAACTGAACATTTGCAAAATTTGAGTGATTCTGATGAGAATTAATGACATTTCGTTAATCGCTGTCACAAAGGTGATTTGGCCAAATGGATTCGTTCCGCGCTTACACTCATACTATTTTGGGTTCAATTCCCTAATCGACGTTTGTATTGTTCAACGTCGTTCAATGATTTTTGACACTGTGGAAAACAAGGACTTTTCTTTCATCGATTTATATCCTGTTTTGCACTTCGGTACCGCACATGCTCTACCCACGTTGATGATAATTTATGATTAAAATGAGACAAAAATAATCTTTAACACCTTTTCTTCGCATAATAAACAAAATGCATAAAAAAAGATTATTAAAAGTGTAGGAGAAAACTACGAGAAACAGGTAAATATTTTTTCGCTGTAGTACTGAGATTGTCACGCACCGGGCCTCATCGTACCAATCTACAGCAGCGACGCGCAGTGGCGTTGAATGAAAAACTTGCTCAATAAGGGTACTAATCCTCACAATTGAAATTCGCCATCGTTTCCAGATCTGTATATAAGACCGTGATGCCAGTACACCACTTCTACGGCGTTGTTAAAATGTGAGATCACGAATCGGTAGTTCTTAATTATCTCACATTTTCACTTGGCTGATCCATAATAGAGTGACAAAACTCACGTCAGATGAAAATGTTCTTGAGTGAAATTATTCACTCAAGAACCGTAATACGCTCCCCAGGACGAATCCCGTAGAAAAATGTATAAAAATCAAGTAACCCAACTTCTCAATCGCAACGGCGCAACATTACCGATTTTTAAACGTAGAACAACTATTCGAGGTTACTGGTACGCCGCTTGAGAGCGATGGCGATCGAGAGTACTAAGAACAGAGCAAGGCGCCCGCCAACCTCTCCCCACTCTTGGAATTCAATGCCGTTACCGAGGACCTGTTGCCACAACCATCCGTGATGCTCTGCCACCGGTCCCCTCCATCGCACTCTACTTCTTTCACTGCCCCACCTGATAACATCAAAGTTTACGTGTCGCTGGTGGTGGTGGTAATTTTAAAAAGTCGACAACCAAGGAGAGTCGTTTCTTTCAGAGGTAAAAAAGAGGCAGGAGCGGGTGGCGGGGGGGGGGGGGGCTTTTCTCCGGTCGTGTGTGTACAACTCGCGTCAGCAGTGAGCTCACGCAGGTCGAACACGCGAGTAGCATTCCTAGGTTCGTGCAAAGCAAGTCTTTTAATCGCGTACACCCAAAAATGGCGCTACTCCCATACCAAATGTCCAAACACACTCACACATACACCCACATAGTCGTATACATCGCATAGTTTCGTAGTGGCTTGTGTTTTTTCAAGTCCCATTTCGCAATGAAGTGGAGACTCGGAACTTGATTCTTTGATATGCGCATTATCGAAGAATCACTTTTTACTTCGATCGCGTGTAAATTCATTGATGTATGGAATCCTATTCGCGATTCTAGTGTGTGTACACGCGTTGAAATTGATTTTATGTGCGCGCCTTTCGGAGGCACAAAAGCCTCATTGCGTTGCGACGACGAACCGATTTTTGCAAACGTTCTATAGATATGTATATATGTTTGCAAATATCGTTATTCGTACGACAATAAGATTTGGCGCAACAATGACATTTCGAAGGAGAAAATAAGTATAATGTAAATGGCGAGGATCTTGCGTTCTGTGACAAAATTCAATGCTAAATATCTTCATGTTTTTTTTGTGCTGTGTGGCAAGTGGGTGCGTGCGCGATTCAGTGCAATGTTGATGCAATTACGTGCGCGGGGGTGCGCGCACCATCGATTATGCTCGTGTAGGATTACGCGATAAATATCTCGCACACTATCGGGTATCGTACACACTGAATAAGGGAAGCGAAGCGAGAGGGCGGTGGGACATAATGCAAATGAAAAAACAACCTATTTTCCCTATCGCAAGTGCGCAATAATCATATCGCTTGAGTATAATCGTTCGCGAGAATTCTCAAACGATGATTTTCACACTACGAACTTCGAGAATTGTTCGAATACGATGTTTGCAAAAATAGGACACTTCCACGGGTAGCAATTTCGAAAAAGTTTTCCGATAGTTCATCCAAATATCAAATG
This sequence comes from Ophion ventricosus, assembly GCA_963932345.1. Taxonomy (NCBI): domain Eukaryota; kingdom Metazoa; phylum Arthropoda; class Insecta; order Hymenoptera; family Ichneumonidae; genus Ophion; species Ophion ventricosus. The sequence continues at coordinate 18,185,424 of OZ010714.1, forward strand.
TCCTCGTGACGTTGACATGCATCGTTGAAGGGATTACGTGGGTTTTCGAAGCCAAATAAAAGCATATTTTCTTCATTTTTTTAAAATATAATATATAAATTATTCTATTCAAAGTATTATGATATATAAATATTTATAATATATAAATTTATAATATATAAATTATTTTACAAGTATTTATAATATATAAATTATTTTACAAGTATTTATAATATATAAATTATTTTACAAGTATTTATAATATATAAATTATTTTATACAAAGTATATTATTTTATTCAAAGCACATAAAAGAGTATCATTTCAACAATATTTTTTAAAAATTTCATCCATAAATTTGGGAAATTCAACCGGTGGGACCTGGTTTCCGGAGACTCCTCAAGAAAAAGTGTCCTCGTGGTGGTCAGGATAACTCATGATAGCTTTATCTGAAATTTAAAAAAACAATTTTTTTTCCGTTAGTAGATAAGTATAGCTCGTGATTGAACGAAGGATTTAAAAAAAAAAATTGAAATTTGAATTTTTGGCAGAGTTGTATGCAAAATAGTTCAATTTTTGGTACAATTAGCCTTGCAAAATTAGTTGTTATCGAAAAAAAACCTTCGTTCAATCATTAGTCAATGCTATTTTGAAGAAGTGTGCAAAATTTCAATAAGATCGGTGCATTAGTTTTTGAGAAATCGTGTCCATCGACTTCAAAAATAGTGTTTTGAGAAAAATGCGTATATCTGCGTCGCTCCCGGCCGGTCTTTCCCAACGGGGGGAATTTCCAAAGGCTCTCTCTCCTAGACTCTTACTCCGATTGACTTAAAACTTTGGGAGAATATTCTAGAAATATTGTACTATTAGATAATGAAATTTAAAAAAATAGATTTTTTGAATTTTTCAAACCCACGAAACCCCTGAAATGTAATTTTTTTTGCCTATTTTCCATTTTTTAATTTTTATGCTTATTCTAAGCTTTTCTTTTGCTTGGAAATTGAGGTCGCAAATCTCTGATGACGATACGTAACAACGTTCGAGTGATTTTCATAGCCAAAACAAAATTTGAACGATTAAGGTAGTAGTCTCGTCACAATCACGTTGAAAAGTTTATTCTCCGCTGAATCGATGAAAGCTTCGAAATATTGCGAAATATCCTTATAATTTAGGTTGTACATCTTATCGGGATGTAAAAACTTATAAAGTAATGATGAAAACGCCTAATATAATGTTTACCTAAGCCTAATTTTTGTATCAGACTATCCATTCCGGCTACTAATACATAGATACTCTGCGTATACGGATGTGCACACACTACGGTAATCTAGTTCTAGTTTGCTCCAGTCGCTTCGTGGCGCTACCGTCGCTAGACATTGCTTAAGACGAAGTAGAAGGTGTACCACGTGAAATATGAGTGCGAGAGAGATAGCTAAAATTTTCGAACCGAGATTTCTCAAATATGAATAATTTTTCGGGCAAAAGAAAATCGTCAAGCTCTGTGTCAGGATATTCTCCCGAGCCTGATGCTTAGTTTTTCCTCAAAAACCTTAGCCATTTATGAGAAAACTGGGTTGGAAATTTTGTCGCGGTTATGTTTACCTTGTACATGCCCTTAATTTAAATCGCTATATATCCGAAACCAGACGGTCAAAATTCATGATTTTTACCCACTTCGTCATATGTTCCTCTGTAATTGAGAATTGAAAGAAAAAAATTGTAGAAAAGTTTCGAAGTTATTGCGTGAAATGTGAAATTTTCCAGTGCTCCCCATGAGAACAGGTGTAAAACCGTGAAATCTTTGATTGACAATATCTCGAAAACGGAACGGTGAATCCTTTTGAAATTTTGCAGGTAATCATTTAATAGTGTCCTGAATGAGTCCTCAAAAATGTTGAAAAAATCTATAGAAAAACGCCTTGGCAAGACTACTAACTTAAAAAGAATTACCTTTTTACCTGTAAGTTATCATGTGTCGAAATCTTTACGGACGGTTGTCGACTTGAAAGTAACCTCCAAGCGGATATCTCGTACTCATTTAGATGACTTTTGGACGACTTTTTGTTAAATTGCTACTTGGCTCGTTTTCTAAAGTCCATCCCTCGCTGCTCGGCTGTTAAGAACGTTGGAGGTGTTAGCAGAAAAATGACAAAACCTCTTTGAATTCGATTGTACCATGTAAATTACGATGTAAAAAAAAAAAAATTGGTCACATTTTCGTGCAGTTTAGAAACTTGGTTATTGATAAAAATCCATAACAATCCAAGACTAAATTACATCTAAGCTTATGGGAATCGAGAAACGTATCTTGATATCTTGTTAAAAAATTATGCTAAAAATATGAAATTTTCTACAGTAGTAAACAAAGACGGATGAATAAGCGTGTTCAAATATTTACAGATTTTTCAGGAGATTCATTTTAAGGTAGTAGTCTCGTTACAGTCACGTTGAAAAGTTTATTCTCCGCTCAATCGATGAAAGCGTCGAAATATTGCGAAATATCCTTATAATGTAAGTTGTACATCTTATCGAGATGTAAAAACTTATAAAGTAATGACGAAAACGCCTAATATAATATTTACCCAACCCTCACTTTTGTATCAGGCTATTCCGGTTACTAATACGTAGATACTCTGCGTATAAGGATATGCACACGCTACTGTAATCTACTTCTAGTCTTCTGCTCCAGTCGCTTCGTGGCGCTAGCGTCGCTAGACATTGCTTAATTTAAATGGCTATATCTCTGAAACCAGACGGTCAAAATTCATGATTTTTTTTTACCCACTTCGTCATATGTTCTTCTGTAATTGAGAACAAACAAAAAATCTGTAGAAAAGTTTCGACGTTATTGTGTGAAATTTTCCACTGCTCCCCATAAGAACACGTGTAAAACAATGAAATCATTGATTGGCAATATCTCGAAAACGGAACGGTGAATCCTTTGAAATTTTGCAGGTAATCATTTAAGTGTCCTGAATGAGTCCTCAAAATAAATAAAAAAATCTATAGAAAAACGCCTTGGCGAGACTTAAGGAGTTTCGGGACAGGTTATCTTTAGGGGGAATCAGGGGAAGGAGGATTCTATTGTTCTCGAGCAGCGCGCCTACTTCTACATACCAATATTTCGTTCGAAAACGACACGATTACCGTAACAAATTTCGAGTTGTGCATTTAAGATTATTATTATTTTCACACAAGCGCATTAATGTCGTGTTTCCAATGTTACATGAATGTGTATTTCTCGATTATTTTATATTTAAAAAAATTTGATGAATTTGGCGACAGCGCACTGTTTGTGTTGCAAGTTTGTTTTTTCACGGTTGGCGTCACTTATTCCATTACCGCGAGCGTCAGCGAGCGCAGCAACTCACGCAGTCCATTGAAAACAAAAAAAAAACATTTACATTTCTTTATTAAACCGAATTAATTTTGAAGGATCAATGTCAAGTGTCGAAATATATCACTTCTCTTTAAAAATGCGTTTCATTGAACGTATGCACTCGTGCAACGATGCCACACTTCGCCTCTACGTTTTGTCGGCGGGGAAAAAAATCCATAGTATTCATTTTTTTTAAATGTCAATAATTAATAAACGGTGTAGACGGATAAGTTAATTTTGAGTGACATAATTGTCATAATGTATTGAATAATTTGACTGTTAAAGTATGCTTTTTCAATTGTAAATTTTACGGAAACGGTGTAGAAGAACGATTTTAAAATTTGGAGGGTGCATTCAGTATACGAAAAAGAATCTACTGTATAAATTTGAATCAAATGGTAACATTTCGACATTTGTCCCGAAACCCCTTAAGGCATCAGTCGCCATCTATTGCACATATTCGCAAGAATTTTTTTTTTTTCATAATTAAATATGTCTCCATATTTTAATCTTTTTATACGTAATAGAAGTTTGAAAGTACAAGAAAAAAGTTTTTTTTTTTCATTTATCCTGGTTATCTGGTTGCCGGAAGTTACCCCTGCTTTCACCTTGTCGACACGAGATCTTAACTTTGGAGCATCTGAAAACAAAAAGTCGAGTATTTTATTATAAAGTGGAGTTGTGATTATGACCCCTACTAAAAACTTTCACCCCCCGATAAAAAGCAAACAAAATGGCGCACTTTAGAATTTTTCGACTGTTTTTTTTACAACTTAAATTGTTTAATAATAGGATTGAATATTAATTAATATTTATAGCGTCAGTAGGGGTGCGAAGAGATACATGCATAGAATAATCCCTGTAAATTTGGGCCTAATCGGTGCAACAGTTTTTCCAAAATCATGTCGACAAGGTCGAAAAACGTTGTTTTGAGAAAAATGCGTTTAAAGTTTCTCTTGTAAAAATGTACATAAAACTTAAAAAAAAAAGTCTCTCACCCTCAATCAGCGATGCCTGGTCCATACATTATTCCTTCAGCTTCTTCAAAAGCTTCACTTTCTTGGGATTTTTTATTTTGGATCTCTTTTCTGCGAGCTTTGGACGCTCGACACGGCGGTTGCACGTTGAGCGCGCAGTGACGCTTCTATTGTGTCATTCTTTTGAGCGCCTTATCGGTCACTCCGACCTAAATAACGTTCTCTACAGTATTTCTGCAGGTATATATAGCATACGAAACTGATGTTTTTAGAAAATCGAACATTTCCTGAAAATAGACTGATACTGATTCCTTAAACGAATCTAAAATGATTTTCTTTGAATCTCAAGACGGAATGGAAGTCGATCGATTCGCGTATATAGGAAAATGATAGGGGTCGGTGAAAACTGCGTTACGAAATTTCCGTACTCCGCGAGACCGTGACGCCTTTGTCGATCCTTTCTTCTTCTCTTCTTTTTTTGTTCGTTACGTTCCCTCGAGCGGGTACGTGGAAATTGGCCAATAACGATTCGCGCGAACGCGCGCGTGCCACGTTTTGTTGTTCTCTTCTACTAAATAAATGTATGGCGTGCGCGCGCGCGCGCCCGCGCGTGCGCATGCGCCTCATTGGCAAATTCTTCGGGGGCGTAGGAATCTTTTAATTCGAAGCATTCGAGATAACGAATGGTGTTCAAGATTCGCTTCGGAATGTCAAAGATACGTTGCGAAGCTTGATTCTTCGCGATGTTACGTTCAGATGATCATATATAGTTTGGCCGGATTTGTACGGCATTGCAGTTGAAAATATTTGAACGTGGCGCAGGGTTTTCTCGAATGGAAAACTGTGAAACGCCTTCGAGCGATCAAACGCACACCGAGGATTGTACATTGAACTCAACGCGCGTAGAAAATACACCCGTGGCGACCGCCTCGTATGTTTTGTTTCTATCCTTTCTCCTTGTTCTTTCTCCTCTGTGCTCGCGCGTGTGTGTGTGTGTGTGTGTGCGCGCGTGCGCGTGCGCGCGGTTATAAGTGAAACCGCACGTCGTGTTATGGTTCGCCAGTGGCACATGGGGCTCACATCGCCCGATGCTTCTCTACTGCTAGCAGGTGATGATGTCACCTGTTAATATAATCCGTGGACACGCGCGACGATCGTCATTCCTATTGATTCAATCATTTCTCACAAATAACTAGACAATTTACGCTTGATAATGTTTTATTGGCTCATTCGATGCTATGTTCGACAAGCCTGATCGTCGTTTTCTTCGTAAATGACGTACTATCGTCAATTAAAGTGACTAAAACGATATTTGCGTAACACATTCGAGATATTAGGTCATTAGGTATGAAGTTTTTTTTTGCTTCTTAAGGAGGTACGATCATTAAGAAGAATCCAACTTTTGAGCCTGAAATTTTTATATGATTTTGACGAAAATACGTTATGCACCCTTTGGAAAAATTTGAGCTATATTGACCGTTCAGTTTTTTCGTAATAAAATTGCAAAGTCGAGCACTTTGAGCTGGTGAAGCACGTCGTCTTACGGAGACGGTCGACCGGAAGTGCGGTGATCACGGTTTTGCTGCTCACGCATCCAACTAAGGTCGTTGGAAAACTGAAATTTGATAAATTAGACATAATAGATATTGTAAAAAATCGAAATTTCGACCTTCATCTTGTAGTTCGAGCACTACATTATAAAACGATTTCAACTTCCGGTTGAATATTATCATAATGACGAAATAGCACCCATAGAATTGCCAACGTCGGGCGTAACAGCTGATTCGTTTGGCGAGCATAACCTAGCTCTGTAGCGAGATTCTGTAACTCGGTAGCGACAGTTTTCGTTGTCGCCGACTAGCGACAGCCAATCGCATGCACGATCACAGAAGAAAGAGCTGTCTTATTGGCTGTCGCTAGCTAGTGATAACGAAAACGCTCGCTACCGCGTTACAGAATCTCGCTACTGCTTGGAAATCGTCGTGAAGACTCAAGAGTCGTTGAGGATCTAATTTTTCGGTTTTTATTAGTAAATATACAATAAATAAAATATTTACCACAAATCTAGGACTTTGGGATCGACAATACGAACATTCAACGTAAGTTAACATAAATTAGAATACCCGTAGTGTAACATAAATTTAGTCTCTTTGTTGACCCCGAGGAAGTAGTCGTACCTCATTAAGGCAGTAGAGGAAAGGAAGGTAATTTGGAATACCATTTTGTTTTAGGCCTCCGACTTTTTTTCCTGTAAGGTGTAAACAAATAAAACCTTCATGAAATTGAAGCAATATTCATATACTATCAATCTGCAAGCTGTCAGAAATAACTAAGAATCGCTACTGAGTACAATTTTAGTTTTAATGCAAAATTGCACAATTCTTTTTTCGAGTTAGGGTGCAGGTATTTTGGAATTGGAGTATTCCAATGTATATATATATATATATATATATATATATATATATATATATATATATATATATGTATATACATTACCGGCGAAAAGTTTCCGGACAAAAATTCAAAAAAGTTCCGGAACGATTTTTTATGCCATTTCGCCGATAGTTGACATAAATGAATTTAATAAACGGCATTTTGAAAAGGAGGAATTCACCTTCATTCCGTTTTTTTTTTTAATCTTTGACTATTTTTTTTACGCCTGGTACCCTTCTTCGAAAACGACCATTTTTTGCCTTTTTTGTTCCTTTTCTGGTGGACTCCGTTTATAGACAAATTTTTTTAAATGCATTTCTTTGATCGGAACTATAAAGGGGGAAGCTCAAGCTTCAATTTTGTTTTTTTTTTAAAGCTTCGTACGATTTTTTTCTAAAGATATTTTGATTAAAAAAAAAAAGAGACAATTTGAAAAATAACGTGTGACACAAAAACGACAAGGATTCAAGGAAAACCTCAAGATATTAAAAAAGTTGAATCGGTTTTCGTTGAGTTCGCGAGAATTTTTTCAGATTTTTCTTCGAAATTTTAAGACTAGACGGTCTTGAATTTTAAGGCTAGACGGTCAACATTCATGATTTACCCACTTCGTCATATGTTCCTCTGTAATTGAGAATAAAAAAAAAATCTGTTGAAAAGTTTCGAAGTTATTGCGTGAAATGTGAAATTTTCCACTGCTACCCATAAGAACACGTGCAAAATCATGAAATCTTTGATTGCCAATATCTCGAAAACGAAACGGTGAATTCTTCTGAAATGTTGCAGGGAATCATTTAATAGTGTCTTGAGTGAGTACTCAAAATTAAAAAAAAATCTATAGAAAAACGCTTTGGCGAGACTACTACCTTAAACGTGGCGACAGTGCGTCAACTGGCTCTGTCGAGTGAGCCACTCACAGGCAAGCTTTAACTGGAGGGTATTTCAAAATCAGCAGATGTTTAAAACCTACGTAGTATAACAGAATTTGAATTTTATAAAAAAACGTATTTATTCCTCCGCTCGACATTTTTTAACAGTTTTCTCGACTTTGCCGAATCGAAAATTCTTTATAAAACGTTGTACGTTGAACGTTTTCGAACCATGCAAATAACCTGTAGCCGACGATACTTTAGCGATAGTCAGTCGTGCGAATGGCAGAGTTGCCTAGTCTATAGGTTATTTTTTCTTCAATAAAGTGGTAACATATTTATATTTATTTGCAAAAATGATAAGTATTAATATCATTTCACTGCTAGGAAATATTTTACAACAATATTATGAGTTGGAAATAGTCCAATAATAATTTATTTTTCTATGAAATTTTCTTCGCAAGAAGTTCGTAGCCTGCCGAAAACTCATTGTATCTTCATCCCCACTCTTGCAGTCAAAGAATGGTATCGAAACTCTTTAATGACTTAGGGCATCAGTCTCCATCTATTGCGCATTCTTTAAGAATGTTTTTTTTCATAATAAAATTTATCTCCATATTTGTATCTTTTTATACATAAAAATAGAAGTTCAAAGTACAAGAAAGTGATCTGGCTGCCTGAAGTTACACCTTCTTTCACCTTGTCGACACGAAATCTGAACTTTGAAGCATCTGAAAACAAAAAGTCGAGTATTTTATTATAAAGCGGCGTTGTAGTTATGACCCCTACTAAAAACTTTCACCCCCAATAAATAGTAAACAAAATGGCGCATTTTTTAATCTTTCGACTGCTTTTTTACAACTTAAATTGTTTAAAAATAGGATTAAATATTAATGAATATTTATACAGTTAGTAGGGGTCGAAGAGATACATGCATAGAATAATCCCTGTAAATTTGAGCCTAATTGGTGCAACAGTGTTTTCCAAAATCATGTCGACAAGGTCGAAAAACGTTGTTTTGAGAAAAACGCATTTAAAGTTTCTCTTGTAAAAATGTACACTTAAAAAAAAGCCTCTTACCCTCAATCAGCGATGCCGGGTCCATACATTATTCCTTCAGCTTCTTCAAAAGTTTGACTTTCTTGGGATTTTTGGTTTTGGATCTCTGTTCTGTGAGCTTTGGACGCTCGACACGGCGGTTGCGCGCTGAGCACGCAGAGAGGCTTCTATTGTATCACTCTTAAGGCAGTCGTCTGGGGTAGAGGCCTAAAAAAAGGTGATTTTTGGTGATTTTTTTTATAAGGAAAGAAAAAACAGACCATTTTGAAAATTTTATTGTACTTTAACACACATTTGAAGAGTATAAAAAAATAATTTTATTAACTAATTGTCGCAAAATGGCGGAGTATTAAATTGACCATAGAAGCGCTTCGCCGCTGGAGTCTCGAACTGGCGAGAAAGATGGTGTACTTAATTCTTGTCTGGAACGCAAAAACCACAATTATTTTTAATTGACATATATTTTTATTGTCGATGAACTAAAAAAACCCAGAAAAAACCGTGAAACCATATTAATTTTCGAGCCGGAACAAAACAGTGATGATTTTTACAATTTTTTTCTTTCTTCGTGCAATAAAAATAGTATAAAATGACTTTTTTATGAATGTTTTTAGTTCATTTAGGATGGTTTTTAATAATCTAGAGAATGAACTTTGGTTTGGGTCGATAGGTCAAATAGTTTTTTTGCTATCACGCCCGCCGATTTGAAAGAATCACGATAACGAGATTACGAGAAAACGCGCTTTTAAGTTTCTGGTCGGGAAAATATTAATTATTGGTAACTTACAGGAATCTAGTGCTAATCAGCTATGCCTGGTCCGTAAAGTAGTCCTTCCGCTTCTTCAAAAAACTCGTTCTGATTCATTTTTTCGAGTCTACGAGCAGTACGAGCCTCCTTAGAGCTGTAACTTTGACGCTGGTTTTCCCGTGTGATTCGTTGCGCGTCGTTCTGATCGGCGAACATCTTGTACTGCTGGCCAATAGTCAATACCAGCAACCCCATCATCATCAAGCCTGCTTTATAGCCTTCATTAAATATGCCTGCAGCTATATAGGCGGCAATTTGTACGATTTTAGACCCCGAATTCAAGTGTTTCGGAGCCATACGCCATACTGTTGATTTAAAACTCTCGTTGGAGTTTTGCTTGTGTCCGCCCAAACATCTCGATAAAAGGTCGTCCCTGGAGAGATCCTTATAAATCGAAAGAATATGTTTCTCCATATTCGGTTGAATGACACGAAGAGGGTGCACATTTTCTCGACGCTTACCTGTTCTCGGGTCTGTATCTTCGAAAATACTTCAAGTTTACCTCTAGGGCTTTAGGAACATGTTCTGTAATAGTTAAACCATCGATTAAAGGGAAAAAAAATCGATTTTTTTTACCCTCTACACCAGACGACTGCCTTAACGGTCACTCCGACCTAAATAACGTTCGCTACCGTATTTCTACAGGTATGTAGTATAAGAAACTGATGTTTTTAGGAAATCAAAAATTTCCGTTAATAGACTGATACTGATCTCTTAATATTCGCTCCAATTCGATCGTGATTTGTTATCGAAACACGAGAAACCGACAACCGGGAGTACAACGAGGAGCGAAGTTTGCAAATTTTCACCGTAAGATGCATATGAAACACACACGCGTACGCGTGTATGCGAATCGCTGATACACAGACGACGTACAGCTCGCGCGAACACGATTCACTTTCACTCGTGCTCGCTTATAATCCAGAATTGCCGCGCTTCTCCGTATTGGAAATTTCTCTCTCGTCTTCCCTCGACTCTTCCGGCCACCCGTACGTTCAGATATTCCGATTAATTTTCCCAATCAAGTCTCCGTTGTGAACCTCCGGCCAGATATGTGAACAATGAAAATAATTATTTTCCGTATACATATTAATATTTGACACTCCCGACGCTCCTCAAGGAGGTTGCTCAGCTATCGCGTAATAATGAGACTTTGCTGAAATTTATTGATGATATTTGCGAACAGGTATTACGACCCCGTGCAAAATTTCAAGTCATTCGTCTGCCTGGTTGTTGAGCAATTAATTATTGAAGTGAGCCTCTTATACACAGGCGATATAGCAAAAGCTATACGATAATTCTAATACGACTCTTGCAACATAATAAAAATGATGAAAATTGAATACAAATAGGCGGTAGAAATTCTTGACATATTTATGAATGAATTCAACCAAGAGTGGAGCGTTTTGTCTGCCTCTTTATCGAGATATTTTCGAAACAAAACAGAAAATTGTAGCTGATTTGCGTAAAACGATAAAGCGCGCTACGACACGCGGCCACGTTGCTGTCAAATCGGCCATCTTGAATAGACGCCACAATGTGAAACGCACAAACTATTGCTTCCTCGTTATAAATTTCTTACCGCGGTTTTATAAAGAGTATTATTATTCATAAAGAGTATATTTAAATATTTTTTATCACTATTGTTATTTTTGTTCCATATGATAACAATAAAGTTATTTTTCATGTATTACTTTATGTTCAATATTCTTTATCCATAACTCCTCGTGGCAGAAGCTGCAATGCATGCACGGAGAGAATTAAATGTTAAAAATTACCGTGCAGTAACGATAACCAGATGACAACCCTGAAATTTCGCTTATTATGACTGAGTAAAACACAGATTTTCACGAAAATAAAATAAAATTTCTTCTTCAGATAGAAAATTTTACCAGACTTCCTAGTAAAATTTGATGTGTAGAAAAATACGCAAAACTTAAATTTAAAAAATATATAATATCAGCGAAATTTTACTGTGCATTGTATTATTTTGTGCCTTTCAAAAATGTCTATAAAAAAGTATCGTCTTTATAACAGTTATTTTAAGATTTATTATAAAATTTAATGAGTGTTATAGGAAAATGTATTGTGCTCTCGGTAAAAATTATCGTGCGTGCTACCCTTCTTGTATAGTAAAATTTTATCTACGTATCTGAAATTTTCTGTAACGTGAGTTAAAAAAAACTTGTCGCATACGAATTATTATGCTTTTCTCACTTGTCACCACATTGAAATATATCACGGTAATTTTTACCGTGAAATTCACGACAAAAATTACTTTTTAATTCTCTCCGTGTGTGTTCCGACATAACCTTCAAATCAATTATGCGTCGTCCCTCGACTGCGAATTCATTTTCCCGCTCAACTACTACTATTTTTGCTGTTTTCTATTTCGTACTTGCTTCAACCGTATAGATTATACTGTTTTTCACTTTGGATTTTTCCTTTCGGTCTATTCATTTTCGTCGAACACAAAAGCTACATTCGCGAAGGAAGTTTGACAGATGAGCGCTCACTATGTGGCGTTCGTATCTGAACTCAGTGCTACCAGTTACTGAAAACTAAATTACGCGTTTGCCGCATTTCAACTTGGTTAATAACGTATTCACGATGTCAACAAACAAAAAACCATTAATAACATTTGTAAACAGTCAATTATATGCATTCCACATATTTATTAGCTGAAATTTGTTTATTTTACGTAACCGAAAATTTCATCATTCGGGGTTGGCAATCGTTACAGATACCCGTGTTTAAGCATACGCGTTCCCTTCCTGCCGCCTGCCCCGCAAAGATCCTGAGCACCGTCCTTAAACTATCATTAGCCGTAAACTTGAGGTTGGCAGTTTAAGGAACACTCAAAGTGTGCAAATGATTCAATTAAGGAATTCTTATCATTATCAATAGCTAATATATATGTGGGTATTGCAAAAAAAACAAATTGAGAAATGAATTTTGAAAACCCGTAATAGAGAATAAAATTAAAAAGCATATTTTACATTTTTCTCTGCGATACAATTTTTTTTGTTTGGAAAAACCTAATTTCGAGAATTGTAATATAGGAAAAAAGTGTTTAAGAGTCGTTTCCAAATTGAAAAAACGCAAAAAATGTAAGTTAACGATCGTGCAACTTAACGAATTTAGGATTGATTTACAATATTTTTTTTCGCTGACAGTATTGGGGTGACGAGGTCGGGATTTTACATACAAATAATACACAGTTTGGCCAAGTTGGAGTTCTTTTTAAATTGAAAAATATTCTTCGAAAATGAAATCATTATTCTTTGAACAAAGTGCAATGAAAAATAAAAAAATATTTTTCCAGTAAAAAAATAAAACTTTCGCATGACTTCAAAACACAATGCTTATGAATTCTGTTGTGAAAATTACGAAAATGGTAAGTTTTAGAAACAAAAAGTTCGAAGTTCGACAAAAGAACTTTAATCATTCGTTATTAATTAATGCATAAACTTATTCGTCCGGTAATACGATAGAAAGTTTTATAAAATATACTCCGTACGAGTTTGAAGTAAATCGGACGAGTAGATCTTGAGATTCGATTTACACCATTTCATAAAATGACGTTTGCATCGTTGGAATGTAACGATTTAGAAAAAAATGATTCCTTGATTTTTATCATTATACGAAGTCTTTTTTTTGAAAATTGAGGTCGTAAATTTCTGATAAGAATATGAAAAAACGTTGGAGTGATTTTCACAGCCCGATTCAGCCAAAAAAAATAGGGCAATTGATAAATATTAATCTTCGTTGCATTCTAACGATGCAAACTTCAACGTCATTTCATAAAACATAATTTCGGGTTGAACGCAAAAGAAAAAAGGGTAAATCGCAGCGGGGCAGTTCGTGACAGCGCAGTGGGCGATCTGACCTTTCACAAAAATCGTCATAGCTCTGTCAATTTTTGGAATTTTCACAAAAATATTGTTACAAATGAACGTTAAGACCCTAGGCTAGAAAATTATCAGACTCTAAAAAAAACCGTATTTTGTAAATCACAAAGTTTACGCCGATCCCTTGGTTGAGCTTAATTTCTTTCTTGATCGAAATTACGTACACGGAGAGAATTAAAAAGTAATTTTTGTCGTGAATTTCACGGTAAAAATTGCCGTGATATATTTCAATGTGGTGACAAGTGAGAAAAGCATAATAATTCGTATGCGACAAGTTTTTTTTAACTCACGTTACAGAAAATTTCAAATACGTAGCTAAAATTTTACTATACAAGAAGGGTAGCGCGCACGATAATTTTTACCGAGAGCATAATACATTTTCCTATAACACTCATTAAATTTTATAATAAATCTTAAAATAACTGTTATAAAGACGGTACTTTTTTATAGACATGTTTGAAAGGCATAAAATAATAAAATGCACTGTAAAATTTCGCTGATATTATATATTTTTTTAATTTAAGTTTTGCGTATTTTGTTACACATCAAAATTTACTAGAAAATCTGGTAAAATTTTCTATCTGAAGAAGAAATTTTATTTTATTTTCGTGAAAATCTGTTTTACTCAGTAATAATAAGCGAAGTTTCAGGGTTGTCATCTGGTTACCGTTACTGCGCGGTAATTTTTAACATTTTATTCTCTCCGTGTATTGTTTGACAAAAAACGAAACGTCGATGACGTTGAAGTCATCGATTTTTCGATGACTTCAACGTCATCGAATACAACGATTTTTTTCCTTATTTTTCATCTTTTATTTTATATTATTATTGAAAGCCTTTTTTAAATTGAGGTCGTAAATGTTTAATAAGTAAACGTAAAAACGTGTGAGAGATTTTTACAGCTCAAATTGCCGAAAAAAAATTTGAGAAATTGAAAAGAATCCATTTTCGTTTAATTCCAAAGAGGCAAACTTCGACGTCATAAACGTCGACACTCCAATGATCCCACAATTTCCTCGAATGTAGCGTCGCGTTTTCATTGAAAAATGAAAAATATGCTATTTTTGAGATAGCTCAATAACGCATTTCTGAGGAATCTCGTTAATTGTATTAAACATTAATTGTTGATGCGATTAGAAGACTTTCAGCTTTCAAGAGCTGCCCTTGAAATATCTGTACGATCATTCTCGTCTATTTCCTATGGGCGTTCGAAGTTGAAACCGTGGGTGGTTCCGTTTCAACCGCGAACAACTCGATTAAAAATCATCCTCCAGCAATTTAAGGTTAACGAAAATTGAAGAATATGTTGGATTTACAAAGGTTGTTCATTAGATTTGACAAAAAAAAAATACTTTCAGCCTGTTTCTAGTCCTTGGAAATAAAAAAAAAAGTTATCCTGCGAGATGAAAAAAAAACTGAACTTGAGTTTCGAAAACCAGAGAGTTCAAGCTTGAAGACCCCTTTCAAGCTATTTTCACATTCCTACGATAGTTTTTTGCTGCGATACAGCAGCGAAAAGTGAGGAAAACGTTCTTAATCCATTAAGGTAGTAGTCTCGCCACAGTCACGTTGAAAAGTTTATTCTTCGCTCAATCGATGAAAGCTTCGAAATATTGCGAAATATCCTTATAATGTAGGTTGTACATTGTATCGGGCTGTAAAAACTTATAAAGTAATGATGAAAACGCCTAATATGATGTTTACCTAACCCTCACTTTTGTATCGGACTATCCATTCCGATACTCCAGTCGCTTCGTGGCGCTAGCGTCGCTAGACATTGCTCAATTTAAAACGCTATATCTCTGAAACTAGCCGGTCAAAATTCATGATTTTTTTTTATTCACTTCGTCATATGTTCCTCTGTAATTGAGAATGAAAAAAAAATCTGTAGCAATGTTTCGAAGTTATTGCGTGAAATGTGAAATTTTCCACTGCTCCCCATAAGAACACGTGTAAAACCATGAAATCTTTGATTGCCAATATCTCGAAAACGGAACGGTGAATTCTTTTGAAATTTTGCAGGTAATCATTTAATAGTGTACTGAATGAATCCTCAAAGTTAAAAAAATCTATAAATAAAGGCGTTGGCGAGACTACTAGCTTAATTTCACATCAAGTTCGAATATTTCTTTTCCTCGACACACCCTTATCGACATTTCACCCCTCGACACACACACACACATATCGACATTTCAACAAACAATGATATTAATGAACATGAAAAAATCCAGAAATCAGGATGCAGTCAACGGAGCAGCTCCGACCGGAGCAACTGGTGGGTCTCGTAGCAAGATCCGCAGAAGGTACAGCGGCAAAGGGAATGCCGATAAAGGGTCACGAGGATCTCTGGGTGGAGATCCAGGCGAACACATTCAGGAATTGGGTGAACGAGCATTTGAAGCAAGCTGGTGACATGGGTGGCGGTCCCGTGATCGATTTGGCTGAAGATTTTCGTGATGGTACCCGCCTGTGTGCGCTCGTTGAAGTACTGACTCAACGCCGTTTACCAAGATGGAATCCGCGACCGGCTAATCAGCATCATCATCTTGAGAACGTGTCCACGGCACTTCAGGCCATCGAGGCTGACGGCGTCAAACTCGTTAACATTGGTAATCTTTCTTCTTGTTCGAACACCTACTCTTACTGTGCTTTATACGTGCGCTTCATCCTTTTCTAACGCATTGTATTTCTTGCACGTTCAGGCGCGTCGTTCATACCTCCAGACGATTGGCTGCGCGATTACAATTATTCATTTCTTTATGTCTAGGAGCCATTCAATTGGATTTTTTCACAACTTTTTTTCCGTCAGCCCGACGATAGTTTAAGGGGCGAAAACCCTTTAGACGCCCGAAAATGAGTCACCTTTCATGAATTTTTTCAAAGGCAATAAAAAAATCGCATAATTTTAAAATTTAAGATGTTTATAATTATCAACATTTTTAAATTATCAACTTCCAAGTGTTACATTTTTTTTTAAACAAAACAAAATGCCCGCGTCATAAGATATTCCTTTAGGCGTCTTTTGCGTGATATCGAAAAGTGCTCTATTTGTCTAATTTTTTCTATTGATCTGAAAACGAAATCGAAAATATTTTTCGATTATTGACATGTGTAGGGGAAGGATGTACCTATAAAAATATTTAAAAGCATAAAATTAAAAAATAAATAGGCTTTTTAATCAAATTTTCATATTTTTGACCATTTTCTCGATAATTTTTACCCCAAAAAAGTAATTTATTTACGCGATAACCTTAAAACTTTAGGTATATCCTTCCGATAATGTTATATTGAGAAACCTCCCAAAATTTCAGCCAGATCGATCAATAAATTTTTGAGCTATAACATGAGCAGTTTTGGAAAATGCTGTTTCGAGATAATCGCGTTTAAAGTTTCCCTAGTTCACAGCATGCGGTCCCGACGCGCTCTAAACTATAATTTCGTAAATATTTCATTTTTCGATTTTCCAGAATACTCTGAATATATTATACTTTCGAAATTTTACGTAACCGAAACTTTGATTATTCGGAGTTGGAAGCCGTTACAGTCGCCTTTGTTTAACCATACGCGTTCCTCTCTAGCCGCCTGCCCTGCTATGTCCCTGAGCAACCTCCTTAAGGGTGTTTACACCGAGTCTCCCCTCACATATTATTCCATTTTACCTTTGTAGGTAAAAAACCTCCGTTTTTACAAGATTTTATATACTGAAATTTCCTTCTTTTTGGGTACATGCTTTTCCAATGCCTCGAAGTCTTTTACATACGCACATAACTTATACGCCAATTCCTCTATTTTTGGCGGACCCTTTGCTAAGTACGGATTACTTAGTACGAAGTTTCAAAAGCTTTGAAAGTGTCCAAAGTTAATTCCACTAGTGTATAACTATTTATAGGGAGAAACTATATTCTTACGCTGTTATATCTGTGCCATGTCGGACATCAGAGCTTCCGGCTGCTTTGAGGACTATTAAAGTTAAAAAAAAACCGGGTCGTTGATTTTGGAAATGGGATGGTTTTCGAAGCTGTAATAACGCTTCCGCATATATATATATATGTATATCAGCAAAATGGCATTAAAAAAAAAAAATATATATATATAACTATCAGCAAAATGGCATTAAAAATCGTTCCGGAACTTTTTAATGTCATTTTCCTGATAGTTGACATAAATGAATTTAATAAACGGCATTTTGAAGGGGAGGAATTCACCTTCATTCCGTTTTTTTTAACTTGTTACTTTTTTTTTACGACTAGTACCCTTTTTCGAAAACGACCATTTTTCGCTTTTTTTTTGTTCCTTTTCTAGTAGACCTTGTTTATAGACAAAATTTTGTTTATGCATTTCTTTTACCGTAATCATAAAGGAGGAAGCGCAAGCTTCAATTTTTTTTTTTTTAAGCTCCGTACGATTTTTTTTCTAAAGATATTTTGATTAAAAAAAAGAGTAAATTTTAAAAATAACGTGTAACGCGAAAATGACGAGGATTCAAGGAAAACCGCAAAATAGTAAAAAGTTGAATCGGTTTTCGTTGAGTTCGC
Organism: Ophion ventricosus; assembly: GCA_963932345.1. Classification (NCBI taxonomy): domain Eukaryota; kingdom Metazoa; phylum Arthropoda; class Insecta; order Hymenoptera; family Ichneumonidae; genus Ophion; species Ophion ventricosus. Next base: position 18,203,373 of record OZ010714.1, read on the forward strand.
AAGAATTTTTTCAGATTTTTTTCGACATTTTTTTTCACATATTTTCTGTAAAAAATTAGATGATTTAATTATCGTAACTCAAGAAAAAAAGGTCGAAAAAAAATCTGAAATAATTCTGTTGCGGAGAAGATAGAAAAATACATTGTTTCCTCTCTTGAAATTTTACCCCAACTTAGTTCTCGAGTTACGGTCATTAAATCATCCGATTTTTTACCGAAAATAGATGAAAAAAACCATTTCGAAAAAAACTTTGAAGAAATTCTCGCGAACTCAACGAAAACCGATTCAACTTTTTACTATCTTGAGGTTTTCCTTGAATCCTTGTCGCTTTCGCGTTACGGGTTATTTTTCAAAATGTCTCTTTTTTTTTTTAAATCAAAATATCTTTAGAAAAAAAACCGCACGAAGCTTTAAAAAAAAAAACAAAATTGAAGCTTGAGCTTTCCCCTTTATGATTCCGGTCAAAGAAATGCATTAAAATTTTTTTGTCTGTAAACGGACCCGAAAAGGACCAAAAAAAAGGCGGAAAAGGGTCGTTGTCGAAAAAGTCAAAGAAAAATAGTAAAAAATGAAAAAAAAACGAAATGAAGGTGAATTCCTCCCCTTTAAAATGCCGTTTATTAAATTCATTTATGTCAACTATCGGCGAAATGGCATAAAAAATCGTTCCGAAACTTTTTAAAATTTTTGTCCGAAAACTTCGCCGGTGTGTGTGTATATATGTGTGTGTGTATATATATATATATATATATATATATATATATATATATATATATATATATATATATATATATTTATATACGCGTTCCGTATATACTCGTAGAATAACGGAATATTGACACGAGAGTTATATTCGCATTCCAGACCTAACGAGAAATAGCTCAAAATGCAATATACAGGTCGTGTAGTCTCCCGCATTGTCTTCATGGATTTTCTTGCCGCTTCTTTCAATCGTTGCGCGAAACCGGTTTCGTTGCATGAACACATCGTTGACAATAAAGTAATATACGAAGGTGTTTTCTATCCGGTCGTGTATCGCTCGCAGCTGGCCCGAAGATTCCACCGTGCCTAGGCCTCATGATCGACTCAAATGTTCTTTTTTTTTCTTTTTCTTTTCAATGACTTTCGAGTCCCATCTTTAGGAGTATTTATCAATTTTAACAAAAAGTTTCCTAGGAACATTCTTTTTTACTAAATTTTTTCTAGAAACATTTTTTGTTCACTACAGTTTTCCCAGAAACAGATTTTTCCACTACATTATTCCAAAAAACATTTTTTTCACTATATTTTTCCTGGGAACATTTTTCTTTCCCAGCGAACTTTCCACTCCAATATACTGGGTGCTCTATTTATCTTGAGATACGAGTATCTAAATAACCGAAGACTGCAAAGTAAATTGAAAAATCCCGCGACACGTCTCGGGTAGATTTAAACGGAAAGTAAAACGGCAAGATAATTTGTGTTTTTTTTGTTTAGTAGACATTTACACGGTAATTTTAAGGTCACCTTGTTTTTTGTAAAATGGAAATTCATATCTTTTATAGCGACATCCTATATTCTAGACCAAGAAAATTAGGTAACTTTTGTCCGAATTTTGTACGTGGCCATTATTATTTTTTTTTCAAAAATGATAAACATGGCGGTCTAGTTCCAAATATAAATTAATACGGCGCACAAATAATTGATCAACTCTAAAATTGATGAAACTTTGTGACAACCGAAAAGTGCATTTCGAATAACAGTGCCCATCGTGTCCCTTATCAAATTATGACGAAACTAGCCGACATCGTTATCTATCGAATTGCTTCGTGTTTATTAAAAAAAACGTTGAAAAAATGTCCGAAAATAATGGATAAATAAAAGAATTTTTTCAACAAAAGTAACCTACTTTTTTTACGTAGAGTGTAAGACCGCTATGAAAAAATGTACGTTTGCGTTATTAGAAAAAAAAAAACGTTGAGCTTGAAATCACCTTGGAAACGGCCACTAAATTAAAGTTGTCTTGCCTCTTTACTCCTCCTTTGAATCTACAAGATACGTGCCTCGGGATTTTCCAATTTACTTCGCTTTTCTCGCATTATTTCAATATCTCGAGACAAATGGGAAACCTAGTGTAAAACAAAAATGAATAGTCCTTCGCACCATTCCAAGATCTTCTATCTTCAGCGCCACTTGGACGCGAAATTGACCATCATAAAAATTGTTTGATTAGCGACAAAATAATCGGCCAGGGGATGACTAACTGTATCGAGATGTCCGACTTGAATCTGATCGACGAATAGCTATTCTCTTTTTTTCTTGCCTTCGTGTATATAGTTGAGAGCGGTTTTCATGAAGCCACAATTGGAACGTAAAAAGCGGTACCTTGGCATAGATCTTGACACACATTGAATTCCGTCACAATTCTCAGCCTCACGTTACGTTAGAGGACAAACTTACCAGTTAAAGCATATTACGCGTAGTCGTAATATACGTTTCATTCGAATGAACTCTGAAAATTTATCTCATCTGCATTACCGGCAACAAGGTATGAGGGCAATGCAAGAATTTTCAAAATCTTGACCAAAAAACGTGCTAAAGAATGTTCGGGGTAATGTTTGAATATAAAAAGTTATGTACTTCTTTTTGTACTAAAAGTTTTGTACTTTTGCACGAAAAATTACTGTAATGTACTTTTGTACTAAAACTTAATGTACTGTACTTTTGTACCAAAACTTACTGTACTATACTTTTGTACTAAAACTTATGTACATTTGTACTAAAACTTACTGTACTGTACTTGTGTGCTAAAACTTACTTGTACTAAAACGTACTCTACTAAAAAGTACTAAAACTACCTTTTTACACTTTTGTACTAAAAGTTGTGGACTTTTGCAAAGTCATGAACTTTTGAGCTAAAGTTTATGTACTTTTGAACTAAAAGTTATGTACTTCATAATGTAAAAACTTCGTTATGTTTGTTTGTTTTTAATTCTCTACTGACAGTTTTGCCTACTGGATGCACCTGGTTGTTTTTGTTCGCGAATTTTCTACTTCCATAAATACGCGTGTTATTTTTAGACAAGTGGCACTGGAATTTCATTCTCGGATGGCCTCGATGTCCCTGCATTCTGTCTCTGAAAATGCCTTTTCTGCTGTTTTTTTCCCGCAAAGCTACTCGGCGTTTGTAAAAAAAGCGCATTTTTTTTGTAATACGCTGCAATTCGAGAATTATGGGGTTTAAAACAAAATATCTACAGGGAAGAAAGCTCTATGAAAAAAATTAAATAGGCTAGAATTTGAAAAATATATTTTAGCAATTCTGTTTTAATGGCTATTTGCGGTGGAAAAACGGCGATGAGTGTGTCCATACTTTTCACCGATACTGTACATATATATATTTGTAGCTGTCAAATTAATTCTTCCAAGACTATATCAAGGCGTTACACCTAGCTCATGGCCAGAAAAAAGGGGAATTTTCATTAATTTTTTATGGGACATCATGTGTAGGTTTTCCAATTTTTTTTTACATTAAACGCTATGGTTTTAAGTATCTCTTACAATTTTTGGATGAAATTATCTAGTGCTTGGACAAAGGATTTAATAAAATATTGATTTTTGAAAAAATAGCAACAGTCCGAAGTGAATGTATCGATTTTCGGTGAAAAAACGCTCTATATTAGTTAATAAAAAAGAACTATGCATCGAAAAAACAATCCCTGCGTTCAAGCACTACTTTTTAATGTATAAAAGAAGGTTGTAAAGTTTGAAGTTGATCGGTACAGTGATTTTTCAGATACGGTGGTCGCGGATTTCGAAAAAGTCATTTTGAGAAAAACGCGTTTAAAGTTTACCGGTTTGCGGAACGTACCCATGAACGCCTATAACTCTCTCAATTTTGAACGACGATAAATTTTCAGAGAATATTTTTGAAGCATTATATTTCGAAAATGCGCCAAAAACAAATAATCGTAGGAGAAATCGATAAACCAAAAAAAAAGGATTCTCTTTCTTTTCAGCTTTATCGTCTTTTCGTAAGTTCAAATTTCGATAGTTACGCTCGTAATCGAGAACGTAAGAGAAATCTCGATAAACAAGAAAAAGGATTCTCTTTCTTTTCAGCTTTATCGATTTTTCCTCTATTCTTCGAAGAAAATCTAAAAAAAAAATAGTTCCCTCGTCACGTATTTTTAGCGTATTACGTCACCGGTTTGAAACTATTCCCTTGAAATGAAGACGCAAATGGATAAGTGTTAGGAAATTACGTGCCAGACGCATGTGAATAAGTAAAATAATTTCTAGCAATCGAAGATGAAGCAAAATTCAAGAGATTCCCATTAGACATTATTATCCCGTGGCTTATAGATTTCCCACGCGTTCCCGAAATTTCGACACTATCATTCTGAACACCCTGTAGATATGTACACGTGTGTAAGTGTAAGACGAATATATATATATATATATATATATATATATATATATATCTCGCAATGAAGCTCACCCACGTTTTTTCGCCTTAAAAAGTCCGATCCGGTCGTTTGGAGAGTCTCTTCGTAATGTCGGCGATCTCGCTCGGTTTTCTCGTGCGGACCATACGGGCGAGAAACTTTCATACCAAGCACACGAAGGGACGTGCGCATATACAAGCAGTTCACTACATTCGTCACAGAAAAATAAATATGTCGTTATCTATTATCCCGAGATTAATTTATTACTGCAGTATTGTTTTCTAGGATTGGAAATTATCGATTTTTTAAATTCATTTTATTTTATTATTCTACAGACTTTTCAGAATACATCTGTGAAGACCATTTAAGGCAGTATTCTAGTCTACAGGCCTAAGATTCGGGCGTTTTTTCGCACTTGATAAGAAAAAATATATATTTTTAGTATCCATTTTTGAAGTATTTTTATTGATGTTTCAAGAACTTATAAAAAAAATAAAAATTGAAAAAGTTATGGGCCATTAAATACGACCGTCAAAATAAAAGGGTTGAGGCGGATGACATAATTCCTAAGCTCCCATTCGTATGAAGCAGAAATAAAACCAATTTTGATCAATAAGAATGCCATTATGGTAGATACCAAAGAGGAACAAAAAAATTAATGCCGATGGTCTAAAAAAAAGTGATTTTATGTCAACCAGGTTGAAAAAAAGTATTTTCGAGAAAAACACGTTTAAAGTTTTGAGTACAATTTCGCAACTATCTAAGGGGTATAATCGATATGGGGTAAAGGGTGTCTCAAAATGACCTGACATTTTAAATTGCTTGCCATTTTTTTTCGTGGCAAACATAGATGAGTACTAATCTTTAACACCAGGCATCAGGAAGTATTGAGGTTTAGTCATGGAGAATTACAGACGAAGTTTCAAGGTCGTGTTTATCTCGCGCCGCGGGGATATGAATTGACCACCAAGATCGTGCGATTTGACGCCATTGGACTTCTTTCTTTGGGGTTTTCTGAAAGAAAAAGTGTATGCCAATGATCCACAGACCATTTCGGAGCTCAAGGAAGCAATTGGACGCACCATTGATGAAATAAGTCCGCAATCATGCCAAAATGTTATTGAAAATTTCGTCGTTATATTAAAATAAAAATATTCGTACTTTTCAAATAAATAGTACGTTTTATTAATAAATGAAAATGTCAGGTCATTTTGAGACACCCTTTACTTACGTTATATTAATCGGCTATTCCTGTCTCGTGAAGTGCGCCTTTCTCGACTTCGAAATGATGCACGGAGAGAATTAAAAAGTAATTTTTGTCGTGAATTTCACGGTAAAAATTACCGTGATATATTTCAATGTGGTGACAAGTGAGAAAAGCATAATAATTCGTATGCGACAATTTTTTTTTAACTCACGTTACAGAAAATTTCAAATACGTAGCTAAAATTTTACTATACAAGAAGGGTAGCGCGCACGATAATTTTTACCGAGAGCACAATACATTTTCCTATAACACTCATTAAATTTTATAATAAATCTTAAAATAACTAGTATAAAGACGATACTTTTTTATAGACATTTTTGAAAGGCATAAAATAATAAAATGCACAGTAAAATTTCGCTGATATTATATATTTTTTAAATTCAAGTTTTGCGTATTTTGTTACACATCAAAATTTACTAGAAAATCTGGTAAAATTTTCTATCTGAAGAAGAAATTTTATTTTATCTTCGTGAAAATCTGTGTTTTACTTAGTAATAATAAGCGAAGTTTCAGGGTTGTCATCTGGTTACCGTTACTGCACGGTAATTTTTAACATTTAATTCACTCCGTGTGATTTTCTGAAGCTCGTTCTTTTCTGTGAGCAGTTCTAGCTTCCTTAGAATCTTCTGATTGTCCGATTTACGCTGATGCGGCCTCTTAAGGTAGTAGTCTCGCCACAGTCACATTGAAAAGTTTATTCTCCGCTCAATAGATGAAAGCTTCGAAATATTGCGAAATATCTTTATAATGTAGGTTGTACATCTTATCGGGATGTAAAAACTTATAAAATAATGATGGAAATGCCTAATATAATGTTTACCTAACCCTCACTTTTGTATCAGACTATCCATTCCGGCTACTAATCCGTAGATACTCTGCGTATACGGATATGCACACAGTACTGTAATCTAGTTCTAGTTTGCTCCAGTCGCTTCGTGGCGCTAGCGTCGCTAGACATTGCTTAATTTAAATCGCTATACCTCTAAAACTAGATCAAATTAATGTTTTTTTTCACCCAGTACGTCACATGTTCCTCTGTAATTGAGAATAAAAATTTAAAAATCTGTAGAAAAGTTTCGAAGTTGTTGCGTGAAATGTAAAATTTTCCACTGCTCCCCATAAGAACACGTGTAAAATCATGAAATCTTTGATTGCCAATATCTCGAAAATGGAACGGTGAATTCTTTTGAAATTTTGCAGGTAATCATTTAATAGTGTCCTGAATGAGTCCTCAAAATGAAAGAAAAATCTACAGAAATACGCTTTGGCGAGACTACTACCTTAATCCTGCTGTATTTCCAATTGCTATAACTCTGTAAATAGTGGGAATTTCGATATTTCCTTTTAAGGACATATTCTTAAGAGTCTATACTTTAAGAAAATGCAAATTAAAAAAATCTATTTTTTTCAAATTACTAGACTAGAATACTGCCTTAATGATAATCATAAAATTAGCCGAGCTATGGAAATTACGAAGAGAACTTTCGGGGGGCGGGGTCGAGACTCAGCAAACTTCAAACGCGTTTTTCTCGAAACTATGCCCTTTAAATCGGCAACCGCGATATCTCAATAACTTATTGGTCGATTGAGCTCAGATTTGGCATACACTTTCAGTAGACTATTTTTCAACGTTGGTAGCAGAATTGCATCGAAATAATGTTTTGTTTATATAACTTGTAGGATGTTCAGAAAAATAGGAAATATTGCTAGTCACAGTTTAGTATACCGCTATGTTGTATTTTTTTTGCTGCATCTCGTACCAAACATCACAACACATATACAGATTAAGAATCTGTTGGGTTTTTTTCACATTCATACAAAGTCCATAACAGTGGTCGACAATTGGGGGCGTTTTCCGCGCCCCGTTGTAAACAAACGTACAAACGTACATGATAATACATTTTTTGTTCGATTTGTACATATTTTTGAAGGATCAATAAACATGTGTAAAAATATCAGAAAAAAAAATGGAACAGTTTGAGTTATCTCAAAAATTAGAAAATCTTAAAATAACTACTCGTTATTTTTAACTACTTAATGAGTACTTGTTATCTTAGGTAAATTTTTAACTACTTGTTGAAATAAATATTTTAATATAATCTTAAAAATCACCCCCAAACCAGCATTCTAGACAACAATACTGCCTTAAGGGGTAACACCACTCTAGCGGCTGAAAAAAAGGCCTAACTATGATGATGTATTTTGGAAGTATGGAAAAATGAATAGGATTTCTTTTCAGAGGGTTTGTTTAACACATATTGAAGTATGGCAAAAAAATCTTATTATCATTCTGATGCTCAATGGCGGCGACGGAGCCAATCTTTGAAATAGCCTTTTTTTGGGAGGACGGATTTCTCGTAAAGTATATGACCTGGAACAAAAAACCAAAAAATTTTACAATCCATATACTATTGGCTATGGGAGTACGTAGGGGTTTTTTTAAATCAAATTTTGTAGAAATGGTGCACTTATTAAAAATACCTCGATTTTTTGCCAAAAAATAAGAAGTAAATTGTTTATAAAAAAAAGTTCACATTAAATTAAAAAACGGCTACGTACTCCCATAGAGAAGGTAATCTACTGTAAAATTTTCAAATCGATCCATGCAACGGTGTTCAAGTAATCTATCCTCCCAGTTTGAAAAAGGGGTTTCGAGAAAAATGCGTTTAAAGTGTTACGAGCACTTAAATCCTTGAAATTTTTCTTTGCCTCTAATCTGCGATGCCTGCAACATACATTTGGCCATCCACGATGATGCTAAAAAGGCCGATTGTTTAAGCAAAAAAAAAATCGATTTTTCCAAAATCCTAGAGTGGTGTTACCCCTTAAGGGGCACCAGTAGTGTGACTGCCGTAAAAAGGTGATTTTCGGGAATTTATTGAAAGAAAAGTAATGCATCGAATGTTTTGAAATTTCGAGGATACATTTGTGTATAAATTGTGTATATACAATAATTTTTTTGTATGAAAATATTAAATTTTCAGCGACTTATGCGCCGTCTCCCGAGTCTCCAAAAAAAAAAGTTCTCCCACTGCTGCAGTGATTGCCGCCTTCAGAGTACCTGAAATAAAAAAAAAATTTAAGTCCGTTGAACTTGAAGATATTGCCTGTACAATGACGCAGGATTGTGAAAAAAAATTAAAATCCAACAAAATGGCGAAGTTTTGAAAAAAGTTCCAAATTACGCTTAAAAATCTGATGGTTTTTTTGCTTGGCAAATTGACATTTTTTATCCACTCGAAAAACTGGACTGTGATTGTATGAAGAAATAAATACTAAATACGCTAAAACAAGATTCAATTCGATCGGGTGATTTGTATTCGACTTATAACTGCAGCAAATTTGATAAATGTCGTTTTGAGAAAAACGCGTTGAAAAATAGCTTACGCACGTTTCTGACCGATGAGCAGCTGCTCTTTGGAAGGCTGTAGTTCAAAAACTATTTGAGATCCGCACTTGAAAATTTAGTATGTTGTTCTTCAAGGTATAGACTATCGAAAAATGCAAAAAAGATCTTTTTTTTAAAGTGTCACACTAGTGGTGCCCCTTAACGTTCATTTTACTTTGTTACGGTAGTATTATTTAATTTTTTGTTCCTTGTAGCGTGCTCAAAGTATAAGACACACGGTAGCAGTGGTTAACAAAGCGTTATATGTAACCCAGTTTTGTTTCTCTAGTGTGACGTGTGTCGTCGCGTGTGCACTTTTGGACCATTCGTGACGCCAAATGTCCCGTTACGTTCTTTCCTCCTAATTGCCTCACGCGTATCCTTTATTTTTCAATTTATTTAAATTTATTATTTCACGGGATAAATTGATGGTCAAGGCTGCATGTTCGATCCTTCGATAGTTCCAGGATTCGTATGGCACGGGTATTTTAGCTGACATTTAAGGGGAACTTTTATTTATGTACATTTAACATTTTTCATGTATACCGGCTGTTCTTATCGGAATAATTTTTAACGCACGATTTTGCCGGCGAAAATTCGGAAAAATCACGTTCGACGGACTGTGACGTTTGCTTATAGAACGCACGGGGGCGAAAATCCTTAGGTTTGCATCACAGACTAGACGGTATAGGAGTGTGCCTCGCGCTAATATCGGCGTTCGAGGTTGTTGCCTTTCTTGTGTCTTACTGTGAAAGCATATTGTACGCACTTACGCACAGGCCACACAAGACGAAAAAGTTCGATCTACAAGTATCCGACTCTACTGCAATAATTTTTATCTTAAATTTTAGTTGCATCAGAAAAAAAACATGCTTAAGCCCAATACTGAAATGATCGTAATTCGAGAAGTATTTTTTTATTTGATGAAAAATTACTTACGAATATAATCTCTGCATATGCGAATATTCAAATTGTTGTTTTATTTAAGATTATTGATAAAAAGACTGAGAGAATTGGAAAGAGAAATAATGAGAGAAACCCAAAACAAACTCGAAAACCCGAAACGATCTCGATCCGAAACGAAAAATTCACTATACTAGTGTTCATTATATGAAGATAATTGGTATAAAATGTCTTCAATTCGAATTTTTCTCAAGCACTATTAAGATAAAAAAATAATAATGATCGCATTATTGGTTATAAATCGATAAAAAATATGGGCAATGGTTTATTTCACGTGAGGTTACCCGTATACGCATGTATAGTAATATTCCAACGGTATTACTGTGTATATTACTCCACGCCCACCGCATCCTTCAACTTATTATTTCAAATTTACAGTTATCAACCAATTTGATGGTCGCATGTGCTGATGTTTTTTTTTTGCTGACACTTCGCATATGGAATATTCCTTATTTTCACACGGATCGATTTAACGCGTTACACCACAGGTCGGAAAAACAGGTCTGAATTTTTTTAAATTTGTGCCGCGACTTTCAAATATATAAAATAAGTATTATTTTTCACAAATCCATTATAATTTTATGAACAAATAAAAAAAACGGATAAACAAAATATAAAAATGACAGAGATATGCGTCTTCTAGTAGGACCTTCTTTTGAAAATCCTTGCCGATGGTGGACTCTTTTCTCTGTCAGGAATCGTTAAAAAAAAAAAAATTATCTTGTAATGAAAGATAATAGCTAAAGTGTACCACAGGGAAAAATTAAAAAAAAATTTTTTGTAGAAATTACAGCTGTTTGAAAAAAAATGATTTTTATAAAAAATTTGAGTTTAAAAAATTAATATAAAATGGACGCGAGATCGAATCTGAAAAATCCTATGCTACATCCTAGATAATATTACAAAGAATATGTAGTATAAATTTCATCAATATCGGTTGAGTAGATGTCAAGATCTTTTGTCCACCAGTTTGAAGAGAGTTCTACTAGACTACTTATGTCGCCGCCGTTTTTAATTGTCTTTATTCTTTCTTTAAATTTGTTCATAAAACTATAATGTTTTTGTGAAAAATGAAAATTATTTTATATATTTGATAGTCGCTTTAAGTAAAAAAATATACCTATTTTTCCGACCGCCAAAGTACTGTAACGCCTTAATGAAAAAAAAAAACGTAAATTTTCATTATCGTGCTATTACTTTTTTTTGTATCGGTGAATAAGAAACCCTTCGAATTTGATGGACAAAGGTGAACAAATCCACTTACCACAGGGACGTGGTAATTTGTCTTTTAATCCAAGTATTAAGAATTCTCATGACCCGATATGTAATCAACACGAGTGAATTGGTGTTGGTGAATAAATTGTCGATTTTAATCTGTCACTTCCGGTACAGCGTCTCTGTTTTGCATAAATATATGTGACTGTCCATGGCTCTTTTCTCGCTCGGAGAAAAAAAAATCACGATCCTTGACACAATTTTTCGTTGCAGGCAACGTCGACATCGTCAATGGAAATCTCAAACTGATCCTCGGTCTCATATGGTCTCTTATTGTCAGATACCAAATTGGAAAGTCCAAGTTTCCACCGAGGAAACTCATGCTAGCTTGGCTCAAGGTCAGTCCTCGTTTTCAGGAGTCCGTAGATACATCACTATTATTCTCGTTATATCTTTCGGTTTAAAAATCTGCGATTATTTATTAAAATAGCAATCAGTGGGTAGTTACGAGCAAAATTATCGCAGCCACTGTAAAATATAATTCCTTTTGGAAATAAATTGAAGAAGAACAATTTTTAAATCGTCAAGATACCATATGCCGTACCTTTGAAACTGTTGGAAAACATGTCAAATATTGGCAATTGACGATGCTTGTACCTAGCTACTGAATCAATCTGTAACACGTGGTCAGACACCCACTCGACCGCGCAATTTTGGTTGCTAGGGCTGTTCGCAATTTCAAGCCATTTTTTTACATTGAAATTTCGCTTTGACATTTAAGTGACCTTAAGCGACTTGCAAATATTTCAGGCTGCGTTACCAGAATGCAGAGTCAATAACTTCACGACGGACTGGAATTCTGGCGTTTATCTCAGCGCTTTGTTGGATTACTGCAAACCTGGCCTCTTTCCACATTGGCGCCAACTTGATCCCACTGACAGGTAATTTTTCTCTTATACACCTACAGTCAATGATTCTTCGAATGACATCTCGCAAGTTATCTTAAATTATCATTTAACACTCACATTAAATATTTGTATTATATTCATTTAATAATTCATTAATATATATATAATGTTATTATTTTAATTAATGTGATTCTAGTAATAAATAATTATAATATTGTATATTATTATACAAATCGACAGTAGTGGACGGCGAATTCCCATGCCAAACTTGCATTTAAGGGGTTACGTGGGTTTCGAAGCCAAAAAAAGCATATTTTCTCTATTTTTTTAAATATAATATATAAATTATTTTATTCAAAATGTTAAGCACATAAAAGAGCAATATTTCAAAAATATCTTTAAAAAATTTCATCCAAAAATTTGGGAAATTCAGCCGGCGGGACCTGGTTTCTGGAGACCCGTTAAAAAAAAGTGTCCTCGTGGTGGTCAGGATAACTCATGATAGCTTTATCTGAAATTAAAAAACCAATTTTTTTCTGTTAGTAGATAAGTATAGCTCGTCATTGAACGAAGGATTTTTAAAAAAATGAAATTTGAATTTTTGGCAGAGTTGTATGCAAAATAGTTCAATTTTTGGTACAATTTACAGTACGTATAGCCTTGTAAAATTAGTTGTAATCGAAAGAAAATAAAACCTTCGTTCAATCACTAGTCAATGCTATTTTGAAGAAGTGTGCAAAATTTCAATAAGATCGGTGCGTTAGTTTTTGAGAAATCGTGTCCACCGACTTCAAAAATAGCGTTTTGAGAAATATGCGTACACCTGCGTCGCTCCCGGCCGGTCTTTCCCAACGGGGGGAATTCCCAAAGGCTTTCTCTCCTAGACTTTTATTCCGATTGACTTAAAACTTTGGGAGAATATTCTAGACATATTAGATAATAAAATAAAAAAATGGATTTTTTGAAGTTTTCAAACCCACGTAACCCCTTAAAGTCGTATTCTGGTGTAGCAAATGTAAATCACCTTTAAAACACCCATTTTCAAGGTGATTTTTTGATAATAGAATTTAGAGAAACGGTTGAATCTACGCGTGAGTATTTCACAGTTACACGTGTTTGAGGTAACAGCTTAAGTTTTTTCAAAGCATTTTATTCGAAATTGTACATGATACTTGATGTTGCGCAGGTCATATCACAAAATTGTTTTTATCGTCGGCGTTGAGATTGCGGGCGTCCCCCTCATTCGAAACAAACGATTCTTTTTTAATTCTTTTCTTTACGAATGTGGTTATCGTTCGGCCCTCTAATAAACAAAATTTAGGAAAAATTATGTAATGGTGGCGTTTGAAAAAGAGTACTCTGATTTTTACAATAAAATTGTCTTCTATCGCGGCCTGGAAAAATATTAATTATAAAGCAATCAAACAGATGGAAGGCCGAACGATAGCCCGACATAGACTCTACATGTGTGCCAAATTGCAAATCGATCGGCCCAGTAGTTTCTGAGAAAAATACACCCCGGACAAAAAAAAAATTCCTGACATGACCTGCGCAACATTAAATATTATGTAACATTTCGAAATACTAATACTGTATAGATTTAACCGTTTCTCTAAGTTCAATTCCCGAAAAATCACCTTGAAAATAGATGTTTACCCGAGAATACGGGCAAATAAAATAATAATAAATTAATTGAATAACGCGGAACCGGTTGTGCCTTATTGATTGCATTTATTGATCTTTCCGATCGTATTTGTAATTCAAAGTAAATTAAACTAAAGAGTTCTATCTTGCAACTAACGTTAAAAATAGAATAATAAACTTAAAGGGTTACACCTAGCTCGTAGCCGGATAAAAGAGGTATTTTCGTGCATTTTTTTCTGGCAAAACGTGTGAATGTTGCTAATATATTTTTTACTTTGAAGCGAACCTTTTTTAACTTTTACTTTTACTTTAATATGTTATACAATTTTTGGATAAAATTTTTTTAGAAATATCTTAGATACAATGGTTTGCGCAGACCGCTTTTTGAAAAACGTCCTTCGCAGTGACTACTACTGCTCGGAAACAAATCACCTGAAATTAAAAAATCAAACGGTTTTAGTTTTTGCATGAAATTATGTAGTGATTGGACGAAGGATTTAATGTAATATTGATTTTCGAAAAAATAGCCGCAGTTCAATGTAAAAATGTCGATTTTCATTGATAAAAAATACTACGCATCGAAAAAAAATAACTATGTTTAAGGTAGTAGTCTCGCAACAGTCACGTTGAAAAGTTTATTCACCGCTCAATCGATGAACGCTTCGAAATATTGCGAAATATCCTTATAATGTAGATTGTAAATCTTATCGGTATGTAAAAACTTATAAAGTAATGATGAAAACGCCTAATATAATGTTTACTTAACCCTCACTTTTGTATCAGACTATCCATTCCGGCTACTAATACGTAGGTACTCTGCGTATACGGATATGCACACATTACTGTAATCTAGTTCTAGTCGGCTCCAGTCGCTTCGTGGCGCTAGCGTTGCTAGACATTGCTTAATTTAAATCACTATATCTCTGAAACTAGATGGTCAAAATTCATGATTTTTTTTACTCACTTCGTCATATGTTCCTCTGTAATTGAGATTTTTTTTTTTAATCTGTAGAAAAGTTTCGATGTTATTGCGTGAAATGTGAAACTTTCCACTGCGCCCCATAAGAACACGTGTAAAACCATGAAATCTTTAATTGCCAATATCTCGAAAACGGAACGGTGAATCCTTTTGAAATTTTGCAGGTAATCATTTAATAGTGTCCTGAATGAGTCCTCAAAATAAAATAAAAATCTATAGAAAAACGCCTTGGCGAGACTTCTACCTTAAGCACTGCTTTTCGATGTGTAAAAGAAGCATGTAAAATTTGAGGTGCAGTGATTTCTTAAGATATCGTGTTCACCGATTTTGATAAAGTTATTTAAAGAAAACGCGTTGAAGGAGGTTCCGCTCCAACTGAAAAAAATTGTGCATACCTTGAAATTTTAATATCACTTGTGGAAAGGTATTTCACATTCATCTGCTAAATTTCAACA
This sequence comes from Ophion ventricosus, assembly GCA_963932345.1. Classification (NCBI taxonomy): domain Eukaryota; kingdom Metazoa; phylum Arthropoda; class Insecta; order Hymenoptera; family Ichneumonidae; genus Ophion; species Ophion ventricosus. The sequence goes on from OZ010714.1 coordinate 18,218,619, forward strand.
CGATTGACCACCTATTTATCGAGATAAAAAAATTGTTAAGATATCTCCAAATTAGATAGAGTCTTATGGTGAATACTGTTATGACGTAAAAAACAATCCAATATCAATTATTTGAAAAAGTGGTGGCTTATCGAAAAATGTTTGAGGTATAGACATATCTATAACAGAGGTGTAAGAAAAAAATGGGCACGATTGACCACGCCTGTCACGAGTTATAGCTAAGAAATATACCGAAAAGCTCTCAAATTGCTTGAGACATGACCGCACTAGGCTTCGACGTGACAGCGCTGTAGCGGGCAAGCCCGTAAAGATTGAGACAGCGAGAACGGTGAGAGTACCTAGCGTCGTCTGCTAGGCGCATTCTCTAGAGAGTACGGGCCAACAAGGAAAGAAACGTACGAATTTTTGGTTAAACACATCCTCATTACCGAACTTTCCCTTTCAGCGAAGTCGTTTTTTGGAAACTGATTCCATATTTAAAAAACAATCATGCTCCAAAGATAACATAAACAGTGATAAACTCACCGAAATTGCTACTAACCCACTGTAAGCGCGCGCGCGCACATCGCTTCTGCAACGTTGCCAAGTTTCATGTTTCGATAGATGCATTGCAAATAAATAGTTTAGTAATCACAAAAACTTTTAGAATGCTCCATAAAGTAAAATAATACAATTTGGTTCATTTGGAACTAATGATATCGATTTATATACATTTTTTATGCTACAAGATATTATTTTTTCATCGGAAAATCAGATTAGTAGCAATGCGGTTGGCCTGTGTATAAATGGAGGGAGCCCCTCCGTCTTGCGCATCCTTCAAAGTTCGAGCAGAACTTAATTAAGGTAGTAGTCTCGCCAAGGTGTTCTACTATAGATTATTTTTTCAATTTTGTGGGCTCATTCGGGACACTATTAAATGATTACCTGCAAAATTTCAAAAGGATTCACCGTTCCGTTTTCGAGATATTGGCAATCAAATATTTCATTGTTCTACACGTGTTTTTATGGAGAGTAGTGGAAAATTCACATTTCACGCAATAACTTGAAAACTTTTTTACATATTTTTTTTTAATACTCAATTACAGAGGAACATATGACGAAATAGGTAAAAAAAATCATGAATTTTGACCGTCTAGTTTCAAAAATATAGCGATTTAAATAAAGCAATGTCTACCGACGCTAGCACCACGAAGCCACTGGAGCAAAGTAGAACTAGATTACAGTAGTGTGTGCATATCCGTATACACAGAGTATCTACGTATTAGTAGCCGGAATGGATAGTCTGATACAAAAGTGAGGGTTAGGTAAACATTATATTAGGCGTTTTCATCATTATTTTATAAATTTTTACATCCCGATAAGATGTACAACCTACATTATAAGGATATTTCGCAATATTTCGAAGCTTTCATCGATTGAGCGGCGAATAAACTTTTTAACGTGACTGTGGCGAGACTACTACCTTAAAGTTCGCCGGTTCGCGGAACTCACCTATAAACGCCCATAGTTCCCTCAGTTTTGAACGTAGCGACTTGAAATTTACGTCGAATATATTCGAAACGTTATTGTTTGAGAATCCGGCGAAAACTAAAAATCGATATTTAAAAAAATTCAACTACGTGTAATTTTCATCCCTTAAACAATGAAAATAACGCAAAGAAAACTCGTCATTAAGAAGGGATACTCAAAACGAGGAAAAGAAAATTGGCAAAGACTTTTTACTGTCGTAATGAGTATAGTTTGAAAAAAAATTATGACAAGACGACGAAGCGCTTTTCAAGAGATGCATTTAAAAATCCATCAGTTGAAAATTACAGCGATTCTTTTGGAGCGTAATTGTATCCGGTTTGTTCGTCGGGCGCACGGTACTGCAAATTATTATTTTTTTTCGTTCGCGCTCTAAAAACCTCGCGGAAACAACAACAACAAAAAAATCGAATAATGCAAGGATGCTTTGTTTTTGTCTGAATTTCCATCAGCGTTTACAATTGTCGAAAAGCGATGGAAATATCTAAACGAGAATTCGACATTCCGGTTGTACTCGAGCCCGAATATCTAGCATCGCCCTATCTCGATGAACTTTCGGGGATGACTTATCTCTCGTATTTCATGAAGGAAGGCTCGCCTGGTTTTCACGCCACGCTAAGATGGGTCAATTCGCAATTATCACACGCACCCGTACGAAACTTTACGGTGAGATGATTTTCTCGTATTACTTTATAATTTCAGCGCTCGAGAATATTTTTCTGTTTTTTTTTTTAACGAATACATTTTTGTGCAATTGTCTCATTTCGAAAAATTGTTTTTCGCGATTTCGATTATCGTAGCTGAACTCCGCCCCCCTCCATTCTTGTAGTACATTGGTCAAAAAATTTGAAATAATTCATGAAAATATCATTTAGTGAATTCGAGCAATACTATCGCCATTACTGTAAAACAATTCATTTGCGGAAGAAACTGGGAAAAATATATTAATTACACGATTCTGCCGTGTGTTTGACATTTTTCGAAAAATATTACATGTCAAATATTGATAATTATCGGTTTTTGTAAATATACTGTTGTTTGCTAAACGACAAATAATAAATTCGAAAATCGCATAGATACACGAAAAAGCCAATAAATGTAAAATACTATTGTTTCATGAGCAACAGATCAGGAACGCAAACTTTTGGAAATGAATTAGGTTTTAATTCAATGTCACAACTCATGTGTTATTTGACACGCACTCGACCGCTCGTTAATTCAGTCTTTTTTTCCCTCAAAGACCGATTGGAACGATGGTAGAGCGCTTTGCAGTATCGTCAGAAATCTGGGCGGACCGGTGCCTACTTACGACAAACTCGACACGAAATCATCGTCCTGGGAAAATAATTTGCAAATGGGTATGTGGAAATGGAAAATGCAGTAATTTAAAAAAATGTTTTTTTTCCGACTTTTAAAATGTTATCAAATAACTACTAGAATCAGACCATGGAAGCTTTGACGGTGAACATTTTTCGGAAAGTTTCTCACGTAATTTTCTATTATTTACAAGTTCTGGAGAAAGTGTAATGAAGATTTCGAAAATTTCCTGACTTCGCGTATTTGTTATTTCGATTTATTTATTATTATTCAGGTATCGATGGAGCCAAGAAATTGGGAGTCGAGCCGATACTGAAAGCGAAAGACATGGCGGATCAAAACGTGGAGCATTTAGGAGTGATGGCTTACGCAGCTCACTTTCAATGGGTCAAGCCTCGCCCCCAAGCGAGTGAACAAATAGCCGTGCACGTCGAAAGCACCTCCGCCCGAGTTCAACAGCCGGTTAGTCCGGATGCATTGTTGTGAAAATTACTATTGCGAAAGTCTCAGTTCATTTCTTTCTTTTTATTCTCGTCTTTTTTGTTTCCACTCGAGCAAATCGACAACGAAGCTCAATGAAATTTCGTCATTGCGTGTGTCCCTCGTTCCTCTGCTCACGATTGCTGAATGTTGTTAAATAAACGCTAGCTCGACTGGATTGCAGGAGGGCATCAATCATTGTTTCCCATCGGGTGATTTAGGTCTTGCAAATTGAACCTTTCCGATTACCGTGGCTTTTTCATTGCGGAAATGTGTTCAGAACATTCCAAACCGTTGGGAAATGACATCTGAGAAGAATTTATTGTACACGCAAGAGTACAATAAATTAAACGTTATTAAATTTAATTACAATTAAAGTACAATAGAACGCAAGTTCTAAATGTTTTTTTTTTTTCAAAATCTGATAAACCGCTTCGACGATTGTCCAAATAGTTTTTCGTACCGTAACTTTTGCAATATTTGAGATATTTGGCTAAATATTTGTACAGTAATGGAATATCAAAGATATACTTCCCGATTAAATTTTGCAAAAAGCGGTGAAAGGATATAAATCTTAAAGAAGATTCAATTTTCCGATCTATCATTTTTGTGGTTTAACTATGGCAAATCTTTGGATATATCGGGATGAATATTTCATATTAAAAAGTATTATACATGTTCGTACAGAAATTGTGCGGAAATCGTTTAAACATTTCAAATTTTACGGTCTTATGCATTTTAGTGGAAAAAAAACCGTTTGACGCTTCATCTTTGTCAAATTTCATATACGCCGCTCACAAAAATTTCCTAATATTCTATTTTATTTTTGCGACAGGCTGTCTTCAGATTGGAGATGCTCTCCAAGGAGGCAAACGCTCGCGAGGTTCGCGGCGAAATAATAAACCCTAGTGGTCGTACCGAGTGCAGGCTCACTTGGAACGGGACCCATGGGAAAGGGACTTTTGTACCGACGGAAGTTGGCATGCACAAGGTAAAAAAAAAAAAATTGTCGAATGCTCAGGAAGATCATCTTTTTCTATCAATCTTCGGATTGGACTTTTATGTTTGGCTGTGTTTTTATATTTCTAAGAATTCATCAGTTGCCGTTGGAAAACTGGGGAAAAAGTTCACCGCATTTTTGTTTGTTTGTTAACACAGTTGATGGTATACAACGATGGAGAATTGGTCAATGGTTGTCCGTATTACTTCAGGGTTTTACCTCCGTTAACGAAAATAAAATCACCCGGCATGGATCCATGCGCGATTGGATCGATTGTCGAGGTTCTAGTCAACAGTTACGGTGAGTTAATATAGTACAAGAGGAACGAATGATTCGACGAGCCAAATAAACCTTTAAAATATGTACATTTTTTTTTTAAACAAGCTTTTATTGAATGTACTAAAACGTAGAAATTTTTTTTACCAAGTCACCTATATGTGACTATAAATAAAAGCTTGTGGCGCTCAACTTTTTAAATGTTTAATAAATTTAATCAATTCAGTTTCTTTAAGCGTATTTAATTTGGCACACTAGTAATTAGAAAAATTATTATCACACGTTTATACTCAGTTTCAGGATTTTCATTTAAGAAATCTCAGGTTGTTTTACAGTAAATTAAATACAGTTGATATGTTAACGGATTTATGTAAATTAAAGATTATATGTCTAAATTTCGAGCGCCACAAGCTTTTATTTATAGTCACATATAGGTGACTTGGTAAAAAAAATTATTTTCGACTTTTTATTACATTAAATAAAAGCTTATTTAAAAAAAATGTTTGCATATAAATAATTTTCGACTTTTTAGCCTTTAATTGATTTTACTAGAGCTCTGAAATTTTTGCAAAGAGGGATTAATTAATTAAACCCAAACAAACAAAGTTGAATCATGCATTGTCACATCTTAGATGCATATTTGCAAAATTTCAGAGCTGTAAGTAGTCGGGAAGTGGGTGAAATATCGATTTTCCGTTTTGCATCTCACACCATCTCACACCAAGTCAAGTTAAATAAAAGCTTGTAAAAACCTGTCATTATTGTGTGTTGAGAAGGCTCTATCACGAAGTCTCACTTCCAGAAAAAAAATCATCCAGTATATCATAAACAAAGTACCCATATTCATGTATGCAAAGTTTCAGATAAGGTCAACGATAAATAAGAGTGATACAAATAGTTGAACTTAAGATATTTAACACAGGGCTTATGTAAGAGTTACCCTCAAAAGATTTGTATCAAGTGATATCTTTGCACTCACGCAACAGATATTGCCAAAATACTACAGTAACGTTGATTAGTTCATAAGGATTCCAAATAAAGTTAAAAAGTTTTGGGCTAACGACTTATGTAAAAAGGTATTTAATTTTAAACTGTCGAAATAGTCGAAGTTCCGAAAGGTTTCGCGACCGTGTGAAGATTCGACAGCGTCGCAGAAATTAGTTTGTATAATGCAGAAGCGCATGCGCGAGAATTAAATAATCAGCTACCTTACCTTGAGGAGGTTGCTCAGCTATCACGTAATGCTAAGAATTTACTGAAATTTGTTGAGGACTAACTTCCGCCCGCGGCTTCGCCCGCGTAGACTCTGGCCCATAGAAACTTCATTAAAAGTAGAACCCCGCATTAAGGGTTTTCAAAAATCCTGAAATATGCGTTTTATTATTTGTTTTAAAGAATATTTATTCCGAGTTTGAAGTTGATACACGCAAGGAAAGTTTTCCATACAAACTTTTACACCCCACTTCACCCTCTTAGAAGTTGATTTTCGAAGAATCCTTTTTTAATGCACCTCTACACCTTCTAAGGAACATTTCAAGTTTCAAGTTGATACACGTAAGGAATATCATTTCCCATGCAAACTTTGCCACCCTCTTTCACCCCCTTAGGGGTTGAATTTCAAGAAATCCCTTCTTAAACGATGCCTCCAATATAAAATCAACAACCTCCTGAAATTTCACGTTTCTAGCTTTAGCGGTTTAGACTGGGCGATGATGAGTCAGTCAGTCAGGACTTTGCCTTTTATATTTATTGAGGATATTGAGGATATTTGCGAGCAGGTATTACGACTCCATGAAAATTTCAAGTCATTCGTCTGCATGATTGTTGAGCAATCAATTATTGAAGTTAGGCTCTCTAACACGGCCGATATAGTAAAAACTATACGATAGCTCTGACCCGACTCCCGCAACATAATAAAATTTTTAAGAATTGAATACAAATAGTATGAAAACATTTTTGACATTTTTATGAATAATTTCAACGAAGAGTGAAACGTTTTATCTGCCTCGTTATCGAGATATTCTTGAAATAAAACAGAAAATTTTAGCTGATTTGCGTAAACCGATCAAACGCGCTACGACACGTGGCAACGTTGCTGTCAAGTCGGCCATTTCGAATAGGCGCCACAATTGAGAACGCACGAACCATTGGACTCATAAAGAATGTTTGAATATTTTTTTATCATCATTGTTATCTTTGGTCCGCATGATTACAAGAAAAAGTAAAACAACACAAAATGTTCGCAAAAAAGATGATGATTAAAATTTGTTTATCATCAATCAAACAATCTTGACGGATATTTGTCAGAGTACAGAAAATATTGAGGCCAAGCCGTGTTTTTCTTTAAGTTTAATATTTTTCATCCATAATTCCTCTCGACAGCACCTGCAGTGCAAGTGTTTCGACATAATCTCCAAATCAATTATGCGTCGGCCCTCGACTGCGCATTCATTTTCCGGCTCAACTATTTTTTTTTTCACTGCTTTAGATTTTCTACTTGCTTTAACCGACGATTGTACTCTTTTTCACTTTAGCTCTTTCTCACGATGTGACGTTCCTATCTGAGTTCAGTGCTACCAGCTACTGAGAACTAAATTGCGCGTTTGCCACCTTTCAACTTGCTTAATAACATATTCGCGATGTAAAGACACAAAAAACGTTTAATAATATTTCTAAACAGTCAATTATATGCATTTCACATATTTATTAGCTGAAATTTGTTTATTTTACGTAAACAAAAATTTGATTATTCGGAATTGGCAGGCGCCCTGAGCAACCTCCTTAAATTCGAATCATATTGATACTCCAAAAAAGAAATGAAAAAAAGAAACATGAAAAGCAACCGAAATTTCAGGAACTAGTCATGACGGAATAGACGTGACGGCTTGGTCGCCAACGGGACGATCGTTGCCTTGTCCCGTAAAGGAGAACGGCGGTGTGCACACGGCGACGTTCCAGCCTGACGAGACCGGTGAATGGAGCATCGCTATCACACACAAGGGCAATCATATACAGGGTGGACCGTTCACCTGTTTTGTTTTCGATCCGAATGGCATTAAGGTGAGTCAAGCTAATTGAAATCCTTGTAGGGCGTGTACCGTTGGTAGAAAAGAGAGGAAAAAACTGTGAAACTTGCACATTCCTTTCTCATTAATTCACTGGCAAAACTGACCATATCATAAGCAAGCTTGCCGTTTTTTTTTCACACAAAACTTCTTCCCATGAGTAAGTCTGAATTTCAATCGTCAGCACATCAGTACGACGAGTACGACTGCCCTTCGTTTTTTATTTCATATAGGAATACAATCGCATTTCCTTGTTTGTCCAAAGCTTATGGATACGGAAGGCGCGATGCCGGATCAGCCGTTTTCCTTTATCGTCGACGCAACGGGAACGGGTGGTCTGGGTGACGTGGCAATCGACATTGTTCACGACAAGCAATCGGTGCCCTTTCGTATCGAAGACATTGGCCATATGAGATATCGAGTATCCCTGATACCGCGGGATGCCGGGAAATATCGGGTTTATCTTTACTTCAATGGTTCGGACGTGCGAGGTTCACCGATTTCCATAAGGGTCGGCACGCAAAAAGGCTCGAGACGTTCGAAAGTCTCGACGACAGCCGTGTCCTCGAGCGCTGAACGATCCAAGCTATCGTCGAACGAGCGGCGAACGAACGGCGTCAACGTGAGTACATTGGATCACGCGAAAACCCGACAATCACCGACCGGCACGAACAATCCGGTTTACAAGACTTCCAGTCCTACACAAGCGTACAGGGATTATTCGCCGCATCATCAAAACTTCTCATCCACCTACAACAAGACGTCGAGCAGCAGCAATTACGCGACGGAAAATTCAACGTCCGCCTATCACCATTCGGTTGGAATGAACTCGTCACGTTCACCGGTACAAAACAGCAATGTTGCAAGAAACTCCAACAGCCCGTCGATGATCAAAGAATCGAAAGAAATTTACTCATCGAGCGCTCTCAATCGATCGAGATCACCGACCATCCAGAGAACTCCAAATCAAGAAAGCCCAAGCTTGATCAAAGAATCCAAGGACATTTACGCAAGTACCACTGTCAATAGACCCCGTTCACCGTTGACGAGCAGCGCCAATTTACGCGACGCTACGCACACCACAAGCGTCATCAAGGAATCCAAGGATATTTATCAGTCGAGCTCGTTGACGAGGCCAAGGTCACCCAATAGGAGCCCGATGGCTTATCGGAGTCCCAACGATAGTCCCATCAATCGGAGCTTCAGTCCACGTGCAGGTGAAAGAGATTTTGCTTTGCGCAGACGAGGCTCGACTGAAAGCGCCGTTGTCGATACCAGCAGTAACGTTCGAGGTATATCTCTTTTCAAAACGTTATTTTTCGAGTTAAGCACATTTTTATACGTTCCTTTGTCTGCAGACGGTCGATGAATTTTCATTGTTGAACAAATCATATTTATTCGTTTTATTTGTAGCTGCCCGTACCCGGCTCCGCTCGGGTGCAAGTCAATTTATCTTGGACTTGTGACCGACGGAAAGTAGATTTATAGTGAATCGGTTTATTCTCGCTCGCGCATGTTTACGCGCTCATTTTTCTTACTGCGCGTGTCACATTTTTGTTCACTGTTCAGCCCCTCTCCCTTCCCTCCGATAACCTACCGTGACGATACGTAACTAAAAACCTGCACCGGGATACACACTATACACTGGTGAATACCGCATCCAAATCGGACCATGGGTTCCGAAGTTTATCGGGTAGGGGAAGGTGGGGCACAGTGTGTCACTTTTTTTCTAACGAATTTTTACTCTTACCAAAGTAGTCTGATTAAAAAAAAAAGATCGTAACCGATTTTATAGACCTTTGGGCGTACAATAAAGCTACCATATTTTTTGCAAAAAGATTAAAAATCCTAAAATAATGGGATCGTGAAAAATTTTCGGATTGGCTCATTGTGCCCCAGGGGTGGGGTACAATGCGTCAGATAGGTGGGTACAGTGTGTCAAGTGCTGCGAAACGTAGGGTACAACGAGCCGGTTGAAACTCTTATATTTTCCTAACATAGATAACAGGTTTTCATACATACCGATAATTTCACAACGGGTATTATTTGCCAATAACATTGGGAGTCGACTCATTGTGCTCAACAACTCGATGACACATTGTGCCCCACACACTTGCCCCACAATATTTGACGTTTTCCCGGCACGCGAATTTTTTTTTTCCAGGCTCAAATTAAATTTGTATTTTTAATAATTCTTTGTGAACTGCTATTAACTTTCTTTTACGCCAGGCGAAACTTAATATAAATCACGGTCCAACACATAAAATTTCGGAATTTACGAGCAACAAACCTCCGAGAAACCGCATGTGGCGCACAGTACCCCATGACAGATTGTGCCCCACTCTCCCCTACAGATAAACCAACAGACTTCCAATTACAAGTGTAGAGATAATGTCTCTTATTTTTGACAATAGTGATATTGACATAGTAACAATGATAATAATATTGAGATAGTAAGAATTGTCATCGATGTAGTAATAATGATCATAATACCGAATACAGAAAAAAATCGTAAACAATTATTTTTGATAACTAAATGTTATCGATTATTTTCGTTGTTATTATTATCATTGTTGTTACTGTCATTATACTTTTTTATATTATAATTATGTTACGATACAGTAATACCCCGACTTACGCGCTTATTGATTTTTTTGTTTGTTAATATTGGCACCTGCTAAGCTAGTGTTTTTCTTAGACGTTGGCCCCAATTAAAGAGGTTGCTTAGCTATCGCGTAATGCTAAGAATTTGCTAAAATTTATTGAGGATATTTGCAAAAAGGTGTTACGACTCCGTGCAAAATTTCAAATCATTCGTCCGCCGGATTGTTGAGCAATTAATTATTGAAGTTAGGCTCTTATACACGGGTGAAATAGCAAAAGCTATACGATAACTCTGGTACGATTCTCGCAACATAAAAAAAATGTTAAGAATTTAATACAAATAGGCGTGGAAAATTCTTGACATTTTTATGAATAATTTCAACGAAGAGTGTACCCCTTAAGCTGTACGACTCAAATGATTTTCGACGGCCCCACCGATCGCGTAACTTCGGGGTATTACTGTACTTACGTTTTACTGCAATTAATAGATCATTATTATAATCACATGTAAGGCTGATAGGTTGATTTGCAACAATGATTTCAGTGTCTTCGATGACCGGTGGTACGTCACGTCGTGACTCTTGGGACGCGATAGCGAAAACGAAATCTATGCTTTCATACGGTAGCCTCGAATCACTGGCAAATTTGGCGAACAGCTCGTCCCTCTTGGATCACACGACGAGCTCGCATTTCAACAATTCACGAAATACAAGCAACAATTATAGCTCGAGCAACAACGCGGTACATGCGGAAAACGTGTCTAGCAATTACAGCTCGTCACACCGATTCGTGACAAACGAGCGATCAGCTTCGCCGAAATACAACGGCAATGAAAATCTCAACGGTCGCAGCAACGGTGCCACCCACGGTATCCTGAAAAACAAGAATAACAATTATTACAAAAGCGTCGATACGACTGACGCGGTACACGAGAGATTCGCGAACAGCGCTGCGACAAACTTCGCGGCTTCGGCTTCGCAGAGCTCGGAAAAACGCAAGGGCGCGTCTCTCGTTACCGGAAACGCCCTCGAGATGTTGCCCATTCACAAACCCATGACTTTTACCATCGATTCGAGCATCGACGCGGGCAAGGCTACGATCACGATTACAGGTGACGAAAAAAATTCCTTATCGCGGGAATCAGGGCAACCCCTCGATTTGAACGTTGTAATGTACATTGATTGCAAAAAATAATTATACCGAAACTTTGTTAACCGATATTTCGAACTGGTAATAGTTGAAGAAATAATGACTTAGAAAATAATTACATATGGAATTAGTTCTTTGATTGTTCACGACTACTCGTGAAGTTTTTGCAGAATTGTCTTTTTTTTTTATTCCGTAAATTTTTTTTTCTGAAAAATGGATAAACGATCGCGATTTTGTTGAAGAATTCTCGTATGTAATGATTTCAGTAATTTTACGAACGTATCCCCACAAATACGAGTTTTTTTTTATCGGGAAAAGACATTTAAAAAAGATGAGGATTTTCTGAAAAAAAAAACATAAGTATATAGCAAAATCAGCTATTTCATTCGATATGAAGAAATTTCGTTTTTACTGATTATTTGTTGATCATTTTTTCATTTCAGTCATTATTTTAACTTTGAGTATTACTTATAGTTACTTTTTGGTATTACGGTATCGTTGCTTTTTGGTTTTATTATTATTCGAAAATAATCTTTACAACATTTCTGATGTAGCGGATTTTTTCAATTTTTTTTCTCTAATCGTGAGATACCGAAATTCTGGTAAAAATAACATTTTTGCTAGGTATGGGTGTGTGGTGCATCGTGGATTTCGATTATTTTCATTCAGTATCACAATCTTTGAGAAATATCGTAGGAAAATTTACAATTTTGTTATGCCCTCAGGTGCCCTTTAGCATTGCTCGCTCTTCACGGTACTTTTGTCGATTAACACGATTATTCTACTTTTGATCTAAGGTCCCAATGGCAAGCAAGTTCCTTTCCAAAAATCGATATTACGAGGTCAGATATATACCGTAACCGTGGAGGAAGTAGGCGAATACATTATTCAGATAATGGTCAATGGTCAACACGTAAAGGGATCTCCGTTCAGGCAAGTTATTTTAAACGCTTTATAATAACAAACAAATACGGTCTCGTATACGTTGTTTTTTTGTTTCACTTTTTCCAATATTCCGATAGCATGCGGCTCACTGAAAAATCAATGACTTCCTCACGAATACACGAATACTTTTTATTTATGCAGATCGCAAGGGTACAACGCACGAGCCATTCAAGTTGGCAACATTCCGAACGGAGTTGTAAATCAACCGGTCGAGTTTGAAAGTAAGTACAGATTTTTTCTTCACACCTGCATAGCAAATAATATATTTTCGCAATGCCTGCCCCGAAAGTGCGATTTTCGATTGGTGTTTAGCGTGCGGAAAGTGGCTTATTTCTCAACGATGCTTACTTTCCCGCACTAGTGCGGGAATGTGAGACTTTCCCGCACTAGTGCGGAAAAAAATCTATTTATAGCTCACTTTACCACATTGATTCGTGAAAAAACGGTTTTTTTCACAGTTGATCGTTTTTTGTTCTACGATTTTGAACCGATTGAACAAACTTGAATGTAGCGAAATTCATGTCATATGAAACGTCAACTTATCACAGTCGTATTTTCTGACAAGGAAATGATCTGAACTGATGTGATATATTTGAATATAATTGTTATTGGTTGTGTTGAATCTCAAATCCCACTTTCGAGACAGTCATTGCAAAAAATAATGTATGGGACATGTGCGAAAAAAAACGAATTACATCGCGCGTAAGTTGCCGAATTCGCCTCGACTTATGGTGCATTTCTCACTCGTACTCGTGTGAAATGCACCATAAGCCTTCGGCTCATGCGGCAACTTCACGCGCGATGGAATTCGTTGTTTTCCGCACTTGTAGCATAAATTACTATTATCAAACTGGATTATCTTCCCCATAAAACGAGGCGTCTCGATACTTTGAAGTATCGACATAACCAGTGTATGTCCATTCGTTTAGTTATAATAATTTTAGCTTCGAAACAATGTCGCGAGCTTCGAAGATATTCCCCACAGAGACTGATGAATGAAATAAGTTCCTAAAATTGTTTTTCAATCATTAATAGCATAATTGATGTCGTTTGAATAAAGGGGTTTTTTTCAGATTTTCTTCCCCATCTATTTCGGAAAAACTTTTTGGGCTTTGATCATACATATTTGGACTACACAAAATAATTTAATAAATAAATCAGTAGGCTTCCGTTATCGGAAATAGGGGTGATTAAAGGGCTGGACGAAATAGATGGATCCACTGGTGACATCGTGTGTTTCCGTAGAATTGTCCGGTATTGAAAACCGGAAAAATAAAAAAAATATCTGTCTGGTTGAGCCGTATGTTACAATCACGGTCTTACATACAGGTATTGAACCGACGGTTGAATGTTATAGAATTCTCCCCCCGATTCCCCCTAAAGATAAGCTGTCCCGAAAAACCTTAACCCTTCGTGGTCACACATCAAAATTCAATCGCGGTGGTCACATTTGGATCGATTCTACTCAGTCAGTTTTCATAAAAGTATTGTGACCAAACTATCCGTCCGAAGTGGTTCAAAAAATTACGGAACATGCTTTGAACTTTCTAGATGATGTACGAAAAATTTATTTATAAGAAATAAAATGGCGGAATGTTAAAAAAAAATCATAAAGAGGTGAAAACGCAAAAAATACACTTTTTCGCTCAAAAAATCATAGCTCCTTGAACTTTCAACATTTTTACGTAAAATTTGGACGTGATACTCCTTAGATATGCTACTTTTGGGAAAAAATAGTAGCATAGTGCGCGTTCCAAAAAAGGTATTTATTCCGACATGTGAAGAGGGTCAATTTTATAGTATGAGGATACTTCAAATTCCATGTACGATGGTGAACACAGTCCCATTCGAAGCCGGGAACTATTATATATTTACGCCAAAAGTTGATCGACGGGTCAATTCTACCCAGGGTAGAATGGACACGAAGGGTTAATGGAACCTTAGAACTGTGTAAAGTTCAAAGAAAATCAGTGTCCTGAACGTCTGGTCCTCCCTTTGTCAGTTGCTTCGGTAATTTTTCCAATTTACAGCCTCTTGAGAACCGTTTCCAACGTTTTGTGATATTTTTTTGTTGTTCAGTTTACAAACGTGTTACATCGCTGTTATCGTTGAATGTTGTTTATTTTTTCTCGTAGTTGACGGATCTCGTGCTGGTTCGGGAAATCTTGAGATACTCGTTAACGGTGGTCACGTTACGAGTTTTGTACGCGCACTGGGTAGTCAGAGATTTTTGGCATCGTTCGTGCCACACGAGGCTGTAACACATTTGGTAGAAATGACTTTCAACGGCGAAACAGTTCCCGGTGAGTAAAAACTTCATATTTTCACCCAGCGCTTGTATTCGAGTTTTTTCTTTTATACGTGTTCTTGACGATCTTGATAATTTTATAAAAGCTGGAAAAATTGTTTCCATTCGAGGGATTTAATTTTTATAGTGTATTCGATGTATCGATGACTCTAATACATCGCTAGGTCGCTTTTTTCCGGGTTGCTGAACTCCGTTTGCTTTTCTCGGACACACTCAGTCTCGAAAGTTTTCCTTAACACACAAATCTCACGGAATGAACGACGTTTCCCGGACACACTATTGAAAAAAAAACCATTTCTCGGACATTCGTGCATAGAGGCTGGAAAAAGAACTTTCGCGTCTTTTGTGTGAAACGCGGCCATTGGCGACCATTTTTTTCTGCTTTTTTCCTCGAGTCACGATCTCTATGTACGCACGGAAATATTTGTAGTATTTGAGTGGAAAGCGTTCGTTGTTCAACCGTCTCTATAAATCGAGGAAAAATATTCTCGGCTGCGGTTCCATATCAGTCGTAAAAAAATCAATCTTTTCTCGTTATCGCAGTAAAATGGTATCTTCCTAGAGGGCTGTACGTACTTGTTCTTTCCCCAGTGTATCAATTTACAATAATTATTTTCGATGTAAAATTAATATATATATATATATATATATATATATATATGTGTGTGTGTGTGCGCGATTTATGACCAGGAGACGCCTTAAAAAAAAACCCAAAATTTAATCGGCCTATTTTTTTCGAAAGTTTTTGCCACTCAATATTTTGTTTCGAACCTCGGAGATGTCAAGTTACGGTACATTTTCTAAAACTGTACTACTCTACAAACAGCTGAATAATCTTGTGGAAAAATTTGAGAATAAATTTTGGGATCGACTCCTTTTAAGGAAATTTAAGAAAATTTCCTCAAAAGGAAATATCTTTAAGGAAATAATTATATGCACGAAAGTAGAAAAATCACGAAAAAAACAATCATGTTCAAGGTGACCTAGTGGGTCAAAAAGTAGTACGGACAAAGAAAAAAAGCACAATGGAGCTCTTTTTTAAGGTATTCCTTTCTCGGAGAGCCGTATTTTGTGGGCGCATAAGCCAGAGCCCTTTTGAATCATTAGTAGATTGCAGTGGCGATTAATAAAAATAAATAACAATTAATTGTTATACCCAACGATAAGCTGGAATAAAAAAATTTACATAAATTTGGTAGTTGCAGACAAAAATTCTTCTGCTAGCCACATTTTGCTAAGTTTTATCATTAATATTTTCTTTAAACATTCGGTGACCCCCTGTTTTTATTGTTCTTACAGAATATTGAGAATGTTCACATGCTTAGAGCAGTTTATACCAGACATCTAGAGTTATTTAGTATATAAATTGTTAGATGGAAATGTAGCCAGCATATCATCTCCATAAAGTGCTGCATAAATTAAACGAAAATCAGTTAATTATTAAGTATTCGGGTTCGTGAAAGGGATACCTTAATATTTTAAATAGTACTTTGAGCATTCCTTTGCCCCTTTTTTGGTGAGATATATAACTTTTCATCCCGGAAAGAAAATTCGTGAATTGCCCGCATATTTTTCGGCGCTTATATTATTAACCTCAAACCAGAAATCCGGTAAATAATTCTTTAATTTAACTTTTAGATGGACTCCAATATATATATATATATATGGGGTATTCCACACCATTTCACCTAGCCTGTGACCCCGACCATTTTTTTATTTTCCTGATTTTTTTTTGTAAAATTGTACCCCATAAAAGGAATATCCACATCGATTTTTAGATTTTTATCTCTTCTCTTTTAGGCGTTATAATTTTCCAAAAAATGTCGATTTCGGAACTTTTGCAAACGTTTAAACGCTGATAACTCCTGAACTAATTGAGATATCGACAAATGTCCATATATATATATTTTTCATTTTGAAGTATACATTCACGAAAAAATATGAAAAAAATTATCTTTTATACTGGAACACGTTTTTTTTTGCTTCGAAAGTGGAAACTTTTTTTTTAAGATGATTGCCATTTTTTATTTTTTTCAAAAAATTCTCTGAAATAGAGTGATCCATTCTATGATTTTTAAGACTAGTCTTATCGTGGGCCCATTTTTCCTTCTATCTTTTTGCGAATTAACCATATTTTTTTAGAAGATTTCTATCATTTTAATCTCCAATAATGCTATATATCTCCATTTTATTCTTGAATAATGCTAATAATGAAACGGTTTATTTTTTATTTGTACTGAAATTAACGAAAAAGAAGATTTTTTGTGCAAAATGAATTTGTTTTCATGTTTTCACTAATAATAATATTGATTAATTCAAGTATAACAATTTTCAATCGGATCTCATAGTCATAACTATTTTAGTTTCGATCTTTTACGTAAATAAAATGAAATAAATTAAGAATTATATAGGAATACGTGAATTTAAAAAAGAGTAACATTTTTCCTTTTATATATATATATATAAAATTTTCATTTTATTTATGTAAAGGATAGAAACTGGAATAGTTATGATTGAGAATTTTCGTACTAGTATTGGTCAATATTGTTAGTGAAAAAAAACTAGTTTTGAACAAAAAATGTTTTTCGTTAATTTCACTAATGAAAAATAAACCGTTTTATTATTAGCATTATACAAGATTAAAATGGAGATATAGAGCATTATTCGAGAATAAAATAATAACAATCTTCTCAAAAAAATATGATTATTTCGCAAAAAAATAGAAGGAAAAATGGGCTCACGATGAGACTAGTCTTAAAAATCATAGAATGGGTCATTCTATTTTAGAGAATTTTTTGAAAAAAAATATAAAATGCCATATATCTTTAAAAAAAAATACTTTTCACTTTCGCAGCAAAAAATACGTAGTCCAGTACAATAGATCATTATTTTCATATTTTTTCATAAAAGTATGATTCAAACTGAAAAATATACATATATTGACATTTCTCGATATCTCAATTAGTTTAGAAGTTATCAGCGTTTAAACGTTTTCAAAACTTCCGCAATCAACATTTTTTAGAAAATTATAACTCCTAAAAAGAAGAGATAACAATTTAAAAATTGGTGTGGATATTCCTTCGATGCGGTACAATTGTACAATAAAAAAATCAGGAAAATCAAAAATGGTCGGGGTCACGGGTTAGGTGAAATGGCGTGGAATGCCTCATATATATATATATATACACACTAATGGACATAATAAAGTACGCAAAGAGCAATGCAAACTAAATGACAAAGGTGTATACTTTACTTTGTCGATGCATTATTTTCCAAGACAGGAAACAGAGTGGCGAAATGAATGGGCACTTTTAAATGTGATCCACAAGTCGGAACTCCTCGTCAAGTGGGTTAAGTTTCTCAATTATGCGAAAGTTCGAGAGAAGGATGGAGACGGATGGTTTTGTTTTGCTGGCAATACTTTTTAATCTTGGTAGGTCCCGGTGTGATTTGTCCGGCAAGTGGAGTCGGGTGACTGTCTACGTATCTTGGAATGTAAGACAGTAGAGCTTGACGCGCGCTCGAGGTCATTGACTTGCGATTTCACGCACACACGAAGCGTTCCACTGACCCAAATTCTACGTCATCATTTTCTTTTATTACCAGTTCCCTACCCTGCGCTTTCTTAAACCCCCTCCCCAACCCCTGTCTTTTATTGCGGTGTCTTCTGACCCGAGCGAAATTCCGCTCCGTTGCCCGATAACTCGTTGTTACAATGCCTATGCTTTCGCAATTGCATCTTATTTCGCTATTTTGGCGAACCGAGCATTATGTACTGTAATAACGCTTATTTCACCCCGGGCACCGATATTGCGGCTATGTAGCAATAATTTCCGTAATATTCTTGCGAGCTTTGCGGTTTCTGCGGAAAATACATAATACGTATGGTCAATGGAAATATTGGTCGTAAACTTTCTACGCATTGATACATCATCGGATCCAGTCGTACGAATTATCATTTGTTGAGAGTTGTGTCAAAAAGTCGATTGAATTCCTATTCGCCTCTCGAGGGAGAAAGGGAGCGCAAGAGATATTCGCGCATACGTTCATTATATATTGAGAACGGAAGAAATAATGATAGCTAAACGCAGCTATTGTAGTTGAGCTATCACTCGAGACAGTGGAAAATGTACAGTCAACTATTTTTTGCTCCCCCTTGGAGGAAGCTTTGTTTTCGTTGAGGTAGGCGAGAGTGGGGCACAATGTGTCACGGGGCACTGTGAGCCACGTGCGGTTTCTCGGAGGTTTGTAGCACGTAAATTTCGAAATTTTATGTGTTGGACCGCGATTTATGTTTGGTTTCGTCAGTCCTAAAAGAAAGTCGATAGCAGCTCACACAGAATTATTAAAAATTAAAAATCGACTTTGAGGCTTGGAAAAAAAATATTTCGCTCGCCGGGAAAACTTGAAATATAACGACACTTTCTGTAGCGGCTCGGGTTTTCGGTCCTAATGGATAGTTTTATTATTTATGATGCAGTCAGTGACTTGTGTTTTTCCATTCGTAGTTTAATTAATAGTTATTTTCATCAATAATCAAATATTTTATTAGTGGGGTTCAATGTGTCACCGAGTTGTGGGGCACAATGAGTCGACTCCCAATGAGGAAACAAAGAAGTGTCGACGCTCCGAAGAAGCGCAATGTGTCACGGGCAACTGTCAACCACACAGGATTTCTCGGAGTTTTGCAGCTCGTGAAATCTGAATTTTTTTGCGTTGGACCGTGATTTATATTAAGTTTCGGCTGGCCTAAAAGAAAGTCAATAGCAGCTCACAATAAATTATTAAAAATACAAAATTAATTTGGGCCTCGAAAAAAAAAATTTCGCTTGCCGAGGAAACGTCAAATATTGTGAGGCAATTGTGTGGGGCACAATGTGTCATCGAGTTGTTGAGCACAATGAATCGACTCCCAATGTTATTGGCAAATAATAGCCGTTGTGAAGTTATCGGTATGTATGAAAATCTGTTATCTATGTTAGGAAAACATAAGAGTTTCAACCGGCTCGTTGTACTCTACGTTTCGCAGCACTTGACACACTGTAACCCACCTATCAGACACATTGTACCCGTGGAGCACAATGAGCCAATCCGCAAATTTTTTCGAACCCATTATTTTCGGATTTTTAATCTTTTTGCAAAAACTATGGTAGCTTTATTGTACGCCCAAAGGTCTATAAAATCGGCTATGACTTTTTTTTCTACTTAGACTACTTTGGTAAGAGTAAAAATTCGTTAGAAAAAAAGTGACACACTATGCCCCACCTTCCCCTATCCACTTTTCCTTCATAAAAAAAATGATGACATTTCATAAAATGTAAGTCGTCATTCATCCGCACAACAGATCGTTCAAACTATGGTGAATAAACACACTCTACAAGTGTCCCCGTTGAGCTGAGGATTCGCTGATGCACGTGATCGTGACACACCGTTCAAGTGTATCCTATACATTTGAATGGTGTAGGTAGATGCATCTCGTTCACGTGTTTCGAATACGTAATGCGATATATAGTGCCACAGAGTATCTTATACGGAGAACTTAATTCGTTTCATAACTTCTTTCGCACCATTCGCCAAAGTGAGCAATCCTTTACGGAGGCAAGGTATTTACGATTACTCGCGTTGCGGAACTTCTATGGACAAATATGCGCGATTCTAAAGATTTTTTAAAACAGTAACTGGGTGGGTTTGTTTGGGTTTGTCTGAGAAAGAAAAAAAATCTCCAATGTCAGGCGAAGATATATTTTTCAAAATTTGTAGTTAATCCACTAAACTACAATTTGAGAAATTATTTAAGGCGTTACACCACCTTGGCGCTCGAGAGAATAGGTATACATTTTTTTTAACATTTTGACGCGACGATCAAATATATAAAATAATGTTTATATACCACAAACATGTTTTCCTCGCTTTTTCGTGCGTGTAAACGGTACGTAAAAGGGGCATTTTACGTACCGGTATTTAAATATTGAGAAACGTCCCTGGAGAACAGCTGTCGTGTAAGAACGCGCCGAAGATCTCTAGCCGCGACTACCGAACCTAAAAGCATACGCTCAACGGATATAATGCTGTAGGGATTTTCGGCGCATTCCCACAGTCGACCGTCAAGTGCTGCCGTCAGTCGTTAGGTCGAGGAATTATTACGTACGTTGCGGCGTTATTTGCGGCAAGTAACACAACCTCACTTTTACGTGACATCGCGATAAAGCATCGTCGATCTCGCCGCGAAATACATCATTAATAACAAAATTAAACAAACAATGAATGATACGGAAAAACATAGCAGCGATGAATGGCTCGAATGCCGCCACCAGATCTAAAAGAAGCCGCGACAAAAACGACACACGAAATATTGCCGTCCAAATCGAAAGACCTCTATAACTCAACGTACGACGCATTTATGACGTAGAAGCGACAACATACAACGAAATTGTGATCTGAATCAATCGTCGTAGCGTATTTCAACGAATTAAGCAAAATTATTAATAACATAGTATGTTAAAATTTGGTGATGCATTTCAAAATTACTTTTGGTGTCCACGGGGGGGGGGGGGGGGGGGGCTCCGCCCCCTCCACCCTCCTCGACGCGCGTGCAATACACCTTTCATGTCCGATACACTTTCCATGTGCGATACACCTTACGTACGCAACACAGCTACGGCACATGGTTGCAGCCACATATATTTCACATTGCAAAATCTCGGAAAACATGGTTTTGGTATATAAATAATCGTGTGCACAACGGAGACAAGGACTTTTACCCCTCGCGCGATGTTTGCAGTACTCGTGGTAAAATACCCACTTTGTCTCCTTGGTACACAATGTAATATTATTTTTCGTAAATACATTATAGTTTTATAAACAAATTTAAAAAAAAACGAATAAATGTTTTCTCATCAATGGCGAAGATATTAGTGATCTTGTAGATCCCCTTTTGAAAATCCTTGCCGATGGTGGAATTATTTTCTGTCAGGTGTCGTCGGAATTTTTTTTAAAATTATTTTCTTGTAAAGAAAGGCAATGGCTAAAGTGTAGCATAAGGAAAACAATTATTAATATTTTTCGTAGAAATGACAGCTATTTGAAAAAAAACTCTGATTTTTACCAAAATGTTGAGTTATAAAATGAATAAAAAATTAACGCGGTATTGAATCAAAAAAAAATGTTATGCTACATCTTATATAATATTATAAAAAGTATGTGGTATAAATTTCATCAAAATTGGTTCAGTAGATCTCGAAATATTTTGTCTACCAGTTTGAATAGAGGATCCTACTAGACGACTTATATTTCCGCCATTGAATTTTTTTTATTCTTTTTTTCGAATTTGTTCATAAAACTATAATGTACTTGTGAAAAATAAAAATTATTTAATATATTTAATAGTTGCCTCCAATGCTTTATTTATTTCTATACCTATTTCTCCGAAGGCCAAGGCGGTGTAACGCTCTAGTAGAAAATATTTTATTTCATTTCGATATATTGATTTGCATGCTTCTTTGCACCATGATAAAATTGATGAACGATCGATTTGTCAGAGACGATAAAAGTGATGGGAATCGAAAATCGTTAGGAATTAGTTTTATAGAAATGCAGACTATTTGACAAAAGGCGTCGTCAGTTGTCGTCCTACCGTGGTCACAGACGAACCGCTATTGTCCGAAAAATATCCCGAAGAAAGACACACTTGGGCGAAAGAAACGTTGAACCGCGATTGGGACAACGTAATTTTTTCGGACAAAGCTTCTTTTTGGCCACGTTCTCCCATCAATCATACCTGGTCTACCCATACCAAAAGACATCAAAGATCTAGAATGTCAAGCAATTATTTCGATGAATTCGACTCATATGGAGGTCTTTTTCACCAGATTATTCCACGAAATTGATGGAAAGTATGCCTTGGAGATGTCAGACGATTATTAATAATGGAGGCGACTGGACCATTTATTAATAACAGCATCACGGTTTATATCATGTAGTGCCTGTATATTTTTTTCCAATTCCTTCTCCCAAATAGTTTTTGAGTTTCGCCGTACACGCGCTTGTCAAAAAGACTCTAAATATATGATTGGTTCGTTGATCGCAGCGCAGCACGAATGGATCGCGATACGTGTGCCTATTGACAACCGCAAGCGTTCTCTTCTTTTTTCTCAGTTCAAAAATCCATTGTGTGGCCATCCGGATTTTATCTTGGGACGACAGAGAGAAAAAGAGAGCGGGCGGATCTCTGTAGGGTGAAATGGTGATGCTGGTAGTATGCTTTGTAGGTGTGGCTCATGCAGAGAGACACGTACAGCCTAGAAAGATAGTTAAAAGGGAAGAGAGTACGAGGGACAGCGAAAAGAGAGTGAGAGAGAGAGAGAGAGAGAGAGAGAGAGAGAGAGAGAGAGAGAGAGAGAGAGAGAGAGGGAGAGAGAGAAAGGGGGCGAGGGATGAGGAGAGGTACTAAGCCGGGCATGTGGACGTATTTGGTTACGAATGAGGATACGTACGCCTACCATTCACTCCGCCGCATACTTTGCTATGTAATTAAGTATATGGACGTCTACGTTTTACATATAGATAGTATGCATACGACAATAAACCATCTTTTATATCTAGAAGAACGCACGCATACACTACTTATATTTAATACTAGCTATACCCACGACTTCGAACTCGCAGATTTTCGAAAACTTTGAGGCATCCCCTTGTGAAGGCTCTTTTTTTGCTTTCTTTGAGAATTTTTTTGGCAAATTAAATAAACATATAACAACGAACTTTTCACCACATATTTATTCATATTTTGAGCACACTTTACAATTTTTTCAGCCCGAAATCGTTGCTCATTGCTGAAGTACACGGCAACTTAACCACTCATGTTCAAAAACAGTTTTTTGTAGTGACCACAATTGCGGGCGTCCTGCTTATCTGAAACAAAAAAATCAAACGGCATTTTAATCTGTGAAGCATGAACTATTTTTTTAACTAGGATTATTAAAAAGGATTGAAAGGTAAATTTTTGGCATCTTGTTGAACATTTTTTTCGTGAATTTTGGTGTTTTTTCACGACTTCTTCAACATGAAAAAAAAAACGGCTTGATGAATCAGAATTATTCTAGTTTGCAAAGTGTCTACATAAGTACTGAATAAGTCATTCAAATTTCAAAGGAATTCGTTCGATGGATTTCGAGATATCGTGGTCACCAGTTTGAAAAATACAGTTTTGAGAAAAACGCGTTTAAAGGTTCAAATACAATTATCACCAATAAATTTTTGACTCACCTTTAATCTGCTATACCTGGTCCATAAAGTGAACCTTCAGTTTCCTCAAAAAAATCTTGCAAAGCCGATTGTTGCCCCTTGGCATCAGTTCTCGCTCTTTTAGCGAAGTCGCTCGAGCGTCGTTCGGAGCGACAGATACGCGCTTCATTACGGCGATGGGCATAACCTTGAGTTACGTGGCCAATTTAACATCCCATTGTAACTAAAACTTTCAAAATGCCATCAAATCCTTCATTGAAGACAATCACGAAAAGAAAAGTTGCTATTTCAACGATCTTTGTGCCAGAATGCAGGTGTTTAGGAGCGAAAGTCCAGATCAATGAATTTTATGATTCATTGTTATTTTGTATTTGTGCTCCTAAACATCTGGTCACCAGTTCATCTCGTGATAAATCTTCATAGACTGGTTTGATGACTTTTTGAACTTCTGCAGTCAGAGGTGTCTAATCGTGGTGGAAGTTATTGACTTCTCCCCTAGCTTCAGCCTTGCGCCTCCAAACACCTGACCGTTTCAACGCTGTAACTTCCGAAGGACTCCAAATATCGGAAAATCACTTTACCCACATATTCTACACTATATTTGGATGCAATTTATGCAAAAAAAATCGATTTTTTTAACCAGTCACACAGGATGATTGCCTTAAATTAGCATATCTTTTGATTGAATGAGCCGATTGCGATGAAATAAAAACTGAATGTTACTTCAAGCTAAGCACTATGTTACATTTTTTCTGAAAATTCCATCGAGACTGGATCAGTAGTTTTTACATCAATCGTGCATAAATAGACACGCAAAGTTTAAAGTTTTATTATATGTATAGGTGAGGCAACAACTGTCAGCAGGAGAAATATTTTCTAATCTATCAGGCTTATGAGAAAACTTTACCTACAAAAGTTGCATAGGTCGAAGGAGGTCATCGAGTGGTGGCTACAAAGTTCAATGGGGGGTACTAGAATTCTCTAGAATTCTAGTACTACTAGAATTCTCATACTACGCCAATCAGAAAATAGTGCGAAATCCATTTGGGTTCCAATGTGGACTCCCTACGTGCGGCTTCCCTATAAAAACTCTATAGGGATGTGATAGGGTCTGGGGACTCCCCAACAAATTTCTGCACGGGAATACGTAAAAACCTGCAAGGGTTATACGTTGGAACTTAGGAAATAAATAAATACTAGTACGGAGTACCGGAAAAAAGCTGGGTGTGATGGTAGTTATAGGAGGCTCATTTCTCGGGCAAATTATATATACGTTTGTGCGGGGACATCGCCTGTGCGACTGGTCAAAGCGTTGAAATCCCCGTTGCTCCCCTCGACTACATTACTGGCATTCCTGCGACACGAATGCCAACGCGGTGCTTAATCTCGGCTTGTGTAAGCGCGACACGCACACGCGATTTTCAGATAATTTCAAGCTATTCGAACGGCTAAGGTTTCCCGACGATTGACGTAAGTATGTCAATCATTTGTATAGGACTGTATCAATGGATACTTGTTTTCATCGTATGCTTGTCAGTATTTGATTACTTTTGTAGCTGCTCGTTTGTATACTATTTGTATACTTGCAAAGATGTCTCAAAATAGCCTGACATTTTTATTTATTAATAAAACGTATGATTTTTTTTAAGTACGAATATTTTCATTTTAATATAAGGTAAAAACATGGCGGTTATGTGTGGAACACAATATCCGGTAAATAGCCGCCTCGTCCCTGTTTGCAAACGTCCATTCTTTTGACGAAATTTTTAATAACATTTTGATATAATTGCGGACTAATTTCATTAATGGTGCGTCGAATTGCTTCCTTGAGCTCCGAAATGGTCTGTGGATCATTGGCATACACTTTTCCTTTCAGAAAACCCCAAAGAAAGAAGTCCAATGGCGTCAAATCGCACGATCTTGGTGGCCAATTCACATCGCCACTGCGCTGGATAACACAACCATGAAACTTCGTCTGCAATAACTGCATTGTTTCGCAGTGAATTTTCACAATTTCTATGCGTTGCTCGATCGTGTAATTCTCCATGACTAAATCTCAATATTTCCTGATGCCAGTTGTCAAAGATTAGTAACTCTATGTTCGCCACAAAAAAAAATGGCGAGCAATTAAAAATGTCAGGTCATTTTGAGACACCCTTTATATTTATAACACCTGGGTGTATTGGCCTTCCGGACCACTGGGTTGATGCGCTTCGAGCATCGGCCATGCACATAGCTGCTTAACTCGAAGTATCATCGGAACCGAAACCCAACACCCATCCGCCAGTCACCGTGGTACTCCTTGGTGGTGTTTTTTCTCCTTCCGTGTGACCCTTATTAATTCAGTTTTTTCTCGAGATTCGAACTTTTCGTGTACGGCCAATTTGCATAACCGTGTAATTTACCGTGGACGGCTTGTAGAATTTCACACGTGCTCAAGGAGGTAAACAATTGAAGAGGTTACTGCGAAAGGATTAGTGTGCTCAAGACTTCGTTGTTAGCCCCAAACAAATAACCGGCCCGCTCTGCGTTAAAAAAGATTTAACCCTTAAATGCATATTGTATCGAAAACGAAACATCGTTTTTGATACATATGCATCGAAACGATACAATACAGTATGCATTCAAGGGTTACATTTTTCGTATATATCTTTATAGACCTTGTTTATTAACTTAGCTCTTAAGGTATTACTGGATGGACCGACGAGCAAAAATTTAGTTCAAAACGGGCAAATCGTGAATTTACAAGTCTAGATCAAGTTGTACATGTTTAGCCTCACAAATAGGTAGTTTAATAATAAATTACCACTTAGAAAAGTTAATTTTCCACTTTTCATAATAATTGAAGTCAAACTCGACGATATTGGCGGGTGCTTGACTGAGGTTTTGTCAGTGACTGTACATCTGTTTCAACTGTACAACAACAAAAAATTCTTAATTTTTAAATTTAATTAATATGTTCAGATCATCTTATTATCAATAATTACCCAAAAACTCAATATATATTGAGTTTTCGAATGATTGCTATTAATTAATTGCTAATAAAGGCGATACTCCTCATTATTTTAATTAATTCCTCGACAATTACTCAATCGATTTATTTGAAACTTAGCATAATCAATCGCTTGATCCTAAATCTTGTTGATATAATATTTTCAGAATTTACGGCGATTTAGTTCCATTCGTTTTGCAACCATTGTTGTTGCAAATTTGTTTTCCCATAAGCGACTGGGTTAAATTCATATGTTTATAACTATTAAATTTACTAAATTATTTAGTGAAAAATTGTAAAATAATTGATGTATTATTATTCTATCAAGAACTATAATTCCTGAAATTTTGAAGAATTTTTGCGATTTTTTAATATCCATTCAGTAATACCTTAAGTGCATATTGTATTGTATTGTTTCGATGGATATTATATCGGAAACGATGCTTCGCTTTTTATACAATACACATTTAAGGCAGTATTGTTATCTAGAAATTTGAAGAAAATGCATTTTTTCTACTTTATTTTTTTATTCTACAGACCTTTTCTCATACGCTGGCGAAAACCGTTTAACCCTTCGTGGTCACACATCCAAATTTAATGACGGTGGTCACACTTGGGTCGATTCTACCCAGTCAGTTTTCAAAAAAGTATTGTGACCAAACTATCCGTCCGAAGTGGTTCAAAATATTACGGAACATGCTTTGAACTTTCTAGATAATGTACGAAAAAATTATTTATAAGAAATAAAATGGCGACACGTTAAAAAAAATTCATAAAGAGGTGAAAACGAAAAAAATACACTTTTTCGCTAAAAAAAATCATGGATCCGTGAATTTTCAACATTTTTACCTAAAATTTGGACGTGATACTCCTTAGATATTCTACCTTTGGGAAAAAATAGTAGCATAGGGCGCGTTCCAAAAAAGGTATTTATTCCGACATGTGAAGAGGATAAATTTTATGATATGAGGATACTCCAAATCCAGGAAACTTTTCGCCGGTAGTACATATATATATATATACAGGGTGTCCATTTTATCTCTGCCACCCGTAATAACTCGGTAATTATCGACGTCACAAAAAAATGTTCCAGACAAAAGTTGTACGGTGTGAAGGGGGCCATCAAATGCGACCATTTTTTTTTATTTCGGTGGAGGCGCTGACGCACAGTGAAGGTCACCTCCACTTTTTTAAAGGGAATGGTACATTTTTATTTCAACCATCTGGTGGAGCATTTCAAGCCGCATAAAAAACATTTGGGGGTCAAAGTCGTTCAAGGTCATTCAAGGTCAGTATCGATGAAAATCGGATCGATACCAAAAATATTTTCAAATTTATATTTTATTTCAATAGATGTTCAAAATGACCTCCACCAGCCTCCAAACATTTCTGCAGTCGGACAGTCAGACACTGTTTCGATCGTAGAATGCTTTCCGGAGTGATGCTGTTACACGCATTGATGATCCGTGTATTGCTCAGCATCCAACAAACGCGCTCTTGTGGAATTTTTTCTTGGTTCACCGTAACACAGTATCATGTCCACTTTTTCGAATTGCCGGTACATTTTCAAATTATGAATAGCTCTTATCCAAATTCGAAATCAAACTGAACGACAACCTCGATTGAGCTACATACGATACAGATTAACGCGGGTTGGTAAATAAACAGAAGGTATCCGAAGTGTTGTCGATGACTACGAACTCCGATATCTCTGATTTCAAGCGAATTTCGAACCCATTAAAATGAAAAACGAATCTAAATATCTCGGATCACTACTAAATATTTGGCAGTGATTCGAGATATTTAGATTTGTATCATCGATACTGACCTTGAATGACCTTGAACAACTTTGACCCCCAAATGTTTTTGATGCGGCTTGAGGTGCTCCACAAGATGGTTGAAAAAAAATGTACCATTCCCTTTAAAAAAGTGGAGGTGACCTTCACTGTGCGTCAGCGCCTCCACCGAAATAAAAAAAAATAGTCGTATTTGATGGCCCCCTTCACACCGTACAACTTTTGTCTGGAACATTTTTTTGTGACGTCGAT
This sequence comes from Ophion ventricosus, assembly GCA_963932345.1. NCBI lineage: Eukaryota > Metazoa > Arthropoda > Insecta > Hymenoptera > Ichneumonidae > Ophion > Ophion ventricosus. Next base: position 18,247,573 of record OZ010714.1, read on the forward strand.
AATTACCGAGTTATTTCGGGTGGCAGAGATAAAATGGACACCCTGTATATATATATATAATTATAAATCTGGACATGTAGACTGTGCTACGGCAAAAATATTTGTCTTCATTTTAAAAATGTTTACTGTACAAACAGGTGAATCATAAGGATTAGCGAGGCTCCGTCTCACTGCACTATGTACAGACAGATAGGCGAAGTTCCATTTTTCTTTGACCCAGTTTCAAAGTCGACGTTGAGGTTAACGCGCGCTTTATATACTCGAATTAATTTATTAGTTCTTTTTTGAAAAAATTTCGAAGCTACTTACGAGGTGATGAACGAAACGTGTTCGATGGAGCACTCCCGAAGGTGAGAGTAGGAGGAGAGGGGGGGAGCGCCCGTTATGCCGGGGAATGCAGCGATTGAGTTCCTGTAGAGTCGACTCAATCCGAGCTCGCTACATCCATACAATCCTCGCTCTCGACTTCGAACTCCGGTGAGGGACAAGCGATTATGCGTGCACTAAATTTTGGGCGACGTGAATACGTGATTATTAAAATAAGAAAAAAAAAACGAGCGGGTAAATCAGAATCTCACTATTTACTCGACGATTATCGAGGCGATAGTATGTTTTATACGCAATTCGTAATTGTGTAGATCGTTCGTTGCAGTGATCAATTTTACAGGGATACATTAGCGAATCGAGGTGCTTTATTATTGAATCGGTGAAAAAAAAAACACTCGATTCGTACACTCTGTCAATCATACGATTAGGAATTCTCGAACGGAAGGGTCGTGAAACAAGTTGCGAAGGTTTCGAGCTTAGGCGCGATGATTCGTTCACACACTCCGCGAATCTTCGTCTGATTTTAGAATTTTTTTTTTCGTGTGTATAAAAATGTATTTATAGGGAAGAAAAGATTATGTATACGGGATATTTATATGTACGGAAAAAATGTACATACGGAAGACAAGATATATTTATACGGATATTTATGTGTACGAAAAAAAGATTAATTGATAACAGGAAGGAGAGGGGATTTTTGTTCGCGTTCATTTTCACGTGAAATAGTGAACGATCAACTGATAAGAATGATGGAAAAAAAAATACGGACATTATAAACGTTTCGTTCGCATAAACAGAACATAAATTTGTTCGGCAATCAATTGACAATGTGATATATCTGTATAATAATATTCTGGAGTATTCGGAAGTCCATTTCCAGTACCTGATCATTACTCTATCTCTCCGCCGGTTTATTTATCATGCAGGTCCCTGTCAGTACACTATCGCACCTTCCTCATCATTCCGAGGTGATTTTCCGATCCTTTTCCTCTTCAGTTCCCGGCCAGTTCCTGATCAAATCTCAAAAAATAGAATGGCGGGGATCGGGGCCTGGCCTAAGACCTGTTACACGGCGAACCTGATCCGGACATTGGAAGGCCTGACCATGGTCTGATATTATTTAAAGAAGGCGGTTTCCTGACGCATATTTCTATACGGGTCCACATCAAATTAGGGCACTTCATTATCGAATCGACAGAAGAAGCCCATATACTACCGTGGATTGGGGTTACTTTGATAAAAACGGGTTTAAGTGACCGTGAAAATATAAAAAGCGTAAGTAATGTATTTAAACTATTCTTTATGCTCGAATAACTTCATAAATAACAAGTTGAATGTTGCAATTACATGTTTTTTGTAAAAATCACCTTGTCAGATGTTTATTAAACTACACCATTATGCTTTGTTGTGTTTCATATCCTCAAAAACATATTTTATGAGCGGCAGTTGTTTCGTTGGAATGTCTTTGATCGCTTCGACGGGGTAACATTGATCATTGATCAATTTCACCCCACGTATTATCTTGATTGCTAGTCTCGGAGTATTCTCAGTATTCTCAGTCGTGGCAAAGAAACGTACAAGTACGCTTGCCTAATAATGGAATTAGACCCTTCACTAGTGGAATGTTTCAAATCAGCTGGAAGTAAAACAAGATTCAAGAGAATTAAAGGAGATATATCTGAAATCGATAACATTGATATAGTATCATTCTTGCCGAAACCTATTGATAAAAATGATTATGTTGAATTCCCATTTGATATTAATGTTGCAGAATTGTAGGTTAAGAAATGTTTCTAATGAACAGTTTGATCTCTTTTCGTGATTTAGATTACCTAGCTAGACAAAAGTATTATATTTTATCTACCTTACAAATTGTTTTTTCTAGTTTTTTAATGTTTCGAAGTTTATGGATGTGTTACCGTATAAATAATTATAAAATACTATTTATTTATAAATAAAGTGGATTTTGGAAAGTAAACGTGTAATATTTGTTCGATCAAAGTAACCCCAAGACAATAAAAATCGTTGTAACTTTCGATCCCGTTGACCGTTTTGTTTTCTTTAGGCAAAATGCTCCATCTCCTCCTTTTGTTTTACTTTATTTTACTTCCGATTTAAATTAAGAAAAAGGTCGGTAACAAAGTAACCCCACTCTCAGTATAACTTTCATCACGACTAATTATTTTTATTTTCATTTATTTTTAAATATTTTAAATTGTAATTTGGAAGATAAAATGACTAATAAAAGTTGATGTTCCCATTGTAAACATTTTTTTTACGATATTATTTAAAGAGATATATTGATTTTCATTTCAAAATTGATCAAAGTAATCCCAATCGACGGTACGTCACTCGAACAATTGGGAATTCTCGAAGTAACGTGTCGCGAAATAAATTGCAAAGCTTTAGAGCTTATAGACGCGATGACTCTTTCACACGTTCTTCATCTTCTTCGCGGTTCATGTACACGGTCACGATCCTCGATCTCGGCTCATCTTAGCGTTCAAAAAAAAAAAAAAAAACAAAATAAGGAACGTTGAAAAGAAAGGTACCAGGAGGAGCGGTCGTCTCGTATTTCCTGCTATGTGGCTTGCTCGCGGGTTCATTCAGAATTGTGGTACGCCATTTGACACGAGAAAGGACGAGCATGTCATTTGCATCCCATCGTTGACTGTACACGCGTTTGCACACACAGATCGGATTTCGTCGTAGGATCGTATATATCCGTGTGCGTTAGCTACGCACGATTGTATGTATTCGTGGCCCGTTGTGGCCGTTGTGTTTTGTGGTTGGTGAGTGCGTGTACGTGTCCGATCGGACCGGTCGAGCGAGAGAAGCGAGAAACAAGGACGAGACGTTGGAGGAGAACGGTTCTCATACCTGATTCGGGAGCCTCTTCGGGCCTCTTCGGGCCTCTCGTACCTTTCCAACGACCGTATCCACATTCAAATATTTGCTGGCACCTCTCGCAAGGGCCCCTCTTTAAATTCGTTCGTCCTTTCTCAACGCTTTTTTTTTCTCTCTCCTTTTTCTCAACTCTTTTTTCCCTTTGCAATAGTCCGAGAGCGAAAGCTTCCGAAACGTTACTGGGATTCGTAAATTGTCGGAAATAGGAGTTGAGGCTTAAGGCCCATGAAATCAAGCGAACGCAGTTTACCTTCAATTTATTTTGAAAGCGCTGGGAAAATGTGTCTCCGAAAATGTTGGATTAGATAAACGTAGGAATCAATTTTAATATTTAAACGATTTCAATTGTCAATAAAATGATAGTTTTGCGTAAACTAAATATCGTGAAAATTGGAAAAAAGATTATGGAGCAAGTTTAAACTTCTTTTTTATCGAATTAGGCGCAACGAATTCACAAAGAATTTAGGAATTGTTGAATAAACGTTTGTCCAAAAATAGAAGACAATAAGTCGGTATGTTAGAATTTTAACGCCAACGACTGTCCACAATTTCAACACTCCAGTGTCAAAATGACGCAGTGGAACTTGCGCAAACGTCGAACGTGAACTTTCATTCGAAGGATCTTCTTCTAAAGAAAAATTATCTTATCCTAAGAGAATGTTTCTTTCAGAATAGATGGAAATCAATTTAGTAAGAACTCCGTACTGAATTCCTTTTTTCGGAGTAATCACGTAAAGATGGCAGACAATTCTTTATCAATTGAAGTAATTACCCTGTATGGAGCTCATTCGTCATTTGTGTAATAAATATTGCAACTTCCATTTTTTCGCATCATAAATGCAGCTTTTGCATACAGAATATAATAATGTACTAAAGGCATTGGAAGTGAAAAGAAAACTGTGAAAAAATAATAAATCTCGACCGTCCGGAAATGCTATCGTCGCAAAAATAAAATAATTAACAGCAAAACGATAGTACATGGCAAGTAGTCTCTAAATAAATTATAACGACACTCTTCGTCAGGAAAGGAGTTAACCTTTGTCCCACGTCGATGATTCTCTTCTTTACCACTATCAAAAAATCACCGGACGCTTCGCGGTGTTTTTTTTTCTCAAAGTTATCGGCGATTTCTGACTTATTGTGCTCGCAAGAATTATGGAAATTCGTCATTCCGCTTTGGCATTACATACGCGCGAAAATATTCTTGAGGCCTCTTGAGCGATTGGAAATCGTTACGGCCCTGGTGTTTCGGAGCGGCATAGTGGTTCTAAGGCTCCGAGGGACGCACACTTGTCTCTCGTGTACAGTCGTTCGACTCGGCCGTGTTCGCCGTCGTGTGGAATCGCGATGTGCTGACGTTTCATTCGTTCGTGAACGATCGTCGGTTTCGTAAAGGAAGAAAAAAAAACTCACAATTCTCACAAGTGCGCACGAATTTTTGAGACCATTTTTTTGTTTCTCGCGCGCGTGCCCGCGTGTGTGTGTGTGTGTGTGTGTGCGTGGGTGTGAGTGTTCGACTATGTGATTTGGTTCGTGTGGATCTGATATGAAGATTTATTGTGCTCGGGTAAAAACGGGATAGGACGCGATGGATCGTTCACGATCGCCCGGGCATCGATCGCGAATACCGTGCATCGACGATCGAAAGAACCAGGAAAATCATTCCACTGGCGTTTTCTCGTAAAAAACCTGTGGCAACAAAAAAAAAAAAAAAGAATAAACATATTCTGGCGCAAACTCTTTATGCCTTGATAAAATTCTATGCAGCTACGAACCCATATGCAATTACTTCATATTTATACATATGTATGTATATCTATGTGTATATGTGTATACACGAATATAAATATATTTGTAAATAGTGTCCCGTGACGCGCTCATCGTCGAGCCTCTCTCGTATTCGAAGTTTTCGCTCTTGGACCTTCCGGTCCATTCGTGTGTGCTTTTTTTTTTCTTTAAGTTTTCAGGGAATTTCAGAGACGCCTCGTTACGGGTGATCGAGGTAAATGGATCATTTGAACGAATTTCCGGGGGGGGGATGATTTCATTTCTTCTTAGTGTTTATGGCAAGCGAATGACAAAAATTTGTGTACGTCTGTATTTCATTCTTATTTTTGTCAGAGTGTTTTTTAAATTTATTTTCCTGTTGAATCGTAAATATATTTTACTGTTGTATTTTTTAGTGCGAATAAAAGAAACTGTAAATGTGCAATTTTCGAAAATCTTCGCGATTTTCGAAAAACAGCAATTTGGGTAGGACACTATATTTCATGAATTTTCGTTAGTTCATGAAGTTATTAAAGCAGTATTGTTGTTTAGAAATTAGAAAAAATCTTTTTTTTTCGGATTTATTTAACTATTTTACAGGTCTTTCTGAACACGTCTGTGAAAAGCATTTAACCCTTCGTGGTCACACTTCCAAATTCAATCGCTGTGATCACACTTGGACCGATTCTACCCGGTCATTTTTTAAAAAAGTATTGTGATCAAACTATCCGTCCGAAGCGGTTCAAAAAATTACGGAAAATGTTTTAAACTTTCTAGATGATGTACGAAAAATGTATCTGTAAGAAATAAAATGGCGACATGTAAAAAAAAATAAAGAAGTGAAAACGCAAAAAAGACACTTTTTCGCTCAAAAAATCATAGTTCCGTGAATTTTCAACATTTTTACCTAAAATTTGGACGTGATACTCCTTAGATATGCTACTTTTGGGAAAAAATAGTAGCATACTGCGCGTTCCAAAAAAGATAAGGAGTACGCTTGCTGAGTGCGGTCGAAACGAAGCAAACTTTGAACGCGTTTTTACGAAACTACGTTTTTTCAAATCGGCAACCACGATATATCGATAACCAATTGCCCGATTGAGCTCGGATGTGGCATGTACCTTCGGTAGACTTATTTTTGAAGATGTTAGCAGAATTGAATCGAAATGATTTTTATTTTTTCTATATAGTTCGTAGAATGGTCTGAAAGATAGGAAAAATTGATAACCAAAGTTTAGCATGCTGCCATTTTGTAAAAATTTTTTTTCGCTGTACATGGTACCAAACATAAGTTTCATACAGATTAACAATATGTTTGATTTTTTTCACATTCATAAAACGTCCACAGCACTGGTCAATTAGGCGCGTTTTCCGTGCACCGTTGTAAACAAACATATAAACACGACAATAAATTTTTGAAATTTAACCCTTCGTGGTCATCCCGGGTAGAATCGACCCGTCGATCAATTTCCAAATTGTCCAAATTTTAGGCAAAAATGTTGAAAATTCACGGAACTATGATTTTTTGAGCGAAAAAGTGTCTTTTCTGGGTTTTCACCGCTTTATGATTTTTTTTTAACATGTCGCCATTTTATTTCTTATAAATAAATTTTTCGTACATCATCCAGAAAGTCCAAAACATGTTCCGTAATTTTTTGAACCACTTCGGACGGATAGTTTGGTCACAATACTTTTTTGAAAACCGGATGGATAAAATCGACCCAAGTGTGACCACCGCGATTGAATTTGGATGTGTGACCACGAAGGGTTAAAAAAATTTGTACATATTCTTGAACGATCAATAAACATGTGTAAAAAAAATCAGAAAGAAAACTCGAATCGTTTAACAGTTATTCCATCCGAACAATCTCCTCCAAAACAGTACTGTAGACAACAATACTGCTTCAACGTAGTCACGAACTTTTATTTGTTATCGGCGTGTATCGCGGACATTCCACGTTTTTCGACGTCCGGATTACGGGAATTTATTTTATTTTCATTTTGGTGAACTTGTTTTTGCATAAAGACGAAAGGCATTTGCGATTCGAGGACACTAAATCTTAAAAATGTATTTCAATTACATTTTTGGGTATCGGCGATTGTTGGCTGAAGATAAGATCCGCGATAACGGAGAAAAGTAAATTGATCGTGTGAATGAGGATGGGCCGAATTAATAATACGAAACAATGAATGATTCACCGATAAGTATGGTGAAAAAAAAAATACGTCGTATGTCATCAACGTTTCATTCGCATAAACTTAACATAAATTCGATCGGCCATCGATAAGCTATTCGATCTGTCTGATTAACAATATTCAGAAGTATTCGAAGTAATGTAGGAAAGTTTATGTCCAATCATAAATTGATTCTTAGGTTTCTCAAAATACTGTTTTGCAAATGCGAGTTAAATTTTATTCCAAATTCGTTTACAGTGATAATTATTTCTTTAAATGATATTGTTATTTGCATCTGGTAGTTTTATTAATGATAACAAAACCATTAACAGTTTTGCTAAATATATTTAGAGTAATTCAAATCACGTAACTATATTCATTAATATGACTTAAAAATATTATTGCACTTGGAAAAAATATCCTATCGAAATATCGTTAAAAATATATATTTGCAAAATGATAATAAAGGTATGAACAGAATCGGTAAATGCAATGAGAATTCCAAAAATAAAGCCAAGGTAAACGTGCAATCAATTTAAAAAAAAACCCTATCGCACGACCGACAAATGCGCCGTCATAAAAAAGTAATTACATGGAAGAACTCTTATCGTTTCAGGATCACCTTGGAGAGTAGGCATAATGCCTGGTCCAAAAATGTCCGTGGTCGGGGACTCTGTCAGATTGGTCCCAGCTGGCAGTCCCGCGCTCTTTGAACTCTCCGCTCTTGGTTTCACGAGCAAAGAGATAGATGTGCAAGTTATAAGTGAGTAGCATGTTTGTAAAATTCAAATTCATTCTAAAATGTATACCACCGGAGTCGCGTCAATTCTCTACGAGCTTAATTTTTGTCATCCCTTTTATCACACGACATTTTTCAAATTAATGTATCGGCACTCGATAATTTTTTTGGTTTTGTTTATTTTTTATTGACATTTATTCGTCTCGCAGGTCCTACGAAAAGGCACATCTCTGCTCACATTGAGGAAGAACCAGGCAGAAGGGGAGAGTTCAGAGTTGAGTTCACGCCAACCGAGGTTGGAAGCCATCTTCTGGAAGTGAGCATCGCGGGACAAAAGCTGCCGGCAGGACCTCTCGTCGCCAAAGTTTACAACAGCAGCCTCATTCAAGTTACTGACATACCCAGTGCCGTTGTCGGACATGCCTGCCAATTCAGAGGTACCGAATATCGATGTCTCGACAAGATCGAAAGTCTCGACACGATCGACATGACAATATTTCGCAAGGATTCACTTGAGGTTTAGAATATTCGAACCTTTCTCTGATGAACATTGAGGATACTTTTTTATTTTTTTAATTTGAGATGCTGTTAACTCCGTTCGAAGTTTAACTTCGAAATTTCCAAACGTTCTGGTACGACGTTTTCGATGAAGAATTAAATTCAACTGTAAGCACTTTAACGCAATTTCTTAAGAAAAGTCGTACTTTGCCCAGGAATTTCAGGGTAAATGACTGTTTTTAATATTTTTGCAAAATATATCAACTGCTAAATTCTTGGTTTTCTACAAAAGACTGCTAAATTTCGTGAATTTTGATTTTTTTTTATTCCGCCGGAAACGCTGAATAATTGATGATTACTCTTAATTCTATTGAACTCCGTAAATATATTTAACCCTGCCTGTGTACACTGGGTCTTTAAGGCATTACACCACCTTGGAGCTTGGAAAAACGGCTATAAAAGTTTTTTTTTTAGGCGACTATTAATTATATAATTAATTTTCGGTGGAAAAAACTCTATTTGCATTGATAAAAAAAACTATGCATCGAGAAAATGAAGTTCCTTCGTTTGAGTACTAATTTTTTTATATGTAAAAGAAGTTTGTAAAATTTGAAGTTGAACGGTGCAGTGATTTTTGGGATATCGTGGCCACCGATCTTGAAATAGTACATTGTGTACCAAGGAGACAAAGTGGGTCTTTTACCACGAGTACTGCAAACATCGCGCGAGGGGTACAAGTCTCCGCGGTGCACACGATTATTTATATACCAAAACCATGTTTTCCGAGATTTTGCAATGTGAAATATATGTGGCTGCAACCATGTGCTGTAGCTGTGTTGCGTACGTAAGGTGTATCGCACATGGAAGGTGTATCGGACATGAAAGGTGTATTGCACGCGCGTCGAGGGGGGTGGAAGGGCCGGAGCCCTCCCCGGGCGCAGGGGGGCGGAGCCCCCCCCCCCGTGGACACCAAAAGTAATTTTGAAATGCATCGCCAAATTTTAACATACTATGTTATTAATAATTTTGCTTAATTCGTTGAAATACGCTACGACGATTGATTCAGATGACAATTTCGTTTTATGTTGTCGCTTCACGTCATAAATGCGTCGTACGTTGAGTTATAGAGGTCTTTCGATTTGGACGGCAATATTTCGTGTGTCGTTTTTGTCACGGCTTCTTTTAGATCTGGTGGCGTGCATTCGAGCCATTCATCGCTGCTATGTTTTTCCGTATCACTCAATGTTTGTTTAATTTTGTTATTAATGATGTATTTCGCGGCGAGATCGACGATGCTTTATCGCGGTGTCACGTAAAAGTGAGGTTGTGTTACTTCCCGCAAATAACGCCGCAACGTACGTAATAATTCCTCGACCTAACGACTGACAGCAGCACTTGACGGCCGACTGTGGGAACGCGCCGAAAATCCCTACAGCATTATATCCGTTGAGCGTCTGCTTTTAGATTCGGTAGTCGCGTCTAGAGATTTTCGGCGCGTTCTTACACGACAGCTGTTCTACAGGGACGTTTCGCAATATTTAAATACCGGTACGTAAAATGCCCCTTTTACGTACCGTTTACACGCACGAAAAAGCGAGGAAAACATGGTTGTGGTATATAAAAGTAATTTTGAGAAAAACGCGTTTGAAGTTGGCCGGTTCGCGAAATCTACCTATAAACCCCTATAACTCCCTCAATATTGAATTGATCGGCTTGAAATGTTCAGAGAATATTTTTCAATTGTTATATTTTGCGAATCCGTCGAAGACCAATAATCGATATTTAAAAAAATTTCAACTAGGTGTAAACCTTTAATGCATTACAATTTAAATGTAATTTGCTTCAAGAGACATTAGTTTCTGCTGAATTCACTTTTTTTATAAGAGATTGTTCTAAGTTGCCGAAATCTCAATAACTTTACTCTCGAAAATGATGCAATGGAACTTGGAAACTTTCGGAGTAGAAGTTTTATTGGATATATCAATGTCTAAAAACAAATAGGTATCCTTTAATATTTGCCGGCGAAAGGCTTGACTCTCTTCAAACAAACACGAGTATCTCGTCAGGTTTTTTTCAATCATACACAAGACCAGTGTACCATAGTAATTTCTTTTTTGCGATAATGTAGTTTTTTCTCAACGACTTTACAATTCTGTCTGCCCTCGCGTCGGAAATGCTTTAAGGCGTTACACGACCTTGGCGCTTGGATAAAAATGCATAAAAATAAAACTTTTTGTTGACGCGACTATTAAATACATAAAATAATTTTTATCTTTCCCAAATGAATTATAATTTTATGAACTAATATTTAAAAAACGAATAAAAAAATTTAATGGCGGAGATATAAGGCGTCTAGTAGGACCCTCTTTTGAAAATGCTTGCCAATGGTGGCATTTTTTTTGTCAGGCATTGTCTAAGAAAAATCCTTATAATGAAAGGTAATAGCTAAACTGTAGCATAGGGAAAGAATTTTTTTTTTAATTTTTGTCAAAATGATAGCTTTTTGTAGAAAAAACCCTGATCTTAAACAATATTTTGAGTTATAAAAATTAATCAAAAATTGACACAGCATCCAATGAAAAGAATCCTGAGTGACATCCTAGAAAATATTATAAAGAATATGTGGTATAAATTTCATCCCAATTGGTTGAGTAGATTTCGAGATATTTTGTCCACCAGATTGAAGAAAGGGTCCTACTAGGCGACTTATATCTCCGCCATATAGAGATGTTTTATTCGTTTTTTTTAAATTTGTTCATAAAACTATCCTGTATTTGTGAAAAATAAAAATTATTTTATATACTTAATAGTCGCGTAAGAAAAAATTATTTTTATACCTATTTTTCCGAGCGTCAAAGGGGTGTACGCCCTAAAAAAAGACGTTACTCTCACTGAAAATAAAATAGCAATAAAAGAGATAGAAGAATAATGGAGCATTGAATCGAGTAAAACTACAGCGTGTCGAATTTTGTCGAATGGCAAACGATTTTTTCCGATTCATTCAACTTTCTCACCATGTCGGAGCGTTGAATGTATTATTGATTGTTGTACGACAGTTGACGCGAGTGCCGCTGGCGAGGGTCAATTAGAGATATCGATAAACGAGGGCGAGGTTCCAAACGACGTACAAGTGGTCGGTGGTGGTCGTTGCCTCGTCTCGTTCACGCCTGACGTAGCAAAGCCTCATTACATCGACATTAAGTTCAACGGGGAAGCCGTGCCGGGTTGTCCCTTTGTCTGCAACGTGTCCGACACGAGCAGAGTTATATTGAGTTTGAATCACCTTGAATTGATACCGGTGGATCAACCCGCGAATTTTCACATGGCCGTGGACGGAAGTGGTAGCGCCGAACTCGCGGTTTCCGTGCGAGGTAAGTTGATCGCGGTATCCAGTATCTTTGCAATCGAGGAGGTAAAGGGCGGAAAAGAAAAGAAAATCGAGAATCGCAAGAAGATTGTTCGGTCGAGCAGAGATTCGTAAGGTTTTGTTTGTTTGCAGGACCAACCACAGAATTACCGGTCAAAGTTACGGGAAATATTCACAGTGGCTTCACCGCCGAATTTACACCACGAGACGTCGGTGTACACTCCATCAGCGTCGAGTACAACGGCCACCATGTTAATGGTACGCCCTTCTTGGCCAAAGCCTTCAACGCCGACAAGGTTCTAATCGGATCTGTGGCACGAGGCAGCGTCGGACAACCTACACACTTTACTGGTAAGGATCTTTCTACAAAAGAACGAGAATCGTCTGCAAAAATTGAACCTTGCCTTTTTGGAATTCCGTAATCAAGCAAGAAACCCTTTCCGTCATGTCCGTTCCGTCCGACCATCAGTCACAGCCTTACAGTTTCTACAGTCTTAGACCTATATTTATGAAATTTTGCAAGTAGATGCTTGTGATGGCGATCTTAATTAATATGTAGCCAAATTTTGAGACAAAACAACATTTTTTGAAAACTTGTTCCCCTAAATGGACAATGGTGATTTTTTTTTCGCGCATCCCCATTGAACAAATCTTTGAAAATAAAATTGAGGGCTCATTCACCATTTTTCATATTTAAGGCCCCTTTGTGAAATATCAAGGTTTAAAGTGATTTGCAATGCCCCCTCCCCTCTACTTTTCAAACTATTGAATAGAAAAATGTGAAACAATTCTAGGTATTTTGATTAGAACTTTTGATTGCAATTATTTTAGTTGAGTTACATCAACAAACATTGGCGTAGCCAGAATTTTTTTTGAGGGCAGGAAAAGAACTGGTTTTGTTCACGATCATATTTTTTTTTAATAAAATTTACATAGTGGTCGATAATCACGTAACACACATGAAATACAAAGCTTGCTTAAATCACACGCCCATGTTAGCATTAATATCAAACTCTTGAATCACCTTCAAATTAATCAACGAATTTTTCATCATTCTTTAATCCAGTCTTTAAGGCCGTATTCTAGTGTGAACACCCATTATTAAGGTCATTTTTGCGAATTGAATTTAGAGAAACGGTTAAATCTACAGTGTTAGTAATTCACGTTTATACATGTTTGAGGTAGCATATTAAATTTTTTTCGAAGAAATTTATGCGAAATTGTACATGATATTTGATGGTCGCGCGGTCATGTAGCGAAATTTTTTTATCTGCGGACGTTCTGATTGCGGCCGTCCTTGTCATCGGAAAAAAAAAACTATTTTGTTCGAAATTCTATTCTTTACGAATGTGGTTATCGTTCAGCTATTTAATAAAAAAATTTAGGAAAAATTTACGAAATGGCGGCATTTGAAAAAGAGTACTCTGATTTTTACAATACAATGTTCACTTCTCACGGCCCGGCAAAATACTCATTATAAAGCAATAAAAAAGATGGAGAGCCGAACGATATCCCGGGATGTACTCTACATGTGTGCAAAATTGCAAGTTGATTGGCCCAGTAGTTTCTGAGAAAAACACACGCCCGACGATAAAACATTTTCTCGACATGACCTGCGCAACATCAAATATCATGTGCAATTTCGAATAAAATGCTTTAAAGAAATTTGAAATGTTACTTGAAACATGTATAAATATAACTGTGAATTACTAACACTGTAGACTTAGCCATTTCCTTAAATTTTATTCCCAAAAAAATCACCTTGAAAATGGATGCCCATACGGGCTTGAACTTTACTTTTGGTAGGTACTCAATCGAATAAGTCTATTTTTCGAATAAGTCTAAGTGTTCTATTTTTTTCATGGCGTTGAAATTTGCATCGTTGGAATGCAACGATTTTTTTATTTTATTTATTTTTCTTTATCTTTATCATTATCATTATCGAAGACCTTTTCTTTAAAAATCGTGGTCGTAGAACTTTAATGAGAATATGTAAAACTATTTCAGTGCTGTTAATAGCCTAAGTCGACCAAAGAGAATCTTTATCAATTGAACAGAATTAATTTTCGTTGCGTTCCAACGATGCAAACTTCAAGTCCATTTTTTTTCTGTAAATCAGCCCAACACTTATTTAACTGGAATTTTTTTTAACAATGTAATTCTCCATGTTCATCAGTGACATATAAGCGAATCGTTTGTGAAGCATTGTGCTTCTAAGTTACATTTTTATCCGCCTCATGGAGTACTATTGCTGGGTGGAAAAGTTTATATAAGTTAGGATAGTACTTCTTAATATGCTTTCTTAAATTTTCAGCATGTATTTTATCATTTTCGAATTGACGTTTGTTTTTCATGACCATGACATCAGCTTCTAAGGCTGACATGACAATTATTAAGATTTTTCTGTAATTATTGATAAAATCCTCTTCGTTTTTCATATCCAATCTCAAACATGCATCAGCTGCATAGGCTAATGGTAGATTCTCAAATCAGCATTTTAGATTTACAATAATATTATATACTACGTGGTAGTAAATGTTGATCTTCCAGTATTCTTCTGGTTGCGTATCGTTCGGCAAATCTAATGTATTGTTTTCCCCACAGTTGACGTAACTGCAAAATTCAAATATCTATTTAATATACGTAATGAAATAGCTACTTTTTTTAATACAAATTCCGAATTTTCTGGGGGGTGGGGCCCCGGGCTTTATTATAGCAAATAAATTCTCTGTCACAATTGCGAGGTAACGGATATTTGTTTCTCTGTTTTTGACAGTCGATGCGAGTCAGGCTGGCGAGGGAAATTTGGAAATAACGATATCGGCCCGCGGCCAAAATATTCCCACCCAAGTAACCCCGCAGGGCAACGCACGGTTTTCGGTTAGTTTCGTACCGTTCGAAGCGTGCGAGCACGTCATTAATATTGCTTTCAACAAGCGAACCGTACCGGGTTGCCCGATTATAACGAGGGTGGGTGGCGATAGTCACGTGACCGTAAGCGGTCAAGCTCTGAGCAGCGCTGGATTGGGACGGCAAAGTTATTTAACAGTCAGTAACGTTGCCGGTAGCTTGGAAGATCTTGAAGTTAACGTTGAAGGTAAGTTTTTTGTTTCATTGCCGTAAAAAAAAAAAATAAATAATTCTCTGGCTATGCAGCAATGGATATTTTTTTTATCATTTTTTGTTTCACTCGACTCACTCCACAGTATGTACATTTAATCACTTCACTATTCAAAGTCACATGCAACGTCCTCCAATAGCAATGATCGCACAAGCTGTTCTTCACTCGTGACAACTCTTGTTTTCCTAGACCCTTGTGTCCTACGTTACTCACACCCACGGTCTTACATACAGGTCTTGCAACAAAGATATATCTTCGAGGTGAGGGTAGCCGCCCGCTTATGGTCGACTCTTTTCGATCCCCTAGGCGCCGCTACGCGTCGCTGTAGCAAAGAGAAGGGCTTCCCCCCTTACCTCTTGCCGCTGTATTCGTCGGCAGTGTTTACGCCTGCTTTTGTGGCGTGATTTTCAATATTTATATTTGCAATCATGTACCACGATGTTATGAATTATTGTATTCAAAGAGTTTTCCATTTTGTTTTTTTTCGCAAGGAAAAAAAAGTCTCTATAAAGATATAGTTCATGCCTATCACGGCTGCTTGAATTTTCACAAATTATTCATTGAGGATTAATAATCAATTCTAAGATTGTGCGAAATCACACGTTAAAAAAATTGAAAAAAAAAACAATACCAGGCAAATGAGCTGAGCGAGTCGCAACTATGCCAAACTATCTTCTCGCAATATTGAAAATGATTATCATTTATATTCATCGCGGCCGTTTAGGTATTTAAATAAACTTTTGGAATCTACAGAAAACCTCAATTACGATGATCTTTCTGTCGTATCGACACATTTTTTTATTGCTTTCATATATTATGCAGCTTACACGAAAATACGGTAAATAAAGTCAGGACGAACGGCGCATGCGCTGCGGTCAGGAGGGAATGAGACAGAAGAGCTGCTTCTCTCTTCGTCGCACACCACTTCCCTTTGCCGTTGCGCACCAAGCAGTAGAAATCAGAATAAAAAACGACCCCACTAAGTGTGCCTGCTCCCACTACCGTCGTTACCAGGCCTGTATGTAAGACCGTGCTCACACCTCATCAATTATTCACACGCATTTTTTCTCGGGTTTTCTGTTCATTCTTTTTTTTCGCACATTCACCGAGAGATTGAAATTAATAAATTCGCAGCGGGAATTCATATTTGGATTTTCAAACTTTCGAAAGATAGACGTGAAAGTGGGAATTTAGCATTTCCATTGTTCCGCAAAAACAAAAAAAAGAATACAAACTGTTGTAGCTTCAATATTTGATTAGACCAAAGAAAAAAAGAAATACCAATTAAGATAAAGGACATTGATCAATATCGCCCGAAAATTTTTTTCTCGTGAGAAGAGTCAGGCGTATCATTGACAAATGTTAACTGATAGCGATTTTTTTTTAGATGTCGATGCGTCCACACAAATTTCAGCTCAAGCTCATCTTGTTCGAAAAACAAAAATCTAGCCAATGCCATACAGTTTCTCATGAAGAATCGCGAGTGAGGCTGAAATTCAATGTTCAATTAGCGCAGTAGAAAAACAAGATATTAACTGCGGCTAAAGACTCAATTTTCCATAAGATAGTGTGCCCTTATGTAAGACCCTTACATTTTTATTTATTTCTTACTCGAAAACGATATGGTGGTACTTACTAGAACTTTGAAGGTAAACTTCACTTGGACGTATCTACGTTGAAAAAAGAAACAGTATCTTTTGACCTTCACCGATGATGCGTTCGATCCTTTCCAAACCTCATATTCATAAGCTGTGTATCTACATGTGCAAAGTTGGACTTCTAATATATCAATTTTCGTTCCTAAAAATCAATCATGAATATTCTTATTGTCGATTGGTGGTATATATGTGTTATAAAAATATTCGTACCATCTGCGTCGCGTTTCGCTAAAGACAAGAAAAAAAATGCGATTCGGAATTGTCCCAGTAATCTAACAATGTTCACGAGGATCCATAGCACTCACCTGTCACCTGTGTTTTTTTATTTTTCTCAATCACGTTCCGGCGGTCGCTTGAGAGCAAAATATTCTCTCTCTCTGTTGCAGGTCGGCCAGCTTTCAGACTACGACATTACTAGACTTCTCAAAAAAAAAAACAAAAAAAAACAAAAAAATTGCCTCATTTCCGAACTCTAACTCTAACTTTCTTAATGGGACCTTGTAATGCAACGAATGGTGGTGGGTACTTAACTCTAGTATACATTCCGAAAAAAAAAGAAACTACCCGCACTAAAAATTCCCAACTGTCCGATTGACCTTGCGATAAAATAAAAGTGAATTCCGGGTCGTGGCTGGCATGGGTTACTACGTTACCGCGTTATTAATGATCTAACAGTTTAAACATTTTTTTCTTAGTGCTTACGTCAATAACACGATTAACACGAGTCCGTCCGACACTAAGGTGCTATATCCGTATGTATATATATATATATATATATATACATACCTTTATATGTGTATGTATGTATAAAATATGTATACATATTATATACACATGTATCTATAGATATATACATATACTATTACGTCGAAATAATATAATTGATTTCGTACGAAATAATGACGTTACTCACGGTATTCCAGACTCAATTTACTCCTCCAAATGAAATACCGACAAAGATGCCATATAAAGAGCACGCATTAGTGAACGAGAATCGCCTCACGAACTTTATATTCAGTTACCACAAACGCGTCAAGGCAGATTTCACGAAAAAATACAAAATAAATCGATGCTCCAGTGTAATACTAGTAATTTTTTTACTTTCTTAAACGATTAGTGTATCAGTAGATGGTAAAAAAAAAATAACCATGGCTTTTTCGTAATAGTTAAGCACATATGTAATTATTCTCGCTTGTCCCTAACGCGTGGATTGCTTGTAGTATGAAAAAAAAAGTATTTTCTCCACCTGCCTCCCCCCCTTTTTTTTGTCAACTTACATTTTTTCGTTCACGACGATGTGACAAGGACGCCCGATACGAGAACGATTAGGGAGACGAGATTCGCAACCAACGATACTTTGGAGAAACGAAAAAGGAATCTGGCTTTGCCCCCCCCCCCCCCCCCCCCGCCCCATATTCTCACATCCACCCTCTTCTATCACCACTACACACCCTTTGCCCTTGCCCTTCGCCCGTCTTACTTTGGGCCGGCTAAATTGTGTAATACGACTAACAAGCGGACTTGATAGGGCCCAATGGACAGGCCGTACCAGCTCAGGTTACTGACAACAAAGACACAACGTGCAGCGTGGCATTTACGCCACGTGTCGTCGGTGAACACAAAATATCGGTGAGCCATCGCAACATACCGGTCGCTGGAAGTCCATTCAGCTGCAAGGTCTACGACGTTACCGCAATCAAAGTTAAGGACGCGAAGCGCGGTATCATTGGGATGCCCGTCACTTTTTTAGGTAGTTAAAACGTTTCACATTGGCATAAGGATAGTTCGAAGAAGTATATCAGATGCATTCTCAAGCGAAAGTAGCAAAAATTCTTCAATCTCCGAGGTGTTGAATTAAATTATTCGGAAGTGACGTAATACGTATATACCAAGTCTCAAATATTCAGCTAAAGTGTTGTGACAGATGATTTTTTCACCTGTGTTCAACGATATCCAAGTTGATTAGCGCAACAACTCTTGAGAGTCATATGCCGCGATTTTCGAGCCGCTAAACTGTTTGTGGAATTAACGTACAGTTTTATGATGCATGAACGGGAAAATAAATAGAATTTCAATTCTTTGCAATTAATTACACTACAATTTTAGTGTCATTAATGTCGAGAATAATTGTGAATCATTCCGAAACGTGTTTCTTTCGTACATAAATTACCGACACGGAAAATTAAAAATCATTTTGTACCTTTTCCTCGTCATATCAGAGTAAAATAATGTCCCCTAAGCATGCAAATCGAAAGTGTTACAATTCGTGAACGGGTTAACGAATCGATCCCAAATTTTGTATACAGGCTTGAAACAAAACGAAGTAATAATACGTCCATTTTTTTATCCCTATGGTAAAATTTCTTTCTGTAAATCCGTAAGGCAGTATTCTAGCCCAGAAGCTTAAATTTCGGGCGTTTTCAGGTTTGATAAAAAAAATTTTTTTTAGTCTTTTTATTGATGTTTCAGAACCTCACAAAAAAATAGTGTGCTAAAAAAATAAATATTGAAAAAGTTATGGGCTTCTAATTATGGCCGTGAAAAAAGAGTTGAGGCGGTTGAAATGATTTCAAATCTCCCACTCATCTGACACAGAAATAAAATTAATTTTCTTGATTAGTAAAAATGTCATTGTGGTAGGTACCAAAGAGAAAAAAAAATAAATGGTGACTGTCTGAAAAAAAAAGTCAATTTTTCGACCTATTTTTTCAAAGTTAATTTTTTTTAATAATACTTTTGCAATGCCCGAGGTAGGGACGATAGAGGAATTTATATTGGAGATTCATTCCAAATTTGAAGTCAATCGGTTGAAGGGAACTCGAGAGTTTATGTCAACCAGGGTAAAAAAAAGTAGTTTCGAGAAGAACGCGTTAAAAATTTTGAGTACAAGTTATGACCACCGCAACTATCTAAAAGGTATAATGGCATTTTATACTCACTTTATATTAACGGGCAATTCCTGCCTCGTAAACTGTGCCTTTCTCGACTTCGAAGTAATGATTTTCTTAAGCTCGTTCTTCCCTGCAAGCAGTTCTAGCTTTCATAGAATCTTCTGATTGTCCGATTCGCGCCGGTGCGGCTTCTCAATCCGGCCATATTGAAATCGCTATAACTTTGTAAATATTGGGAATTTCGAAATTTCCTTTTGAGAACATATTCTTAAGAGTCTTTAGTTTAAGAAAATACAAAAAAAAAAGAATCGATTTTTTCAAGTTTCTAGTCTAGAATATTGCCTTAACAAAATACGTAAATCCAGAACAAAAAGGTAACAACCAATATGCATTTTAAAACGTGAGCTACGAAAAAAACGCATTCAGGGTCCAAGTACATTTTTATAAACTTTTTTTTGTCACGTCTTGGCGCATAGTTTTTGAGACTTGACCGTGGTTTCTTTGTCCAAATGTTTCTTACGGTGAGACAATATTTGAAATCGTTCTTAAAAGAAAGTATTGTGTTCCAAACACTTTTTTTACAACTGGCTCCGTTTTTATTCGTTTTGGAGCCTGATAATGAGACATTTTCCGATTTAATGATTCGCGGTCTTGTGAACACAATCGGATCGGTGCTTAAAAGACGTGTACTTCGCAGTTGAGACCAGTCAGGCGGGACCGGGAAACTTGGAAGTGACCGTGAACGGCGGCCGTGTGCCAACTTCGGCTCAGGGTCAAGGCCCTCACACGTACGCTATATCGTTTACACCTCGTGAACCAGTTGTGCACACAGTTGATCTTCGATTCAACGGGGAAGATGTTCCTGGCAGTCCATTTACCTGCCAGGTATTTTTATCAATCGACTAAGCGAGCGTTCATTTGCTTCTTTAGGGTTCCGTAGTCCTTCCTACTTTTGTAATCATTTGTTTTAGAAATATGGAAATAGGATTTAGCAAGTATTTTCAAGTAAAAGTATGGACTTTACTGTGAAATAAGTATTTTTGGGAAAAAATGAAAAAAAAAACGATTTTCAAATTAACGAGGTTCTGTCCGCTTTATTTTCCACACTGTAAGAAAAAATGTACATGTTAAATACTAATAGTTGACAATGTGTGTAAAGTACTGGTTGTAAACTACAAATTAAAGTGTAAACTTTTTGAAATTAGTCGAATTTTAGCGGGTCCACATTGGTGTGAAATCTGAAATGGGGGATTTAATGTTACTTCAAGAAAAATAATAAACTTCATTGAACATTACAATTTGTTTTTGAAAATATAAATATGAACAGAATATAAACAATTTTTAAAAGATTTTTACCACTCTGCAGTGGTGGAATTTTTCCAACTTTTAGGATTGAATTAGTAGCAAAGTACTAGAGCGTTCCTTAATACAAACATAAAATACTAGGAAAAGCAAAGATCGTTGGGAAATATTGAAAAATATTCTCGCATTTAACATTTTTCTGAAAAAATGCAATGCGAAGGAACCTCTACTAATGTCTTCAAAATTTAATATTTATTACAAATACTTAATACTTTCCTACTGATCTATATTGACATTGAAAAACGTCTTGGTATTTTGCTTCCGGTTTATTGCTGAAATTCTAAAAATTCCACCGTGGAAGGCTCAGCAGAAAAGATGAATTTGAACAGACTGCTAGTGTGTTGCCATTTTGTATTGAATTTTTATTTAACCAATTGTTTGTACTTTTTTCATTGTTTTTTTCACAAACCAATTACAAATGGTCAATAAAATAATTAATTCTTAAGAAATAAAGTTTAAATTTTCCATATCAGGTTTCAATCTAACATCATAGTGTAACTCCCTAATTGACTATTACGATTATGTGCTTACTCAGCAAGGAGAGAAACTTTTAATTCGTGGTCCGACGCGCCGTAAACCACTTTTAGTTGTATCTTTATCGAACGAGACGGATAATCACAAATTGCGTTTTGAATTCGACAGGTGAGCGACGCAGCAAAAGTTTTGATCACCGAGGGCCTCGAAAAAGTTTCGGTAAATCGAATGGCAACGTTCTCGATCGAGGCCGATGTCTCGTTGGGTAATCCTATTGTCGAAGTTTTGTCACCAACCAGAGAAAGCCTTCCGGTTCAGATAAAGCAAGTCACTCAGGGATCTTACAGTGCCGGCTTCACACCTAAAGACGTCGGTGGGTATAAAGAAAATAGCGACTACTTTAAGGTAGTTCTGTAGGTAAACGTATGAGCTAAAAGTTTCGGCCGCAGCGTATAGTATAGTAAAATCCAATGCCTATACGATGCTGTTGGTTATAAATTTTTGACAGAGCTTGCACACTCTGTATGTTCCACACAATCATACCCCGTGCATGGATAGGTCCCCTACACGTTTAGAGAGCGGCGTTGTAATCGTGCGTGACAAAAGACTGAAAGCTGTGACAGCCATGTGTCGAGCAAATGCTGCGAAAATGAAATGAAATAATTTTGTTATAGTTGTATTGCGGATGGTTCGTTGTAAAAAGTGAAAGCGCTATGCTGTGAAAAGTAGTCAATTAAAAAATATTATATATATATACATGCATGAATTGAACAAATTAAATTTGTTGATAGAATAAATCTATTTCAAATCCGTCCCAGAATTATTAAACTCGGAAAAAAAACACGCTTCAAGTTCCCAGCTACGCGCCAATCAGCTCGCCACAGCGTATCTGTTGCAATTCCATCGCAGCTGATTGTGCCCGAGTTCCGTGTGGAATAAAATTAACACTTTTCAAAAGCCGATATCTCCGAAACTAAGCGGTCAAAAATTGCCATTTTTCTTTTAATTAATCGCACAATAGTACTGCATACTCGAGAGTTTTTATTTAAAAATCCTAAGATCCGTTTAGAACCCATAATGAAAAATGTGAGCAAAGTCCTATCGGTTTATTTGTTAGGTATAAGGATCGCGTACAAAAAGACCCATATTCAATTGCAATTATCTTATAAACTAAACGATGAATCGAATTGAAAATTTGGACATCAGTCCATGAAGGGTCATGTCTACACCATACTTAAGTTTCAGGCAATTCCTAAGATTTGAACAAAACTACAGAACTACCTTAATATTCGTTTGAGCAGACTCGTAGAAAACATAATGTTGTTCATACGGTACGAAGACATTATCTATAATATTATTAACAATAACAATCGTAATTTTTTGTATTAGCATTTATAAAATAAGACATATTATGCCATTAATGTGTGCGAACTTTTTCCAGACTATTTAAATTATTTGAAAATTGATACGTTGTCTTAAACCGAATTAAAAAAAAACGATTATATCGCAGGTGATCACAGTGTCGAAGTAAAATTGGGTGGATCGCACGTCGAGGGAAGTCCTTTCCTCGTCAAGGCTTACAACGCTGATAAAGTTAAGGTGACCGACATCAACAGTGGAGTGGTTGGAAAGCCCGTATTTTTCAGTAGTACGTATTCAATAATGCACCGAGTACTCTATAATTAACTGCACAATTCTCGTATTATCATTATCATATTATTATCTTAATGCATTCAAGATTAATTAATTACGTGGCGAATTCTCTGCAGTTAATGCCAGTCAGGCGGGTGCCGGTAATCTCGAAATAATCGTCGCTGTCAACGGCAAAAACGTGCCAAATTATGTACAGAGCGAAGGTAATGCGAAGTTCCGAGTGAATTTTAAACCCCAGGAAGCTGCGATGCACAGTCTCAGCGTGCGATTCAACGGTGAACCTGTGCCAGGTAAAAAAAAAACGTATCCCTTTGGCCGAGGCCTGAAAAATGTTGCAGTCCGCAATCTTCGACGTTGTTATATTAATCATATTAGTTTCATTCAGTTTACATGCTTGATTTTTTGTGCTCCATGGCAAAGGATGTATCGTATAAACATTTTGAGCCAAAAGTTTTATTCGACAAAATTTCAGTAATTTGCGATTCGACATATATGTAAAAAAATTCAAACAATCAAGATATTACGAAAATTCATTTCGAATAATAATAATAATGCCAAAAAGATCAAATTGTGCAAGCACATAATTCCTAGTAAAAAATAAAAGGGAGATTCTGAAAAAGATCATAAATATTCGGAAAAAAATTAACGAAGTCATCGCATATGAATTTTCTTTGCTCATTATTGAACAGTAATTTATTTAACTTATTTGTTAATAACTTTTTGGCATCATTATTATTCGTAACGAATGTTCATAAAAACTTAAAGGTGTCTGAATGTTATCAGGTTTTCTACGAATCGAGAAATACCGAAATTCTAACGAAATAAAACTTTCGGTTGCGAATGGACTTGCCATACATCTTTAAGGGCATGTACAAGATAAACATAACCTCACAAATATTCCAACCCAGTTTTCTCATAGATCATTAAATTTTTTTAAGGAAGAACAAAGCATCAGACTAGAATTCACTGACGCAGAGCTTGACGATTTTATTTCGTCCTAAATATTATTCGTTATTGAGAAATCTCGGTTAAAAAATTACAGCTATTTCTCTCGCACTCGTATATCACGTGGTACAACTTCTACTTCGCCTTAAACTCAATCAAAACTTATATTTTATATTCTTCAAGGTTCTCCCTTCAGTTGCAAAGTCGTCGGTGCGGGTCAAGCGATAATAACCGGTAGTAATTTGAAAATGGGTGCGGTGAAACAGTTGATCTCATTCACTGTTGATCCACAAGCGCCATCGATGAACTGTGACGTCATTGTGACGCCGCCGTCGAACATAGCGCTGCCGATAACGATTGAGCCGATCGACGGTCGTTACAACATAAGTTTCACACCCGTAGAGGTTGGCCGACACAACGTCAGTGTACTCGTTGACGGCGAATCGATAAAGGGCTCGCCCTACGCTTGTAACATTTACGACGTGACGAAAGTTCACGTTTCCGGTCTCGGTGAAGCTCTACTCGGACAGGCCACGACTTTCACCGTCGACGCTGCAGAAGCTGGTGAAGGCACTCTCGAACTCGTGGTGAGCACGGAAAACAACACGGTGAAGGCAGAAGTCGTTGCTTGCGCCCGTGGACTCTACGACGTTACTTTCGTGCCGCAAACGACCAGTCCTCATTACGTAAACATCAGTTTCAACGACGACAATGTGCCGGGTAGTCCGTTCAAGTGTCCCGTCATCGGTGGACTCCTCGATGGTCCTTCAGTCATTCGAGTTGGTAACAACGCTTACATGGATCTTGACATGCCGAAATTGGAAGGACCGGTTTCGGCTGAAGTCACTGGTCAGTTTTCCCAACTTGTTGGCACATGAATCTTCCACACAAATACTCCTTTTGTCAATGATAATAAGAACTCTGAAGGGGACGCTATATCCAGCTATTTTTGGTCATTGTAATCTGAAAATAAAGTTTCATTTGACTCACGAAGCTTCCTGCGATAAAATCAACATTGGAAAAGCCAATCGCCCAGAGTTTCTCATTTTTGGCAGCTCCTAATGATTTCTAACGTTTTAATATACCTTTGGATGGTCGGAAAACAATATTTTTGTTGGAATATTAATAAGACAATGAAAGTAAGGTTTGGGGGGTTTAGTGTACATATCTGTAGGGTGCATGAATCAATTTTTTTTTCGAAAAAATAAAATTGCGCTCCAGTGGCTGGTAGAAAGACAATGCTTTTTTAGGCCCTCCACGGGCGGATTCGTTCGAGACGCACCGGAGCACCGAGAAAAAAAAAAAAAAAATTTCGTAATCTACATGAGTTTTGCTAGTAAAGTACACATAATTATTACAAAATATTGATTTCAACAAATTTCTCACCATTTTGAGAAAAAAAACGTCGCATTTTCGAAAAAAAAACGACCTTATTTTGTTTGTAAAAACCGTAATTGTTAGTCGATCGTAAAAATCGTGTGTACCTCGCTAAAAAATCTATCTAAGAAGCTACAGTTGAAATTTGAAGTCAATCGGTTGACCATTGTATGAGCTACGGATACGCCCGATTTTGAAAACATCGTTTTAAGAAAAACGCGTTTAAAGTTTCAAGTTTCCATTTTTCTACATGAAATTTTAAAAATAGGGCCACCTGAACTAACATTCGCATATCATTCTTACGATGTTTATGTAACATTCAAGCCAATAAGAAAGACCATTTTCTTTTCTTCAAAGGTATATAAGGCCTTGAAATTGTCCTGAGATGTTCATCAAAACCAAATAACTCAAAATAGCGTAAAATATTTCTGCACAAATAATCACAAGCCGTGGGGAATCTTTGTTTTCAGGACCAGACGGAATAATTATACCAAGCACTTTGTCGAAATTATCGCCCAGCCTTTATCGTGTCGAAGTTCGAACTCGTCAGGTGGGCACTTACAACATTACATTCAGCGATGGCCATAAAGTGATAAGTTCCCAGGCTCTACAAGCATTTGATCCCAGCAGAGTGACGATAAAAGAGATATCCGACGCTATATGTCATCGTCCTGGAACCGTCATAGGTGCATACTTAAAATATTGTTGTTTTTTTTTTCAAATCACTTGAAATAACGTGTAACTGTCTCGTTTGAAATTGAAAGTCGTGGCTTCGAAGGACGCTGGCCCTGGGAAATTGACCGCGAACGTTCGAGCAGGTGGCGCTGATGTCGACAGCCTAATTCGAGAGGCTGGCGATGGCATTTACGAAGTTATTTTTCATCCTACTAGATCTGCTCCTCACAGAGTTCACATCAAGTACAACGAGGTTCATATTCAAGGTCAATTTTCATCATGTTATTGTTCAATAATATACTCGTTATTTCGCAATTACTTGAAGAATATTTCGAAGCAAATATTATTTTACGTATGATTCATTAATAATTCAAGTAAAAAAAACAACCGATTTTTACTCTGCTATATGATATTAATGCATGTACCATTAAAAGAATTGATGATCAATTAATGTTTCATCGTTTCATAAAAATCCCATTTAGTTTTTGCAACAAATATTTCTTTATTCGTTTTTTTCTTCGTCAAACAGGGAGTCCCTTGGAGGTGGCCGTAAGAGGACCAACAGGTGGTCGGGAAGTCACTGCAACGGGCCTCGGTCTTTATCAATCGTGCGTTGGAAAAGTAACGTCTTTCACGATCGAAACCCTTGGACGTCCTGGCAAGGAGTTCGACGTCGTGATAAGTGGACCACAGGGAAATGCCGTGCCTGTCCGTTGCTATCAGCATCGAGATGGCAACTTGCTGGCTGAATTTACAACCAATTCCGTCGGTTAGTGATTGCTCGAGGAGTATTTGTTTTCGTATAATTAAAAGACAGATGAAAAAATATGCATTCTGTACATATATGGCACGATCGTTACGATGACAATTCACGTTGTATCTTTATAATTAAATATTGAATTATTTTGTCTGTATTGCGAAACTTTAATGGTACACGGCGCAATATTGAACAGTTTCCATTTGATTTTTGATGTACATTAAATTCAATTATTTGCCGCCTGTGTTGTTTCCGGATTGGTAATGTGGTTCAAATTGAGCTGTGAACGTGAGTCGAACTTCGAGAAGAAAAAAAATGTTTCTATTCAATAAACTTTAATTTTTTTTTCACAGGCACATACAAAATTGACGTATTGCAGGGTGCAAAACCGGTTCTCGGTTCGCCATTCTTCTGTCAAGCGTTTGACGCTTCAAAAGTAAAGCTACAGGAACTTGGTCCGACAACGGTCTCTGTCCACGATAGAATCGCCTTCAAACGTGAGTTACCTGTCAATTAACTTTCTTCGCGCTTCTTCAATATTAGATTTCCCATACAATAGCGTTTCTCGATGCGTTACGCCGCGCATAATTGCATTAATTGCCGTATTACCGATCTTCGTGATTTTTTCGCGGGTGCTTTTCCGTGAAACAATATCGTGATACGGAGACGCGAATAAAATGACGATAAAGCGGAGAAAGTCGGTAACGGTGTTCCCAGAGCGCGCTAGAATTGCGTGCATCGTTTCAAGGCTTCTCGTAGTAATTGCTCGCCGCTCTTGCAACAATAGAATAAGCGATATACAGTTATTGGCACTGCGATAGAGAAAACTGATGAAACATTTTTCTACCGGAATACATGGACGCGGAAGTGTGTCGGGATATTTCGGTGTACCCGCGTTACGTACTCTCGAAAACGATTTTTTCAAGCTCCTCGCTGTAAAGAAAGCACGCCGAATTGTGTTCTATATTTGTCAAATGTTTGAAGCACCCGTTAAAAAAAATCAATTAGTAGTAAATCAATTAGTCAAGAAAGATTGTTCGGCAATTATCTTCCAAATGGATTGATAAAATAAAGTACTATGATAAATTGAAATAAATGAAAGAATACGTTCACATGGGCACAACAATATTTTTGCTCTTAAATCTTCGGGAAAATTTCGAGTGCACAAAAAATATTCACAGTAATTTTATGTACATGAAAGCACTGGATAAAATTACGAAAACGTAAATATTCTGCTTCTACTCGAAATTGTTGAATTGATACTTGTTCGGAATTTATATCGTTGAATTTGAATATCTTGTGTTTTCCATTTTTCACAAGCTGTTTAGTACAGCCCAAAGTTTCTCATTGTGCCTGACAATCGTTAAATCTGTTTTTGCCTTCGTTGAATAAATTTCACAGTCCGATAGGATTTTTATGGAATGGCCAATGACTGTAGATAACGCCATCGACTTTAGCTATTCCACGGGCCGCAACAGTTGGTCGAGATATCCTCTAAATTCTAGACTACTTTCGAATAGCCTTGTTAATATAACGAAGTGAGCAGAGAGCCTCGGTCGATCGTTATTACGGAGTTCCCGCGGCCACAGGTGCATCGAATTTCGCGGTCGTCGCGAATTCAATTTCTTCATTCGCAATTGTTCGTTTAATCGTGAAATTACTCGTTCGGCTCTCGCATTATTTGTCTCCATGTCTTATCATCGTATGAAGCGTGTCAGGGACATTGATGTTTCGCTATTTGACAGTGATAAAAGTCGACGCCGGTGTCGCCGACCTGGACGTCACTGCGACGAGCCCATTGGGACAAGAATTGCCGTTGCAAGTGACGGCTCTCAATGACGGGGCTGAAATGATCGAATTCTCACCGAGCGTCCCTGGCTCTTACATGGTGAATGTCACTTACGGTGAGTTTTCTTTTGTCTCTACGACCTCTTATCCGTACGACGAAAAATAGCATTTTTCAACCCAAAAATGTCATGTTGCTATACAAGTGAATAACCTTTATACATTTCTCCGTTAATATATGGAGAGAAATTAACTAAAAACATATTTTTCCTTAAAAATGCGTGTTAAATATGCAAAGGGTAAGGTTTTTTTTTTTAATTCAGTACTTTCTCAAAATTCTTTCATTATTGTATCAGTGGCAAAAAATGTGTCTTCAAAAATCTACTCCGAAAAAAAACATGTTTCTGTAAAAAAAGACGTTCTACAAAAAATTCATATGAAGAATAAAATCATTGTTGGCAATCAGGCGGTTCTCAAATCCCGGGAAGTCCGGTGGTATGCACCGTCGAAGCAGCTGGACAAGCTCGAGCGAAAGGCGAGGGTTTGTTGAGTGGGCACGTGGGAAAGCCAGCTCATTTTATCGTCACTGGTACAAGAAGTCCACCAGCAGTTCAGGTATGCGTCTCGTACTCTGTCTCGCTCTTTTTCGCTATCTCTTTTCCACCTCTACATTGTATATATTTGCAACAGGTTATTACATGCATGCACATATTTTACCAATGAATGTACGTCTGAATAATACATAGTGCATTATACCTCGAAGAAGACTGTGATTTTAGCATTTTCTCGTAACAGTAAAAAAACACAACGCTTTTTATTATTATAATTATCAAGGGAAATTTTTCTATAGATTGTAAAGAAAACTCACAATGCGTGGATATTTTTAGCTGATAAAAAAGCGTACAATATGCAAAGCAGAGGAAAAGCTGTGTGCCCGAGGCAGAAAAATCAGCGAGAATCTGCTCAAAAATGTATCACACATTTCCAGCTAATCGTTTTGATTTGATCAGAATTTCAGTACTTTGCGATTCAACGAAAATCAGGTATTCAGGATTAACATTGGTTTCGAATAATGATAGTGCCAAAAATGTATTAACAAATTGTTCGACCAATAAGTGAAAAATATAAATTTCTTTATTTTCTTTTTCTAAATGCTTAGATATCTTTTTTCAAATTCTTACACTTGTAGTGTTCTACGATTATGCTCTTTTTTCAATTTCCGGTTTTCAATGTTTTTTTTTATAACGTCGTATTTTTTCTTAAAACTTTTTAAGATAACATCAAACAATTCTACAGAGAATAAAGTAAAACAATTGCTACTGTTTATTCTTTTCCCAAAATTTCCAAATTACAAAATAAATATACGTTAAAAAAAAGATAAAATTCTGAGAAAAAGTATAAGCCTTTAGGAATAATCAGTGGAGTCGATGCATGTGAAGACAACGTTCTTTATTGGTTATTTTTTGAACAATTATTTGTTTACACTATTTGCTGATATCCTATTGGAATTATTATTAATCGAAACTAGCTTTCACCCGCGACTTCGTCCGCGTGGACTTTAGGATTTGATCGAGAGAGGAGAGAAAAAAGTAAGAAATTAAGAAAGAAGGTAGTGTGTCATATTTCTCAGGTACAGTGGTACTTCAACTCCCGTATTTGTTGTCTGTCATTGTTGTCTACAGAACTATATGGATTTGTAATTACGATGAACTGGAATGAAAAATTTCGCATACATTTTGTAGATTTAAACATTTTTTAATGTTCTCTGACAAGTCGCGGTTAAGAAAATTCTTCTGCTAGTCACATTTTTCTAAGTTGTATCCTTAATATTTTCATGAAACATTCGGTGACGCCCTGTTTTTATTGTCGTTACGGAATCTTTAGAATTTTTACTTGCTTAGAGCAGTTTATATCAGACATCTAGAGTTATTCAGTATATAAATTATCAGATAGAAATCTCCATAAAGTGCTGCATAAATCAGACAATTTTTAAAGTCGTAATTTGTTGTTAGAAAAAACAGTTAATTCTTGAAAATTCAGGTTCGTGAAAGGAATATATCGTCCGAATTTCATTGAGATAATAGCAGGGTATTCGATTTTTCGATTTTTAATTAGGGGTTGTTTTGAAAAATCTTAAAATGTGTGTTTTATTATTTGTTTTGAAGAATATTCATACAAAGTTTCAAGTTGACACGCTCAAGGATTACAATTTCCCATACAAACTTTTACATCCAGTTTCACCCCCTTAGGAGTTTATTTTCGAAAAATCCTTTCTTAGTGCACCTCTACACCTTCTAAGGAACATATCTTCCAAATTTCATGTTTCTATCTTCAGCGGTTTAGGCTGCGCTTTGTCTATATGTCAACCAGTCACGGAACTGTTTTATATCTATAGGTCAATGTTCGTAGCAACTTCAATACTGGCTTTTTTCTGATTTTTGTCGAAACCCGGAGTACGAAGCTTTGATCAAATATAACTTTTAGCTGGGAATGCACGAATGTTACATCATTGAAGCGATTCAATCTGGGTTGGACGGGGCGCACAAGCTTGTGAATGACGCTGAAGCAACAAAAAAAATCCATGCGGCTAAGTCGTTCGTCTATAAGCGAAGTTGCTACGTTTTTACCGATTTATTACCAGGTCGATGGTCCGGATAGCGTGTCGAAAGCGACAGTCGAGGCTGGCGCGAATCCGGAAATATGGAACGTATCTTACGTGCCAACAGAAGTTGGAGTCTTCGATGTTAGGGTGGTATGTGCGGGTCAACAATTGCCAGGCTCACCGTGGCATCCGAAGATCATAGACACGAGGAATCTTCGAGTGATCGGCGGTTGGGCGGCCATTTGCGACGACATAGGTCGCCTCAAGTTAAATCCCACGAGTAAAATAAGTTTCGACACTGCGGAAGCGGGACCCGGCGAATTGAGCGGCATGGTGAACGATCAACCGATCATCTTCGAGATGACCTCGAACAATCGTTTAAAACTTGTCGCTCCTCAACTGAGCGGCGGTGAACATCATATGGAAATAATGTTCAACGGATCGCCGTTTCCGGGCGCCCCGAAACTCGCGGTAGTTCAAGAAATTGAGCCACCCGTACAAGATACAAGTCGCGTTATGCTACGCGGACGTGGACTCACGACTGCAAAATGCGGCGAAGAGGTCAGCTTCACCATCGACGGATCACAAGCCGGAAATGGTACACCCAAAGTTCAATTGTTCTCACCCACCACCGAGGTCAATGTCAACCTGCAACATCTCGGTAAGTATTGCGACATAAGACCAACATCGGATCAAACATTAAAACATTGATCTCTTTGGGTTGCGGCCACCTCCGAAGTGCTCTTTTAACTTATGGTCTCTTTCCTGGGCTCATTTTATCCGGAATCGATTGATCTTTCGATTAAATTTCGCCTCATCCGACTAGCACGATTTGTCGATATCAGCGTAATGAAAATAATCAGCAAATACGTCTCTTGACTTTACTTGCTGAATGTTACCTTTGTAAACGCGCGCGAAAACGCCTCATCTGGACGCAACAAAAATAACGCGCCAGTCGAAACGCGCTACTCGAGTCGCGTGTAAATAGCGTCCTCTGGACACGGACTTAAAAACTCCAAAATTTGACGCGAAAATTCTTTGAGTTTTCGAAAAATTGCACGTATTTTCTTTGTTATTCCTAAAATTATCGCTTAATTTCTTTTTCATTGTGCACTTCGTAATACGATCCTCACTTTTTCAATCACTTCTTCTCCCCGGTTGAATTATGAGATATTGATATTTTTTTTTCAAATGCGTGTGTTTTTGTTTTCTTTTTCTGACAACAGGCGACAGTGTTTATCGCGCTAGTTACGTGCCACTCACGTCGGAGTCTCTCTTGATGACCGTATCTTGGAACGGACGACAATTGAAGGGTTGCCCACTTCAAATAAACGTCACGTCGGCAGCCGACGCTTCGAGGGTCGTTTGCTCCGGGGATGGCTTGAAACACGGTATAGTCGGTCAGGAAATCCGGAGTTTCATTGACACGAGACGAGCTGGTCCAGGTAAATACTGTTGGAACGATGTCGAAGGGGAAACACTTCTTGTGGTACTTGGAAATGTGGATTTTTTCAACCATATCATTTTTAACGGTTGCATTTTTATTTGTTTCTATTGTAATTTCATTATTATTAATCTTACGTCAGCATTGATCCGGGAAATATTAAGGCTGTCTACAGGCCTAAATTTCGAGCGTTTTTGCGGGCTTAATAAAGAAAAACAAAAAATATTTTTAGCATCTATTCTTTTACAGTCTTTTCATCGATGTTTCAAGAAATTAAGAAAAAAATGTTGTGCAAAAAAGATTAAAGGTTGCGGCAGTGGGCATGATTCCAAATCTCCCATTCCAGCTCCTTAGAACCTTCTGATTGTCCAATCCGCGCCGGTGCGACCGCTCATTCCGGCCGTATTGAAATCGCCATACCTTTGTAAATATTGGGATTTTCGAAATTTCCTTTTAACGACATATTTTTAAAAGTCTATATTTTAAGAATATACAAGAAAAAAATTGATTTTTTTTCAAATGTCTAGACTAGAATACCGCTTTGATGTTTGGGCGAGTATTTTCGGTCCTATACCTTTCGTTCTTACCCCACACTTGTCACGTCCCTATTGTCATTTTCCTAAAAATCGCCAAAAATGTCTACAGTCACTCCTACCTAACGCACTAATATATCACATTTGTTTGCTTGAGGGTACACGAAAACTATAGAAAACCTTTGTCGATACAGTCGGCTGCATTTTACTGAGCGTAAATTATGTTGTCATAAGAAACTCGGTAGAACTGCCTCCCGCTGAGTAGTTGGTGTGCGAGTCGGTGTGCGGCAAAGCGGTCACCCAACCAAGTATTAGCCTAGGCCAACGCTTCTCAACATGGCAGATCGCCGCAGCCGCACAGCGTCCATTATTGTCGGTTGTGAACTATATATTTTTTTATTTTTATTTTTTTTATTGGTGTGTTCCTCAATGGTACGCGCCTTTTGCGCTTATTACCAGTCCCCTACTTTTTCATCCCTTCCTCATCGTTAACTCCCTCATTTTTTCATCCCTTCCAGTACCCCACCCGTTACCTAACCCCCGTTGCGGCCACAGCCGACTTACGCTACACTATACCGCATTTGCCGAGGGTACGGGGAAACTGTGGAAAACCCGTACCGGCATAGACGGCCCTGTATTCTTTGATTCCTTGGCATACAGACCTTTGTGCTCAAGGTATGTACACCAAGGCCTCAGAAAAACGGCCTCCCGCTCAATCGTCGATGCGCCAGCCAGAGCACGGCTAAGCGGTCACCGCACCAAGTATTGACCTCGTCCGAGGCTGCTTGACATCAGTGATCGCCTGAGCCGCATTCCGACCGCCCAACCACGAGCGTCGGTTGGTTGTGAACTATATATTTATCCTGTAAATTTATATTTTATAGGTGAATTAACCGCTCACTGCGTCGGCCCTCACAAAGTTGCCTATTGCGAACTTTACGATCACGGCGATGCGACGTTTACGCTGAACGTTAAACCTCAGGAGCCCGGTAGACACGCCCTCACGATTAAATACGCGGGTGAACACGTGACCGGTTCGCCCTTCACGTTGCGAGTCTCCGGTGCTCCCGATGCGTCCAAGGTAAAGTGTTTATCCTTCCTTTTCCAAGCTGTCATTTTTTTTACTTTCTCGTAGAGGAAGGCTCTATTTGGTGAGAATCTCTTCTTTCAGGTTTTGATCGGAATTTATTACACGAAATTTAGAAGACGCCTAAAGTTTATCAAATTTTAGTATATCGAGATGACATTTTTACTCACCAATAGTTTCACTAAAGAGCCTCTGGGATTTAATTTAGCGAAAACCGGTGAACAAATTCAGTAAATCCTTTGAATACAACTTTAAATTGTTTTTTAAAAAATGGTTTAAATTCAGTAAACTCATTGGAATTTTCGGATGTCTGGCTGATTGCCGAATAAAGTATGATTGCTGGCTCGTCGATATTAATTTTGTGTACAAGCACTTAAGGGCTTCGTATTTCGTAATGAATTCGAATTTTGAAAAACTGTGATGAATGTACTTCTGTAGAATTTCAACATATTGGCTGATTTTTTTTACATCAAAAGTTGGTCGAATTTCGATATACTGAAGATCGAATCAAATTACGACGTTACATCCATTTGGCTCACCGAAAAATAAGACTTTCTTGGGTTTTTTTTTTTGGAGAATAGTACAAAAGCAATCAATATGAGGTTTGGAGGATTTATTCTATATGTGTTCACATATACAAAAAAAAATTCTATGAAAAAAAGTACAAAATAACGGCTCAGTCGTGGCTACACTGAGGCGTTTTTTGGCGCTCTAAAGGAAGATGCAGGAATTTTATAGATCAGCACATAGAACAAAAAGCCCTTTATTTACATATGTTTTAGTAGCGAAATACATTTGATTATTAAAAAATAGGATTTTTTTCGCGAAATGGCATAATTTTGAATATTTTATTCATTTACTAAACAATCGGTCTATATTTGTTTATAAAAACGAGAATTGTTGATGAATCGTAAAATTCGCGTGTACTTCTTCAGAGAATCTATCTAAAAAGCTACGGTTAATATTTCAAGTAAATCAAAATCAAGTATTCAACCAAACTGACCGTAAAACCCAAACATTTTGGGTTTTACGGTTGGAAGCTATCGGCCATACGACGGAACTGATATTCCGAAAAAAGAAAAGGTGAACCTTCCGCTTATTTGAAAGACGAACCGTGAACCTCTTTGTTTGCTCGAAACGTGATCGGTTTAGAAGAGACCACAGGATCTTTGACGACCAGACCTTTGATGCCTAATCTCAATTAATTTTCATCATCCACATTTCGAATATACGTTTAATATTTTCTTGTTGTCAAATTTACAAAATCAGGTCCGAGTTTACGGTCCGGGAATAGAGCACGGAGTATTGGCGACTTTTCAATCGCGATTCATATGCGACACGCGAGGCGCCGGAGCTGGTCAACTAACCGTTAGAGTTCGCGGACCCAAGGGGGCATTCCGAGTCGAGATGCAACGTGAAACCCAAAAGGATCGAATTATACTTTGTCGTTACGATCCAACCGAACCCGGCGATTACAGGGTCGAAGTACGTTGGGCGGGTGTTCTCGTACCAGGCTCACCATTCCCCGTCAGAATCGTCGACACGCAGGACGAATTGTTATTGCTTACGCAGGTAAATTATTTTATGTACGATTATTACTATTACGTTGAGTTTAACTATTCAACCAACCATCGAATTATTAGTTATTAGTAGGAATAGTCTTATTTTTAGGGTAAACCCTTTAAGGCAGTCATCCCGTGTGAAGGCTTTTTTTTGGGAATTTTTTTGGCGAACTAAATAAACATACAACTGCGAACGTTTCACTATATATTTATTCATATTTTGAACACACTTGACAATTTTTTCAGCTCGAAATCGTCGCTCTTTGCTGAAGTACACGCGAACTTAGCCACGCATCTTCAAAAAAAAAATTTTTTGCGGGGACCACGATTGCGGGCGTTTTAATCGGAAACAAAAAATCAAACGGCATTTTAATCTGTCAAGTATGAATTAGTTTTTGAATTGGGATTATTAAAAAATATTGAAACGTACATTTTCGGCATTTTGCTGAACATTTTTTCGTGTTTTTTCACGACTTCTTCAACATGAAAAAAAAACGGCTTGATGAATCAGAATTATCCTAGTTTGCGAAGTGTCTACACGAGTACCAAATAAGTTATTCAAATTTCAAAGGAATTTATTCGATAGATTTCGAGATATTGTGGCCACCGGTTGGAAAAATACAGTATTGAGAAAAACGCGTTTAAAGGTTCAAATACGATTATCGCCAATAAAATTTTGACTCACCCTCAATCTGCTATCCCTGGTCCATGAAGTGAACCTTCAGTTATTTCAAAAAAATCCTGCAAAGTCGATTGTTGCTCCCTGGCATCAGTTCTCGCTCTTTTAGCGAAATAGCTCGAGCGTCGGTCGGAGCGGGGCAGATACGCGCTTCATTGTGGCGATGGGCGTAAGCTTGAGTTACGTGGCCAATTTGACATCCCATTGTAACTAAAACTTCCAAAATGCCATCAAATCCTTCATTGAAGATAATCACGGCAAGAAAAGTTGCTATTTCAACGATCTTTGTGCCAGAATGCAAGTGCTTAGGAGCGGAAGTCCAAATCAATGAACTTTATGATTCATAGTTATTTTGTGTTTGTGCTCCTAAACATCTGGTCAACAGTTCATCTCGTGATAAATCTTCATCGACTGGTTTGATGACTTTTTGAACTTTTGCAGTCAGAGTTGGCTTATCGTGGTGGAAATTATTAAGTTCATCGAGTGCTCGAGCGCGCGCTCCAAACACCTAGCCTGTTCAACGCTGTAACTTACAAACGACTCCGAATATCGGAAAATCACTTTACCCACATATTCTACACTATATATGGACGCAATTGATACAAAAAAAAATCGATTTTTTGAACCAGTCACACGAGATGACTGCTTTAAGGGTGTTTACACATAGTCTCTCTTCACATACTATTATTTATTATTATTAAATTTAGTAAAATTATGATCATTCGATAAATTTCTGAAAAAAATGATTATTTTCCAGGGTGCAGATAATTATTCAACCGGCCATCATACTCTTACATCGTGGCGAGGTTCACAAGCTATATTATAAGACCAAACAAGCCACGCGTAACACTGTTATTTACCTTACACAAACTAATATATTCGATAATATATATAAATATATATTATTGTAACTTATACATAAAAATATAAATGTACGTTTTGAATAAAATGAAATGAATAAACAGAGAACAACAAAGTGCGACGGTATTTATTTTATTGGAGTAACAGAAAAAAAAACGAAAACAGGCAAAAGAATGTACAAAAGCGCGGTAAAAAATTTCGAAACTCATCGACCACGTTTTTTCGCCTCTTTCGCCTCCATCTTGCTCAATTGTCGGAAAACCTGTTTCTTGAGTTCCTTCTGACGTTTCAATTTTTTCATTTCCTCGGCCTCGACCCTCGCCTTGTAAGCCGTAATTCTCTGTGACGTAGCCTCCTTGAGTTTTTCCTGCTTGTGGCTGTAGCTTGTTCTGATCATTTTCATGAGTTTGGCAATTTTTTCTTCCCTCGGCTCGCGAACAACCGCGACTCTGGTTGACTCGAATTTGACCTTACGATTTTCCGGTGTTGGTTGTAACTTGGGTTTGTCTCTGTAGGGCAAATTTTTCTGTAGATTACGCGGAATTACGAGGGGCTTGAAGACTTTTGGCTCTCGAACGATCGGTGTGTAGAGAGAGTCTTGTTCGGGCATGGATTTTACGTTATTGTCCTTCTTCAATTGGCCCGTCGTTCTCATCCCATGCCATTGAGTTTTTTCGGACAACGGCAGAAGCAGCGAAGTGACGGGATTGTAAAATTTCGGCACGTCAACTTTGTACCAAGTACGACAGAAAACGATGTCGCTCAGTTGTATCTTGTCCTCGAAAGTAGCGCGAAAACAACCTTCGGGCTTGGAGATAACTTTCTTTATTTGTCCTCGTATACCGGACACAGTTTTTATTCGAGCTCCCTCGAATTTCGACACTTCCAAGCTTGAATTGAACATGTCCTTGATGAAAGCGGTTTTCTTATAAATTTTCATCGGAACCCCGGTGAGTTTGAGCTTTTTGACGATACGCGTAGACTTGTCGGTCTCAACGACCGAGCCGGTAGCGGCTATTCGAAAACCCGGTTGTCTCGTCGACACGTCCTGTATCGCTAGGATTCCGGTGGATTGTGGCGTCACGGGACCCCAAAAATGGGCCATACACGCCACATGCTCGGGCGTGTACTTCAACATACGATTCTTCATGTCGTCCTCGAGTTTCGAAAAAATTGGCATCGTTTGAAACCTTCGCCAGCCAACTGACAATATTAGGGGATCCCGCGTTTTAAGAATCTTCGAGTACCAACGATGCTTCTTGATTCTCGTTTGTACGAAACCAATGTTTTCCTCGCCGTGCAACAAGCCGCCAACGATCAAGGGATAAGTAGGATCGAGATTGGTAATGAGCTCGCACGGTATCGAATCGATCTCAACGCGTACATACATTCCAGGACGAAAACCCTCGAGTTGAACCCTCGCGTCGTCGTCCATAGACTCGAATTCGGATTTGTTCAATTTCGATTGTTTCTCCGCTTCCTGCTTGAGCTCGTCGTAATACGTTTTGTTGTCGTTGTTATCGTATTCCGAGTCGAATTGTTCCTTGAGCTTACGCTTCTTTTCGATCAATTTTTTCTTCTCGTCGTTCTCGTTTTTGCTCAATTCCTCGGGTACTTTTTTCTCCGCGGCACGGTGACACTCGCCTGTCTCCAAATCCTCAAAATCACCGTAAACTTCGTCGTCGTCGTCCTTCAGATCGTCGAGTTTCAAGAGTTCCTCGGCATCCTCGGAATCTTTCCACTTTCCCGTGACGAAACGATTAACAACGAGTACTTTGTTCGTCTCGTCAAGCCAATCGCGCGGTTGATCACACGTGAAGAATACGGATTCCTCGCGATTCTTTAGTTCGCGATCCTTGATTTTGCGTCTCTGTTGCTCACTCACGACTCGGAATATTCCACCTATCTCAGCCTCGCCGTTCTCATCGACTTGCTCGTCGTCATCCTTCGAGGAGGCTGTCACGCCGTACACGAGGGTCATGAGATTTTGATTGTTTCGCATACGACTGTCGAAGGACGCTCTCGCCTTCGATGCAAGATCGCTCTTCCAGTTTAATTCTTCATCTTTCTCGTCGTCTTCGTCTTCTTCGTCCAGGTTGTCATCTTCCTCGCCGTCTTCGTCTTCTTCCTCCAGGTTCCCACCGTCCTCGCTCTCCTCCACGTCAGACTCGAATTCTTCAACGGTCTCAGCCGGCTCTCCTTCCGCGTCATTCTCGCTCAACTCGTCGAAACTCTCATCCTCGCTTGACTCGTTTTCCTTGTCAATTTTAGACTCTTTCTTTCTCGCGGACTTTTCGCTCAATGTACCGAGAGCTTGAGTTATCTTGTTCTTGAGTCGAATATCCGAATCTTTGGAAAGCGCGCGATAAATCGTTGGATCGGTTTCGTTTATTTTCTTCTCCTCGGTCATTTCTTTCGCTCGGAGTATCGCGAGCTCTTCTTCCAAATCGTCCGCTTCAAACGAGTCCTCGGTCTTTCGTTTCTTCGTACTCTTCGTCTCCTTCGTTTTAGTTACTTTACGTTTACCGTCGATATGTACAGGATTTTTTTCGTCGCTAGATTCATCGACGTCACTGTCTTCCTCGAGCTCGTTCTCTAACTCGCCATGTTCCTTTTCCTCGTCCGAATCGTCCTCGTCTCCAGATCCAGCTGCATTATTTTCCAACTTTGTGTCATCGTCGAAAATAACTTTGCGCCTTATTCGACCTTCGTCAACGACGCTCTCTTCTTTCACGCCCGAAGAGAAATGAGCTTCGACGTCCTGAGCCTTTATCGGTGCCGCGTCGGTGAACATTTTCATCTCGCTTCTCTGCAATTTTTCATCCAGAGTCTCGTTAGTATCCATGAGATTTGATATGAGTCCCGTGTCGTCTTCCTTGTGCGAGTGACTGCCGGCAAGCTCCACGTAAACCGCGTCTTTGTCGTAAACGATACCGCCAACACCGGAGAACGGTGCGTAAATGAAACGCTCCTTCTCGACGAGCGAGCGTTTCTTCAGTTGTTCCGGTAGCGGACAAGGATCCGGCAAAAAGCTCACGTCCTTTATTCTCAAATCGCCACAGCCCGGTATATGCACGGAGGTCTCTTTGTTCAAGGGTACACCGCGAACGTAGCCATAGAGACTTACGGTTCTGTCGATTTTGGGATTTTGTCTGACCAGCTCTGGCGCAGTTAGATCTTCCACTCTGTCCGCCAGCAAGTAAGGATGACTCGTTCTCCACGCCAGTGGTCGAAATTTCATCACCGATATGAACCTGGCAAGATTTTTCACTTCGTTGCGAAGATACTCCTCGTGCATCATTCCGGATAAATAAAAAAGCTTCGCACCCGCGTAAACTTCCGTCCAAAAGCGAGTTTTCAACGTTTTCTTCGTCTTTCGCAGTTGCTTCGCGTTGCTGAGTAGATCGAGATGCGTAAGTACTCCCATTATTCTTGGCATACCGTGCACCTGGCATATATTCAAAAACTCGAATATTTCCATTTCAAAGCCGAACGAAGCATCGACCAGGAGTAAAACCAGATCGGCGACTTTGGCTATGTCGATCATACTGTTCACATCGTTGTTGCACTCCATAAACGTTATACGACGTTTTTTGCCAGACACGACGGTAACCGGACCAATTATGTTTGTCAGCGGCTGTCTGACGTAGCTCTTTATGAGGCATTGTATCAAAAGAGATTTGCCGACTTTGGGCGGTCCTACCACAGCCACCAATATGGGCGGAGGTTCCAGAGGCGTTCTATCCACCAACGGTATGTGTTGTTTCTTAGTATCGATGTCTTGCTTCCTACGGAATCTTCTTTCCGCTCGTACGGCCGAATTGAAGGTAAATGCTTTCGGATTCTTTTGCTTGTCCGTTAAAACCTGATGGAAAAGTTTTTACTGGTTATGTATTGTTATTTACTCCATGAGTTATTCCAAAATCTACTTGCACAAATCGGCGACAAGTTATGTCACGAGAAGCGAAGTAATGCATAAAGCAAATTACTGAAACCCAGTTGAGTTCAAAGTTACAACATAAATTGCATATTCTATTTGGATTTATATTTGGTGTACAAATAAGTTCTCGGCCTGAGAATAAGAACAGCTGTATTGAATATCTGAACAAAAAAAAATCCCCTCCAGGTCAGGTGTCATATAATATCAACCTGGTAGATTATTTTTCGGGACCAGCAGCTTAACATAACCTCAAAATCTACACCACCGGCGAAAAGTTTCCGGACAAAAATTCAAAAAAGTTCCGGAACGATTTTTTGACATTTCGCCGATAGTTGACATAAATGAATTTAATAAACGGCATTTAGAAGGGGAGGAATTCACCTTCATTCCGTTTTGTTTTAAACATTTCTTACTATTTTTTTTACGACTAGTACTCTTTTTTGAAAACGACCATTTTTCGCTCCTTTTTTTGTTCCTTTTCTGCTGGAACCCGTTTACAGACAAATTTTTTTAATAGATTTCTTTGACCGGAAACATAAAGAGGAAGCTCAAGCTTCAATTTTGTTTTTTTTTAAAGATTCGTAGGATTTTTTTTTCTAAAGATATTTTGATTTTTTTTTTAAAGACACAATTTTAAACATAACGTGTAACGCAAAAACGACAAGGATTCAAGGAAAACCTCAAGATAGTAAAAAGTTCAATCGGTTTTCGTTGAGTACGCGAGAATTTTTTCAGGTTTTTTTTCACCTATTTTCGGTAAAAGATCAGATGATTTATTTACCGTTACTCGAGAACTAAGGGCTTTGTGGTAAAATTTCAAGAGAGGAAAAAATGTTATTTTTCTATTTTCAACGCAATAGAATTATTTCAGATTTTTTTCGACATTTTATTCTCGAGTTACGGTAATTAAATCACCTGATCTTTTACCGAAAATAGGTGAAAAAATTTGAAAAAATTCTCGCGAATTCAACGAAAACCGATTCAACTTTTGACTATCTTGAGATTT
Organism: Ophion ventricosus; assembly: GCA_963932345.1. Taxonomy (NCBI): domain Eukaryota; kingdom Metazoa; phylum Arthropoda; class Insecta; order Hymenoptera; family Ichneumonidae; genus Ophion; species Ophion ventricosus. Next base: position 18,289,765 of record OZ010714.1, read on the forward strand.
TCCTTGAATCCTTGTCGTTTTCGTGTTACAGGTTATTTTTCATATTGTCTCTGTTTTTTTAATCAGAATATCTATAGACAGAAAATCGTAGGACGCTTTAAAAAAAACAAAATTGAAGCTTGAGCTTCCCCCTTTATGTTCCCGGTCAAAGAAATTCATTAAAAACTTTTATCTGTAAACGGGGTTCACCAGAAAAGAAACAAAAAAAGGCGAAAAATGGTCGTTTTCGAAAAAGGGTACTAGTCGTAAAAGAAATAGTAAAAAAAAAATTTTAACGGAATGAAGGTGAATTTCTCCTCTTCAAAATGCCGCTTATTAAATTCATTTATGTCAATTATCGGCGAAAAGGCATAAAAAATCGTTCCAGAACTTTTTTAAATTTTTGTCCGGAAACTTTTTGCCAGTAGTGTACATCGTGAGCACAGTGAGCAAAATAAGTTGCAATAATGCGCATATTCGGCACTTCATAGTTTTCGCGTTCGAATTGACAAATAATACTTCCGAGGCTAAGGATATGATTTGTCAGGCATTGAGGAAAGATGCCGTATCCATCAGTACCATGAAAAAGTGGTTTCAATGGTTTCGGAGTAGAAATTTCCACCTCCAGGATGGTGCAAGAACAGGACGACCAAAATTCAAAGATGAGGATTTGGAGAAGTTGCAGGACAAAAATCCTCGCCAAACACAGTCGGATCTTGCTACTGCATTAGGAGTTACCCAACAAGACATTTCTAGTCGTTTGAAAAAGCTCAAAATTGAGGACAGGAGGCCTTATACAGACAAAAGACATAGGCCAGTCATATTGCTGCACGGCAATGCAGGACCACACCTAGAAAAAAGGACGAGAGACGTTTCAGAATCGTTGGGCTGACGAGTTTTGCCACATACGGCGTATTAGCCAATTTTGGCATCATCTGGCCAATAGCCACTTCAAAACGTTCTATCAAGTCCAAAATTTCATTACCAACTTTATCGACTCAAAATCATAGTCTTTTGGTCGCCAAGGAATTTGCAATCTGCCTGACAGGTGGGGGAAGTATGTGAAAGCAAATACAGATTACTATCCCGAGCAGAGTTGTCCAAAATCTGTACCGGACAGTTACGTTTTGCTCGATACAAATGAATTGAGTATCGAAAAACTTTTCGTTACGCGATACAAAAGTATAAAGCTATTGTTGGAGATCGCGACTTTTGTATAGAGTAGTGAACATTTATTCGATACTTTTATAATATTGTTATTTGTTTAAATTTGTATAATTTTGTTTTTTTTCGTTATTTGAAATGAAATTGTTAAGTTTTTCGAATGCATATAAATTTTTCAAGAATTTTTTCATCGTTTAAAATTTTTTTTTACAAATTTTGAAAAATTGACAAAAAGTCGGAAATTCTTTACCTTCCCTCGAGTACAAGGGTTCTGTATCAACCGTGAGAAATTACAGAACTGTTAACAGAATCGCTTCGTATTTTGAGGCTTTGGAATGGCACAAGTATCGAGTAACGAGAAGCTTTTCGTTACTCGATACTTGTGTACCGAGTAATACAAATTTATTCGATACTCGATACAAAAGTATCGAGTATCAAAGGATTTTTCATTACTCAATACAAAAGTATCGAGTGATTATTGGAGATCGCTACTTTTGTGGCAAAGTATCGATCGAATTCTTGTTGCTCGATAGATGTCTATCGAGTATCTTTAATCGAATTCGATACTGAAGTAACTAGTTGCTGCCAACTCTGGTCCCGAGTGAAATGTACCTTGATTTTAAGTAAATAAATCATTATTTTTATAAAACAAAGACCAAGAACTTATTTGTACACCCAATATACAAGGAAACTAGATATTATTTGTGTAACGTGAAACTCTTATCGTATCGTCTTGTTTTCATGTTACCGTAACTAAATTATACAAAAATCTTTGCTTTACAGATTACCGGGATTAAAGTGTTAATCAACAATACTTAACCTGTTCGTGCTCCTTCTTCCCTTTTTTCTTTTCCGCTTTGCGGCCGGCATGTCGCTCCCTGTGAGACTTCTGCTTAACATTGGTATCAATTTCACTCGACATTTTAGTTGTTTATTTCCCTTCGCAGCGTTAACATAGTAAATTGCGATAAAAAAACCAGGTTCGTTTAACAATCGTGACACTTTTGCACCGATGTAGTTTTGTATTTTAGGTTAATCAACACGCGGTCGCGTTTGTTCGGGCAAGACCGCCCCTGGCGGTTGAGATGTGATCTACGAGACAGCCAATGAGATGCTGTACGCGCAATTGGTAAAGAAAATTACATCTTAATCTACTGCTGCGGTACGTTTCCATGCAGATCGCGAACTTAACGACTGACGAGAGTCGATCACAGGACGTGGGGTAAGTAATATGACGTGGGGGAACTGTGTGAACTTGGCGATTCGACTTTGACTTTATGCATTCTTTTTTGCGTAAGAGTTCGTAAGTTGTTTGTGAGAACAATTAAGGACATGGCTTACACGTCTAACAAACATTTTTGTTTTTCTAACAATCACCTATAAACGACTTTCATTTTTCTATTTTTGTTCCTTAAGGCCATGTGTCACACGCCCAGTCGGTAAAAATCCTACTGCCAAGTTTTCTCCTAGATGGAACATATTTCGAGCAAAAGAATAGAAAGCCGTTGTTCGTCGTTCAACAGAGCGGAACGTGTTTCTTTTCTTTTTTCCCAAAAATCAACCGTTTCAGAAATCATTGGGAATCTGCAAATCAGCTATATCTCTCGCACTTATGGCCGCTCGGTCGGTGTGACACTTGGCCTTAAGGCCGAGTTTTACCGACTTGGCCTTAAGGCCAAGTGTCACACCGGCCGAGCGGCCATGAGTGCGAGAGAGATAGCTGATTTGCAGATTCCCAATGATTTCTGAAACGGTTGATTTTTGGGAAAAAAGAAGAGAAACACGTTCCGCTCTGTTGAACGACGAACAACCGCTTTCTCTTCTTTTACCCGAAATATGATCCGTCTAGGAGAAAACTTGGCAGTAGGATTTTTACCGACTGAACGTGTAACACATGGCCTTAATTTAAATCGCTATATCTCTGAAACTAGACGGTCAAAATTCATGATTTTTTTACCCACTTCGTCATATGTCCCTCTGTAATTGAGAATTAACAAAAAAATCTGTAGAAAAGTTTCGAAGTTATTGCGTGAAATGTGAAATTTTCCACTGCTCCCCATAAGAACACGTGTAAAACCATGAAATCTTTGATTGCCAATATCTCGAAAACGGAACGGTGAATCCTTTTGAAATTTTGCAGGTAATCATTTAATAATGTCCTGAATGAGTCATCAAAAGTTTTTAAAAATCTATAGAGAAACGCTTTGGCGAGACTACTACCTTAAGGGGTTACACTACCTTGGCGCTCGGAAAAATAGGTATAACAATTTTTTTTGCGTGACTATTAAATATATCAAATAGTTTGTAGTTTTCACAAATACACTATAGTGTTATGAAAAAATTTAAACAAATGTATAGGATATGTCGTCTAGTGTCTCTTTTCAACTTCCTCACATATGCTTTATAATATTATCTAGGATGTGGCATAGGATTTTTTTTTATTGGATGCCGCGCTTATTGTTTATTAATTTTTTAACTCAAAATTTGGGTAAAAATCAGCTTTTTTAAGAACAGCTGTCATTTCTCAACAAAAAAAATAATTTCCCTTTGCTTCACTTTAGCTATTCCCCTTCTTTACGAAAAATAGTTTTTAAACATTTTTCAGACAATGACTGACATAGAAAAGAATTCCACCATCGGCAGGGATTTTCAAAAGAGGGTCCAGCTAGACGATCTATACGCCCAACATTTTATAATTTTTTCTATTCGCTTTTTTTGGTTCATAAAAGTATAATGTATTTGTGAGAAAAAAAAATTCCTTTATATATGTAATAGTTGCGTCAAATTTTTAAAAATTTTCATTAAAAAAAGTTTTGACGCCATCTTTTATATATGAAATAATTTTTATTTTTTAAATAATAAGGTATAAAAATACCTATTTAAAAATAATAAGGTATTAAAATACCTGTTTTAAAATAATAACATATAAAAGTATGTAAATCTCTAAAGTTGTAATCTCTTAAGGAGGTTGCTCAGCTATCGCGTAATATTAATAATTTGCTAAAATTTATTGGGTATATTTGCGCACAAGTGTTACGATACCGTGCAAAATTTCAAGTTAGACGTCTGCATGATTGTTGAGAAATTTATTATTGAAGTTAGGCTCTTATACACGGGCGACATAGCGAAAGCTATACGATAACTCTGATAAGACTCTTGCAACATAATAAAAATGTTCAAAATTGAATACAAATAGGCGGAAAAAATACTTGACCCTATACTTGAAAAACTTCTAGAAAAGTTGTAGTTAATTAAAAATGAAAATGTAAACAAATTTCTTTTCTTAATATATTGTCCTAGACCCCATAATTCCCAAGTGGAGCCTCTCCACTCAACAAAGTTCCAACCAAAGATGGTATTAAAAAAAATTCTGAAAAAATTCTAGCCACTTCAGTGTGAATCCATAAAACTTTTTACCCTCTTGACATTTCCTCTGAAACCCTATAGTGCTTCGATGACGCTTTTTTTTTTCTAAAACACGTATTTTTTAGCTAAAAATGCAATACTGGGGCGAAAAAAAATCGTACGAGACCTTAAAAAAATGAAAATGTAGGTTTTGATATCCTTTTTAAGTTTACCATGGAAAAAAATTTCCACAAACTTTGCAGTTAATTTTTCGACGGCCAAAAAATCGTCGAAAAATGGCCACCTCAAAAGTGTGTACCGGGGTGAAAAAAAATTGTAGAGAATTTTCTAAAAAAAAGGAAATAGAGGTAAACTCGTCCTCTTTAAAACGCCACTTGGGAAATTCAATTATCTTCATTTTTGAGCCCGCTATCTAGCTTTGAGTGCGGTAAGAAATTTCGACTAGTGTATCCAAACTTTTGGCCAGCAATGTATATACATTCAATATATTTATTAGCTAAAATTTGTTTATTTTGCGTAACCGAAAATTTGATTACTCGGGGTTGGTAGCCATTACAAGTTCTCGTGTTTAAGCATTTGCGTTTCCCTCGGACCGCCTCCCCAGCAAAGACTGAGCAACCCCCTTAACAAGGCGCGCGTGTGCACGAAAGAAATAAACACAATCCGAGAATGTATATAAATTTTTCTTTATTAGTCCGACAATCGTTCTATGAATCATTTCCGAGATACACTCGATGGACTCGACTCAGCACACCCGATTTTTTACTTTCTCTTGTATTTTTTTTCTTTTTCCTTTTTTTATAATAGTGTTTATTAGCGTTTCATAATTATATAAGTTATAATACGAATAATAATTGAGGGATCGTGACGGAGGAAGGGAGGGGGAGGGGCATAGTTAATTAATGTATAGTTTCATGTATAAAATACAGTGGTAGTGATTATCGCGATCTCGGCGACTCGTGTGCGAGATCATTGAAAAAAAAAAGAGAAAAAGAAAGAGACGACAGAAAGAAACGTATAATAGGGCTGACGACGGACAGGGAGCCGTAATTGACGAATATGCTCGTGAAGAAAAAGAAAAGAAAAAAATAGCACTCTCAATCTCGATGTAGAGTTCGACATTAGCTATTTTTGTTCGGATGAGGATTGCTACCGGAGTTGTTCGTCACTTGTATAGGTGCCGGCGAATCGTGGGGTGAATGTAGGGACGTCGGGCTGTTGGGACTGTTGAATCTTGGATTGGTGTTGAGAAGGCTGCGTAGGTATGATCGCTGGACGGGTTTGTGCTGCGCCAGCTCGATGAGAGCCTCGGCTATCGAGAACCATTTTCGCTTTCGGCCGATTGCCCGCGAGTCCTCCCATTCGGGCATTTCCTCGGTCACGCACATCACCCATACCTGAGTTCTGTGCTTGTGCTCGACGTTCTGCTGGAACGAGGAACAAAAAAAAGCACGAAATTGTCGCATTAGTTTATTATTGTTTTCGTTTTTTTTTTTTTGGTCAGGTTCTTCGTGTATCGGTTGTAGCGTTCCGAATATTTCCATTCAAAACCATAGGGTTTTGAACATTTACCGAATGATGTTGATAAAATTATGTAATATGCCAAAAAAGCGGGAATTGTATCGGTTGTAAAGGCATGTCTTGCCCGCTTGGGCTTAAGGTATTCCTCCAAATTCCTAAATTATTTTTATTGAAGTAGTTCTGTAGGTCCACGTATGAGCTAAAACTTTCGGCCGAAGCGTATAGTAGAATTCAATGCCTATATGATGCTGTGGGTCGTAAATTTTTGACAGAGCTTGTACACTTTGTATGTCCTACACAATCGCACCTCATGCATGGATACGTTCCCTACACGTATAGAGAGAGGCGCTGTAATCGTGCGTGACAAAAGACTGAAAGTTGTGACAGCCATGTATCGAGAAAATGTTGCTAGAATGAAATTAAATAATTTAGTTATAGTTGTATTGAGGACGGTTCGTTGTAAAAAGCGAAAATGCTATACCGTGAAAAGTAGTAAATTAAAAAATATAATATATATGCATGAATTGAACAAATTAAATTTGTTGACAGAATAAATCTATTTCAAATCCTTCCCAGAATTATTAAACTCGGAAAAAAAACACGCTTCAAGTTCTCAGACTATACCACGCGCCGATCAGCTCGCCGCTGCGTACACTGTTGCAATTCCGTCGCAGTTGGTGGTGCCCGAGTTCCGTGTGGCACAGAATTAACACTTTTCAAAAGTCGATATCTCCGAACCTACACGGTCAAGTAGCCATTTTTTTCAAATTAATTCCACAATAGTACTGCATACACGAGTGTTTTTATTTTTAAATCCTAAAATCCGTTTAGAACCCATAATGAAAAATGTGAGCAAAGTCCTACCGGTGTATGTGTTAGGTATAGAGATCGCGTACAAAAAGACCCATATTCAATTGCAATTATCTCATAAACTAAACGGTGAATCGAATTGAAAATTTGGGCATCAGTCCATGAAGGTCATGTCTACATCATACTTAATTTCAGGCAATTCCTAAGATTTGAACAAAAGTACAGAACTACCTTAAGCGGCATTGCAATCTACTAATGATTCGAAAGGGGCTCGCTTATGCGCTTCGCTTAAGCGCCTACAAAATACGGCCCTCCGCGAAAGGAATACCGTAAAACTTCTCTTATACACTGAACACTCAGTTTTTGAAATCATTTTCAAACTACGTAGTTTCTGTTAAATTCGCAACCAGTTAAAAACCAACCCAGTGTATAGTCGGGAAGAACCTACAATTTTTAAAGGATTCAGAACTACCGAGCGCGCAGAAAAAGCACGTGGAAAAAACCATTGACGTTGGTGAAGTTCGAATCCGGGACCTTCGGTATAGCACTCCAAAGTTCAACCGACTATGCTACTACTCGAGAAAATGATAATAATATTCCAAACCGAATTTACTAGATTTTTTTTCTATGTGAATATACATTTTTTCGGTTATTGAAGTTGAAATTTGAAACAAAAAAAATGTTTGAACTCACACAATCTTTGTCAACTTATACGTCATCGAGCAAAATAACGTAGGTCTGGACACTAGAATGGAAAATATCAAGAGCACCGTGGTAAAATATCTGTTTTGTAACTTTAAATTCTACGATACTACGGAGGTCCAGTCTTTCATTGTTGAATATTGGAGAATCTTTTTTTTCGAGGTAGATGCGTCCTATGAAAGTTCAACCCTGAAGTTTCAATAAGTTCCGCGGCATCGTCTAACAGAAAAAATGTCGAAATTTAAGCGATTTAGCACAATTTCTGATGAAAAATCGTTAATTTTGCAGCAGTTAATATCTCTAGCTCAGCGGTTCTTAAACTTTTAAGGCCACGGAACACCCAATCAATCATTTTGATTTTACGGAACCCCATATCAAATGACAAAAAATAAAAGATACTGCAATTAAAAATAAGTAAAAACATTTATTACAAAAGATATTTCAAACAAAGACTAATGAGACGAATGAAACTACTTTACTATTTTATCAATTATTGTTTTAATGTTTGGTTTTATGCCCGATAATTGTATTCGTATATCTGAGGCAGCATCTATTCTAGATCTAAATTTGTTTTTCGTATAGGCATAAGCGGAAAAGCCTACTTCACATTGATACGTTGTTACAAAAGGGTGCAAGGTTAGAATTTCCTTTTTGGCAACCGCAGGATATTTACTTTTAACACTACCTCAAAACTCATTAAGTGGCACGGACTCAAACATGTGTTTTAGTGCGGATGAGCTCTGAACATATATCAATGATTCGTATTCCAGTATGGTTGGCATGGCAGGTTTACTTTTATTGACAAATGGAATTTGTACCCACTCTGATAAACACTTCAGCAGGCTTACTAAATACGCCATCATAATATTCCGAATTTCAGTTGGTAAGTTTAACTCGTTTTCTTTCAGAAAATGAAATAAAAGTGGAAAACAATCAACATTACTATTTTCAACCAAAAAATAATTATTTTTTTTATAGCTAAAATAATCCAATGCTTTAATGACAAAAAGTAACTAATTCACGGAACCCCAGTGACTTTCTCACGGAACCCTTGGCATCCGCGGAACACAGTTTAAAAACTGACATGTTTATAGTAATCATCCTACTGACATAAAAGTATAGCGTTTGCCTGTACATTTTTTTTTTTTCAGGCTAAAATTAATCTCCTGGGGGTTGTATAAGATGCCAAAGCAATATCTATCATTTTTGGAAATTCCGTCTGGCTGAGCAACGTTGACATGAAAATGGCTCAAAGCTTTTTTCCTGACCCTACGTAAGAATAAAGGCTTCCAGAATGTATTTGTACTTTGATTTATGAGACTCCGTCAAGTAGAACCCACGAAAAGCCAATGTTTCTTTTAGAAGCTCTTCAGTAAATACTCAATGTGAACCGATTTCGTTATATTCGATTATTATGTAATTCAATATTAAGTTTTTATTTTTCCACGGCCGTGTGATGATGAGTTTACATTGAACTATAGAAAACGGGTTTCTTTCACCTTCATAGAAAATGTGCTTTTTTCTTTAAATACATAGTAAAGGCATTTTTCATAATGATCTTTAACTCGATAAGGCCCTAAAATTGATTCCTGAAATGCACAACAACCAGATTTCGAAGATACGTGCGAGTAAAACTCTCGCCGAAAGCTCGTTAACAATAGAACTCCAGATAAATTTGTGGTTCTTTACAAGAAATCACTTTATTGCGTTGAAGTTTTCATCGTTGGAATGCACCAAAATTTTTTTTTACCATCAATTCCTCTACTTTCATTATTGTTCTAAACCTTTATTTGTGTAGTTTTGGGTTGTGACGCTCTAAAAAGGATTTCGAAAAAACGTTCAAGCGATTTTTTCGTTAGATATGCCAAGAGAACATTGGGAAATAAAAAAAAATCAATTTCTTCGCATTCTAGAGATGCAAACTTCAACATCATACTGTTTTCAATCATCTCGATGGTAATACAGTAAAACCTCGATTATCCGAAGCCATCCGGACCGGGTATATTTCGGATTGTCGAAAGTTCGGATAATAGAAACGAGTAGTCGTGGGGAGGTGTACATATTGCTTGTGGATTTTTTTTTTTAAAGAACAGGTATTATTAGCGATGTTACGTTAGGCTTGTGTATTTCTAATATATGTTTGGAAGCCAACATAGTATCAATACTTTAAATATCAATATTCAACGACTTTAAGGCTTTTTGTAATCAGAAACTGCTCAATCTTTGGTTATTGTATAGATGCTATGCGTTTTTTAGCCGCCAAATCGCACAGGCGTTTGAGCAAAAGCCGCTGCATAGGGCAACACTCTTCTTGTTTCTCGTACCACTCGAGACCGATCTCGAAGGTCGAAAACGTCTCGGCGTGCAAAATTTTCGTGGTCGGACCTGCAAATTGACGCTCGACCGACGCGTACAAGCTTGTGCACGCTTGTTAGCAAAAATGTAGCTCGAGTCGATAAAAATATACAAAATTTCGTGCCATGATTCGGATTAATCGAATCACCGTTCGGATAACGGAAACTTCGAATGGTAAGAGCTCGGATGATCAAGGTTCTACTGTGTTGTTTTTTTCTGGAAGTCCATGTGGTGGAACTGGCCGAAACTTCGAAGTTGAACTTTCCTCTGACGCATCTGCGTCTGAGAAAAATCAGTAATCTATCTCTGGAAAGAGATGTGACAAAATAAAATAAATATGTCTTCGATCCATCTGGCATTATGAACCCTGATGATTTAAACCCAAAATTGGGCAAGAGTACGATATCCGAGGCGCCAAGATTTGACGATGAATTTAGGGTTATCGAGTCAAAATAAACAAAAGATGAAGAGTGATAAAAGTTAATATTTCGCTTATTTTGCGTTTAAATTAGAATTTTTCGTTAGTTATCGAAAATGAAGTTTTTTTTATTTGAAAATTTCAAGGAACATCAGGCAAGCTAACTTGGGAATATATAGTTTCAACAGTGTCTCAGAAGCCAAAAATGTATTTTAAATACCACTACCATGTTTTCCTCGCTTATAGGTGCAACTAGACAGAGAGTAAAGTAGTACTTTTAATCGCTAGAAGTCCGAATAGGAATTAAAAGTATACGGTTCATCCCCCTTCGGACTTGTAAGGCTCCAAGTTTATGTAAAATATATCGTTTAGTAATTTGGTATAGTAATTATATGAAACAATTCTTATTATAAATAAACAAAGAATGTAAATAAAGAATTATAATCTCGGAATTTATGTTGAAAATCATATAAATACTGCGTTTAGTTTCGTTGGGGCGGCTCCACCCCCTCCGCGCCCGCGAGGGGTCCTGTCCCTTGACCCTGCCAGGGGGTTGTCTGGGGCAGACCCCCCCGCTCCAGTGGCAAACATCTTTCGCGTGCAACAAACCTTCTACGTACATAACATCTTCCCAATAGAGGAGCTCGGAAAAAATGGTGTACTATATTACAGTATAACATCTTGGATCTCAGCCAAATAAGAGAAAAACTTTTTGCCTTTCAGGCAATACTAAACAAATACTTTTTGAAGCTCGCCTGGCCAATTTCCATTATTTGTGATAAAACAAAGATATTGTACCCATGAACCACCAACTATCGTTGAATTTTTGCGTTTTTCCAATTACCGCTAAAAGCGCTCATAATTCCTTAAGGAAGTCGAAACGGCAAATTTTTTATTCTTGAAATTCTCATTATTTTTGTTCAAATATCAAGAATCAATGGTCAAAACTTGGCGCCTCGGATATCCTACTATCCCCCAAAATTGTAATTAGTGTCAATGACACAATAAATTGAAAAAAAATCCTCAGTCAACTTCATTGTCAAGCGTCGCTTGGTCTTGTGAACACTAATTCGCAAGGCTCAGCCTACACAAGCTACTCGGTTGGGCGGCTAATTGTCCAATTTGAGTAAACTAATCACGGAAGTATTATAGTAAGAACCTCAAATACGCCGAGGCAACGCCCAAGATTGCCGAGAACTCCGGCCTCCTCTCTGACCTCTCTGAGAGCGGTCACAGCCGGTTCCTCCTCAGGCTCGACGCCGCCGCCCGGTACGATCCAACTGTCTGGTCTCCTGCTGGACGTGACGAGTAGTACCTGCGTTCCCAAATTCAAGCGTACTTATTAATCCAAAATGCGACGAAAACTTAATACTACGGCATAGAATTAACGCGTTCGGAACGATCCAAGAATCCAAGAGCACAACCGTATTGTACTTGATGGTTGTTAACGAGTGTTGCTTGGGCAACGATTAAAAAAAAATATGGGTTATGAAAAAATATTTAAAAAATGTGTTGAAGCAAATAAAGAGGAGTAATCGAGGTGAAAAAAAAAAGTGCCCTCTGTTGGGCCTACCTCATCCTCGAGGTCGTTCTTTACGCATATGCAGGCGGCACGTCGCCTGTAACCCTCCGAGTCGTAGATACGGGTCGAGTTCGGCTTCTCCTTAACCATGTTACGCCCCTTTTTTTTGAAAATTATAAATCACCGCCCACCGTCACGAAGAAATCTTGAAATATTCGTCAAACGGCCAAATCGGCCATCCTACTTTCCCGCATTAGTCTGAGTCTACTTGCAGCCGACATTATCGACGTTCAAGAAACACACGCGCACAGTCCTCCTTTCCCCTTGCGGTGCTTTAAACCTCGCTAACCTTGCCTCAAATGTCCCATAATACCACTCGTCGCCGGATAATCTTCTTTCTTTGTTTTTTTTTCCGTTTCGGTCGCTCTTTTTGAAAAAAATAAATACTTCGCGTGAAAAGGCGGTCCCGCGTTACGGCCGAGAAAGAGGGATGAAATGTAGCTGTTGCATCGATAAAACACTCGGAGCCCACGAGAGACCGAGCGACGAGGCAAGTCGGTACACTCGAAACCCGCAAAGTAGTTACGAGTTACTACACTTTGCGGAAATATGCGCTTTATAACCTCGAAACTTTCGAAGACTCCACCATGAAGAAAATGTGTGTCTTTCTTTCTCTCTCTCTCTCTCTCTCTCTCGTTGTCGCTTCTTCGTTGTTGGGGGAAGGGGAGGGGGGGGGGGGCAACGCGCAATCGCCGGCGACCGAGCAACCCTGATTTTTCGTGACCCCACCGTGTGTACTCGTGTCTCGCATCCGGTCCGGTAATCGAACCCAGCCCTATCCGACGTCTCGAACTGCGTTCGCGAGCTTCACCACCAGTAAAACGGTTCTCGTATTGGAACGATAGGTGTCGTTGACCTCGAAATGGCCCACCAGAGTTGACATTCAAGTTTTTTTTTATTTTTATTACGTCGAATCGGTTGGCGGTCATTTATGAGTGATTGTTCGATCAATGGTTATTATTGTTGGAAATTTGTCGAAGATATAATTAGGAGTGAAGTTAGCCGAGTGTTTTTAATTTCGACTTTTCAATGACGTAACTATTAACAACGATAGTGCTCCTCTTGAGTTTTCTTTCGAAAAGAATAATTTCGAAAATGTTCGCATTGAAATGCTGCTCAACCACGAACGATTTAACGTCGATTAATAAGCGTCTTCGGCTGTACTTCCGAATAGCTGTTACCTCCGATTAGGCTGAAATTTGGTACAGACTTTCTTTTTGACGATATAAGATAGTGTGTAAAAGGATTTTTGGCGCATCGCAATAGTTTCCTCAGTATCGAATTTTGAAAATGTCGAAATTGCACGCACTCCTAGCCTTAATCTATCTACATGTTTGGCTACTGGAGCCAGTGGTCGGCCGGGGAGGGGAGTCCGGGGAGTGAAACCCCCCGGCGGGCCAAGGGGCAGAGCCCCTTGCGGGGGCGGCGGGAATCCCCCGGGGGGGAGCCCCCTCGTACGATAAAAAAATTGTTTTTCAATGTATTTCTCATATTATCAAAATTTTTCTAGTCAGGTCAGCCACCTCGTCTCATACAGTTCCCTCAAGATAGAAACACACACGTCGACGATGCTTTAAGCTTTCTCTATGAGGAAGTTTGAGCTGGAAGATTGGGGAGGAAGATGGAACTTTGAGCATCGTGTGGACTTCTGAATTTGCAGCCTCTTTTCCATCATTGTTCTGCCAATAGCAGTTGGCCACGTTGGCCACGCCAATAGCAGTTGGCCAATAGCAGCTGGAACAGAATGGACCACGTTGAGGTTGTCTGCTTAGCATTTCTAGCCCTGATAAGGGCTGTTTTAGTGTAAATGTGTATGTGTGTGTGTGTGTGGACCCCACGGCTCGTCAATTCCGCGGTATTTTTATACTCCAAACCACGTGTGTGTATGTGCGTGTGTGTACGTGCGTGCGTGCGTCCTCCCCCACCTCCTTAACATGTTGTTAGAGTAGGGACAGGAGTGGGTGCTACTAGATATAGATATATACGCACGTGTTAATTTTGCAATTTTCAAAATTCGATATTGAGAAAACTATTGCGATGCGCCAAAAATCTTTTTACACGCTATCTTATATCGTCAAAAAGAAGATCTGTACCAAATTTCAGCCAAATCGGAGGTAACAGCTATTCGGAAGTTTATCCGCGTCTTCTATAGTATTAATGAAGAAATGGGTTCTTCGGTGCCGACTAGCTCGGATAATTTGAGTATTCGTGAAAATGTCGGTCACTTTTCATTCGATTTTTTTTTCAGCAAGGGGCTGATCTCACAAAAGTTTTAATTCATGGCACAATATATCACAAGCGAATAAAGACGAAAATCATAGTCGGGTCGCGAAACTACGCGTCGTTTATAACTTTGTTTTTTTTTTCTAATTCGGGATCATCCCGGATATTTTAACTTATCTCATAATCAATTACAAGCGCTTGAAAACAAAAAGTATTAGGACTTGGAATTAATTCGTAGCGTTTTTTTAATGAAAAAAAAAATTATTTTAAATGAAAATTAAAAAAATACATTAATGAAAGTATTGCCCATCGCTTTCTACTACTTTTGACCATCTTTCGGGCAGGGTACGAATACCGTGTCGGAAGAACGCCTCGTCTTTAGATGCAATCCACGAATCGACCCATTTTTGACAATCTTCGTAAGAAGTGAACTTCTGCTCAGACAGGCTATGAGCGATCGAACGAAACAAATGGTAATCAGAAGGAGCGATATCTGGAGAATAGGTCGGGTGGGGTAGGACTTCCCATTTAAGTGTTTCCAGATATGTTTGTAACGGTTTTGCGACGTGCGGACGAGCATTGTCGTGCAGCAAAATGACTTTGTCGTGTCTTTCGGAGTATTCCGGCCGTTTTTCTTTCAATGCACGGCGCAAGCGCATCAATTGCAGTCGGTAGCGATCCCCAGTTATGGTTTCATTCGGTTTCAGCAGTTCATAATAAATCACATCCCTCTGATCCTACCAAATACAGAGCAGGAGCTTAGACCCATGGATATTTGGCTTTGCCATTGATGTTGATGGTTGGCCGGGCTTAACCCATGACTTTTTCCGCTTCGGATTGTCGTAATGGATCCATTTTTCATCACCAGTGACAATTCGATGCAAAAAACCTTTTCTTTTCTCCCGTTAAATTAGCAGTTCACATGTCAAAAGACGCCTCTCAATGTCCCTTGGTTTCAATTCATATGGGACCCAATGTCCTTCCTTCTGGATTATGCCCAAAGTTGATAAGTCAACTCCCAATGATGTAGACAATTCTTGAAGTGTTTGAGATGAGTCTTCATTGAGCAATGCCTCCAACTCATTATCTTCAAATTTTTTCGGCTGGCCAGGTCGCTCCTTGTCATCCAAGTCGAAATCACCAGCTTTAAAACGTGCAAACCACTTCCGACACGTTTGCTCAGCTAGAGCATGTTCACCATACACTTCCACTAAAATACGATGAGCTTCAGCAGCACTTTTATTTCATATTAAAGTAATGAAGTAAAACTCCCCGCAAAAACACTTTATTCGGCACTAATGTTGACATATTCAATAAATTATAAAGTGTTGTTATTTGCGATTCAAAAAGAGGTTATGATACAGCAAATGACATTCAATGACAGCTGTTTCACGATGAATACATTACTGTCGGTAACAACAAAAACTGTACGACCTACGCCATCTCTTGTAAAACGCTACGAATTAATTCCAACACCTAATACAAGTTGAATCGCTAACTCGCCGGTTAATTTTAACTATTATTTTCCAATTGAAAGTTGAACAAACGTACCGCATCTTGCCGGTACAACAGCCATCTTAGTAATTTGAATTGTTGGTCGAAAAATCAACCAATGACGAAGATGGACTAGGTTGGCGTCTCTCTGATGTTCAGGTTTGTGGGTCGTACATATAGGACGGTATTCATAGTCGGTCCTTATTTTTAAGATCATTTAAAGCACGGTCTTCAAACGCCACCTAGATTCATAAACGTCGAATAAGATGATCTCAAGATGTAATACACAAAACCGCTTTAACGAAGATGATCTTGTTCAAGACACAACTTGACTACTTTCATAGTTCAGTCTTATCTAGAATAAACAATATCTTAAGCCTGCAAGGTTTCGTAGTCAACGTCGAATAAGATGATCTCAAGATGTAATACACAAAACCGCCTTAGGGTAGATGATCTTGTTCAAGACACAGCTTGACTAGTTTCATAGTTCCGTTTATCTAGAATAAGGCATATCTTAAGCCTGCAAGGTTTCATAGTCAATTAAGACCGCCTCATATAAAAAAAAAGATTGCAAATGAGATGGACTTCATGAAGAAGAGATGCAAGCCATCTTAAGACGTTCAGAGTGAGGTTATGGACAACACACAATCTTGGAGCACAGGGACTTATAAATATATTGCGTGTTGTGACTACTGATCAATAGATTTATACAGTTAAAAAAAGGATAGCCTCCTACATAGTGTAAGTGAGATAGTAACCCGCTGACGAGGCTGCCGCTAAATACAACATATGCGTTTTAGTATACTTATAGTTCAGTGAACACAGTTAAATATTGGAGGAGTAGGAGCAAGCATGCATTAAACTCAGACAAAATCGACCTTGTATTGAAATGTCGCACTTTGAGGATTTGCTGAATATTTACGACATGGATAATATGGATACAGATAAATCCTCTGACCAAGAAGATGAGCGGGTTCCACGAGCACCAAAACGATATATTCGCTATGCTCAAAATCCATTAGATTTCTATCCTGAGAACGAATTCAAATGACGCTTCCGATTTTCCAAATGGTCACGCCGCATACGGAGCTCTGATTGGTGGATATAATGGCGAGTTTCCAAAAATCATCCGGAAACACCCGAATGCCAGTGTTGCATCAAAACCGTCTTGAAAAGATTAAAAACCCTAAAATAATGGGTTCGAAAAAAATGCGTATTGGCTCATTGTGCCCCACGGGTGGGGTACAATGAGCTAGGTGGGTACAGTGTGTTAAGTGCTGAAAAACGTAGGGTACAACGAGCCGGTTGAAACTCTAATATTTTCCTAACATAGATAACAGACTTCCATACATACCGATAATTTCACAACGGGTATTATTTGCCAATAACATTGGGAGTCGAATTATTGTTCTCAACAACTCGATGGCACATTGTGCTCTACACAATTGCACCACAATATTTGAAGTTTTCCCGGCAAGCGAATTTTTTTTTTCGAGGCTCAAATTAATTTTGTTCTTTTAATAATTCTTCGTGAGCTGCTATTAACTTTCTTTTAGGCCAGCCGAAACTTAATATAAATCACGGACCAACACAAAAAAAATCGGATTTTACAAGCTACAAAACTCCGAGAAATCGCATGTGGTTGACAGTTGCCCGTGACACATTGCGCTTCTTCGGAGCGTCGTCACTTCTTTGTTTCCTCATTGGGAGTTGACTCATTTTGCCCCACCACTCGGCGACACATTGTACCCCGACAGTAAAATATTTGATTATAGACGAAAATAACTATTAATTAAACTACGAATGAAAAAACACAAGTCCCTGAGTGCATCATAAGTAATCTATCTATTAGGTTTCGATTAGGACCGAAAACCGGAGCCGCTACAGAAAGTGTCGTTATATTTTACATGTTCCCAGCGAGCGAAATATTTTTTATCAAATCCTCAAATTAATTTTTAATTTTCAATAATCCTTTGTGAGCTGCTATCGACTTTCTTTTAGGCTTGACGAAACCTAATATACATCGCGGTCCAACACATAACATTTTGGAAATTTAGGAGCTACAGACCTCCGAGAAACGGCACGTGGCTCACTGTACCCCGTGACACATTGTGCCCCACTCTCACCTACTTTTCGTATTTGAAAATAATCTTTTCCAAGACGTAAATCATGTTTGGGGACGTTATAGTGTTGAAAACTCTAACCGTACGGATTTCTTTCATTGCAAATAGGAGCACATGGTCTTGCAATATATTTCTGTACATTGTAGCGACCATATTGCGTTTTGAATTTCTACCAGCGGACCAACGCCATTGTCAGAAAATGCTCCCCAAACTTTAATGTCCCCGCCACCGTGTTTTACGGTAGGAATTTGATACATTACGTTGAATCTGGTACCTGTTGGACGTCTTACGTACTTCCGAATAATAAAAATTTGGATTCATCGAAAAAAGCACTTTTCGCTAATCTGATGCTGTCCAATGCTGATATTTTTTATCAAAATTCAATCTGGCCTTTTGATTATTTTTGCTGATGAGTGATTTTTTTTACACGAATGCGTTCAATCAATTCTAGCCTTCAGACGTCGAGATAACGTACTCTGGCTAATGTCGGCACGATGTTCACTACGTAATTCTCTCGGAATGCCTGCTGCCGGTTTTCGGGGATCTATAACGCACTTCCGTTTTTTTTTTTTTGTTAACGTATTTCGTAGTTTTTCGCGGTTGCCATTTCGACTTTTGTCACACAACAAATTTGATAATTCATATTTACAAATAATATGATTGATCGTACTTTTTCCAATGGATAAAATAGTCGCAATATCGCGAGAACTCTTTTCTTTTGAAGAACATTTTAACGGACTTTAATATTCGTCCGTTTCGCCATCGTGGCAGAATTAATACTGATTTTTCATTGTCATGCATGTTTTGAAACTAGTACGAAAGAAAATGCAAACAAACTTTGCGTACGAAGCCAGGCGGCACAACGGCCCGATAATACTTTTGCACACCGACGAAACTCGTTCGACACTGTACACAAATAATACGCTATATACAAAAAATAGTATATCACGCTATTATTCATATCATAGCTCTCATAAAAATTTGAAATGATTAACTAGTTCAGGAATTAAACATTTTATTATTTTACTCAAAAAAATAGAGTGGCCCGAAACTTTTGCACATATATATTTTTGCAGTGTTCCAACGTATACTCTTTTATGAGTTTTTACGTATTACCCTTCCCAATTGAATCCTTTTTCCTATCACTCCCTACCCGCACTTCGCTAATCTAACCTAACTTCCGTTGCGTCCACAGCCGTATTAAGCTACACTATACCGCATTTGCCGAGGGTACGGGGAAACTGTGGAAAACCCGTGCCGGTATAGACAGCCTTGACCTTTTGCACATATATATAAATATATAATTCGCCAATGCGGCCAATATAGATAGTACACTATCAATACACATAACATCTTTATTATGATACCACAACTAATAAAATTATGATGATGCCAACAAACAAGCATAGAGGTACGTATGAAAAATATAACTATTTGGCACTACATAAAAATATTATTAACAAATGAAAAAAATGTCTCACTATACGTTTATTTAAGAAGAACAAGAGCACTTTTTTAAATCTATTTAGTAATAATATTTTAAGGAAATTATTATTTTTTGATACAAACTGTATTTTTACATAATTAAGTACTTAAGTTAAAAAGTTCCTATTTTAATTAGAAGTAATTCCCCTCTTGAAACAAGTACATATTTTCGAAATCACATAATTCACACGAAAATAAAAGGGCAAGTGCAGAGATGCGTAGTCACGCAGCCACAGAAGAATATTTCTACGTGATAAATAGCGCCACGTACATGTCAGACGTAGAGTTAAGAAATCCGGATAAAAGAGGATTTTTATTTCGCTAATTATTATTGTTAATTATATACATGCTCAGTAATTATGGAGTGGGCATTTATCGTGTGTTTGTTTGTGTTTTTTTACCACCCCGATTACTTTTCCATTAGGATCCGAATATTCGTGGTGCCAAAGAATTTCGTTGCTCCGAAAATGTTTTTCGCAAACTGCTGCTCCAGCTTTCACGGAGACGTCCTCTCGCCTCACAGCACTTTTCCACAGTTTTTCACTGTCGACATTCTTCGGAATAGTAAAAAAGTGCACTTTTTCCGGGTTTGACGTGTGCCCTGAGGTACAGCCCGGTATGATGCACTTCGGCATATTAATCCTAAACATTGTTCACAGTTCTCGCGGTCTGCGTAATAAGTTAAATTTGAAAATAAGAGATCACTCTCTTGAAAAGTTTTTTATTTACAGACACTCCATATAAAAAATATCCTCACAAAAATATCTTAAATAAATCGTGTTTACGAGTTAGAGCGCGCATGTGTGAAGAAAGCCATTCAGACGACTACTGACGCTACGAACCGACCTATAGTGGAATTAAATAACCCGGATAAAACGCGAAACATTTATCGCAATAGGAATAGTATCCAATGCATGGGGGTGACACTTCTCGAATATCGTGTCCCCCTTATTGACCCTCTCCACGAGGGGCGCTAGTAGTCATTGCGTGACCCCCACTCCAGTCGCGCAGTGTCTGCCTTCGACGCGTGTGGATTAATGCATATGCTTGTGCGTCCGATGTCTTTTTCCTAATTACAGATCTTCTGATTCACGGAGTACATTGAAAAAATGTGACTTTTCCTTGTTTGATTTATAATCCGACGTGCAGCCAAGAACTATGCACGCAGGTATTGTTAAATATAAAAACCAAAACCACGGAAATGTTTTTTATTTAATCACTTTGATGACGAATCACTACACTACTCTTTTTTTCGCACCAAACTGCAGAAAACGTTCTAAAAATTCGACACTTTTAAATAAAAAATCGAGAAAACTGTTAAAACCAAAGAAAATGCCAAGGTTGCTGACGTTTGAATGACGCGGCGAGACGTTTTGCGGAGTGGGGGTAACGCGGATGACTACTAGCGCCCCATGGTGGGATGCTATCCGTGGCGTCAATAACAGGGACATCGATTGTTAAGGGAATATATACGAGTGTCACCGCCCTGATCCAGTGTCAGGGGCTGGTTGTGGCCAGGGGGCTGGCACGGCTTATCCCCTACTGTGTATAAAAATGCAATGCTTTTTGACCGCTTATTTTAGTTCCACCTGTGGCGCTAGTAGTTACCTTACAATATTCTTATTGCGCAGGCGCGAGGCCCGCACGACGTACAAAACCACCATTTTGGCTTTTGGAGGTTAAACCGCGATGCGGAATTGATGACATTGTTCGTAACCTCGCACTAATGCCGTGTATCGTGCCCGGTTGTACCTCAGGATACCCGCAAAATATTGAAAAGGTGCATTGTTTCAACGTACCAGCCGATACTGCCTTTTAAAGACTATGGAAAGAGGCTATAAATAATGGCAATGTGAAAGCTGGACGAGTATACAAAAATCAGTATGTCAGTACACAACCATGGAGATACATATGGACAATATAATTATTTATTGCCAAATAATCGGTTCTTGAAAATATTATTAGTGAATAAGTTTTCAAACGTGTTTCAGTTCTCGTTATATGAGCATATGATGAAAGCTGGAGCTCTATTTTTAAATTGAGTTATGACCTTTTGAGAAATTTATAATTTGGTACCAAATAGTTTCGTTATCATATTTATCTTCATGATTGTTTGTTGTCGCGATCATTAGTCAATAGACTAATGGTCAATCGAGAATTAATGAATAATAGATAAATTAATAAAACAATAATGGTAGCATAATAAATGGTGTGTGTATATATTTATACCATATAACACCATCAATGTATATGATGGTGTTGTATGGGTATTGCTCGATTATATGTGTGCGCGTGTATATATACATAGCTCTTGCGCGCGCATCAGCTTTGTAAGGGTACAACTAGCGCTGCAAGTGGCAGAGTAGGAGACTAAAAAAAGTGGTCATTTTGCATAGCAAAAATATCAATCAGTGCCAGCCCCCTGGTTGTGGCTATGCGGAAGTAAGACCGAGACAGAGATCCCTTCCCCGCAACCACCGTTCCTCGTCGTGCGGGTAATCCCACCGCAGCGACTCTAGCGGCCACTACGCATTTTAAAATGTCTTCAGTAAGCGACCTACCCCCACCACGAAAAAACGCCGGAGTTTCCAGGCCTGTATGCAAGACCGTGGTGTAGAGCACGGTCTTACATACAGGTCTGGAAACTGTAATGCTGGCAGCCGCTATCAGGTGCGTCAGTTAGTGTGACAAATTTCGGTCCTAGCGCCGCCACTAGTTGTCGCTGCGGTTTTAAAACTCCGACATACATAACCTCAATACGGCGAACAACGGAGTGAGCGGTTGAAAACGTGTGTCGCTGAGTCGATGGTAACTGTTTTTTCTGCGTTTTGGACACAGTACGTTTTCGATAAATTGAAAGCTTATTCTTTTAAAATGGTGAAGTGGTGCGCCGTACGGAATTGTCAATGTATATGTTTAAATGTTTGTGTATATTAATACTTACCTGCCTGTATACAACTGGAATACTTACAAAAGTAATATAAAAAATACTGGATGCAGAGAAGGTACGAATATCAAAAGATGGATTTATATATTCATACTTACCTGCGTTTAAACAGCTGGCATACCTGCAAATAAAAGAAAATAAACGTTATACTATGAAAAAAGAACGGGTTTTTTGTATTTATTTATTTATTTATTTTACCATGATGTTTTCGTGAAATTTCTGTGAACTTATTTATACTTACCATGATGGAATACGTGAAAACAAACAAAAATCAAAAATATAATAAAGATTTTTTTTCGTGGTTACTTACCTTGGTACGTTTAATACGTTCGAGGAATAAAAGTTGGTTAAAAGAGATATGCTACCGTTGACAAGCAAAACACTTGCAGCAATAAAAAAAAAACATGAAGGGGCAACACAACAAAATTTGAAAGGATTCTTTCTGCTTACCTCGATATGAAAAAAAATGCACGTACCAAAATAAAAGATATCAGAGAATTTTTTGCATTTGTATTTTTATTAAATTGCATAAAAAATACGGGAATGAGGGATGGAAGAAAAAAAATTGCGACAAGTAGCTTTGAAAGTTCACATGCAATGTGACAGCTTCAAAATCGTATGTATATGCTTATCACGCTCGCTTGGATTTACAAAGTTTGTTTGATTACGATCAGGATCATATTTTTTTTATTGTATTAATCGAAACTGACAGGACTAGGGCCTTTTCCTGGCCGTTTTAAAAGTGTTTCGAACTCAAATATCCGCGTAACGAACATGAAGGTGGGACAGAGATAGAGAGATAGAAGCATGGCCGACGAGTGCTGTCTCTGTCTGACCCCCCGGCCGCGCCGCAGCGAGTATTTTGATCGCAACGAGACTAGTGGCGACTAGTGAACTACCAACTCTCTTCAATAAGCTACCTACCCCTTCCACTGGAGTTTCCAGACCTGTATGTAAGACCGTGGTGTAGAGCGTTGTTAGTTAGTCTATGCGGCCTATGCCGGCACGGCGCATGTGCGCCCTGAACCCGCCGTGATCGCAGTCGCCACCACCGAAAAAGTAATATATCAAGACGTCGCAGATGCGGAGGTAGTGACGAGGCCTGACATTTCTCTTCCAAGATGCTCAGTTTCCATTAGTTACCACGGACAAGCATTGATGCCGCATTATGCGAGTGTAGGTGTACTTTGGTGTTCAGCTAGCCAGAAAACTCACCGCCCGAACCAGCGGTTGCGCTGGTGGCAAGCCGTGAAGGGGGTGGGCGGGGGGCGACTGACTGTGTGAGAAGTGCGCAAGCGCCGAATCAGTATATTTGACGTTGGAATCTCAGCGAAAGCGCGAGGAAGAAATGTCAATGGGCGGTCATAGAGTAAAATGGCGGATTCTGCATCCGAAGTACGGCACTCGTCAATTAACGAGGACGGTATGAATATATCCGTGACAGTGGTTAATAACGGGCGTGTGCCACAGCACTCGATAAATACACAAAATCCCACGAGTCAAGGACCTCGGTGCGTCACGATATACAAGACTGAAACTGGTTTTGGGTTCAATGTACGGGGACAGGTCAGCGAAGGTGGACAACTTAGGAGTATAAATGGTGAATTGTACGCACCCCTTCAACATGTCAGTGCTGTTTTGCCACATGGCGCTGCTGAAAAGGCTGGAGTCCGTAAGGGTGACCGCATTCTTGAAGTGTAAGCGTTTTACGTGTTTATACCTATTACCCGTCTTTTGTTTCTCGTCGGCATTTGTATAAACTTACTACTTTCAACTGTTTATGTATTAAGAGATTGCTTCGTATACAATGTTGTACTCACACGTACTCGTCTATACTTCGGTGTCACGTATTTATAACTATATGCAGACACGACATGCACCATATTCCATAGCAACTGTTGTATAGTTGTCAATGAATTGGTTCTTGATAGTCGAAATGTCAAAGCTTCGAAATCCTGTGTGTAAACTTAAGGTATTCCTTTAACGAAACTGAATATTCAACAATTAACTGTTTTTCGTTTACAATTAAGTAAAAATACATCCTAGTATACTGGTAAAATTGCAAGCCATGTTATCAAACTTTCAACAAAAAATTATGACTTTAAAAATCGTTTCTTTTATACGGTACTTTATGGAGATGTCGTGCTGGGCGCATTTTTGTCTAATAATTTATACGCTAAATAACTCTAGATGTCTGATATAAACTGCTCTAAGCATGTAACAAAATTCGCAAGATTTTATAACGACCATAAAAACAAAGGATCACTGAATGTTTAAAGGGCGGAAGTACGATATCTGAGGTGCCAAGATTTGACGGTAAATTTAGGGTCATCGAGTCAAAATAAACAAAATATGAAGAGTAGTAAAAGTTAATATTTTGCTTATTTTGCGTTAAAATGATAATTTTTCATTAGTCATAAAAAATGACGTTTATTTCGAATTTGAAAATTTCAAGGAACATCAGTCAAGGTAACTTGGAAATATATAGTTTCAACAGTGTCTCAGAAGCCCAAAATGTATTTTAAATACCACTACCATGTTTTCCTCGCTTATATGTGCGACTTGACAGAGAATAAAGTAGCGCTTTCAATCGTTAGAAGTCCGAAGAGGGATTAAAAGTATACGGTTCATCCTTCTTCGGACTTATAAGGCTCCAAGCTTATGTAAAATATATCATTTAGTAATTTGGTGTAGTAATTATATGGAACAATTCTTATAAACAAAGAATATAAATAAATAAAGCATTATAATCTTGGAATTTATGTTGAAAATCATATAAATACTGCGTTTAGTGTCCTTGTGGAAGACTCCACCCTCTCCACCCCACAAAGGAGCCCTGTCCCTTAACCCTGCGAGGGTGGTTGTACCCCTTGGATTCCCTGTGCTCCAGTGGTAAACACCTTTCGCATGGGACACACCTACGTACATAGCATCTTCCTAATAGAGAAGCTCGAAAAAAATGGTGTACTACATTAAAGTATAACTTCTTGAATCTTAGCTAAATAAAAAAAAACTTTTTGTCCTTCAGGCAATACTAAATAAATACCTTTTGAAGCTCGACGGTCAATTTCCATTATTTGTGATAAAATAAAGGTATTGTACCCATGAGCCAACAACTATCGTTGAATTTTGGCGTTTTTCCAATTACCGCTACAAGCGTCCATAATTCCTTAAGGAAGCCGAAACAGCAAATTTTTTATTCTTGAAATTCTCATTATTTTTGTTCAAATATCAAGAATCAACGGTCAAAACTTGGCGCCTCGGATATCGTACTATCCCCGTTTAAAGTAAATATTGATGATAAATTTTACAAAAATGTGGCAGCAGAAGACTTTTCAGAGAAAGTGTCAAAATGACTAAATCTACAAAATGTACGGGAAGTTTTTTATTCTACTTCATCGTTGGGTTTATAAGGATTTTGTAGGGGTATAAGCCAAGAGATCATTAATAATCCGCATGGGCTTGTATATTTGGTATAGTGCCTGGCAACCTTCGTTCAAGGTGTAACAGGGTGTCTAACAATCTGAAAAGTCATGAAATTACACTTGACCCTGAAAAAGTCATGAAATTTCATGAAAAATTATCAGACTACGTGATTTTTTTAAAGATCTTTGCAGCGCTTATTATCATGACCGATTTTTGTATTAATTTATACAAAATAATTGCAAATTTTCACGGGTTTGTGACAATCTACGGTGTTAGAAAAAAAAACTATTCGTTTTCTGAAGATATTAGTTTTTCTTTGTTATTTTCGTAAAACGACGATTATATTATTCAAAGTTCCTAAATGTATGTAATATTTTTCCACATGTTTCCAAAATATGTTTCTTTACAGCAAACTTGAAATGATGTTTGTCTTACAATTTTTACTACACATGGAATTGTACAGTTTGGTGACTTTTCATTTATTTCATATACTTTTTATTGGCATACAACACACATCTGTTTTAAAGAGCAGAATATAAATATAAAAATTTAGAAAATTGATTGCACTGAAGAATTATAAACTATACTTTTATACCAGAAAGTCATACTAAAAGTCATGTAAAAAGTGATGTTAGGAATAATTTTGGACCTACTTTCCAAATTACAGTCGAACCTTGATATAACGAATCTCTAGGGAAGAGCAAAAAAGATCGTTATATCGAGTTTTCGTTATATTAAGGTTTCGTTATATCGAGATCAACTTCCGAAAAATTCATTACATCGAGGTTTTAATAAAACGAACAAATAAAAATTGCTCTCATTTAAACCTTTCGTTCTTTAAAAAAATATATCGGTACTATAAATATAAGAATATTTTTTAAAGAAAGAAAAGTTTAAATTAGAGCAATTTTTACAAGTAATCTGCAATTAGAGCATAATGTATATAACATATTATTTTTAAATGCGGATTATTTTAAAATTAAATAAATATTTTGTTTAGTTTTAAAAGTTTGCAAGTGTAGACAGGTTCCGTAGAACCAGATAGGGGGAGAAGGGAACGAAGAGAAAGGAAGGGAGTTTGTTTACCGAATGCTTTGTTATAGAAAGGTTTTGTTCACAAAAATTCCTTGTAAAGGGAGAAGGTAAGGGGAGAAAACCCTTTAGACGCCCGAAAATGAGCCATTTTTTGTGATTTTTTTTTAGGGTGATGAAGTAATCGCATCATTTTAAAATTTTTATGTGCTTTTATTATAGGTTTAAAGAGCTCAAAAACATTTTTTTTACAAAAGAAAATGGCGACGTTATAGCCTTTTCCCCCAGGCGTCTTTCCTGTGCCATCAAAAAATGCTGCATTTTTCACATTTTTCCTGTTTATCCGAAACAGAAAACAAAAATATTTTTCAATTACTGACACATGTAGGGGAAGAATAAACCTATAAACTTATAAAAGAAGTATAAAATTGAAAATTACGCAGGCTTTTTAACAAAAAGTTCAAATTTTCCACCATTTTTTCGACAGTTTTAACCCCAAACAAATTATTATATTTATAATACCCGATATCCTTCGAACTTTAGGTTTATCCTTCCGGTCATATCATAGACAGAAACCTCTTAAAACTTCAGCGAGATCGATCAATAACTTTTTGAGCTACAATGTGAGCAGTTTTTGAAAATGTAGTTTCGAGATAATCGCGTTTAAGGTAGGATGTGCACGAACCTCCTTATTAGAAAAAAAAATTGATTTTTTTTGTATGCTGTAGTATAGACATACAGAATGACGGCTGCGATAACTCAGCATGCCTTACCGGCTAGATACAATAGTAATTAATTCACGAAATCAACGCATTTAACCCATACCATATAGGGAATCCGTGCGGATCGAGTTTTGAGACGAAAATAATAGTAGTTCGCGAATAGATACGAGCTATGCGAAAAGTGACAAATAACAAGAAAACTGTCGCGGTCACGTATGTTGCATACAAAATATAGGTTACGGGATATTTCGAGCAGATATTATCGATTGAATCGACTAATTTTTGCGTTCGCTAGCGGTGTCTGCCATGGCGGGAGAGATGGCGTACATTTGGCAAAACCGTATACCGTCAGCTGTGTTCGTCGTATCCGGGAGGCCGAATCGAGCCGGTGAATTTGAATGCAACGACAAAAGTTGTAGATTCTTTACGCAAGAAATTTGCTCATTAATGATAAATAATTATGGATTGAATATTATATAATGAAGTTTTTATCATTCTTTTTTATCTTCGCGGGGCGTTTTTTTTTACTCCGTATTGTATGTAAGACCGAAGTTACATACGCACATTGCACACACACTACACACATGCTTACACACACGGACGGCATAACAAACTTTTGACATTGATCGGAAGCGGCTGAGGACAGCGTTGCCACGAATATTGCCAGAATTATGAAATAGCGGACGGTGAGACAACTCAAGTCAAATCTGATTGCTATTTTAATACTTTACTTTTCATAATATAATGCACACAGTTATCACATATACTTCTCAAATAATTATTTTCCATATCATATTTATTATTGTACCTAAATGTATTATATTTTGCATTGTTCAGATTCGAAAATTGATAGATATTCTGTTGACTAGTCAATCCGCTAGAACTACCTTAAAGTTCTAATACGATGAAACTGTAAATTTTAGTGACTTACCGATGAATCATCGATTTCAGGCCCATACACTAACCCTTCCACTTCCTCGAAAAGCTGATTTTCTTCCATTTGCTGCTGTTTTCGGGCTGTACGAGCTGCTTTTGTCGAGGAAAGGCTCATCCGGTTCTGCCTCTCCATCCGTGCCTCGTCGGAGTTTTCGGCGAAAACTCTGGCGTACGTCACAACAATTATGTCCAGCGCATTCATAATTTTCGATTTCAACGATTTAGAACCCAGAATGGAGGTGTTTTGGAGCTAATCGCCAAACTGTTGCGTTGAAACTCTCGTTCGCGTTTTGGGTATGGCTACCCAAGCATCTTTCGAGTAAATCTTGCCTCGACAAATCTTTCTAAATTGGTAAGCGATGCTGCTTCATCTCTTCATCAAGTAACGGAGTAACATCTTCAAGCGCTCTCCACTATGAGCTATAACTCCGTAAATATTTCATATTTCGATTTTTCGTTTTAACAGTATCTTCTTAATATATCATAGTTTCGAAATATGTAAAAAAAATCGATTTTTTTTTAATTCTAAAGAGTTTTCTCCCCTTAAGGGCCCTGAAAATAAATTTGTTATATTTATAGTTTTTCTTCGTTGTATCAAGGTTTCGGATGTCTATCAGAAGGGAATGGACATATCGTCATTATATCGAGAATTTCGTTACATCGAGGTTCGACTGTATTTGATTATAGCTCTCATTGTTGTTTCGATTAAATCCACCAAGACATATTCGAAACATTTTGAGGTAGAGCACTGGGGTTGGGTTTATAGATGGCGAGCTTATAATTGCCAGACGCATGCTGGAAACACCAAGACTTTGTTCTAGTTGTGTCGGGGGAGAGGGGTATACAGTTCGGAAGCTTATAACTTTGTCAGTTTGCACCAAATTGACTTTAAAATCTTAGAGTACGTTTTGGAGACGTTGTAAGAGGTGGTTGCTTCAAAGCCCTCTATTTGACTATAGGTGTCTCAAGGCGTTTGATACTTCAGTTCGGGTAGATGTCGCTTATGTCACCTTAAGGGGGGAATACATGTAGACGACGAAAAATTGCCAATTCTTGATCATTTTTTTCTTTTTAAAGAGAGATAACTTTTCCATTTATTAAAGTTTAGGTGCAATTTATTACATAATTGAATAGTTCAAATAAATTTTTTCATTACAAAAGTATTGCAAAAAATGGCGACGTTATGGCGATGTCTTTCAGGAGGGTTTCGGCGGCAGTTGTCCGTTTGTGGGAAATCCAACGACTTCGATATTGATGTGAAAAATATGAGCCACGAATTTGTAGTATTTTAACATCCAAATGCTGAACGTATACCTAAGAAACATTTAAAAAGTTGAAAATTAAAAAAATGGGACACTTTAGAAGTAAAAATTAAACATTTACACAACATTTTCGTTCTTTTTTGCAATCAAAAATTACTTTTCAAGTTGACTTTCTTACACAAGTAGGTATACGTTTAAGGCAATATTGTTATTGAGTTGTGTGTACAATTTTAGCACGATCGATCAACTCGTGTTAAACTTATGTTTCCCACAAACTTAAAAAATGTGGCCAAAACCTCCCTGGATGACCCTGTCATAATGTCGCCATTGTGCAATACTTTATAATGAAAAATATAATTTAAACAGTTTAATTACGTAATAAATTGGACTTAAAGTTTTATAAATGCAAAAAGTTTTGTTCTTGTCCAAAAAAAAGTATCAAAATTGGTTATTTCTTCGTCGTCTACATGTATTTCCCCCCTTAAAGGGTGGCCCTGTTTCACTAATTTTCAGCCAAAAGACACTATATTCAGTTGAGACATGTGCTTCGCACGAGCAAGTGAAAAATGAACCGTAACAAGTTGTTTTTCCGATGTGTAGGATCAGAGTGGAATCAGTGGCTTATTTTTTTAAGATCTATAGCTACCTAACCGTTCACACAATCTAAATGAAACCTTGACTAAACCTGAGGTATGTTCAATGGCTTCATTTTGTTAAGACACTGAACGGCCTAACTCAATAGATACTGAGATAATAACCATTTTTAAAAAATTGGATTTGATCCACTGTGTACTTGGGGGTGTACACAGTGAAACATGCCTAATTACACAGTGGATCAAGCAACACTTGAAGAAAATTAACCTGATCCACTGTACAATTGTAAGTAATGGAGTGCTTTTCTCTATACAATGGGGAGTATTGTACAGTGAACTATTTAAAAATTAATTTGAAAAACAGCATATTATGACATCAATCACAATCGTTTATTCATTATTAATCAACAATGAGTACCTACCTAAGGAGGTAGTACCGGTACCTATCTAAATCACAACGCGAAAATATTCATATTATTACTTATCTAATTATTATCTTGTGTTATTATTGAGCCATTGAAGTACCGACCCTCTCTATTTTTCGGAAGCGGGTACTGAAAAGTTCTATTTTTGATAGGTTAACAAACACAATGCTCAAATACCGCAATATAGCTGTATATTGCGGGAAAACAATGGCTTCGAACATAATTGCGATAGGTAAAGAATAAAAAAAAACATCAAACCTCACCTGGTTTTTCAACCTTTGATACCAACAATTATATAAAATCACCTCCCACAACGGAATTGTGCGGAAGCGACTCGCAGACAGGTTTAGACCTGTTGGCGTCCGATGGCGGTTCTAGTGTGAAAGAGACGCACATATACAGGGTGTCCCAGGACGGAATGTCATCCCTGAAATGGGGGGTTGGGGGTGAAATTCTGAGTCGATTGATATAAGCATGTATGGTTCCCAGATCAACCCCTGAATTATTATTAATTTTCAAAGACGGGCCAATCGGGCGCGCCCGATGAGCGGGCTTACGTCAGTGTGCGATACGCGCGTGTAGTGGTGCTTGGCGGAGCGGTGCTCCTACCGTGCTCCGCCAGGCACCACTACCATTTCACCCCCAACCTCCCCTTTCAGGGATGACATTGCGTCCTGGGACACCCTGTATACACTGCTGGCTAAAAGTTTGGATGAATTAGTCGAAATTTCTTACCGCACTTAAAGTTCGATAGCGCACTCAAAAATAAAGATAATTAAATTTCTCAAACGGCATTTTAAAGAGGACAAATTTACCTTTATTTTGCTTTTTTTTATAGAAAATTCTTTACGATTTTTTTTTCGACCTGGTACGGACTTTTGAATGTGGCCATTTTTCGGCTGTTTTTCGGCGGTCGAAAATTAACTGCAAAGTTTGTGGAATTTTTTTTTCCTCGGTTTTTCTATGGTAAACTTAAAAAGGATATTAAAACCACCTACATTTATGTTTTTTTAGAAAGTCTCGTACGATTTTTTTTCGCCCCAGAATTGCATTTTTAGCTAAAAAAAGCCATGTTTTAGAAAAAAAAGGCGTCATCCAAAAATTATAGGGTTGCAGAGGAAATGTGAAGAGGGTGAAAAGTTGCATCGGTTCACACTGGAGTGGCTTGAATTTTTTCTTGACATTTTTTTTGTACCATTTCTATTGGAACTATGTTGAGCGGAGAGGCTCCACTTGGGAATTATGGGGTCTTGAACAATATATTAAGAAAGGAAATTTGTTTACATTTTTATTTTTAATTAACTACAATTTTTTTAGATTTTTTTTTATTTTTGAAAATTAAAATGAAAACATGAAAATGATTCATACAAAATTTCGTCAATATACCTTAATATTTATACTTTTGAATAAAATAGTTTGTGACATAATAAATCCCAAAATTCAGGTATTTTTTTCCGCCGTCTACTCGGGTGTGCTTCCTTAATGCAACCACCTTATACTTCAAGCGCATATAATGAACCGATTTGTGAAGGTTACTACTAGGCATGATCCATCAGTCCCATTATTAGTGTTACCATTCCGCGAATTTTAATATCGCGATATTTTCCAAGTGGGTTTTCATAGGAAATATGATACTCTACAATAAAGTTCGTTGAGCCATGTCCGTAAATTCAACCGTTTCAGCGGTATCATTATTTCAAGTGAATATTGTATGAAAATATCTATTCAAACGGCTGTAACGCCTAAGCTATTAGATATATCGAAAAAATTCAAATGAGAACTTTGTAGAGAAAGTAATTTGCTACAAAAAAGTCATATAAGCCGAGCCCGTAAATTCAACTCTTTTTCAGCTATAGGTGGATGAAGTAAAATAAATAGATTTTTTTTTTGTTTTATTGATTTATTTGCATAGGGAATTCTTTGTGACATTTGTTGAATGGTTTTTCTGATGATTTTTTACTAGCTGCGAAAGATATTGACGTAGTTCTTCATTTTCCGTCAACAACCACTGTATTTAGTCGCCAACGCTACTGCACGTTCTGCGGTATCATTAACGACGTGCAAATTGCGCAGTGTATCTACCCAGCGTACAATGTACGCTGCGTATCTTTTGCAGCTAGTAAAAAATCATCAGAAAAACCATTCAACAAATGTCACAAAGAATTCCCTATGCAAATAAATCAATAAAACAAAAAAAAATCTATTTATTTTACTTCATCCACCTATAGCTGAGAAAGAGTTGAATTTACGGGCTCGGCTTATAAGACTTTTTTGTAGCAAATTACTTTCTCTACAAAGTTCTCATTCGAATTTTTTCGATATATCTAATAGCTTAGGCGTTACAGCCGTTTGAATAGATATTTTCATACAATATTCACTTGAAATAATGATACCGCTGAAACGGTTGAATTTACGGACATGGCTCAATGAACTTTATTGTAGAGTATCATATTTCCTATGAGAACCCACTTGGAAAATATCGCGATATTAAAATTCGCGGAATGGTAACACTAATAATGAGAAAAACATTTTTTTCAATGTTAATCAAATGGGAAACCTTCAATTTTGATTCGCGACCTCTAAATATTTTTTGACAACACCCCCCTTTCACGAAACTTCGTTTTTGGGTACCAACTAAAGGTTTTCGGGCACGATGGGTAAAAAAAAAGTTGCCCTGAAACGAATCACCCTAATATATATACATATATATATATATACTTTTAACCTATATACATACATACTTTTAACCCAATAATGCTTTATACAAAAGTGAACTATTTTGAGATATTGTTTTATTAATATTTTTTTAAAGTGAGGGTTCGGCAACTTAAAAAATTAATTGAAAAAAAACGTTTGTATGGAATCAAACTTTTAAATTATTTGTAGTTTTAAGATACAGTAACAAAAAATTATTAAAAATGAAATAAGAATGATCTGCAAACATTTTTGCATTAGGGATCCAAAAGTCTGCAAGTCTAATAATTTTCTTAATTTTCTTCGACAGAAACGTAGGTTTTATTTTAAAAATCACAAAATTACTTAAACTGCAGATCATTGAAAAAACAATTACACATTATTAGCTATCCAAAGAGGATTCCATATAGCAGTTTTCTTTAATTAAAACCAATACATTTTATATTTCTATGTAAAAGACAAAAATATCGCTTTTCACATAGCGTGAGCTCTCATAACATGTCGATGGTCCCGAGCGGGTCTATCTTATCTCGCTCAGACCTTTACGCAGTAGCGTAATTGAAAGGGTCCCAGATATACTAGCGTAACTCTCGCGTCCTCCGCGAAGTATCGTATCTCGGCAGACCCTGTTCATTCTAACGCATCTCCGGGCGCGCGTGAGATCCATCGTATCTCCCGCAGCCTTAGAACGGAGTATCGTAACTCGCAGACTGCGATATGCTCTATTGTATCTCAGATGCACCAAAACGTTTCATCGTATCTACGAATCGCAAGTTTTCAGTAAACGCGGTTTGAAAGTTTCGCGTTCTCAAAAATAAAATGTCACTGAATCATCACAACATTTATGTCTAAATATTGCGCATTATACGCAGAATATTTTTTAGACATGAAAAGCGTTGTGAAAATAGAAACATAATATACTATTATAATATTCATCATATATTTCGGTCGAAAGGTCTTTGGTAGGCCTTCCCCCTGACAGCCGTCATGCTTCGACGAAAGGTCTTTCATTCAAATTATTAGCACATGTATGTGTGCTAATCATTTGTACGGAACTGTATGAAAAATAGCTGCTTGTAGAGATATACCTAATGCATATTTTTTTCTAATGAAATTGTTTCATACTATGTAAAGTTTTCGGAATAAAATTTAGAAATAAAATATCTTGTAAATGGTAATCAATTTTTGTTTCAAATAAAATCGCGAAATCTCAGTCAATTTTCAAACGAATAGATATAGTGATAACCGTAATGCAATTCTTGTGTCGCCCAATCTCAAAAGGTGTTAATAATATCATTACGATTATTATTTTTCTATATTTCATGATTAATTAATTATCTGTTTAAATCAATGAATTATTATATTATTTCCATTCACGTCATAATAATAACATACTTATAACTGTTATCGTTACATAACTTATTCTTTCATTGTAAGTCGTCGAGATTTTCAACGACTTACGATAGAGTAGAAACTAGAATGGAACTTTCAGAGCGCGGGGGGATACGATATCTTGTTTTACTTTAATTAATTACAGCACAAAAAATTATCAAAATGATTTAAAATTTTGTCTGGGCATTCTTCAAGCTCGAACGAACTTAGTAGTGATGTTTTTAAAAAATCACCAAATTTCGACTTACGATGAAACGTTTTGGTGCATCTCAGATACGATAGAGCATATCGCAGTCGGCGAGTTACGATACTCCGTTCTAAGGCTGCGGGAGATACGATGGATCTCACGCGCGCCCGGAGATGCGTTAGAATGAACAGGGTCTGCCGAGATACGATACTTCGCGGAGGACGCGAGAGTTACACTAGTACATCTGGGACCCTTTCAATTACGCTACTGCGTAAAGGTCCGACCGAGATAAGATAGACCCCCTCGGGACCATCGATGTAATGTTTTATGCTGAACTGTTGCATAGAATCCGTGAGCTCTGAATTTATATGCAAGAAATACAGTCGTTACTTTTAAAACTGCGGAACCATTCTCCGCAGGGGATTATCCTGGCTAGGAATTCTGCTAGCGTAACTGGTCTACACAAAGAATTCTTCTAGCGTAACCAGTCTACGCAAGGAATACTTCTAGCATAATCAGTCTTCCCAAGCAATTCTGCTAGCGTAAGCAGTCTTCGCTAGGAATTCTTATAGTGTACCCAGTCTACGCAGGGAATTCTTCTAGCGTAACCAGTCTTCACAAGGAATTCTTCTAGCATAAGCAGTCTTCGCAAGGAATTCTTCTAGCGTAAGCATTCTTCGCAAGGAATTCTTCTAGCATAACTAGTTTACGCAAGGAATTCTTGTAGCGTAAGCAGTCTTTGCAAGCAATTCTTCTAGTGTAAGCAGTCTTCGCAAGGAATTCTTCTAGCGTAACCAGTCTATGCAAGGAATTCTTCTAGCGTAAGCAGTTTACGCAAGGAATTATTCTAGCGTAAGCCATCTTCGCAAAGAATTCTTCTAGCGTAAGCAGTCTTCACAAGGAATTCTTTTAGCGTAACCAGTCTACGCAAGGAATTCTTCTAGCATAAGCAGTCTTCGCAAGGAACTCTTCTAGCGTAACCAGTCTACGCAAGGAATTCTTCTAGTTTAACGAGTCTACACAAATAATTGATCTGGCGTAATCAGTCTAAACAAAGAATTCTTCTAGCTTAACCAGTCTACGCAGATAATTATTATGGCGTAACCAGTCTCCGCAAAGAATACACTACCGGATACTAACTATGCAGAGGAACAAATTAGAGTATCTTATGTTCAACTTTCGCAAAGAACAAATATGCTCTGAATTTCTATGTGTGGGACAAAAATAAGACAAATATCACTTTTATAGTAGATCGTCGTTATTCACAAAGAATTATTCTCACTTAAACTCTTTCGCACGTCCGTCAATTATGTAGTGAGGTTATGAAAAATCGCCTTATTGTAATATCAACTCATTTGACGCGTGTTGTTTGTGGTACACGCGTGCAAGTGAGTTGTTTTCTGACGCTTTGCGCGACGAAATGTGTCGTTCGCGTCGCGTGTAACTGCATCAAGTGTGTTGTTTCGAAAAAAATGGGTTGATTGAACACGCTTTATGTGTGTTACACTAAGTGTGTTCTTCGGCAATACGTTAAAATCGTGCTGATGCCAAGAATAGTAGAGAGCGTGTTGTTTTAACACGGCAAAATAAGTAAAACGCATTGTTTCAACACATTAACCAGGTTCTAGATACGCTGTAGGCGTGTTGTGTGTTGTTTCAACACACCGACAACACGCTTGTTTTTTACAGTGAACCCATTGATTATTCGACGCACGTGGGCATCTCTGGAATAAGAATAATACCAGAGGCTGATCGCATGTGAGCCTCTGGTATTATTCTTATTCCAGAGATGCCCACGTGCGTCGAATAATCAATGGGTTAACCCAACAGGAACAGGAATTATAAGTAATAATTATTATTTATAATGCCTGTTCCCTCCACTCCAATTTATATTAATAATAATTATTATTATAATAATTATTACTTATAATTGCTGTTCCCTCCACTATTAATAATTAAATTAAAATAATAGCGCTGCAGCAATGTTGTTACTTGCGGTGACGACGACCATCCTTGAGTGACAAAAATTTTCGCACATCAGACCCTTTCAACCAATCGGACTTTTCAATGTCCGGCAATATCTTCTTTCGAAAATGATTTTGGAGAGATTGGGGAGTTCGAGATGTCAGGTGACCCACCTTAATCATTTTTTGCCATATGACAAGTCCTTTCGCTTTCCCGACGCACTTGTTCTCCACCAGATAGTTGATCATGGTTTTTCTCTCATCAGCCGTAAACAGGTCTCGGCGATTTATAGCGGCATTTTTTGCACGCGGTGATTCCTGAAGGGTGGCTCTCCAAACTTGACCGCGGGAAATTTTGTTATTTGTGGGATTTTGGACTTCAGGCTCTTTATTTTTGTCGTCTACCTCAATCGGGTTGATGCAAAACGAGGAACGAGCAACGTTCCTGTCTGAAGTATTGCCTTCGTTCGCGTCGCGAGCTCCGCTGGGTCCGGAGGACGTGGACTTGTCAGGTCCATGTCGATGTAAAGATCCCCCATTTCCCAAAATGTCGTCGGTGATAACTATCACGGACTCAGAGGACGAATCTTCGGAATTATTGCTGTCAAGCGGCGACGACGTTGTTGCGTTCGAACTGTCATTTTGGTGGCTCGTTGGCGAGGTATCAACGGCTGTATCATCTGATCGCATGTGAGCCTCTGGTATTATTCTTATTCCAGGGATGCCTACGTGCGTCGAATAATCAATGGGTTATTCCAATAAATCAGTATGTGGTGCTTTCGAGGGGATGTCTATTTTTTATTACGAGACCTGTAATTCTTTAAGGCCTTATATACGCGATTTCGCCGATTTTCGAAGGTACTTTTCTAGACGCGGTTAAAAAAAAATGACGCATATATTGACAACATTTTTTTTACAGATCATTAATGCACATGGTTAAGTATATGCAAAAAAGAAAAAAATCAGAAATATTAACAAATGGCGGAGATATAACATAATAAAGCAATGTATGTTTTTTGCGAGCGCGTTGATGGTGAAAGTTCTCGGCATCGATGTGGGTGTCTGAAAAAAAAATCAACATATTTATAATTGCATAATGAAGGTTTCATCATCGTGAACCAACAATATTATATAAAAAAATTATTATAATAAAAATTCGAAACTTAACATTTTTTTACTCAATTTTCTGTCGGTATTTTTTATATTTTTTTGTGTCATTGAAATTTTTGTTTTTGTGGTTCACACGATAGGTTATGATACTAAGAATATGTTGTAAAAATTTCAAAGCGATCTGAACCTTCGTTCAAGAGTTAGAACTTTCACAAGGTTCAAAAAAGTGAATCGTGGAAAAACGGCTTTGAAGTTGGCGGTCGGGCGCGCCGCGCGGTATCTATTATAAATGCAATCTTACCTTATTTAATAGCATCCTGCGCTATATGTGGGGCCTTCCTCGGCATCTAAAACGTCTCCAGCATGTTTGGATTTGTTTGGGTTTCAAGCAAACCCAAACAAACCAGGTACCGCCGCTACCTGCCTGCTTCCAAGAAAATAAAAGTTGTAACGCTCTAAATGCTGTAACTTTGACAATTTTTGGAATTTTTCAATTCTGTAAAGCTTAAAATATTCCTAACCGTTCAGGCTAATGGAATCAAAAATAAATAAAAAATGAAAAATTTTGAAATTTTTCGCGTATATAAGGCCTTCAGGCATCAGTCTCCATCTATTGCACATATTTTCAAGATTTTTTTTTTCATAATAAAATTTATCTGCATATTTTAATCTTTTTATACATAAAAATAGAAGTTTCCAAGTAGAAGAACAAAAATTTTTTTTTTTTAATTTTCAATATCTTGGTGATCTGGCTGCCCGAAGTTACCCCTGCTTTCGCCTTGTCGACATGAAATATTAACTTTGGAGCATCTGAAAACAAAAAGTCGAGTGTTTTATTATAAAGTGGAGTTGTAGTTATAACCGCTACTAAAAACTTTCACCCCTGATTTAAAAAGAAATTAAAATGGCGCACTTTTGAATTTTTCGACTGTTTTTTACAACTCAAATTGTTTAAAAATAGGATTTAATATTAATGAATATTTGTACCGTTAGTAGGGGTCGAAGAGATACATGCATAGAATAATCCCTGTAAATTTGAGCCTAATCGGTGAAAAAGTTTTTCCAAAATCATGTCGACAAGGTCGAAAAATGTTGTTTTGAGAAAAACGCGTTTGAAGTTTCTCTTGTCAAAATGTACATAAAACTTAAAAAAAAGCCCCTTACCCTCAATCAGCGATGCCTGGTCCATACATTATTCCTTCAGTTTCTTCAAAAGCTTCACTTTCTTGGGATTTTTGGTTTCGGATCTCTGTTCTGCAAGCTTTGGGAGCTCGACACGGCGGTTGCACGCTGAGCGCGCAGAGACGCTTCCATTGTATTACTCTTTTTAGCCCCTTATCGGTCGCTCCGACCTAAATAACATTCTCTACCGTATTTCTACAGGTATGTAGTACACGAAACTGATGTTTTTAGAAAATCGAAAATTTCCGAAAATAGGCTAATACTGATCCCTTAACCGATCTTCATGATTATCCTATAATAATTCAATTATGCAATAAAATTGTTATTCGATAAGGGTGTCTATGAAATGTCGCGGACCATGCCCACTTCGAATACTTTTATATTTTGAAAAATAGTTATAGTGTTCATTCATATTAACTTCGCTTCATGAATATTTTCAAAATGTTTGTGAACACACGTTCTCATAATAATACATCTCTAAATATTATCTTAGATATAAAATTCATATTGTTTCAAATTCCAGCTTCGAAAACAAAGTAATATTGTTGATTGGAAGAGGCTTCGTGGGTTGTCCAATGGTTAATGTGTTAACATTGCTTTCGTTTGGGAAATTTCAAGTATTGGGACGAGTAGTTTTTTTTTATATCGTGTATAGTCTTAGATACCGTGAATGATCTGATAGAAAAAATATAATGTAATTTACATCATTTCCGATGAAAACAGGTGCGTCCAATAGTGCTTACTTTGAGTGTTAATTTCTTGCCTGAATTTGAGTAAATTTTTTATGTGGTCAACCTAGACACTTTTCACAGAGATCAATATCAATTTGCGATGCAGGAAGCCCTTGTACATTACAATGTTAAAGTACGCATGATTAGAATGCAACGAAAACTCTTTTTAATCCCATATTTTTAGCATAAAAAATCATATTTTATAGATTTAGGTTATCGACCATTAAACAAGGATCCTCAAAAATATTTGCGTGATTTTCGTAGCGTAAATTTGCTAAAGGAAGTTTGGAAAATTAAAAAAAAAAATGATTTTTGTTGTATATTTGGACTGTCCAAATTTGATGGTTCGAAGCATCAGTCAACGTTCAGATGCACTGTGATGGCACAGTTGCGATAATACAAGTTACATCACTCTACATGATTATACGTTTATTCAACAGACTCCTCAGTAATTGTTTCTGTTTCAGTAACAGTGTCAATGTTGAAGGGGCGACCCACAAACAGGTCGTGGATCTTATAAAATCTGGTGGTGATGTTTTGACGCTGACCGTGATCTCAGTAACTCCACAGGAAGCCGAAAGATTAGAGCCCTGCGAAGACTTAAGGTAGGTTTTTACGTTGTGGCTTCTGGATTAAGTTGCATAGATAAATTAGTAGAATACAATAGCAAATGTAGATATCGACGCAATGATTGTGATAACAGCCAAGCTTTTGTATGGCCTTTCGTTGAAACCACATCTTTAGTGGAGTTCCCATATACACTAGTAATCTTTGCAAAATATGTCTAGACGCTTATCTTAAGGCATCAGTCTCTATCCATTGCACATATTTTCAAGATTTTTTTTCATAATAAAATTCATCTCCTTTTTTTAAATCGTTTTTCGTCGTGAAAAACATTTCACGACGAAAGTAACGCGACTGGGATTCGAACCCGCGACCTCCCGATCCGCTGGCCAGTGCGCTAACCACTAGACCAACGCACCGGGTTTTCCTTTTTTGAATCTTTTTATACACAAAAATAGACGTTTCAAAGTACAAGAAAAAATTAATTAAAAAAAAATGTATCTTGGTGATTTTGCTGCCTGTGGTTATTCCTAGTTATCACCTTGTCGACACGAAATCTTAACTTTGGAGCATCTGAAAACAAAAAGTCGAGTATTTTATTATAAAGTGGGGTTGTAGTTATGACCGCTACTAAAAGCTTTCACTCCCGACACAAAGAAAACAAAATGGCGCAAGATTGAATTTTTCGACTGTTCTTTACAAATTAAATTGTTTAAAAATACGATTAAATATTAATGAATATTTATACCGTTAGTAGGAGTCAAAGAGATACATGCATAGAATAATCCCTGTAAATTTGAGCCTAATCGGTGCAATAGTTTTTCCAAAATCATGTCGACAAAGTCGAAAAACATCGTTTTGAGAAAAACGCGTTTAAAGTTTCTCTTGTAAAAATGTACATAAAACTTAACAGAAAGCTTCTTACCCTCAATCAGCGATGCCTGGTCCATACATTATTCCTTCAGCTTCTTCAAAAGCTTCACTTTCTTGGGATTTTTGTTTTCGGATCACTGTTCTGCGAGCTTTGGACGCCCGACACGGCGGTCGCGCGCTGAGCGCGAAGAGACACTTTTATTGTCTATCACTCTTTTTAGCCTCTTATCAGTCACTCCGATCTAAATAACATTTTTTACCTTATTTTTACATGTATGTAGCATACGAAACTGTTTTTAGAAAATCGAAAATTTCCGAAAATAGACTCATACTGATCCCTTAAGGTTGACAATAAAAAATGTATACATCCCTCAGGTTTCATTGTATACTGGATGCATAGTTTAGGTACAACGGTTTGGCCACGATCGTATTACAATGATGAAATTGAAATCCGTATTGGTTAAATGCAATTAATATTGAAATTCATTTATTGTTTTAACTTTTTTTTGGCAGATTTGTCCGATAAAAATTCCTCGATCGTTTTATAAGATACTCATTTAGAAATCCACAATATGAATCTGCATAAGATTTTGCATGATATAATAAATGTAAGGAAATGAAAATAGGAAAAAAGATTTTCATTGCCTTTCAGCGAGCCAAACTACTATACAATCTGCATTGTTAGTCTTATTGACAAAGTATGCCTTTAGAAAGTTGGATTGTCTTTTCGTAATACTTCCTAAGCAGATCAGCTGGAATTCTATCCTTCGGTCTTTGCGACGAACGTTCATCTGCGAACAGGTCTTACTCATTTAGATGATAATACGACAATCAGCTTTCATTTACGGCACTCTGTCGTTTGAACTTTTCCGGTATCAAATAAATTTTTAGAACTTCCTTCAGAATAGCATTTGTTAAGGAGAATGTAACGTCGGAGATTGCCCAGAATACTTTGGATTGAAATTTTCGTAAGGTTTTCATGTCGGCATTGGGGACAGCCCAATAGTTTGGTACATCCCCATCATGTTGTCTAGATTGAGTATGAAATTTCTGTCGGCTAGCGAGTGTAACTCATAAATCCCAATATCTGATAGTTTCTTTTTAGCAACACCGCCTACCCCTTCCACCGTCGCTTATTTTTTGCGACACCTTCGTGAATAATTAGAGAGCATGCTTTGAGATACGTGGTAAGAGGGACGGCCTTGCTTTCGTTAGTTTATGCATTCCATTCGGCTAATGATTATTGAATTGCAGAATTGCGTTGCAGAAGTTCGAAAGAATACTTGCATCGTGTATTATAAAACTTCATATAAGTGAGAGCTCTTTGTCCTTGGCAAATGGTTTATCTTAACCGCTGGAACGTCAAATTGGCTATAACACATTTGAAAAAAGAAGATCGATTAAGGTTACTGTTACCATTTGATTCAAATTTATATAGTAGAAACCAAACTTTGAATCGATCGTCTACACTATTTTCGGCAAATGTACAATTGAAATAACACTTTTTAACACAGGGAGATGCCTAAACTCATTGCTGATCGATAGTTGTACCCAAGGAGTAGTCTGAAAAAATGTTAAAAATGTTATGAATAGCTGTGAAATTACTCAATACATTATTACAATTATGTCACCCAAAAATTAAAAGATCGGTTACACTGTTTATTAATTACTAGGTTTCGCCCGTATGGAATTTGGTCCATAGAAACTTCACTATTAATTGCGTCCTTTATTAGGGGTTGTTTTAAAAAATCCGAAATCATGCGTTTTATTATTTGTTTCGGAGAATATTTATACCGAGTTTCAAATTGATACACGCAATGAATACAATTTTCCATACAAACTTTTTCATTCCATTTCATCCTTTTAGGAGTTGATTTTCGAAAAATCCTTTCGTAGCGCACCTCTACGTCCTTTAAGGAATATATCTTCCGAATCTCAATGAGATAAAATTGAAAGTGCGTGAGTTTCTGTGCTCGCTGATGCTCGCGGTAACAGTACAAGTGTCGCCAACCGTGAAAAAACAAATTCACAATACAAGTTGTGCGCTGTCAAATTTATAAAATTTTGATAAAATAAATCAAATTCTGACAAATTTATCAAATTTATTTAAATATAAAATAATCAAAAAATACGCATTGATATAACATTTAAAACACGTTATCAATACGCTCGTGTAAAAATAATAATTTTAAATGCAGAGCTCAACATTTATTACATTAATCGTGTCGTTTTCCAATTAAATATTGGTATGTAGAAGTTGGTGTCCCGCTCAAGAACAATAGAATTCCTTAATACGTATGTATATTTATTGGTGAGTGGTAATAAATAACGAGGGAAGAAAAATCATACGCGGAATGGTACTTGCAGTAACAATAGCCACCGCTTAAAAATCGACCGCTAATTTATTCAGTATCGGCGATATACAGATTTTAACGGCAATAGATTTCGTCTTATAAATTGTAACGAAATCATGGTTCAGGACTCGATCGGGCAGTGGATTACTGAAGACCAACAATTTTTGTACAGACTTCGTACATTTTTCACGTTGTTCTTCACAATATTTTATTTCAATGCTATATCGATAATTCATACGTTTACGTATAATTTTAAAGTGGATATGAATCTTGCTCAAATGTTTAAAGGGGTTTTTATGAATATCGTTGAAAATGATAATGTTGAAGTTTGCATCGTTTGAATGCAACGAATTTTTTTTTCTTCTTTCTATTGCTCACATTGTTTTTTGTATTTACGGTACGAAAATCACTCAAACGATTTTTCTTATCCTCGTAAGAGATCCATGATCTAAATCTATAAACAAAAATGATCGATCGTGATAAAAATGAAGAAAAAAAAATTAGAAAGAACTTTCGTTGCCTTCTAACGATGTAAACTTCAACGCTATTGAAAATGTTTATTCTGTTCGGCAAAAATAAGCCGTATAATATTCGTAGCTTTTGGAATGTACCACGATAAAGGTCTCATTAATTATTTTCGCAGAATTGATCGCTTTTCAGTGATTCGGCTTACAAATTCTAACCCTCATACTTTATTGATAACGTGTACATCTTTTAGCATCACTGCTGAGGTAGAATACTAGGCGTGTACTTTTAAAATTGTGTCATCAGTAGGTCTGATCCACGTTTTTTGTTTTTTTTTCTACCAGTGCACTTCATCATAATTTAGTAGAGTTGGCTTTCTTCTATTTTGTAGTATGAATTCCTTCAAGTATACA
This sequence comes from Ophion ventricosus, assembly GCA_963932345.1. Lineage (NCBI taxonomy): Eukaryota > Metazoa > Arthropoda > Insecta > Hymenoptera > Ichneumonidae > Ophion > Ophion ventricosus. The sequence continues at coordinate 18,334,259 of OZ010714.1, forward strand.
GTCCAATAAGTCAAGCTGCACGCAATTTGGTCATTTATGTTATCGAACTTTTCACTTATCGGAGGGTAATCATTATTACTAGCGATTATGGATCGAATACCACCGCAAATATAAGTTTTAAACGTTTGTAAAATTCGCAGACGATGTTCCTTTTTGTTCTTTTTTTTCATAACTTTCTTAACTAAAAATATCGTGCTGCACACCTTCAAAGCAGGTAACCGTCGAACTATTACTTTTCGTCGTTATTACCATTTTTTCTGACACTTTTTCTCTACTGTAGTTTATTTTTCTACGGTAGTTTCATTTTCATCGTTTTTTTTTAATCCAGAGTAAAATCCCCGCAAACATCTTTAAAAGCTGCCGCTGTAAATTAGTACACTGACAGAAAAATTCTATTGATAATAACTAGATGCGTCTATCTGATTTTTTTAACTTTGAATTAACTAGATTTTTCGTGAAATCAAATTTTTCCTATTGCGTTCCATTATTGGAATTATTTATTTCGAATATATTTATATATTCAAATCAATATCTATTCAATATCGTCTAATAACCAAATATTTTGTGGATTCCTAATAAACCTGTGATTCGGTTTCATGTGTTCAAAAAATAATTTCGTTGAATCCACCAAATGTATCTATATATTTTTTTGACATTTAAATTAAATAGAATTTTCGTAGAGCCCAATATTTTTCTATCTGATTGAATTAATAGTCTATCTTTTTTGCAATAAATACTTAGTTGATTCGAGCTATTGACCAACGTTTGGGTTTGTTTGGGTTGACAAAAATATATATTTAAATCGAATAGACGTTTATTCACGCTAATAAAAATATTTTTAATTCAAAAATATCTCCCGTACGTTCAAAGAAAGAATCTGCTTGATTCTAATCTTCATTTATTTAATTTAAATATATTTAACATTTAACAAGAATAGCAGGAACAAATAAAAATATATATTTGTAACAAATAGGATCGTAGTAGGCCGTGAGACAAGGAAAAAACCTATTTGATTTAAATAAATCCTAGGTTAAATTTTTTTTTCGCAGTGCATTCATCATAGTTTTCAACATATGTGTCTTTGTATTTATTGTACGTATCTTTTCCATTGCCATGGTAATGTGAGAATATTGGGAACGACCATCTGTCGTTTCTATCATAGCTTTTTTAAGTAACATGAGGCCATATCGGTGATATCTTGCCTGTGCAGCAACTTTAAAGTTGTGAGGAGGATTTAAAAGTTTAAATTAAACTTCTAAATCCTCCTCACAAAATTGTTGGTTTTGCCGTTGTCTGCGCCATGTGTAATTGGCAGGCTGCTCGGCAAAGGCAATTGCCGAAGTTCCAAAAGAACGCGTTGGTGTACGATGTATTCTACGAATTTTGATATATTTTTTTAAATCTACTATTTCCAAAAATTCGACAGAAATATTATTAAAATTCTCCAAAAAAATCAATTAATACTCCCGTTCACAACCACAAACTGTTAATTACTGATCTTTTTCGTGTAACGGTATGGCCCTAGCAATCGATACAATTTTTTCGACTTTTTGCTCCGTCCTAAGGGTGGCTTCCGGGTCTCGAAAAACGTCTAATTTTTTGATGGGCCAGTTTTTTGAGCTCTTTCATCTAGTTGTCGAAAAAGTAAATGTGCAATCTACGTACATTCGTAGATACGATTTTTTTTAAGGTTTCGACCTCTTCTAAGGGTGAGTTCCGGGACGCGTATATTGCAGATACGTGTTTTTTCTACGCCAAACACACAAAGGAAATATTTTATTAGAAAAAAATTACGAACTTGAAATAAAAACTTTCACTGCATCGCAACGATGCAAACTTCAACAACATAAATTTAGACACAACCGAGCAGGTATATGGAGATCCGCATTAAAAAACGAAAGGACGTCCAACAGTAGCACTTCAAAGTAACTGTAAAATATTTTAGTAGTACATTCCTGCGCAATTTAATCCAATTGCAATGACTAAATTCTCGATACATTTTTTTATGATCGAACTATAGGAAAGTATCATAATAGAATTTAGTGTCACGAATATATCTGATTCCACCAGCTCTTTGGTTGGCAAGAGTAAAAAGGGGTCGGCAAAACTTTCTTAAAGTTGCGTTGAAAGGAAAATGCTTGACTTTTACAGGACAAAGGAGTTTGAAATTGAAAGTAAAATATATTTTCCATTTTCCATTATAACGAAAGCCATTAAAATGTGTATGCTTGGTGAGAAACCATCACTAATATGTTTCGTATAATTGTATCATACATGAATTATATGTGAACATCTTGCAATCTGTTCCAGCTATTCGTCAGTGGACTACAGTGAAAAGCGTTCTTTGCCTATCAGTGTGCCGGATTATCACGTGCGCGAGAGGAAGCACGAACGATATGTCGTGTTTAACGTCTATATGGCAGGACGCCATTTGTGCTCGAGACGATATCGGGAATTCGCTGCTTTGCACATGGCGTTGAAGAAAGAATTTATTGGCTTCAATTTTCCCAAGCTACCAGGAAAATGGCCTTTCCAGTGAGAAAGTTTGAATTAGTAGTAGTGGTTCTTTATTTCCAAGTATACCCTTGCGGGGTTTCGCATAGTTCACTTCTTTGTACATCGATACCCTTTTACACGTTTCCTTCTCTCTTTTTTTTTATTTATCTATCTTCCTTTTTCTACTTTATGCTTCTGTTTTTACCATGCATTCGAAAAATCTTATATACTCGCACAAGTCTTCCATCGGTTTCCTTTTCATTCCTTTAGTAATTTTTCCTTTTAGTATCTCCCCTTTAAAGCTACCACTTTCTTATTCATTTTTTCTTTTATTTTCCCGCAATCAAGTATGTGTTCCAAACTTACTTCTTCCTGAAAAAGTTTGAATTATTCTTTAAGGCGGGTTGTACATTTAAACGGGGAAAAAATAGGCAATTTAGAGGGATTTTTTTTAACTAAGAAATAATTATTCCACATTTATCAAACTGTAGCTATAGTTTAATAGTACGATTAAGTAAAAATAGCGGAGCTGTGGCACTTCGGTCTGCAAAAAAATGCAAAACTTTTTTCGGTTAGAACATGTATTGTTTCTATTTAAAAGTGATTAAAATGCAGAAAATGGAAATGTAAGAGAATAGACGGATAAAAAAAAATGCACACAAAATTTCTGTAAAGTTGGGATTAAAAAAGTCGTTTTTTTTTTCTAATTTTTAAAAAAATTTCTCGTCAACTAGAAGGTAATAATATTATTAATGTTTCTCCAAAGTTTCAACTCAATCGGCTTAATAGTTTTTGAGTAATCCTCCACGCCAATTTCAAAAGAGCAGTTTTAAAAAAAACGCGTTTAAAATTTTGACATGTAAAAAACCAATGATTCAAATTACTTACGGGTTAGTCAGCGATACCAGGCCCATATAATTTAAGTTGATTTTTCTTCATTAATTCATCTCTTCTTGTTTTTCGGGCCTCTTTTGCCTCTGCAAGACTGCGCCGCTCCTGTCGTTGTATTCGCCTCTGATCGTTGTCTGCGAAATTTCTGGCATATATTCCATTTTGTAATTCCAACGCATGCATTACTTTTAGAATAGATTCATAGACTTCGTTAATTAAATCGGCTGCCAAATAAGCTGCAATCTCTACGATTTTTAGACCAGAATGCAGATGCTTCGGCCTAAGACGCCAAACGGTCGAATTAAAACTTTCATTCGCATTTTGCGTGTGGCCGCCTAAATACCTCTCCGATAAATCATTTTTAGATAAGTCTTCGTAAATTGGCAGAATGTGCTTTCGCACGTCGGGGTGCAGGGTGCTGTAATAGCCCTGGGTTGGCTCCTATAACTTCTGCCTTTGACGGGCTGTAACGATTGAACTTTTTCGAATTTCGCTTTGAAACTGATAAAATATTCTACATATATACTTCCATCATAAAAAAAAAATTGATTTTTTGATCATTGCAAATGTATATCCTGCTTTAAATTGCTTCTAAACAATACGCAAAAATTGACACGAAAGACCAAAAATGTCCAAGTGACGCATTTATTATATTTACTTATGCGCAGTTATTTATAAATATACTTATATTTATTGATTCTACACCAATTGTGAATACTTTATATCAATGTTATATTTTGTTTTATTTGAAAAAAAAATACATTTTCCAAGTACTGAATGGTTTTAAATGGACGAATGACAACTGATTCATTGATAGGCTCAGCGAACAACAATTGGATGCAAGGAGACGAGGGCTCGAGCAGTACCTGGAAAAAGTATGCGCTGTACGTGTGATAGCCGAGAGCGACGCTATGCAGGAATTTCTAACGGATAGGCTGGAGGAGGACGGTGATCAAGGCCCAGCCGTTGACCTAAAAGTTCTCCTCCCGGATCGTGAAGTCGTTACTGTTACAGTACCAAAAGCTGCATTGGCTAAGGACGTATACGATGCTGTGTGCTACAAAGTCAGCTTAGACACAGAAACGGCTAAATATTTCTACTTATTCGAAATTGTCGAATATAATTTTGGTAAGTATGTCAACTGTAACAGTGGACATCAATCGCTACATATCACATCCATATTGCTAAGCCCTACGTTCGAGACCCAAAACGACAGTTAAGGAGGTCGAAGTATTAGCAGAAAAATGATGAAACCTCTTTGAATTCGATTGTAACCTGTAAATTACAATGCAAAAAAACTCTTGCAAAATTTTCGTGCATTTTAGAAGTTTGCTTATTGAGAAAAATCCATAATAATGGAAAATTAAATTACATGTAAGCTTATGGTAATCGAGAGGCTTATCGTGATATATCGATAAATAAATGATGCTAAAAATATAACATTTTCTTTAGTATACGAAAGGATATGAATAAGCATGGTCAAATTTTTGCAGATTTTTTAGGAGATTAATTTGAACAAAATAAATTCATAATTCTGACAAATACCTCAGTAACCGAAAATTCGGCATCGCACATGAAACGTATCTAAGTCCGCGCGCCGCGGCGGGAATTTCGTAAATGCATTGTAGGGTAGGGAGGGTCATGTTGAGCAATTTTGGAATTATCGCCCTGTAATTCTTTAACAGTCTGCCGTATAAAAACGAAACTTACTTTGGTCAATAGGAAATTTGTCTGGGAAAAAAGTCTAGACGAAATTCCTGTTATCCTTATGGTTTCACAGATAATCGCTCTCAAATGACTAAGGTCATATTTTCTCAACCTGCCCCGATAGTGGGGTAAGTTGAGCATGAGTATGAGGTAAGTTGGGCAAAGTAAGAATTGCATTAAAAAATCAGCCGTATGCAACATGATTTGGTACAATGCAGCAATAAACCAACAGTTGCTTGTTAATTAGTTAGGTTTCGAAAGATTAACAATAATTGCAATGAACTTTTAAAGATTCTTTCTCATACAATGGTAGAAGAAAATCTTTCAATCGCGTTTTTTTTCTTTTGGGTGCAAAAATAATGAAACGTCTCGTGTTACCGTCTCGTGCGCCGCATGGCAGCGGGCGATGCGTGATGTGTTCCCCTCCCCCGATACCTCTCTTTCCGCCATTTGATGCACGCGCGTGCGGTGCTTAGTTTTCCAGATATTTCGATTGCCCAAGTTATCCGATTACTCAACATGATTAAGATACAGGTATAAGGATAGGAGAAATTAATTAAGTTCATATCGCTTGAAAAAAACAACAATTTATTAATTACACATATATATAAACATACATATATTTTATATTCGTATATCTTGTCTATATATATAAAGCTGTTCCATGACTGACTGACTGACTGACTGATTGATTGATTGATTGACTGACTGACAGACAGACAGACAACGCACAGCCTAAACTACTGAAGTTAGAAACATAACATTTGGTACATATGTTCCTTAGAGGGTGTAGAGGCGCACTAAGAAAGGATTTTTTGAAATTCGATCCTTAAAGGGGTGAAATGGAGTGTAAAAGTTTGTATGGGAAGAAATATTTTTTGGTCGGATTTACTTGAAACTTTGCATAAACACTCTACAATAAAATTAATTAATTACGTATTTCAGCATTTTCCAAAAATTCAACCGTTAAAGGGTTGCAAGAGCGTAGAAAGGTTTGTGTTGAAAAACATTTTTTTGGTTGGATTGACTTGAAAAATGGCATAAATACTCTACAATACAATTAATGGAAGCCGTATTCCAATATTTTCCAAAATTTACCCGTTAAGGGGTTGCAAGCGGGTGGAAAAGTTTGTGTAGAAAACAATATTTTTTTGGTAGGTTTTACTTGAAACTTGGCATAAATACTTTACAATGCAAATAATGCAACACATATTTCAGCATTTTCCGAAAGCCAACAAGGTTGAATTTGAATTTTGGTTTTTTTTAAATAAGTCTCAGGGCCAAACTTTATAATATGTTGGCGTAGATTTGAGAGAAGATTGTTTCTCCCACGGTCAATTTTACGTAGCTCGCTCACGCGTAAGTCCGCCCATGGGCCTGGTGACATTGGTGTCGTCCAATAAAAAAACAAAAAATATTGTCCATAAGGAAATCCTCTAAAAAGGAATCAAATATTTACACTCCCACGGCGTCATAAATTCTACGCGGAGGAAGTCACGGGTAATAACTATAACTTCATATATATATTTATGAAAAATAAATTCATTAATAAAGAGTCCCGCGTTGATTTAAGTTGGCGAAATTAGAAAAGTCATAGATAAACAGGCCAACTTAACCTTCTCCGTTTAAATTCATACAAAGTTTATATCCGAAATCTACGCGGACGAAGTCGCGGGTAAAAGCTAGTAATATAATATAATTCAATTTGCGTTGCACTATTTGGAGATAAACCTTTGCTTGATCGTCATCAGCATCAGTGTTGCTTCTAACAATCTTGCGTCTTTTTTTCCCGTGATAACTCGATTGGTTCTTTCATTATATACTGCTTCAATGACCCGTTTTCTTCTTTACGTAAATATTTTACTTCAATTTTTTGCTGATTGTAATTTTGCCGTGACACGAATCAGCCATAGTTCAGACAACTGACAATACACAAACAATCACACCTTAAAAATGTAGGCCACGTTGCCAGATTGAAAAGTGGCTTAACTGTTGAAATGTACTGTCTCCTTAAAACATCAGTTTTCCCATTTGCGTTTGAAAGCTAAAATTTGCGTTTTTTCTGGTGTACGGGTGTCTTTGTCTAGTGGTTAGCGTGTTTGCCGCCAAACCAAAACATTGGAAGATCGCGGGTTCATATCCTTGCTTCGTAGTCTCAGAGAAAAATAAATAGGAGAAAAATAAAAATAATACTCGACGCAACTCGACGTAGTCCCAAAAACTGCGAAGCGAATCTGCCACTTGCCGGCTTGGTTTGGCGCAGTTTCCCTATGCCCATCGCAGAAATGCCATTCATGGTGAAGGCGATACAGGGGGGGGGGGGGGGGGGGGAGTTGGCGGGAGTCGCAAGGTGGGGAAAATATCGGAATAAATTGTATGGAGAAGGACCTCGTACAGATTGAACAGATTCAATATAATATGCCGATTTTTCTTCACTACTACTATTTATTATAATAATATGACTTGTTCGTCTTTATGATAATCATACGTATCCAACCCTTATTTTCTTTCAGAACGGAAGCTGCAGCCTCACGAGCACCCACATACGTTGTACATTCAAAACTATTCGACCGCCAGCGCGACTTGCTTAGCTATTCGCAGGTGGCTGTTCAATGTATCAAGGCCTTTGAGTGAGCAGGCCTTGACATGGATATTTTGGCAGACAATAGACGAGGTTAACCGCGGACACATTACAGCGGGTGAAAGATTGTATCAGTTAAAAGCACTACAAGATGCATCGAGGAAGCATGAGGTAGGACTTTGATGGAAATCTTGAGGCGAGATGACAAGCGCTTAGCAATTCTGACGCCGTTCGTCTCTTGCCAGATGTCCCTATATACGTATACAATATGCAGGTTGTCTCATTTATCTTATATATCGAAATGCCTCAAGAACATAGAGTTAAATCGAAAAATCCCGAGAAATGTATCGAGTACTAGCTTTCGTCCGCGGCTTTGCAAGTATAGAATTTGATCCATAGAAACTTCATTAACAGTTGCACATCTTATTAGGGGTTGTTTTAAAAAATCCTAAAACACCCGTTTTATTATTTGATCTGAAGAATATTTATACAGAGTTTCAAGTTGATACACGCAAGGAATATAATTTCCTATTTAAAATTATTTTTATATTTTATATATTCGGGCCCGACCCCTTTCGTTTTGGCTGAAACTTTAATATGTTATTGTTTTTATCTTAGAACGCTTGTGTGATTTTTTTAAAAAATTTTCTCATAATCACAAATACGTAGTTGAATGTTGAAAAAATCGCCGATTCTTTTTTCAAATGCTCATAACTTTCTGAAAAATGGACCGATTAAGATCTTTTTTTTAATTCTTCGTTTTGAAATATTCTTTATGAAAAAAAATATTTGAAAAATATTCAGTCAGCTGTATGTGGAAAAAATTAAGAATTAAAATTTTTCAATTTAGAAAAAAAAATAGAAAGAAACATCTTACCATGATGGGTCTGGCGGCAAAAAATGCAGAATTTATCATATATTTTTTTTTGATAAAAAATCGAAAGTGACGTTCTTTGAAAAAATCGAGTTTTTCCCAAAAAAAAATAAAAAATCATGTCGAAGATGACTGAATATTTGTCAAATTTTTTTTTTCATAAAGAACATTTCAAACCGAAGAATTAAAAAAAAATCTTAATCGGTTCATTTTTCAGAAAGTTATGAGCATTGAAAAAAAACCGATATGTTTTATAGCGGCATCTCATTCTAGGTAAAGAAAAAAACGGGTAAATCTTGTCCAAAACATTTCTTTATTTGGCCATTCTTTTTGTATTATAAAAGATATTTGAAACGATGGCCTTCCACTTCCAAATATAAATTAATACGACAAATAAATAATTGATAAACTCAAAAAAGAGTCTCTCTGAGACTACTGGGAAAAGCATTTCGAATCACAGTGCCCATCATGTTTCTTATGATATGGTGACAAAAGTAGCCCACATCGGTATGTACAAAATTGCGTGACCGTTAAAGTTTGCATCATTGGAACGCAAGGAAAATTATTTTATTCAAACCTCAAATTTCGTTTTGCAGGTTCAAGCTACGAAAGTCACGCGAACGATTTTTAGGAACCTTAATTATGCAAAAATATAATTTTTCATAATAATAAAAATATGGAATTAAAAAGAATTTTCTTCGCGTTTCAAGGATGCATACTACAACCTCATAAAATTGTGTCTCGTTTGTTAAAATGAACATTTTTTAAATGTCCAGAAATAATGACAAAATAAAAAATGTTTCGAATAAAAAGAACCCGTTTTTTCGATGTAGAATAACATGCCGTAATAAAAAATAGAAGTTTCCAATTTAAAAAAAAGTTTACTTTGATAATACCGCGAAAACGTTCACTAAACAAAAAGTTATCTTACCATTTTACTTTTCGATTTACTTCGCTGTTCTGAAGCTATTTAGATCTCGGGAGTTAAACGAGACATCCTGTATACTCTGTGTGAGAGCTACATACAGATATTTTGTCACAGTTACCAAAGATTACTTGAACAATAGTTTTCGGAACTTTGCTTGATTATTTTTCCGAATAATTCGATGATTTATTGTCAAAATGCGTGCTTTTATCATGGCCAGATCGACTTTCTCCTTGATTTGCGCCTAGCTCAACCGCAAACATTTTCGTAGAATTCCATACGTATAGGATGAACCGATCAGTGAATGGACTAATAACGACATTACAGGATTCAGAAGGACTGTAAAATGAAAATATTATCAAAACAAACTTTTTAATTGTTATAAATAACAGAATATATTATTCCGATAGTAGACCAATCTATTCGAAGTAATTGCAACAAATAATATTTCAGGAATTAATAAAAAAGCAACGAAGTGACTAAATCTTCAGTGAATGGACGAAATTACCAGTAACTGATCACCCGACCACCAGTGAATGGGCGTGTAGTGTAGATGAACGCCGTAAAGGATGACGATTTATTATTTATTTTTATTAAATGCTAGATTTGGAGACCACTGTGTTCCACAAAAATTATATTTTTATACATATGAGTGTTATATTTGTTATTGCAATTTCGTAGAAAATACATAAAGCTTTTTTTTGTGACATTCCCAAAAAAAAACTACCAAAGTTTGTTTCGACGGAGAAACAGAAAATTAAAATTTTGTCAAAATTTAAAAAACGAACGAAATGATTTTATGATAACATTTGATGAAATGTACATTGTCAATTCTTAACAGTAATTAATTCTGCAATTTTCAGCAGATGAGCTAAATTTTTCACTCCGCTTTGAGAATTATCAGAAAAGAGCCCATATTTCCATTCACTGGAAAGAGGTTAGAATACAGCACCAGTGAATAAACATGTCTCATTCTGACCTATTACGAATTTATTTTAAAAAATTGCGAAAATTTGAAGATTGATCCCATCTAAAATAATAAAAGTAATACTCACCCTCAAAGCTCAAAAAAACTTTAGTTTTCGCCTTTAGAACACTTACTGTGCATAGCCGTATCGTAATTGAGTTGTGCGGTGGGCAAGTACCACAAACTAGACAAATTCCGCGTAGCGTCAAAATTCGATATTAAACTAAGGAATTGCTTTTAACGACCTCTGTGGTTTGTTTGTTAATCTATAGTAATTCGGGTTTTTATCGACAATTCATCATCTTTACTTATTTTAAATATAAATCAGCATTCGTCTATTCATTGGTCCCCGTCCTTTCACTGCTCGGACGGATGGACATGAAGTTTTACTACGAAACTCTCTAAAGATGCAATCATAAATTATGTACCTGATACGAATACATATATTTTCAGTACCTAAAATTGGCAAAGGAACTAAATGGGTATGGTGACATCGTTTTTCCACATTGCACCTGTGACTCGAGAAAGGATGGCCATGTGATTGCTGCCATTGGAACGGCGGCATTTAAACTGCACGCAGCTAAAGAAGATGGTACACTTGAATCTCAAGTTGTAGAATTTCCATGGAGAACAATAACACGATGGGAGGTTGACGACGATGGAATGGCCTTTTGTTTTCAATACACACGACAGGACAACCGACCTCCACGATGGCTCAAAGTTTTCACATCGTATGTAAGTGTGCTGTCGACGTATGTTAATATTGGAGCTAAAATCTGTACAGGTAGTGGTCAGTTTTGTGGGCCTACCAAAATGAGCGCAATGTAGAACTAATCTACTATCATACTACAGTAAAACCTCGTTTATCCGACCTTCCATTAACCGATGCGATATTCCGCGGTATCCGAGTCACCCAAATCATCCTCCGCATTATACGAGGTGTATACTCGGATAATACCGAGAATTTCGGATAAAGCGGAAGAATCTGCTATGCCTATGCGTGGAGTAGTCCTAAAAGGTGTCCCAAAATTCACGCAAGAAGTAATTTTAATAGAAAGCACAGGTTTTTAATTAAAAATTGTAATGTTTTTTATTGATTCATAAAGTATACAGTATAGAGTTATGTATGGAGAGCATATGCATTTGTTTCTCAACAATCACTTGTGGATTCTCTGAACCCTAAATGCAACAATTTTGTCGATTAAGGGGTTACCTGGGTTTCGAAGAAAAAAAAGCATTTTTTTTTCTATTTTTTAAAATATAATATATAAATTATTTTATTCAAAATGTTGAGCACATAAAAGAGCAACATTTCAACAATATGAAAAAAAATTCATCCAAAAATTTGGGAAATTTAGCCGGTGGGACCTGGTTTCCGGAGACCCCTAAAAAAAAAGTGTCCTCGTGGTGGTCAGGATAACTTATGTTAGCTTTATCTGAAATTAAAAACCAAATCTTTTCTGTTAGTAGATAAGTATAGCTCGTGATTGAACGAAGGATGTTTTAAAAAATGGAAATTTGAATTTTTGTCAGAGTTGTATGCAAAATAGTTCAATTTTTGGTACAATTTACACTACGTATAGCCTTGTAAAATTAGTTGTAATCGAAAAAAAAACCTTCGTTCACTCACTAATCAATTATATTTTGAAGAAGTGTGCAAAATTTCAATAAGATCGGTGCATTAGTTTTTGAGAAATCATGTCCACCGACTTCAAAAATAGTGTTTTGAGAAAAATGCGTATACCTGCGTCCCTCCCGGCCGGTCTTTCCCAACGGGGGGAATTCCCAAAGGCTCTCTCTCTCTCTCCTAGACTTTTACTCCGATTGACTTAAAACTTTGGGAGAATATTCTAGACGTATTGTACTATTAGATAAAATTTTAAAAAATATGGATTTTTTGAAATTTTCAAACCCACGTAACCCCTTAACGAAGCTTTGGTGGCTTCGTTAATCGGCAAAATCAAGATGACAATGAGTCTCATCGCTGAAGATGATTTTGTTCGAAAAATCAGCATCCACTTGTTGTTCCATAATCCATTCAACGAACTCTCTTCGCTGTGCGTGTTCAGTAGGCTTCAGTTCTTGAGTCAATTGATTTTTGTAAGCATGAAGATGCAAATATTTCGTGAGAATGCGCTTGTAGAGCGCTTCTCGAAATGTCCAATTCTTGACCACGGTGCCGAATTGATGTTCCTGGACTCTCAGCAACACTCTCACGAACTGTTTCGATGTTTTATGTTGAACGACTTGTTGAAGGACGGCCAGAGTGTCTAAGATCATTCATTTATCCAGTCTGCCTGGATTTTTAAAATCAATCCCTTTACAGTTGATGAAGTCAAATCACTATTCGAATCTTGCGTGATTTTTGGGACACCCTTTATATTGCTACTTTCCGTATTATCCGAGATTTCATTTACACTCTCCCCATATTACCTCGAATAAGCGAGGTTCTACTGTATTGAACGGTTCTGTTTTCAATTATACAATCTGTTTGACAAGAGCGTGTACGGCGAAACTCAAACTCTGCTCTATCTTTACAATAATTGCGACAATTATTGTAAAGATATCGTACGCGCGATGAAAATACACATTAGAATAAAAGACGTGTGAACTTAATGAAATGGCGGTGGTCGCCAGACTGTTGGCCGAGTCAACCAGCCGGTCGATGGATGTTCCGATTTACGATCGCGGATGAAAATTTAGTACTCATATCCTTGCAAGGGACGTGATTTCCGGAATGATGCTAGAGAAGCGTGGCGAGAGAACGTTCCTGGATTACTGTAATTTGGATTCTTGGATTCCTTTTGGAAGACTTGGATACTTGGATTCCTTTTATCAGCATTGCAGGCAGTGACAGTTTTAGAGGCCGTTCTCTATTTAGTTTAATTACCATATCAATTACGTTGTGTGGATAGATTCTCATTTTAAGCTTTAAACTTGAGGAAACTCGTAGCAGAATGAAGTTTGCTAAATATTCTCGGATATACGACCGATCGGAAAGTTCTAAGGGAGGATTGGGACACGGCTGAGGTATTGAGTTATTATAGGAGACAGGCGCAGATTAAGGAGTTTCAGGACAGCTTATCTTGAGAGGGAATCAGGGAGGGAATTCTATTGTTTTCGAGCAGGGCGCTAACTTCTATATATCAATATTTCGTTCGAAAACGACGCTACTACTGTAATAAATTGCGAGTCGTGCATTTAGGGTTAGTCTTATTTTTTACTCAAGGCTATTAATAACTTTTTGTCAATGTTATATCAATGTATATTTTTCGATTATTTTACATAAAGGCGGTTGAGGTATAAGCAAAATATGATCGAACCTCTTTGAATTCGATTGTATCTTGTAAATTACAATGTAAAAAAAATTGTAAACATTTTTGTGCAGTTTAGAAACTTGGTTATTGATAACAATCCATAATAATCCAAGACTAAATTACATGTAAGCTTATAGGAATCGAGAGGCGTACCGTGATAGCTCGGTAAAAAATGATACTGAAAATATGAAATTTTCTACAATACACGAAGCAGGATAAATAAGCATAGTCAAATTTTTACACGTTTTTCAGGAAATTCATTTTAACAGAATTAATTAGTTATTCTAGCAAATACTTCATTAACCGAAAATCTGGCAACGTCGCATATAAAGCGTACCCGAGTCCGTGCGCCGCGGCGGAAATTTCGAAAATGCATTATACCCAATTCCAAGAAATGAGTTAAGTTTGTATCGCTCGGAAAAAACAACAATGTATTAACATATAAACATAAATTTATTTTCTATTCGTATATCTAATGATATAATTCAATATTTATAAGACGTTTGCCTTGCACGATTCTAAGGTTGTGGTTTGCTTCACTTTCATCAGTGTCGGGGTTGCCTTCAACAATCTTGCGTCTTTTTTTTCCCGAGTTAATTCGACACGTTTTTTCATTGTATACTGCTTCAGTCACCTGTCCTCTACTCCACGTAAATATTTTACTTCAATTTTTGCTGATTAATTAATTACAAGTAATTTTGGTTAATTGTGATTAATTAAATTATTCATCATAATCATTTAAGATTAATTATGAATCATAATTATTTAAGATTAATTTTGATTAATTAAATTATTAATGAATAAATTAAAAGATGATTAATTAAAAGTAATTTTGCCTTGTCACGAATCAGCCATAATTGAGACAATTGACAGCGCACACGCGCGCGCGCACACACACACACACACACACACACACACACACACACACACACACACACACACACACACACACACACACACACACAAATACTCGCACCTTAAAAATGTATGCGACGTTGCCAGATTGGAACGCGGCTTAACTTTTGAAATATACTGTCTTTAGCTTTTGGGTAAGAAAAAGGACTGTGACACCCCAACTTCCTTAAAAAAGCATTGATACATTTGGCGTAAGCGCACTATATCGCGAGTTTTACTGTTGATATTTCGGAAAAAAGAAAAGACACACCTTCCGCTCTCTTGAACGACGAACAACGTCTTTCTCTTCGTTTGCCCGAAATATTGTCCGTCTAGGAAAAACTTGGCAGTAGGATTTTTACCGACCGGGCGTGTGAGCTATGTCCTTAAACAGAAGCATTGAGACTGCGAATTCTTACTGGAAGTAACAAAATCAATTTTATCCCTGTGATAGGTTCTGTATGAAACAATTGAAAGATAGTTTAGAGTCAACTAGCAATTTTTCTATAATTTATTACGTTTATAGAAAGAATGTCCATGATGAGGTGAAGAGCGCCATCATCCCCGCTAGTCGAGCGTACTTATTTTTTATGCACAATCAGCTTATTAAATTGTTGTTTTCATTGTAAAGATCATGTGCGGTTTTTATAACAAAAGTATTTTTTTTATTCATTTTTTTCAACAATTAACAAAGATATTTCGTTGTGCCAAAAACCATTAATGATTATCTTTAGAACCATTAAAAGAGAAAAACCCTTTGCCATTCTTTTTTTTTTATTACAAAAGCACAATTCCAGATAAACAAATCGACCCCTTTTCGTTTGGGGGGGGGCGAGAAAAAATGTCGAAAAAAATCTGAAATAATTTTATTGCGTTAAAATAGAAAAATACATTTTTTTCCTCTCTTGAAATTTTACCACAAACCCCTTAGTTCTCGAGTTACGGTAATTGAATCATCTGATTTTTTACCGAGAATAGGTGAAAAAAAAAATTTCGAAAAAAATCTGAACAAATTCTCGCGAACTCAACGAAAACCGATTCAACTTTTTACTATTTTGAGGTTTTCCTTGAATCCTTGTCGTTTTCGCGTTACACGTTATTTTTCAAATTCTCTTTTGTTTTGAATCAAAATATCTTTAGAAAAAAAATTCGTACAAAGCTTTAAAAAAAAAGAAAATTGAAGCTTGAGATTCCCCCTTTATGATTCCGGTAAAAAAATGCATAAAAGAAATTTTGTCTGTAAACGGGGTCCACCAGAAAAGGAACAAAAAAAAAGGCGAAACACGGTCGTTTTCGAAAAAGGATACTAGTTGTAAAAAAAAAATAGTAACAAATTTTCAAAAAAACGGAATGAAGGTGAATCCCTCCCCTTCAAAATGCCGTTTATTAAATTTATTTATGTCAACTATCGGCAAAATGGCATGAAAAATCGTTCCGGAACTTTGTTGAATTTTTGTCCGAAAACTTTTCGCCGGTAGTGTACCTAATCGCGTAAATAAATTACTTTTTTGCGGTAAAAATTGTCGAGAAAATGGTGAAAAATATAAAAAGTTGATTAAAAAGCCTACTTAATTATATCCTGCCCCTACACATGTCAATAATCGAAAAATATTTTCGATTTCTGGTTAATTTCAGTAGAAAAAATCAGACAAATAGAGCACTTTTCGATATCACGCAAAAGACGCCTAAAGGAATACCTTATAACGCCGCCATTTTGTTTTGTTAAACAAAAATTTGAACACTTGAAAGTTGTAATAAGATAATGTCAAAATTTTAAAACGATGCGATGATTTTATCACCTTTAAAAAAATTCACGAAAAATGACTCATTTTCGGGCGTCTAAAGGGTTTTCCTCCCTTAACCTTTTAAGGACGGGGCTGCTCGATATATCGACCAGCAGTTAGGCTTGGGACGCCAATTGAGAAATTCATCGATTTTATTGATATCTTTCATGTAAAAAAAAAGTCCATTTTAATGGAAATTTCCCCGTCCTTAAAAGGTTAATAACCAAATACTCGTACTACACGAGTAGTTCGTATACCGACTATAACATTGTGACGTCACAGCACGTTCGGGTAACTTAGGATACGTTCGGCGCCTTTTTGCCGAGCCGAATAAAATCTAACTCTCAAATTGCTATATCTTTGTTAATTATTTAAAATGAAATGAAAAAAAGAATATTTTGTTATTAAAATTACACATGATCAATGAAAACATTAAGCTGAAAAATAAATGACTTCATAACCGAATTGTGGCATATTGTCGTATCTTTGCAAAAGCTTTTGAATAAAACTCTGTGCTAATTTTTTGGCCATTTGGCACTTCGTGTGTCGGATGTCTCTCAATAAAACTATCTACATGTCACGTGTTTTCTGCTGCGGATATTCGTTACTTAAAAAAATCGGAACCTGAACGAAAACAACACAAATAGCCAACACCATTGATGATAGTTAACATTCTGCAGACATTACGTGTCGCTTGTGTACGTGTGACTAATCTTGTTTTTTTTTATTCCACTACAGTACACGTTCCTGGCAGATTGCTTCGACCGAATTGCTCAGGAGGCGAAATGGAACGATCCGGTGGAATGACAGAATATTAAAGTCTGAAGTTATTCTCAAATTGTAAATGAAATAATAGAAACATAGTAAAGGATCAGTTTGCTGTCAAAAGTGCGTTTCGGAGCTGCCTCCATCGATTTGTTTCCTAAATTGTCACAAAACCGTCAACGTTTAACTGCTAGGAGCTTCTGGTAGCTACGTAATTTACAAAAATTTTCACGATGCTACTGTTATTATATGCCTAAAATTTCGTGTAAGTTATAATTGTCCGTGATTTCTATGTTAGTACGATGGTCGCGGCGCGTTCATCCAGTTCACTGACGAGATATGTAAAATATAAACATTAACTTTCAGTATATCAATTCGAATTTGCATCATACATTCGCGAATTCATAAGTTACGTTAACGACGTTGCGTGTCGCAGCTTGTTTTACTTTTCCAAGGGCGCAACGTTGAAAAAGAAGAGAGAAAATTTCGTAATATATTTATACAGGGAATATAATTCAAAGTAAAATAATGTTTGTTTATCTGGTGGTATGAAAAAAAATATTGGTTGAAAAGAAACATAAATTCGTTATGTATCCGGACGCTTGATGCTTGAAATTTGGTTTAAGGCGAAGTGTCACACCATCCAAGCGGCCGTGAATGCCAGAGACATGACTGCTTTGATTTCGGGAGATTTCTGAGACCGCTTCGGGAGATTTCTGAGACCGCTGAGATTTCGGGGGAAAGAAAGTAAAAGAAGCGTTCCACTAATAGACCAAATATAATCTGTTAACGAGAAAAAACGGCCGTAGAATTTTTACCGACAGGACGTGTGACACATGTCCTTGATGCGAACAAATTTTTGAATTGTGAACATTTAAATAACTACGTCTGCACAATGTCCGTCAGCTGTATTTTTTTTATTTGGCGTGCTCGTTTCGTGCAATTATCGATTGTCCAAATTTCTCGAAATGAGTACGTCCGCGCATCTTTGATCTGAAAACAAATCATATTCGATCAATTCGAAATGATTTGTGCGGCGGCAGCGGGATAGGCGCATGTAAACATGCAGCGGTGGTACCGAACCGTGGCGGTTTAAATGTCAACGTGTTATGCGTGTAAATAATTAACAATGCGAGAGGAGTCGGTGGTCAACGTAATCCGGCAAAGACGACACGTAATTGCACGATGCCAAGAACACTTTACGGAATTTATCCGTATCGATAATTATATTGCTGCTCAATTTCATTGTGAGTAAAAGCATTGTCACTGATTTATCGTGTAGTCATATATATATTCATATTTACATTACATGTGTATCGTATGCAAAATGAGTTCTCATTATATTGAATGTGAATCCCGGTTTTAGACTAACGTTAAATGCCACCTTTTACAAATGATGAAAACGTTCAGGATGAGTGAGTGTAATGCATGCGGAATAGAGTCAGAAGTTTGACAAGCTGGCGAAAAGTCAAAATATATTGGCAATTACTTCACGATAAATTGTTTCTACTGTGTCAAACGTTGAAGAAAGAAAAAAAAAAGAAAAAAGTTCACCAAAATTTACGTATGTACGAGCATGTGTTCGCATACAAACACGCGTTCACGGATACTCGAAGACCTTATGTATAAAAATATGTATACTATATGTAAAGAATCATCGTTAATGTTTTAAAACTTTATGAAGACCATGGACCGCGTAAACCAGGTGAATGTTGAGCAGTGATACGTGCATATATTAACATTTCAATAATGCGTACTGACGTACACTTGAGACCTTCATCTGGTTAACGTTGTATATAGCGAACGGTTGAACAAGCGATATTGAATTGGAAAAACAGATGACCGACAGACGCTCTTTCGCAAAGGTTTCATCGCCCTTTTTGGAGGGTCCCGCTTCCATCACTAACGAGCAATGATTGCGAACTTTACAGCGCAAATGGGAAATACAATGACATAACGGTTATTGATTGATTGTATATAAGGAGAAAACTTTTAACCCTTCGTGGTCACCCTGGGTAGAATCGATCTGTCGATCAATTTTTGGCGTAAATATATAATAGTTCCCGGCTTCGAATAGGACTGTATTCACCATCTCGCCTGGAGTTTGAAGTATCATCATACCATAAAATTTACCCTCTTCACATGTCGGAATAAATACCTTTTTTCGAACGCGCATTAAGCTACTATTTTTTTCCCAAAAGTAGCATATCTAAGGAGTATCACGTCCAAATTTTAGGTAAAAATGTTGAAAATTCACGAAACTATGATTTTTTGAGCGAAAAAGTGTCTTTCTTGCGTTTTCACTTCTTTATGAATTTGTTTTAACATGTCGCCATTTGATTTCTTGTAAGTAAATTTTTCGTCCATCATCTAGAAAGTTCAAAGTATGTTCCATAATTTTTTGAACCACTTCGGACGGATAGTTTGGTCACAATACTTTTTTGAAAACTGACTGGGTAGAATCGATCCAAGTGTGACCACCGCGATTGAATTTGGATGTGTGACCACGAAAGGTTAACAAGGATGTGCTATATAACGGATTTTGCTCGCGTGGACTTTAGGATTTGATCCATAGAGGAGATATAACAAACAGAGAAAAAAGTAAGAAATAAAGAAAGAAGGTAAAGTGTCATATTTCTCAGGCACTGCGGTAGACTGACTGATTGAGGTGAGGGTTGGTAATCAATGAAATACTAGTATAAAAGTGCCAACCTTCAACTCTAGAATCATACAATATCATTATTGCCTACAGAACTTTATGGCTTTGCAATATAGCTCTGTAGGCAACATTGTACGATTTATGGTCTTCGGCGAGCACATTCAAGTTTCGGGCACTCGTAACTCTCGAACATCCCACATATACTTGACCATGTGAGAAGCTAATCCTTTCTTAGTACACCTTTTTTGCCCTTTAAGGAAAATATCTTCCGAATTTCATTGAGATAAATGCAGGCAACTCGATTTTCCCATGTAAGCTTCAACACCCCTAATTAGGGTGTTTTTTTAAATCCTAAAATATGCCATTTATTATTTGTTTCGAAGAATACTTATAGAATGATTCAAGTTGATACACGCAAGGAATATAATTTTCCATACAAACGTTTATACCCCATTTCACCCCCTTAGGAGTTGATTTTCGAAAAATCCTTTCTTAGTGCACTTCTAAACCTTCTAAGGAACAGTGTTGGGCAAAATTCAATCGCTAGGGTAAGTCAAGATTAACAATTAATTAATTGTTAATTGCTGTAGTCGCAATTAACAATTAATCAATTGTTAATCGTGACTTTCCACAATTAGAAACTAATCAATTTTCAATCTTTTTGGTATATTTTATTAAAAACTAACAATTAAAACTGATTATTGTATAGGGCGCAGCGTAAGCTTTCAAAACCCAACAAACACGTCGTATCTGATATTTGTAAAGTTAAATAGGTAAATTGTTAGTTTTAATTGTTTCTTAGAACAATTAAAAAAGTTAATTGCAATTGTTTTAATTGCGAGTTGCAATTAACATAGATTAATCCAAATAAATTAATTGGAACATGCATTTAATAGTTAATCGCAATTAATGTTAATTGCAATTACTTTTTTAGTCAATTGAAAATTTAATTGATTAAAACCCAACACTGCTAAGGAACATATCTTCAAAATTTCATGTTTCTATCTTCAGCGGTTTAGGCTATGCGTTGTCTATGTCAGTCACTCGTCCATCCAGTCAGTCAGTAAGTCAGTCACAGAACTGTTTTATATGTACAGATTATTTCATTTCTGTCCGAATCCTGGATTCTTTCTTCAGCTGAACGAGTATTTCGTCACTTTTGTTTTTTTGAGAGATCGACTTTGCCTGTAATTTTGCCTTTTTTGTTCAGCGCAATTATCGGTTAAAGCATTCTTAGCTGTTTTTCCAACGCTCGTGGGTCGTACCAACATCACCTTAAGAGTATAAGGTATACACATACCGAACGTGTATTTGTAGTGTCATGATAGAAACAAATAAGGCGGAAATCAATTCAACGTTGCGACGAAAGATGGTTCACAGACAAACGTGGACATTTCCATGTGCGATCATGTACGCGAGTGGAGTGCTTTATAAATGGAATATGAACGATAAGACTTCCGTCGTTATTAATCACCGTATTAGTACATCATTGGGAACATCGTGTTCGGTTTAACTTTAAGCCGTCTTTTTAGCGAGCGACTCTCTCCATTTTCTGACACAGCTGTTACACCGATCAAATTTTATTCGAGCAAATAACATGTTTAATCGTTGGTGACTTCAGCCATCACCTTTTAGAAAACGGAAAATACTTTTCACCATTATTTTTGTGCAACGAAAGCCACACAATAATATTCTGTTATAATAAAATTTTAGTCTTATGTGTTGTTTAATGCTTACGCGTTTGTTTGCTTTTATTTAGTGTGTAAACAATTGTCAATCAAGGGTCCACATCAATATATTGAATAGCGCCAACTTAATGGGCGAGTTTCAGCATTTCATTCTCGATGAATTGAAGTCGTTTTTTGTTCGATGGAAAGTATGAGATTCGGGTAAAGATGATTTACGGATGATCGAATGCCTTCCATAGGTATCGGGTCAATCCGATGTTCACCATACACAGCATTGGGATTTAAAAACGTTCCACTACTTATACATTCTCTTATGGAGAATTTGGGATAACGAAAAAAAAAATGAATCTTAAACAAAACTGATCGTTATCTTTCTTTTCGGGAAAGTTTGTGAAATTTGTTAACAAAATTGGATGATTTATACAATATTTTTCGGGTATTCGCACCGATCCATGCTAGTTCTTAATATCTCGTTACATTTACACAGACATTCGTTGCCTACCAATTAGACTAATCTTTTAAGTAATTATTGACAATGTATAAGAGCTGTTGCGAAAAAAAAAACGTTAGTTGTCGTCGCCGTATATCGTTTGAATATTGTTAAAGTAAATACCATATCAGTACTGTTAATTGTTCATAAGTTCATCCAGTTATTATTTGTAGCCGTAACGTATAACAACGAGTCGTCGACCTATGATACTTCCGTAAAACCTTCTCACGTTTAAGGTATTGTTTGACAAATTCCTTAAGTGGAGACGGTCATACATAGAGTGAAGGCAAAATAAAATTGAAATGGAATATCGGCCGATACGATCGGGTTTTTTTTATTATTCCTCCCATGTACAGCGCAATGATCCTTTCATTTGGCACAACTATAATTATAAAAATTGTGCCAGCTCACAACCTGCAAATTATATCGTCATTAATTTATTTTCGCGCCCAAAATCGGTCGGGCAAATCGACCGCAAGTTTATTTATTTTCATACAAAGCTACTCTTGTGAGTAATTTTGAATTTTAATCGTCAATGCACCAATGACGTTAGTACGTCTGTCTTTCAATTTTGAATGCTTCAGAGAGCTTCGTGCAAAAAATGTTTCATTGTTAGCTTAGGGAGCGAAAAAAAATAATGAAGCAATGTGCAAGATTCCAGCTTGCAAAATTTTATTTTGTACGATAAAATTGAATTATTTTTTTTTCGTATGAATTAATTTCACCATTTTTGTTAGTTTTCAATTTGAAACTATTTTAAAAATTCATTTGCCCTTAAAGTATAAACTTTCTCGCCGTTTCTCGTGAAATCACGATGTTTCTACCATAATACTCGACTCATGTGCCACAAACAATCCAGATAGTTAAAATTTCGAGAAATTTACACTGAAGACATTTTTAGAGAAATTCGAATCCTCTTAAAATTCGTACTCTTTCATCCATCGCTGCAAAATTTTACTTGTGTAATACTCTATTTCCATACAACAATTTGAAAGTTAATGCCAAAAATTGCGCAAATTACGGCGCGAATTAACATTTTTTTCTGAAAATTGAAACGTTCTTGAAATTTAAAGCGTTAGATCGATCATGGTGAAATTTATTTTCAATATACTTCCAGCCATACGCTATTGATATGCGGAAATACGGTCAGGTATTTCAAAAACTGCCGAAGTTTTTACGTGCACAAAAAAATCCATAGAAACACGCTCATACAGACATGTTTATTAGATTTCATTTTTATTCATTTTGAAATGATCTGAACACGTTTCTTTTTAAACGTCGAAAAAAATGTCTCACGAGAACATAGCTTTCTCTACGAAAAAACATAAATGCAATCATGATGACAGGAAACTAGCTTTCGCCCGCGTGGAATTTTGCCCATAGAAACTTCATTACCATTTGCACCCCTTATTAGGGGTTGTTTAAAAAAACCCTCCTCAAGCGTTTTATTGTTTGTTTGAAGAGTATGTATACCGAGTTTCAAGTTGATACAGGCAAGGAATATAATTTTTCATTCAAACTTTTACATCCCATTTCACCTCCTTAAGGTAGTTCTGTAGTTTTGTTCAAATCTTAGGAATTGTCTGAAATTTAAGTAGGGTCTAAACATGACCTTCGTGGACTGATGCCCAAATTTTCAATTCGATTCACCGTTTAGTTTATGAGATAATTGCAATTGAATATGGGTCTTTTTGTACGCGATCCTTATACCTAACTCATAAACCGATAGGAGTTTGCTCACATTGGGGGATTAATTATGGGTTCCAAACGGATCTTAGGATTTTTAAATAAAACCACTCGTGTATGCAGTACTATTGGGGGATTAATTTAAAAAAAAAGTGGCAATTTTTTACCGTTTAGTTTCGGAGATATCGACTTTTGAAAAGTGTTAATTTTATTCCATACGGAACTCGGGCACAACCAGCTGCGACGGAATTGCAACAGTGTACGCTGCGGTGAGCTGATTGGCGTGTGGAATAGTCTGGGAACTTGAAGCGTATTTTCTTCCAAGTTTAGTAATTCTGGGAAGGATTTGAAACAGATTTATTCTGTCAACAAACTTAATTTGTTTAATCCATGCATATATATATATATATATATATATATATACACGGAGAGAATTAAAAAGTAATTTTTGTCGTGAATTTCACGGTAAAAATTACCGTGATATATTTCAATGTGGTGACAAGTGAGAAAAGCATAATAATTTGTATGCGACAATTTTTTTTTAACTCACATTACAGAAAATTTCAAATACGTAGCTAAAATTTTACTATGCAAGAAGGGTAGCGCGCACGATAATTTTTACCGAGAGCACAATACATTTTCCTATAACACTCGTTAAATTTTATAATAAATCTTAAAATAACTGTTATAAAGACGATACTTTTTTATAGACATTTTTGAAAGGCATAAAATAATAAAATGCACAGTAAAATTTCGCTGATATTATATATTTTTGAAATTTAAGTTTTGCGTATTTTGTTACACATCAAAATTTACTAGAAAATCTGGTAAAATGTTCTATCTGAAGAAGAAATTTTATTTTATTTTCGTGAAAATCTGTGTTTTACTCAGTAATAATAAGCGAAGTTTCAGGGTTGTCATCTGGTTACCGTTACTGCACGGTAATTTTTAACATTTAATTCTCGCCCTGCTTAAGAGGTGATTTTCGAAAACCCTTCCTTAGTGCACCCCTACACTTTCTAAGGAACATATCGTCCAAATTTCGTGTTTCTATCTTCAGCTCTATAGGCTGTGCGTTGTCCATATGTCAGTCATTCAGTCGTGGAACTCTTGTAAATGTATAGATGATCGCTACCTGCTCGTTCCTACGATATGCTAGGTACATAATAGCCATGTTCTACGTCGAGCTTATATAATACATAGTACGTCAAAAGGTTAAACGTAGTGTCCTACTTGCCACACCTCATAGCAGCACCGACATTCGATTTGATCCAATACGAATACTCGTAAAAATCAATCTAAACGATGTATTAGATTCTCGTGTTGAAAGCTTTGGCAGGAATAATTCAGAAGAAATACTCGTAGAAGTGGGACATTTTCCATCGGCACATCGAATTGCCTGCGAATATTCCATAACCATACGAATCACGGCATTTCGCTAAATTTATAACCCAACACAATTTGAGAATTAACATTAATAAGTCGAACATGTTCGAGCATGTGGAAAAGGGCGTTAAGGGTTCATCCCACTTTAGACGGCTGAAAAATTTGGTATTTTTGGGAATTTTTTGTATGATTCCTATAAAAGATAATGATGTAAATCTTTTTGGGGTTAATCAAATAACTTGAAATGTATTTTAAAAAATGATTTTTTTCAAACAAAATATTCATTTTACATCATGTATTTATCCCAGGCCATCCAGGGATCCGCATAGCCCGTCGAAAAAAAGCGATGTCAGCTTCGTTGATGTTATTTCTGAGTAGATTTATCGGAAACGCAAAAACCAATAAGATTTGAGTTCAGTATGGTTTTGGCTACTGTCCGAACTAGAATTATTAATTTTGATGCAAAAATAACAAAATGGCGGCTGTTGAAAAAAAAGTCTCCAAATATAAGTCTTTTTTGAGTGATATTTCGGTTTAAAAAAGTACTTAAAATCACAATTTTCAAATAATTCTAGTTCCAGCGGTAGCTATAGATGTGACGAATATGTAGTTAAAATTTTGTAAGGATCGGTTCAGTAGTTCCGGAGTAAAAATTAACGAAGCAAGAAAAAAAGTAGTTTTGAGAAAAACACGTTTAAAGTTTTTTTTTTACTGAAAAATCATTTAAAATTCATACAGCGAATCAGCGATGCCGGCACCATATAGGATGCATTCCGCTTGTTTGACCAGTTCCATACACAGTTCGAAATCCATAAAAATAAAAAACAAATCGATTTTCTTGAAGTTGATAAAGTGGGATGATCCCTCAAAAGTACTAGCTGAATCAGACAACAATCGTATCACGCGTTACACGTACAGGACTTGAAACGACCTTACATCGCAGGGGTGCTAGAAGTTTGGCTTAATGTAGTATATTCAATCATATTTCCTTTTCGGAAAAAGTACATACAGATTCGGAAAGGGACCTGTAGTAGAGAACTGAGTACCTAAAAGCTGTGCTCTTGGTTTAGTTGGCGTTGACGTTCGATTAATGTCAATTCCGATCCCCTATTCGGTCCTTTTAGTTCCTGGTAAGGCAGTATTCTAGAAGGACTAGTTCTAGTCCTTGTAAGGCCGTATTCCAGTCAAGAGGCCTAAGTTTCGGGCGTTTTTTTCGGATTTGATTAAAAAATATATATATAGTTTTAGTATCCGTTTTTCAGTCTTTTCATTGAGGTTCCAATGAACGTCAATTTAGAAGCCCATAACTTTTTCAATGTTTATTTTGATCCACAATTTTTTTTTTGTAAGTTCTCGGAACATCAATATGTTCCGAGAACTTACAAAAAAAAAAATTGTGGATCAAAATAAACATTGAAAAAGTTATGGGCATCTAAATATGGCGGTGAAAAAAAAAGGTTGATGCGGTTAACACGAATCCATAGCTCCTACTCATCTGAAACAGAAATGGACCCAATTTTCTTGATCAATAAGAATGTCATTATAGCAGGTACCAAAGAGAGAAAAAAAAATGTTATGCCAGCTGTCTGAAAAAAAAATCTTTTTTCGCCCTATTTTTGTCGACGTTTAACATTTTTTTTAAATAGTAATAATAATAATATCGCAATGACCGAGATAAGGATGATAGAGGAATATATACTGAAGGTACACGGCAAATTTGACGTCAGTCGGTTGATATGATATGAAGAATGGAGAGGATTTCATCAATAATTATTTAAAAAATCATAATAATTGATACGTCAGCCTTAGAAGCTGAAGCGATGATCCTAAAAAACATACTTCCATTTAAAAATGATCAAATAAATGCTGAAAATTTGAGAAAGCATATTATAAAGGAGTATTACCCTAACTTACATAAACTCTTCCAAGCAGCAATACTATTCCGAGTGAGCTCTGCCGGCTGTGAGAGGAGGTTTTTTGCCATGAGCCGGATAAAAATGGAAAAGAATGGTATTGTTGGAAAGAAATTCCTGCTGAAAAAAAGGTTTGGACCGATTTGCAGAAAAAAAATAGAAGACTAAGACTTTTTAAATGAAGTACCTACTGAAAGTGAAGCTTAAGGATTGGTAACTGGATCAAAGAATGATGAAAAATTAGTTGATTATATTTTAAGGTATTGCAAGATTTTTATATTAATGTCAACATGAACGTGTGATTAAAGCAAGCTTCATATTTCATGTGTGTTACGTGATTACCGAATATTATGTGAAATGTTGTTAAAAAAAAAGTTGATTGCAATAAAAACCAGGTTTTGTCAGGTCCCTTCTAGGCTCGCCTAGAAAAAAAAATGCTGGCTACGCCAATGAATCTGTAGCGAGTTAGTCCCGCTCTCTAAGGGAATAATCGTTTCGCACAGTCAGTCTCAGACTCAGCAGCACTTGCCGCAGCTTGCCTCCTGGCATTGCCCGCTGAACCGAGACTCGAGCTGTCAGACTGCCAATTTTTTGCGAGTTTTCGGTGTTTAGGATCTCTACCTAAATTACTTATTTTATACCGCGGTATTTTCCAACGTTGATAGTTTTTTCGTAACTTGACTGTATCTTGTAAATTGATAATCTATTTTTTAAAGAATTAACACGGAACGTACCTTTTCTAATGCCAGTATTAGGTTGTCTGCATGAGTTCGCGGCGGCTTTGCAGTTTCAGAACATCCGTTGAGTATTTCATATAATTCTTGGTGCGTCAAGGTGGCTCCGTGATAAAGGGCCAGGTGCCTGGGCGCATACGGAGGACCCTTTTTTTTAGTGATACGCATGTTTGTCATAATACAGTTGATTATAAACATATTTTTGGTAATTTTATACAAAACTTATTACTTTTACATCGGTAAATAAATACCGTAAGAATCGCGCAATTTTACATTACGGTACTGCATAGAGAAGTACGGCAACGTCGCAACTCTCTATCTCATGCTCTCCTCTGATTTCTTTCGTACCGTGGATTGGGGTTACTTTAATTCGTGGGGTTACTTTGATGAAAACTTCGTTTTGTTTTTAAATTTTAATTACGAAGTTCCTGAAGGCGGCCGAAAGTTTTTTTATTTTACGGTTGGCAAGCCTGAATATCTCTTCATGTCATCACTCAGACGCAGCACGAACGAACGGGTTTAAGTAACCGTGAAAATATAAAAAACGTAAGAAATGTATTTAAACTATTCTTCATGTTCGAATAACTTAAAAAATAACAAGTTGAGTATTGCAATGACATGTTTTTGGTAAAAATCACCTTGTCAGATGTCTATCAAACGACACCATTATGCTTTGTCGTGTGGCATATCCTCAAAAACATATTTTATAGGCGGCAGTTGTTTCGTTGGGGTGTCTTTGATCGCTTAGATGGGGTAACATTATCTTTATTGCTAGTCTCGGAGTATTTTCAGTATTCTCAGTTGTGGCAAAAAAACGTACAAGTACGTTTACCAAATAATGGAGTTAGACTCTTTACTAGTGGAAGATTTCAAATCAGCTGAAAGCAAAACAAGATTCAAGAGAATTAAAGGACATATATCTGGAATCGATATCATTGATATAGTATCATTCTTGTCGAAACCAATCGATAAAAATGATTATGTTGAATTCCCATTTAATATTAATGTTGCAGAATTATAGGTTAGGAAATGTTCCTAATGAACAATTTTCTCTCTTTTTGTGGTTTAGATTACCTAGGTAGACAAAAGTCTGTTACCTACCTTACAACTTGTTTTTTCTATTGTAGTTTTTTAATGTTTCGAAGTTTATGGGTGTGTTACCGCATAAATAATTATAAAATACCAGTTCTTTATGAGTAGAGTTGATTTTGAAACGTTAAGGTGTAATATTTGTTCGATCAAAGTAACCCCAAAACAATAAAAATCGTTGTAACTTTCGATACCGTTGACCGTTTTATTTTCTTCTTTAGGAAAAATGCTCCTTCTTCTTTTATTTTACTTTATTTATTTTCCTTTATTTACTTTATTTTACTTCCGATTCTCATTAAGAGAAAAAACAGGTATCAAAGTATAACTTTGATCACGGCTAATTAGATTTTTCTCATTTATTTTTAAATATTTTAAATTTTGATGTGGAAGATAAAAAGACTAATGAAAGTTGATGTTTCCATTTTAAACAATTTTTTTACGATATTATTTAAACAGATATATTGATTTTCATTTCAAAATTTATCAAAGTAACCCAAATCCACGGTACTCATAACACCGAGGGTCGTCGCGTGATGCGATCTTGTTATTGTGCACAAAATTTTCTTTTTTTTTCCAAAAAGTTTATAGAATATTTTAAAGATATCTTTTTACTCTATAATACAAATTTATTTTTTACTATTATTGGGAAATAAACGGCTGGTTTCATTAATCGATGAAATTTATTATTTTATTGCGATTAATACAATTCTTCTATCTATACGTCAATCACAAACGAATTTAAGGTTATATAAGTAGCTTTGATTTAATTCTTGCGCATGCATTTCTGCGTTATGCAGAACACCTGATTTTTGTGACGCTGCCGAATCTTCACATGGTCGTGAAACCTCTCGAAACTTCAAGTGTTTCGACATTTTAACATTAAATATTTTTTTACACAAGTCGTTAACCCAAAACTTTTCTACTGTATTTGAAATCCTCATGATCTAATCAACATTACTGTAATCTTTTGTCAATATGTGTTGCGTGAGTGTAAATATTTCACTTGATACAAGTCTTTTGAGGATGATTCTCCCCATAAGCCCTGCGTTTAAAATCTTAAGGCGGGCAACCACTTTAGATGCTTCAAAAAATCATTTTTTTTTATTACACAAATCGTTAGCAAAATATCTTAAGAATACACCCTGAAAATTTCAAAACGATATTAGGATTCCTTCTAACGGTATGTATATAAATGATAAAATCTCTCCGTTCGAGTATCCAGAGCGCCCAGGTATCCACGAGCGCTTAGTTAGGTCGTTTGTTCGAGTTTGTTTGGGTTTTCATAACCCAAATAAACCCAAACTCGACCGTTTGGCGATTAGCTCCAAAACATCTCCATTCTGGGAACAAAATAATCGCGGTAGCGGCATTTCTTGCTGCTATTTTATTCAATGAAGGAAATTCAGCCCTACTCATGGTTATGAATGAACTACAAATCGTAGTTGGCCGGCAGAGCTACGGATCTGTCGAGCAAATGGATCAGATGCGCGTGGCTCGGCAAAAAAGAAAAAGTTTATTAGAGACAAAATAAGCTTTAGAGACTTAATAATAAATCCAAAAAATCATGTAATTTTCGGTCTCCTAAAATGGTTTCCCGCCTTAAGTTCAACAATTTGTATCTCTCTTATTCAGTCGCTGACCTTATCTGAAACTTTGCATAAGTGAATATGGGTACCTTATCTATGATATACTTGAAAATTATTCTTTTCTAGAGGTAAGACTGGAGGTTACGGAGCCTCCATAAACTTTTTCATTGTCCCCATATCGGAAAGTTTGTTTTGTTCATATGATATCCGCAAACACCCTACCTTCAGCTTGAACTTTATCATAAAGAAGAATCACTTAATTTCAAAGTCCCCGAGTTCGTGAACGGTATACCTTAAGGGATTACACAACTGTGGCGTTCGAAAAAATGGGTATAAAATCATTTTTAAATGTTGTCGCGACTATTAAATATATAAAATAATTTTTATTTTGCACAAATACATTATAGTTTTGTGAACGAATAAAAAAAAGAAAAAAATAACGGCAGAGATATAAGTCGTCTAGTAGGACCGTCTTTTTAAACGTTGATAAAATATCTCTAGATCTACTTAACAGCTTTTGATGAAATTTGTACCACGTATTCTGTATAATATTATCTACGATGTAGCATAGGATTTTTTTTTATTGGATGCCGCGTTTATTTCTTCATTCATTTTTAAAACTCGAAGTTTTACTAAAAATAAGAGTTTTAATTTCGAAAGAACGGTCACTTCTACAAAAAAAAATAATATTTTTTCCCCCATGCTACCCTTTAGCTATTACCTTTCTTTACAATAAATTTTTTTATTCATTTTTCAGACGATGCTTGACAAATTCCACCATTGGCAAGGATTTTCAGAAGAGGGTCCTACTAGACGACTTATATCTCCGCCATTTTAAAATATTTTTTATTCGTTTTTTTAATTCGTTCATGAAACTATAATGCATTTGTAAAAAAAAGTATTTTACGTATAAAGTAGTCGCGTCAAAATAAAAAAAAAACAAAGTTTATACCTATTTTGTCGAGCGCCAAGGTGGTTTAACGTCTTAAGTTCGCTTTGATACGAAATATATATGGTGATATTTCAAAGAGGACGTTGTCCGTGGCACACCATTTTTTAATTACTGTTAACTTCAAATTCGTATTTATAGCTCGAACAGACAAGTCTCGAAAATTCATACATTGTTTCTCACTCTTCCACCCTTCCTCTTTCTTCAACCTACTCTGATACAATTTCTACTAGAATAATAGGATTGTCGTTGACACGATGTTTTCCGTTCTGTATACTGGCCGTTCGGACGACACTCAATCGATGACAACCTACTGTTACTCATTGCGTACTACACTAGGACCTCGATTTGAAGAACTTTGTTTTATGCACGAACCCGACAGTACGGCCCGGATTGATCTGAACGGCGCATGGCAAGAGAAATGCAGTGCCACCTCCCGTGGCACTCCGCTGTGCAGAGTTAACAATCGAAGAGCACTGCGCTCTCTCGATTTACGCAAGTGCCCGGCGGTCTCTGTCCCGCCACTGTGCGCTAAATCGAGGTCGTAGTATATCCGATGCAGCGTTTTCCGTTTGAAATTCTATAAATACCCGACACCTGTTGGTGACGGAGGACCATTCTGTTAATTTTTCAAAATAACTGTTCAGAAACACTGTTCGTCAGATGAATGATAAGATATATAAATAATTTCTGTATATTCAAAGACACGGTCAGCATTGGCGTAGCCAGAATTGTTTTGTTTGGAGAGAGTAAGAGAGTGAGAGAGTGGGGGGAGAGAGAGAGAGAGAGAGAGGGTGGGTGGATGGATGGATGGGATGAGAATGTGACAATGCGAAAACGTGAAAATGCAAAAATGCGAAAATGTGAAAACGCGAAAATGTGAAAATGCGGAATTGGGAAAAAGTGAAAATGTGAAAAAAGTGAAAATGCGATAATGCGAAAATGTGAAAATGTGAAAATGCGAAAATGTGAAAATGCGAAAATGTGCAAATGTGAAAATGCGAAAATATGAAAATGTGCAAATGTGATGAATGGATGGATGGTGGATGGATGGACGGATGGAGAGTGAGAATGTGAGAGAGAGCAAACCCATATTATTTGCATGTACCTTTTTTTATCACCCGAAAAGTCTGATAACATTTTCAATGCCATGCAATAGTTGCACTTTATGTAATATCTGTAGATTTTTTAAAACAGAATTTACATAATAGTCGATAATCGCGTAGCACACCTGAAATATGAAACTAACTTTAATCACGCGTTAATGTTAACATTAATATCAAACTCTTGCAATACGTTAAAAAATAATCATCTCATTTTTCAGCATTCTGTACTCCAGTTACCAGGCTTTAAACTATTAGGGTAGGGAGGGGCATGTTGAGCAGTCGGGTAAGTTGGGCAATCGGAATATCTGGAAAACTAAGCACCTCACACGGGTGCATCAAATAGCGTAAAGAGAGGTATGGGGGAGGGGACCACATCGCGCGATCACCGGTTGCCATGCGGCGCACAAGACGGTAACACGGGACGTTTCATTATTTTTGCACCCAAAAGTAAAAAAAAAAACGTGATTGAAAGATTTTCTTCTACCATTGTGTGAGAAAAAATATTCCAAAGTTCATTGCAATTAATGTTAATGTTTTAAAATCTTGCTAATTAACAAGCAACTGTTGGTTTATTACTGCATTGTACCAAATCATATTGCATACGTCTGATTTTTTTATGCAATTCTTACTTTGCTCAACTTACCTCATATCCATGCTCAACTTACTCCACTATCGGGACAGGTTGAGCAAATATGGCTTTTCAATATGTTTTTTTTAATTTTTGGAAATTAAAATGAAAAAATGGAAATAAAATTTTTTTTTTTCGAAAAAAATTGAAGTTAATAAAAATTAAAATCTAAAGAAATTTTCTTTCTTAATATATTATTGTCCTAGACCCCATAATTCCCAAGTGGAGCCTCTCCACTCATCAAAGTTCCAACTAAAAATGGTAAAAAAAATGTCAAAAAAATTCTGAAAAAATTCTAGCCACTCCAGTGTGAACCCATGCAACTTTTTACCCTCTTAATTCTCCAAGGTAGTAGTTTTGCTACTACCTTAATTGCTTAAACATTGAAACTAAGTAGTTTTTAATTTTGAGGACTCATTCAGGACACTATTAAATGATTAGCTGCAAAAATTGAAAAGGATTCATCGTTCCATTTTCGAGATATTGGCAATGAAAGATTTCATGGTTTTACACGTCTTCTCATATAGCAGTAGAAAATTTCACATTTCACGCAATAACTTCAAACTTTTCTACAGATTTTTTCTTATTCTCAATTACAGAGGAACATATGACGCAGTAGGTAAAAAAAATCATGAATTTTGACCGTCCAATTTCAGAGATATAGCGATTTAAATTAAGTAATGTCTAGCGACACTAGCGCCACGAAGCGACTGGAGCAGACTAGATCTAGATTACAGTAGTGTGTGCATATCCGTATACTCAGAGTATCAACGTACTAGTCGCCGGATTGGATAGTCTGATACAAAAGTGAGGGTTAGGTAAACATTATATAAGGCGTTTTCATCATTACTTTATAAGTTTTTTTACATCCCGATAAGTTATACAACCTATATTATAAGGATATTTCGTAATATTAGATGAAGTAAAAAGTTCTGAGCGTTTTTTCGCTTTATTTCGACAATGAAATTAACATAGTTAGGATTATCCGATTTATATCAAATATGCGCCGTTTTGTTCGATAACATTTGTCTATTTTGAAGGCAATTTCATCATTCCGCGATTAAAGAAGTCCTCGGCCCTATTGGTAAAAAACTTGACCAGCTCATTTTCACAAGCCTCTCTTGGAGCCAGTTTTGGATCATTAAGAAAATTTTGCAAATGCTTGAAAAGGTGATAATCGCTTGGTGCCAGGTCTGGACTATACGGCGGGTGCGATAGAACCTCCCATCCAAGCTCTCGGAGCTTATGGCGCGTCGTTAAAGATGTGTGCGGCCTGGCGTTGTCTTGATGGAACACAACACCCTTCCTATTGGCCAATTCTGGCCGCTTCTGGTCGATCGCCTGCTTCAATCTGGTCAGTTGTTGACGGTAGAGGTCCGAATTGAGTGTTTGGCCCGATGGGAGCAGCTCATAGTGGATGATTCCCTTCCAATCCCACCAAACACACAGCAAAACCTTCTTGGCCGTTAATCCGGGCTTGGCGATCATTTGGGCCGGCTCACTGCGATTGGACCACGATCTTTTTCGGCTGTTGTTCTCGTATGTGACCCATTTTTCCTCGCCAGTCACCATCCGCTTAAAAAATGGGTCGATTCCGTTACGTTTCAGAAAAGAATCGCAGGCATAAATTCGGTCCAAAAGGTTCTTTTGCGTCAATTCGTATGGCACCCATACATCGAGCTTCTTCTTGAGACCAGCCTTATGCAAATGCTCCAAACGGTTTTCTGGCTAATTTTCAGTTCCTGGGCAATGAAGTGCTCACATGTCGGTCCGACTCGACGATTTCCATGATTTTATCGACATTTTCGACGATTGGCCTACCAGAGCGTGCCTCATCTTCGACGTCCATATTACCAGAACGGAATCGTTGGAACCACGGTTTTGCTGTTGCATTCGATACTGTATTCGGTCCATAAACAGCACAAATTTTTTTGGCCGCTTGCTCCGCCTTTTCACCTTGGTCGTAGTGGTACTGAAGAATGTAACGAATTTTCTCTTTTTTTACATCCATTTTGGAACGCTGCAACACACAACTGGCTTCACCAAACACAAAACTGTCGAAGAACTTTTTTTGAAGCGTAATGTCACCTTTAAATCGCCGTATAGTATGACCCGATGCGATGTATACATCGTGAGATATGGCTCACTAAAGACATCTAGCGGAAAACGCTCAGAACTTTTTACTTCATCCAATATTTCGAAGCTTTCATCGATTGAGCGGAGAATAAACGTTTCAACGTGACTGTGGCAAGACTACAACCTTAAGAAATTTTGTTGATCTTTTGCTTTTTGGGATTTTGTCGGCAATTTTGGAACACCCGGTGTACGTTTTTGCAATACGATGAATACAGAGGCAACGAGCGTAACGTGCTTGAACGATTTTGAGCGTGAAAACGATGCTGTAATAGCAGGCTTCGATTGTTCCAATCAGAATTCTGTAGTCAAGAGCAGTGATTAGCATGCGAGGAAAAAAACTCACTCTGAGCCAAGATAGTGAATAGATAGCATGCGAGAAAAAAACTCACTCTGAACCAAGATAGAGCGTTATGAATTCCGGATCACGAATTTGTTAGCCAGGCTAAGTTGATATGTGAAAACGACGGAGGAACGATTGAGTTGACTAACTGTGTGGTTTTTGCCAATAGTTGGAATTTTACGCTCGAGAGCCCACCTCGTGAAGACCAACACTTCAAAACCCCACGTGCATTTGAAAATTAATGGTCAGATAAGCATTCAAAAAAGATATAAACCTACACAGCGATTGTTTGTTTGGTGAATATATAGAAAAGGGACCCTTTCTGAAAAACAAAATTGAACTACTGTTTGGGGTATTTTGTTACCTCCTGATCATGAATACGCTATTTAAAATTGCGACTGTCTTTAAGGAGGTAACCCTCTCTTAGAACTTTCAAGAATATTTTAAGACCAATCGGACCCTGAAATTCTAAAAATTGACGAAGTTAGACCTATTTTAGTGGAACAATGTGCGTCGGGTTTAACGCGATCCATCGCGTCGGTTACCTGAGGCAGTTATACACAAACGTGATTAGGTGTGCAACACAATCTCGATGATGAGGAAGGACACTTATATGGTGGCGGAATCGCTGACTAGCGGTAAGACGACAATATTTCACAAGATCATGTAAAATATGTAGCAAAACATTGAACGCGATTATTTCAAAACTACATATCTTGACACGGCGGGAATGATATCTTGAGTAACTTTCACACTATTGACTTGAATTTGCACAGTTAGCGTTGAAACAGTAGTCATTTTCGGTTCACGATCGCATTTTTTAATTGGATGAACTATTTGTTAATAACAATGACTTCAGCGTGCTGTTTTTCAAGAGGAAAATGAGGTTTTCTTTGGAGAACCCATAGCCAGTTGGATATATTTGAAGAAAATTTTGTTTTCGTTTCAGATTACATTGGAGCCTGGTAGAGATCACGCCGTTTCGGGCTTCGCCGCTGGAGGACTGCAACGCCAACTGCAGTACCACGAACACTTTGAAAGATTTTCTGCTGAAAAAATTACACTGTAACCACAAACATGTGTACAACATGCTGGGAAAAAATTAATTTATTCCCACCAATGTGTTACTGGAAAAAAAATCATCATTCTGGCCCTTCAAATTGGGCTTCCAGAGAGGAATACCAGGGGGTATTTCTGGTATTCCTAAACATGTTAACCCTTTTTTTAAAAGTGTCAAGAGTGTTGTGCAGCTATCAATTTGTGTTTCTTTGGGTTTATTCCGATAAATTTTATTGTTCTTTAATAACGTTAACATTATTTTTTCATAACGTTTCGCTAAAATCCACATTCAAATATTGTTATTAAATGAGATTTTTTTAAAACTATTTTCTGATACAGAATACCGTAAAAAATTCAAAATCTTTCTGGTTATCAAAATCTGTCAACGTCGTGACTGTATTCGTACGAACATTTACACAGCGACAGATTCTTGGTGAAAAAAGGAAAAACGACAGAGCGCAGGATCGCGGTTGGGCGTTCACAAGGCGCCGAGACGACGGCGTGTCTCATCGATCTGACTGGCCGAATACCGCAGTCACTTACGATATACTCCAGCCGTGTCATAGTCATGGGGCTTTTTTGCGGGGATTCGTTGCTGGGGGCTAGTTGGGTATGAAAATGTTTGCCTAAACGAATATGGACGCATGGAATATAGCACTTTTTCTACTTCCTTGAATTATTTTTTAAACTCTTCAATTTTATGGAAACATTTTCTTGGCCTGGGAATGTCTTTAGGGATATATACATTCAGACGGGAAAAAATAGGCCATACTGAGGGATTTTTTAAACTAAGAAATAATTATTCGATATTTATCAAACTTTAGGTACACTTTAATAGTATATTCAAGTATAGAAAACAATTTTTTTAAAGTCATTCGACATCCAAATGGCCGAGCTGTGGCAGATTGTTACAGCAAGGTTGTCGCGGAAATTACGAATCGGATGGCAGTCTAGCTTTCCGTAGACTTTGATCTGCAAAAAAATCAAACATTTTTTCAATTCGGACATGTATAGTTTCTGCAAAAGTATGTGGCTTCCGCATGGATACCACGTACTTTTACAATAGCATAAAGAGCCATGAAAGCCTTGAAATTAAAATGTGTAGTTTTTATTTGACAGTAATTAACCCTACGTGGTCACCCTGGGTAGATTCGACCCGTCGATCCATTTTTAGCGTAAATATATAATAGTTCCCGGAGTCGAATGGGACTGCATTCACCATCATATCTGGAGTTTGAAGTATCCTCATACCATAAAATTTACCCTCTTCACAGGTCGGAATAAATACCTTTTTTTGGGACGTGTACTATGCTACTATTTTTTCCCAAAAGTAGCATATCTAAGGAGTATCACGTCGAAATTTTAAGTAAAAATGTTAAAAATTCACGGAACTATGATTTTTTGAGCGAAAAAGTGTTGTTTTTTTAGCGTTTTCACCTCATTATGATTTTTTTTTAACATGTCGCCATTTCATTTCTTATAAATAAATTTTTCGTACATCATCTAAAAAGTTCAAAGCATGTTTCGTAATTTTTTGAACTACTTCGGACGGATAGTTTGGTCACAATACTTTTTTGAAAACTGATTGGGCAGAATCGACCTAAGTGTGACCACCGCGGTTGAATTTGGATGTGTTTAAATAATGTTGTATCATAATAATGATGTAAATAATTTCTAGATAAGTTTTCGTAAGTTGGCAGAATGTGCGTTTGCACGTTAGGCTGCAGTGGTACAGGGTGTTGTAATAGCCCTGCATTGGCTCCTATAGCTTCTGCCTTTGACGGGCTGTAACGTTTGAAGTTTTTCGCATTTCGCTTTAATACTTTGGGAAAATATTCTACATATATAGTTCTATCGGAAAAAAACATGTTTTTTAAAATTGTTTTAAATGTATATCCCGACTTGAATATTCGAAGAAATTAGTAAAGCACATATAGAACTGAAGGTTTCCGGATGAATATGCGTTTGAATTAAATGAATGGAAGTTCGAAAAAAATGTAACCAATTTAGAACTGAAGACATAAATTCGACCTAAGTACAGAGCACTCATTTTCAAAGCATGCCGATCATTTTCGTAAACTAATAATTTCATGTAATTCTAAGTAATTACTTTAATATTGGAATTCACCTACTTACATTGAAGATCAAATGATAACAATTCCGAGCAAGCCGATTGGTGACTAAATTCTCCGCATTAGAATGAATATTGATCACGAAAGGTGAAGCACCGTACTTCACCTTTCGTGATTCTATACTGACAGAAAAATTCTTTTTATATTAACTAGACGCGTCTATTCGATTTTTTTTTAATTAACTAGATTATTCGT
Source organism: Ophion ventricosus (assembly GCA_963932345.1). Taxonomy (NCBI): domain Eukaryota; kingdom Metazoa; phylum Arthropoda; class Insecta; order Hymenoptera; family Ichneumonidae; genus Ophion; species Ophion ventricosus. Next base: position 18,373,236 of record OZ010714.1, read on the forward strand.
GAAATCAAATTTTTTCTATTGTATTCCATTATTAAAATTATTTATTTTAAATATATTTATTTACTCAAATCAAGATCTATTCAATATCGTCTAATAACTAAATATTTTATTTATTTCTAATAAATCCGTAATTTGGTTTCATCTGGTAGAATAGGACAAAAGAGATGGACGGAAAAATGGTACACCATTCAGTCTCTCAAAAATCTCATGGCTTTGTTTTTATTAGAAGACTGTTGTAACATTCTGCAGTTGAGGAAAATGGATAGTTTTTCTATACATAAATAGTCGCGACTGGTTATAAAAGGCACAACGATACCTTTCTTTTTTTTTCTTCAAATAACAGCCTTGTTAGTGAAAAAAAAGAAAAATTATTTCACTTTTTTCACCGCACTTTTAAGTCATGAAATTCCTTTCTCGTATTCATGCGCTATATCGTGTTTTATCTTTATTTATTCAATTTGAATCGACTTTTATTTCATTTGAATATGTTTAATATTTAAAAAAGAGAATAGCTTGACCAAATTTAAAAAAATATTTCAAACAAATAGGGTCGTAGTAGGCTGTGAGACAAGGAAAAAACCTATTTGATTTAAATAGATCCTATTTAAATTAAATATTTTTTTTTCTGGCAGTGTAGGCCTTATCTTTGCTTTATCAGCCGTAAATTCTCGTGCCGAAAGCCATGGAAAATTTGGAAATATATGCATTACAATGCCAGCGTTTCTAGTTAGAAGTAAAATATTTTGGAAGGCATTAGCAAATGATTAGATGTATTTGTCTACTTTAAAAAATTGACCAAAATATTCCATAGTTATGCGTGTTCAAAGGCAAAGACGTAGTTTTTGTTCCTTTTGACTGGTCCTTTTGACCCATCAATAAAGATTCTTCCAGAATTTCGGCGTCATCGTTGTCTTCATACTTATTTGTTTCCGTATCGATCACGGGTGAACGAATTGGGGATTCATTTGTTATATACAGGGCACTCCATTCAAAATGCTCACCCTAAGTGCGTAGGGGAAATGAAGTCGTGTGAAAAAAAATTTGTGCGGAGGGCCTTTGATGGTTATTTTTTTTCTTCTCCGACCACCTTACAATACATTGTAATAACTTTAATTAAAAAATTGGAACTTGTAGGCTTTGTTTTTTCTGAAAATACCTGGATTCAAAAGAAATCAATAGAAAAAGATGCAGCTCTAGAGTAAAAACTTAGAAGCTATACTTCTTTGTCATTGTGTAAACGGCGGAAATTCCTACAAAGGTGACTTTATTAATGAGCCCGATGGTAATGATATTTTCAGCATAAATGTCATTTGCGCAATGCAGTTACCCATGAACGCACGTTACTGCGAAATTTTAGGATTCCGTTGATTTGATTCGCATGGCCGTCTGTTCAGACGATTGAGGTACTTATATTTTAAATAAATGAAAATAATAAACTGGACTCATATGAATCTATAAAATAATCAATTCCAATCGATAAGTAATTCTCAGCTTGTTATATCACATTTTTTTTTCGTATACCCAGATATCTGGTCGTTTGGTTTGAAGGAAAGTTGTGACTTGTGAAAAGTCGCATTATTTTAGTTCCCAGAATCATCCGTGTTTCTTGCATAAGGATTTTTTCACGTCTAGTATCAGAATGATACCAATCTGCTCGCCCTCAGAAAGTTTCAAAAATCTCCTACCGCATGCAACCGCCATGAGTACACCCCGAGTAATATCAATGCTGACGAAACGTAAACATTTTTTCATAACTCCCGTATTTTTTTATGTTTATGTTGTTAGCCACTGCATGGCACACTCTATTTCGTCGATCTCTCCTCTACATTGGCGCAGCGAGGGACGGGGTGTTCGGGGAGGGGGGGGGGGGGATAAAAAATGAACTATAGAAGTCTGACTATGTCGCCAGCGTCATAGTCAGACGCTCTAACCGGTGGGCCACGTTGCCTTAGCGATTCTAACTGCAACGTCACTGGTATATGAAATGTGCCTCGTTTTTTCGATAGGCAATTTCTCGAGCACAATTGAGAGTTGGGTTTTCTCCTTTACAGGCTAGATTGCTATTGGGAAGTACTTTGCTCGCGCAAAGGGACATCAAAATCGGCGACCCCAACTTCGCGCCATCCCCTTGTAAAACGCTGATTTAAGATTCTACCGTCAGCTGATGCAGTTCATGAATTTTTGCAATTGAATATGAAGAACGAAGAAGATCAATGATACATGAAAAATCTTAATAATTGATACCTCAGCCTTAGAAGCTGAAGCGATGGTCATGCAAAACATAATTCAATTGAAAAACGACGAAATAAATGCTGAAAATTTAAGAAAACATTTTAAAAAGGAGCAGTGCTCTAACTTATATAAACTTTTCCAAGCAGCAATAGTACTCTCAGTGAGCTCCACCGGTTGTGAAATAAGTTTTTCTACCATAAGACGGATAAAAATTTTGCTTAGAATCAGTATGCTTCCGGAACGATTCTCTTATAAGTCACTATTGAACATGGAGAATAACATTGTTTAAAAAAATCCAGCTGAAAAAGTATTGGGCCGATTTGCAAGAAAAAAATTGAAAACTAAGACTTATTTAATTAAATACTTACTGAAAGTAAAGTTTAAAGACTGGTGGAAAAAAGAATGATGAAAAATCAGCTGATTATTTTTTAAGGTATTGCAAGAGTGGGATATGTTAATGTTATGACATATTAATGTTAACATGATCGTGTTATTAAAGCAAGTTTCATATTTCATATGTGTTACGTGATTATAAACTATTATGTAAATTTTATTTGAAAAAAAGATACTTGTGATCAAATCAGTTTTGGTCAGGTCGGCCCCTCCTAGCCCTCCTCCTCCCAAAAAAATGCTCCTCGACAAACTCCTCAACAGTGCTCCAATGTTCCTCGACAAACAAACAGCTAACATTAAAAAATAATAGTTAATGTAAATACTTACACAAAAACGTCCGCGTAATAATAAAGATCTATAAATAGAAAACAGAACAGCCATTGTACATTATTCATAAGTTTCTGTTTAAAAAATTATCACAGTTTTAAACAGAACAATTCATTAGTTTTGTTCTATCCTAAATATTGCATTAATATCTACTGTAAATTAATGTATAATCTTCTATATATATAAAAGTGAAATACAACTGACTGACTGGTTAATGACGAAATCTCAGAAACTATAAAGCCTACAAACTTGGAATTTGGCAGGTAAGTTCTTTATAGGGTTTAGACATCCGCTAACAAAGATTTTTACGAAAGGGAAAAATTAAAGGGGCTGAAAGTTTGTATGGAAAATTGTATTCCTTGCGTGTATGAACTTGAAACTTGGAGCATATATTCCTTAGAAGGTGTAGGAGTCAGTGTTGGGCGTAATCAACTACTTTTTGTAATCTGATTACAAATCGCGGTTACAAGTAGTTAACTACAAGTAGTTATGATTCCATGTAACCTAACTATATTTAACCAGATTACTTTATGTAATCGTTAATCTGATTACTTTAATTAAGTAGTTGGTAACTACTGTTTACTTCGGTTTTAAGAATATTTTGTTTCACGATAAAAATGAGTCTCTTCCTAAACTAAATAAAGAAAGATGTACAAAGTCGTATAAAATAGTTATTGTTTCCTGATTAGTTTTTACCCGTCACTCGCGCCATGGCGTTCGGCTAGTTGATAAAATTAAATTAAGTAGAAAACAATTGACCTTGAAAAGGATGAAATAATCATTTTTAATTTGCTTAATTTTTTGAAGTGCCTTCTTTATTGATTTAAGCGCTGCGTAAATAAAAAGAAAACTCTATTTTCATGTATCTTTATTGTACACCCATTAGCAAAGAGATTATTGGAGGCACTAATTTGTTGAAGTGCCTACTTTACGGATTTAAGCGCTAAGTAAATAAAATAAAAACTCAATTTCTATGTATCTTCATTGTACAGTCGGGAGCCAAATGATGTGTACACATAGCGATAAGAGAATGCTTTGCTACTTAAGCATGGACTGAAATTTTAAATATTTTGCAAAATAAGAATTCGCACGTGGTCACAGATACTAGTTTACAAACATTTTTAGATTTCACAAACAACTTATAAAATTTACTTTAAATTTCGCTACTTGTATACATCGTTTTGCACATCACTGTAGGTAAACAAAAAACGAATTGTAATTAAATAATTAAGAAAATCATTATTTCGAAGTCGAGGAAGGTAGACTTTATGAGGCAGGAATGGTCAATTAATATACCCTAATTAATATAACCTACAATGGCATATTATACCCTAAGTATAATATGCCATTGTATCACTTACATAGTTGCGGTTGTCTGAAATTGCACTCAAAACTTTGAAGGCGTTTTTCTCGAATCCACTTTTTTCAGTCTGGTTGATATAAAATCTCGAGGTCTATTCAGCAGATTGATTTCAAATTTGGTATGTACCTTCAGTATATATCCTTCTATCGTCCCTGCCTCGGGCATTGTAAAATAATTATTATTACTATTAAAACAAAAATTGACTGAATAAAATAACGTTAAAAATTTACTTTTTTCAGACGGTCGCCATTTTTAATTTAGATTTTTTTGTTCTCTTTGGTACTTACCATAATGAAATTCTTATTGAGCAAGAAAATTGGTTTTAGTTCTGTTTCCGATGAATGGGTGCTTTGGAATCATGTCAACCGCCTCAACCCTCTTTTTCACCGCCATACTTAGAACTTAACTTTAAAAATTTTAATGTCTTTCGCACATCTTTTTTTTTGTAAGTTCTTGACACATCAATAACGTACTGTAAAAAATGGATACTAAAAGTATATATATTTTTTTTATCAAGCCCGAGAACTGCCCGAAATTTAAGTCTCTGGGCTAGAATACTGCCTTAGTATATCTTAAAAGGATTTTTTGTAAATTTAGTATTTGCCTTGATGAGCAAGTAAAAAAACATTTCTATGTTTGTGGTTTGGTGGCAAAGCTTATATATTAAGTTCATGGTAGGTTCATTGAGTCCCACTAGATTGCCATAGATCATATTTGTCCGACGCGTTAACATCACCTATCTTCATTGTCTTTACCACTCGTTCCAAGTAAGTTACATTTGCGGAAGTGATGCTTCAGTATATCCAGGCAAAAAAATCAGCCGCGGAAACGCATCGTTCGCTAGAAGAAGTGTATGTCGAACATGCTTCATCGAGTGCAACGTGCAAAGAGTGATTTCGCCGCTTCCACAGTGGTGACTTCTCTATAGACAAGGACCGCAGAAAGCCAGCCAAAAGAGGGGTGTCGTGTGCTACGAGCTACTAAAACAGTCGGAAACCATCACTGAGTATTGTTGTCGACTGAGTTCTACATGAGAAGAGGCCGGACTATGAAAATCGCCATGAAAAGTTAGATCCCCAACATGACAATGCCAGACCGCATGTTGCTCAATCGGTTAAGAAGTACTTAAAACGAGTGAATTAGAAAATCCTGTCCCACCCGCTATATTCTCCAGATATCGCTCCCTCCGATTATCATTTTTTCCGGTTGACGCAGTCAGCGCTTAAGGATCAGCTTTCAGCGCTTAAGGATAAAAAATGGCTAGGTGACTGGAATACCTCTAAAGAACACGAATTCGTCCTGCGTGGAATCCGATTGCTGGCCGGAAGATGGGTCAAGGTTATCTGTTATATCAAGGTTATGGGCAATGATTCGAATAAATCAGTTCGTCGATTTGTCGGGGAACAACTCTTTCTGAAATTCGATCCAATTAATTATTTTCGCTCAGTCCATGTGGCACCCAAACATCAAGCTTGTTTACCATCCCAAGCTTTCATGAATGTCTCGAAACAGTTGATTGGCCAATGTTGAAGTTATGTCCGATCTCTGTAGCCGTCAAGTGCCGGTCGAAGTCGATTAAAGCCGTGATTTGATCGACATCAGAAATGACTGGCCTACCAGAGCGAAGAGCATCTTGAGGGTCAAAATCTCCACAAAGAAATTTCGCAAACGACTCTCGACACACACTTTCGCTTACGGCATTCTCTCCGTACACTGCGCATATCTTTTTGGGAATTTTCGACGCGTTTTTGCCATTCCGGAAATAAAAAAAACGAAATGCATAAAAAAAAATACACGTTTTTTCCTTCCATGTTCAAAATATAATTAAACTTCCTATACGCCACGGATCTCGATGGATACTTTTTAAAAATGTCGGCACAAGTTCTAGCTTTCACTTAATATACGACACTTCATATGGTTGACGCATCAGCGAACGGAGAACAGTCTGTGAACGAAATCTGTTGGAATTTCGCTACGGAATTATGCATGGATCAATACATCCATAATGCTTACAAAAATTTTTTTTCATGGAACTTTTTTCACTTCTCTTGTTTCTGTATTTCTATGATTCGACTTCTTCCAGTAAGCGCAATCATAATTTTGTAGCTGTACATTTTATTTACTTTAATCGGTTTTTGCCTTTGATTTTTGAATCAGTTGGTTCGAACAAAATGAGTATTTGTTTGAAAATAGTATTTCGTGTCGCAAGCGCGTTACGTCGCGTGTGAGGTTGCCGCATAAGCCGAAGGCTTATGGTGCACGTATAAGAATACAAGTACCAATGTACCATAAGCTGAGGCGAATATGGACACTTAACGCGCGATGTAATACGTTGTCTTCCGCACATGCCACACACAATAGGGTTTGTGAAGCCTGTCACAAGAGTTTGATTTGGGATTGCTGCTGGTACTTATTTTCTTTATCCATTTCATCTTTCTTGAATGATGTCGGTTGTAACAAATTGACGTGAAGTCTCACGTAAATATCGTTATGTTTGTGTAACGGCCCTTTACGCAGATCTAGGCACTTTAAATGCCTGGAGATGCCTCGAAATACAATATTGTTATAAATAATGAGTTGATAGAAACAAGAGGGAATGAATGGGTAGTGGGGACTAGGCTAAACCGAGACGGAAGTGCGTCATGCCAGCCATCTTGATGCGGCACTTTTTGTAATGTTTATGAGGGCTTCCTACAATCACAGACAGTTGCAGTCTGCATATACGTTAACGTCAAACGCGTCTGATAATGTGAGTAAAGTGGCGCTGAAGAAATTGTAAAAAAGACAAAAAACATCATGGCACATTTTCAGGTTGGTGGAGGAACAAAGGCAGCTAAAAATTAGAAGGTAAGGTACACCGACCAGTGAATGGACGGGGACCAGTGATGGTCCCTGTCCATTTACTGGTCGCGATTTCACGGGTATTGAAAAGACCTTACATTCCAGGGGTGGCAAAGCATCCCTTATTGCAGTGTTTTGTAGATTTATGTTCTTGCTACGCAGGGTTAGTAACAAAGAGTAAACATAAAAAATTAAAACGTGTAAAGTGTGTATTGGAACATGCATAAAGTAGGATTCCGTAGGCATTTGTACAATGATTTGGAAAAATCAATGTTTAACTAATATGTAGCTTTTATTATGTATTGGGTCTATGTATAATTCCGTAACGAAAATGAAGCAAATATTAAACGCAAAATATTTACCGAAAAAAGCGATATTAACCAACTAAATATGTTCCATTTTGTTCAATGACGTTCTGCCGTCTCCCCACGAGCTTTATTATCCCTCTTTCATAGAAGTCCTGAGATCATTGTGCAAAGAAGTCATCCAAGTGTTTTTTGAGGGTGTCCAGGGAACTGAAGGTTTTATTATTCAAACTGTCCCGTAGCGCCCGGAACAAGTGATAGTCTGAAGGTGCAAGATCCGGGCTATACGGTGGATGCACTAAAACCGCAAGCCGCAATAACTTTTGCCGGGTCATCGGAGAACCGTGTGGTCTAGCATTGTCCTGGTGAAATACTACGCCCTTTCTGTTCACCAATTCGGACCGCTTCTGATCGATTGCTCGCTTTAAATTTGGCCACTTGTGAACAGTACTTGGTCGAATCAATCGTCTTGTTGGGTAGCAGCAGCTCATAATAGAGGATTCCTTTCCAAACCCATCAGATACAGAGAGCATGGTGCTTGGGGTGTAATCCAGCCTTTGCGACCGTCTGAGCAGCCTCCCCGAGCTTCGACCATGATCTTTTTCGACTGACATTGTTGTAGACAATCCACTTTTCATCACCAGTAATCATTCGTTTTTAAAATGGGTTGTTTTCATGGCGTTTGAGCAGAAAATCGGAAGCTGTAATTCGGCCCATTAAATTCTTTTCCCTCATTGTCAGTTCGTGCAGTATCCAAACATCAAGTTTGTTTACCATCCCAAGCTTCCGCAAATATCTCGAAACATTTGATTGATCAATGTTGAGATTATGCCCGATCTCTGTAGTCGTCAAATGCTGGTCGCAGTCGATTGAAGCCTTGATTTTATCGCCATCAGTGTCGACTATGGTCGATCGGAGCGAGGATCACCTTGGAGATCAAAATCTCTACAACAAAATTTGGCAAACCACTTCCGACACACATTTTCGCTTACGGCATTCTTTTCGTACACGGCGTATATCTTTTTGTGAGTTTGCGGTGTGCTTTTGCCTTCTCGGAAATAAAAGAGCGAAATGCTCTTTTATTTCCGAGCCCATTTTTCTGCCCATTTTTCCAAGCGCCAAGGTGGTGTAACGACCTAAGGGGTAACACCACTCTAGCGGCCGAAAAGAAGGCCTAATTTTGACGATTTTTTTTGGGAGTATAATAAAAGGAATGGGAATTCTTTTTAGAGGGACTTTTCAGCGTATATTTAAGTATAGAATTTATTATTATTATCTTCGAAATGATCTTTTTAAAAAAAGACTTCAGTAGCGAAGAAATTTCTCGTGGAATGGAAAATCTGGAACAAAAAACTCAAAAAATAAAAAATCTACACTACTCCAAAGAATCAAAGGAACTGAACATTTCTTCCTTTTTTTGTAGTGTTTTTTGGAGCGCTGTATCTCTGTGAAAAATGGTCGTATCGAGATGAAAAAAAGGCATTTTGAAGCTTCAAGTTTCTAGTTTTGAGAACTTTTGGCAACATTTTTTTATGAGCTACAGTTATCTCGCAAACATAAGAAATAGCGCGAGACAAAAATTTTCAACATTTTTTGTTTTCTTTTAAGTGTTCGCGGCCTCGAGAAAATTCTTTTCAGTTGCACCAATATGTAGGGGTTAGTTTGTTTATTCAGCTACAATTTCGTTTTTTGTCAGTCTCTTTACGTCAATTTTTGGCTGAGATATCGGACTTTGAATGAGAAAGGATCCTTTTGTCTTTGATCATCGATATCTCAGTAACCAATAATCGTACACGGAATTAAAGGGCAGTTTTGAAAACTTGAATACATTTCCTACAAGATCCTTTTATTGATCTTTTAGAAACCATTTTTTTCCGCCCTTACCATCAAAATGAAAAAAAGTACAAAAGAATGACTTTTTCTGGTGTATCAGTAAATCTAACACTACTTTACAAATATACATGGAAAGATTAACGTTGCCAGTTTTTTTTTCAGTTTAATGTACCCCCAATGGCCCTGTAAATTTTCAAATTGATCCATCGAACTGTTTTTCTGGACCGATTGATCAAAGTTTTATAAAACAATTAAAGTAACCAGTGTTCCTAAACATCGTGTCATCATCATCAGAATGAAAAGACGATTTTTTTCAACTTTTTTCACAACTTTGCACTTGTTACTTGTTAAATTCAAGAACAAAAAAATTTCGGAAAATAAAAAAAAAATTGATTTTTTTCTCCATTTGTAAAACATTTCAGGAAACAATACTGAATCATATTTTTTTTTGAAAATAGATGGGTTTTGGAAAAAAAAACTGTTTTTTGTAACCCTAATAATCGTCGCAGAAAATATCGAGAATTAATCGCATAAATGTTCTCAGATCGAGTAGTGAATACAGCTTGGGGGTATCAACTTTTAATTAATGCAATTGAAGATTAGTGAAATTATGGCACGCAAAGGTCGAATCGTGTCTAACATGAGTCAGTATTGTTTTACAGATTTAAAAAAAAATCAAAAATTATTTTTTTGGAATTTTTGAATTTTTTTCTCAAATTTAACGAGTAACTAGTGCAAAGTTGTGAAAAAAGATGGAAAAAATGTTCTTTTCATTTTGATGATGATTACACGATGTTTTGCAACGATATACTTGTTCCTTTAATTGTTGTGTAAAACTTTGATCTATCGGTCCGGAAGAATGGTTCGATGGATCAATTTGAAAATTTACTGGGATATTGGGGGTACATTAAGCTGAAAAAAACCTGGCAAAGTTAGTCTTTCCATGAATATTTGTAAAGTAGTGGTAAATTTACTGAAATGCCAGAAAAAGACATTTTTTTTTGTACTTTTTTTCAGATTGATGTTAAGGGTGGAAAAAAATTGTTTCTCAAAAATCAATGAAAGAGTTTCATAGGAAATGTATTCAAGTTTTCGAAACTACCCCTTAATTCCCTGTGCGATTATTGGTTGCTGAGATATCGATGATCAAAGACAAAAGGATCCTTTTTCATTCAAAGTCGGATATCTCAGCAAAAAAATGATGTAGAGAGACTGACAAAAAATGAAATTGTAGCTGAATAAACAAGCTAACTGACCGATCCATAGATTCAACTGAAAAAAATTTTCCCGAGCCCGTGGATCCTTGACAATAAAAAAATCCAAAAAAAATTGAAAATTTTTGTCTCGCGTTATTTCTTATGATTGCGAGATAAGAGTAGCTCACAAAGAATTTTTGCGAAAAGATCTCAAAACTAGAGAATTGAAGCTTCAAAATGCTTTTTTTTTCATCTCGATACGACCATTTTTCACAGAGATACAGCGCTTCAAAAAACACTAAAAAAAAAGGAAGAAATGTTCTGCTCCTTCAATTCTTTGGAGTAGTATAGATACTATTGGCTATAGAAGTACATAGGGATTTTTAAATTTAATCAAATTTTGTACTATTGGTGTACTTTTAACAAAAAAATCGTTTTTTTGCTAAAAAATGGGTAGTAAATTGTTTATAAAATATAAAGTTTACATTGAATCGAAAAACTCCCACGTATTTCTATAAAGGAGGTAATTGTGAAGCTTCTGTCAAAATTTCACACTGATCCATGTAACCGTGTTGAAGTAATGTGTTCTCTAAGTTTGAAAAAAGTGGTTTCGAGAAAAAAGTGTTTAAAGTTTATGCTTGGCGTCGCTTTGCAGCTGTACTGACTCACACATACAAGTTTATTACGGCAGTAGCGTTCCCTGGTGACCTTTTGAGTAACCTTACGCACATTTTATGAGAGCATTGTTTAAGCAATAAAAAAAACGATTTTTTCAAACCCTCGAGTGGTGTTACCCCTAAAGAAAAAGCGAAAGTCTTTATAATATGTGAGAAGATACTTTTAAGGGACTACTGTGATGGCTTAAAAAATAAGCTATTCTTACTATTTTGTATTAATTGTAGCATGTTTCGGTACAAAGTTTTTTTGGTTGAAGGTACACTCTTACAGAATATAAAACAATTTTTTTGTTGCATATAAATGTATATTTATTTAAAAATTGGTAATCGTGTAAAGGCATGAAAAAAAAGATGATTTGCGCTCTCCAGGTAATCTGAAACACAAAATTCAAAAAGATTCTTAATCTGTATGAGTGTCGTTATCGCCCAAACTAGAATTATTGTTTTATATTGCAAAATAACAAAATGGCCTCGTTTTTTGCAAAAGTGTTTACGAAAAATAGGTTTTTTTCGTCATAATTCGGGCGAAAGTATGAGTTGAATTTTTAAAAATAATTCTAGTTCGGGCGATAGCGACACTTATACAGATTAAGAATCTTTTTGAATTTTTTGTTTCCGATTTGGAGAGCGCCAATCATCAACGCCAGTGACATACTTTTCTTTTTTCATGCCTTTACACGATTATAAATTGTTCAATAAATATACATTTATATGCAACAACAAAAAAATCGTTTTCTATTCTACAAGAGTTGTACCTTTAAGCGAAAAAAAAAGTTTGTACCGATACATGCAACAGTTGTCAAAAAAGAAAAAAATAGCTTATTTTTTGAGTCATCACAGTAGAACTTCCCCTTAAGAAATGAAAAAGTACTATATAAATTAGTTATTTTAGACGAACATTAATTTCGTCTACCTAGTTGCTACCGGCAGCTACCGTAAAGATTCCGAAGCTAGCCACGGTGCAAAACACGTACGAGGGTATGGAGTTTACGACACGATGACAAAAGCTTAGACTCACCGTCGCCAACTGGAATCGAGCAGCGCCAAAGCCGCTGCGTAGATGTTTTGTGCGTCATAGGGGCATGTCCGACGACACGTGCCCGAGAGTGTTTGGTGCGTGAATTCAGACGAGGAGATTTAGTCGTTGGGTGCGTGGTTGTTCAACAGCATCAATCTATAACTATACAGCAGTAGTACAGAAATACGTTGATGTTTTTGCTCCCGTTAGTAAACGCCGGTCAATACTAGCGCCGCACACTGCAGCAGTGGGGGCTACCGGAAGTACCATGCTGATCAAGACGTCTATCCGGCTAACAAGTCGGCGCGTCTGATGCAATTGACACTGTTACGAATGTATATAGTACATATGCTTTGACGCATTGTTTTCTTATCGGCACCTGGCCCGGCTGAATCTTTTCGTCTTTTATATGTATTATTGCAAATACATATATACTGATATATGTTTTCTCCTCGAAAAAAATGTATCCACACGATATAACACGTACAACATAATTTGCTCAATGGTGTTCGATTTGGTCCCAATAGCCGCGAGTTATTTTTTTTTTGCTTGAATTGCACATTTGGTCTTATCGGCAATGCGGAACTTACAATTTGGGGTTCTGGAATATACGGGGGAACAATTCGTTCTGATAAGAATATTTATATATATATATATGGCTCACCCTTATGAATCCCTTGCTGGGCAAAAAAACGCGAGGGAGTGGAACTTTGTCGATTGTATACTGATGGTTGAAAACATCCTGAAACATGGGTTAACAATACGGGAAACCCATATGGTCGAAGTAGGGTGTCACAGCGGTAATTTCACTGCAGTTGACCATTAAAGCCCATCAACGAGAGGGAGGCGCAGATCGGAGACGTTTTTTTTTTATTACATTTTTCTTTTATTACTAAATTTGTTCGGTGGATTGATTTTACCTTCATTTTATTTTATAAATGTACAGCTATATTAAGGGGTTGCACTATCTTCGCGCTCGGAAAAATAGGTATAGAAATTTTTTTAAATGTTGACGCGACTATTAAAAATATAAAATAATTTTTATTTTTCACCAATACATTATAGTTTAATGAACAAATAAAAAAAAACGAAAAAAAAATGCACGGACATGCAAGTCTCTTTCAATAATAATTCTAATGTAAGTTTTATGAAATATAATATACAAATTAATTTATAATATAATATAAGTCTATATTTATAATATAATATATATAATTTATAATATAATATAATATAAGTCTCTTTTCAAGCTGGTGGACAAAATATCTCGAGATCTACTCAACCAATATTAATGAAGTTTATACGAAATATTCTTTATGATATTATCTAGGATATAGCATTGATTTTTTTATTATTGGTTCATTTTTATTCATTTTTAAAACTCAAAGGTTTTGGTGAAAATGATTTTTTTTTCTAAACAGCTGTCACTTCTACCAAAATTAAAAAATGAAATCCCCTATACAACACTTTACCTATTACCATTTTTACAAGAAATTTTTATTTTTTTAGATGATGCCTGATGGAGAAAAAAATTTCACCAGCCGCAAAAATTTTCTAACGAGGGTCCTATTAGACGACATATGGGATATATGTCGTCTAATAGGACCCTCGTTAGAAATTTTTAAAAAATTTTTCATTCGTTTTTTTTTAAATTTGTTCATAAAACTATAATGTATTTGTGAAACATAAAAATTATTTTATATATTTAATTGAAACGTCAAAATAAAAAAAAATGTTTACCTATTTTACCGAGCGCCAAGATGGTGTAACCCCTTAAAGGATGGTTGTCATTTACTCACTGGAAAATGTTGCAACATGCAGCCGAAGTAACGTACCTACCGATTGTGATCGGTAATGCGGTTTTTGTTGAAGCGAAGATATAATTCTCTACTTATTGACATGATTATTGACGAGCAAGGTAGCAGGGGTTCGAAAAAGGGGACGGTCAAAAGCTGAACGCCGTGACTTTGCAAATATGCGAGAGTTTGCTTAAGTTTTCGGGTAATGAGGTTCATCGTCAAAGATGGACACGTCTTTACAGTTTTTCGTAGAAAGTTATATGTGCGCAGGGTCCTTCAAATATTTCCATTATATCGATAAATGTATAGGGGAGCAATTCCAAGCCGTAGACACATTTACTTGTTCACGCAGACAGCGCCGCGGCGTGATGAACTTTGGATTCTTTTTATCGGTTGTAATATCTCGAACATTTCAGTTTGATTGTACTTATAGTGGTGTGTCCTTTATAGAAGAATTGTTAATATTAAAATAGGGATAAAAGAAAAGTGTGTGAGCATTTCAATTTTTTTTCTTTTCCAGCTGTTTTCAGCTATGTGGAATCAATGTTGGGTTTGGTGTCCCAAATGGTGGATTAATACAGATTTTATTGTATTTTTTTTTGTGATATTTGAAGGTATAATTTCGAAAATCTGTGCGATCCTTGCCGTAAGCGGGCACATCCGAGTAGACGGCGGGAAAATAGGTGCATTTTGGGAATTATTATCTCAAAAGCTATTTGTCCGATTTCATCCAAGTTTCCTTTATTCGAAAGTATAAATATCGAAGTATATTGACACATTTATATATTGACTGGGTTATTGCGACCGGCGTAAAACATGTCTCTCGCTGATACATTCAACGGTTCCCATGATTGCAGTCGGTAGATCTGAAACAAAAAATTCGAAAAGATTCTTAAAATGTAATGAACAAAGCCCTTCCCATCGTAGAAATAAAAAAAATCCCAAAATAACTCCTGATTGAAATTAACATTAAATTTTCAACACAAATTTCCGACCGTTTTGGCTTGATAAAAAAAAAATAATTGAGTTTAAAAAATATTCTACAATGCGAAGGGATACATTACATTTTAATCCTTCGTGGTCACACATCCAAATTCAATCGCGGTGGTCACACTTGGGTCGACTCTAACCAGTCAGTTTTCAAAAAAGTATTGTGTCCAAACTATCCGTCCGAAGTGGTTCAAAAATTACGGAATATGCTTTGAACTAGATGATGTACGAAAAATTTATTTATAAAAAATAAAATGGCGACATGTTAAAAAAAAATCATAAAGAGGTGAAAACGCAAAAAGGACACTTTTTCGCTCAAAAAATCATAGTTCCGTGAATTTTCAACATTTTTGCCTAAAATTTGGACGTAATACTCCTTAGATATGCTACTTTTGGGAAAATGTAGTAGCATAGTGCGCGTTCCAAAAAAATTTGACTTTATTCGGACATGTGAAGAGGGTAAATTTTATGGTTTGAGGATACTTCAAAATCCAGGTAAGATGGTGAATACAGTCCCATTCGAAGCCGGGAACTATTATATATTTACGCCAAAAATTGATCAACGGGTCGATTCTACCCAGGGTGACGACGAAGGATTAAGAATCTTTTTGAAATTTTTGTTTCAGATCAACCAAGTGCATGCAATCATGGGCACCGCCAGCGAGGGGCATGTTTTACGCCAGCCACAATAACAGCGCTCCCCGTCAATATATATTTACAAAATGACGAATTAAAAAAATTCGTCAATATACTCAATATTTATACTTTTGAATAAAACAAACTAGGATCAAATCGGGCAAATAGTTTTTGAGATAATAATTCCCAACATTCACCTATTCTTTTTGTCGTCTACTCGGGTGTGCCCCTTTAATGTTTTTTTTTCGCCCAATTTCAATGACCTGTCCAATCCGCATTCTGGTACTAAGATTACTTTAAGACTACTGTAAAACTGCGGAAGATTGTGGCGCAACCAGCATTTCATTCAACAAAAGATGTACACAAACCGGAAATCTCGAGTCTCCGGAACGGTGATCTTCCGCCTATGCGATCGATTCTTGTCCGAACGGAGGCAGCTGAACGGTTAGTTTTTTTCACTTACAAACTGCAGAAATTTGGACAATTCTTTTAGTTTATACGCGAAATAATATACATTTGACAGTTCTGTATCGATCATCTCTAACTCATAGATTCTTCAAACTCTGGCAGCCAATTTTGTAAAGGCAAATACTTTTGTTCCCTCACAGAGATAACTTTGTCTTGATGAATTATTTGTTTTAACCGGTTTTCTATAGAAATATAGCAAAACGACGATAAAATGACATTTCTGGAATGTCTGCATGTAGTTGTAGAGGCCTGCTCCCCCGCGTGAGTACGCGCGTGTGCGGTGGGATTTTTTGTGCTCGGTTTAACTTCAATAAATTTTTAGTTATGAGAAGGTATTTTTTTTTTCTCAACGCACAGTACATGTTTAAGCAGCTAGAGCCCGGTTCTAATTGATTCAACCAGCAATGAGTGCGCCGGTACAAATTTCATAAAAATGTCAACCTTTCCGAAAATTCACAAAATACTAAGTTTTCCAAATTGTTGGGCTTTCATGTGACATTTTTATCCGCGAACAGTATGACCAAAAGACACTTGCAATTGTATTTTGTAAAAATCGGTGATTGAGTATATTTAATAAAATGTTGAGTTTTCCAAATACCATATAAAATTCGGTGAAAGTTTTAAGGAGGGAAAACCCTTTAGACTACCGAAAATGAGGTATTTTTTATGTTTTTTTTTAAAGGTGATAACGTAATTGCATCATTTTAAAATTTTGACATTATCTTATTACGACTTTCAAGTGTTACGTTTTTTTTTTTAACAAAACACAATGGCGACGTTATAAGGTATTCCTTTAGGCCTCTTTTGCGTGATATCAAAAAGTGCTCTATTTGTCTGATTTTTTCTATTGATCTGAAACAGAAATCGAGAATATTTTTCGCTTATTGACATGTGTAGGGGAAGGATGTACCTATAAAAATATAAAAAAGTATACAATTAAAAATTGAGTAGGCTTTTTAATCAAATTTTCATATTTTTGACTATTTTCTCGACAATTTTTACTCCAAAAAAGTAATTTATTTACGCGATAACCTTAAAACTTTAGGTATATCCTTCCGATAATGTCATAGTGAGAAACCTCTCAAAATTTCAAACAGATCGATCAATAACTTTATGACCTTATAACATGAGCAGTTTTTGAAAATGCAGTTTCGAGATGATCGCGTTTAAGGTTTTCCTAGTTCACAGAGTGCGGTCCCGGTGCGCTCTCGACTATGTGCTATAAGTTCGTAAATATTTCATATTTTGATTTTTCGTTTTTGCAGTATACTCTCAATATATTATACTTCCGAAATATGTGAAAAAAAATCAATTTTTTGAACATTGTAAAGGTTTTTTCCCCCTTAACTTACCGAGATATTGGGGCATTCCGCTGAATATTTAATATTAGAAATAGAGCATTATTAGTAGCTATGGCTCTTATTGAATATAAACGAAGTACTTTTCTCGTTTTTCGGATTGTTTGACCGATTTTTTTATCCACGATAGAGGATGAGAGTATGATAGAGGGATGATTCATTGTAGAAAGAAAAGGTTCAAATTACAAACTATCCTTGTTTCCTTATTATTTAGGTTAGCTGAGGATATCATGGTCGAAAGAATGAATTGCTTATAGAAGAAACTTTTTAGGTGAAATAAAACGACGAGGAAGCTGTGTGCAAGTAAAAAAACTGGGCAATTTTGTGTTTGAGGAATTCAAAAGTTCTATCTCGGAATCGATGCAACTAATGCTTATATTTTCGAGTTATCTATAGTTAAATATTGCAAAAAATATTCTAACGACACCATACCAAACTATAAAATTCATAAAATATTTTGTAACAGAAACTATTACGTGATTGCCTATGAAACCGCCTATTTCTGAGCGAAAGAAAAGGTAGTGGTTTAGTAGCAATATCGACGAATTGATTTATTTGTTACACCGCCGCTCCGAAAAATAGGTATAAAAATAAATAAATAAATTCACGCGACTTTCCATAATACGAAATAATTTGTATTTTTCACAAATACCTTATAGTTTCATGAACAAATTAGAAAAAAAGAAATTAAATAAAACATTTAATGGCGAAAATATAAGTTATTCAGAAGGACCCTCTTTCAAAAATCCTTGCCCATGGTGGCATTTTTTCTGTCAGGCATTGTTTGAAAAATGAAAAAATAAAATTTCTTGTAAAGAAAGGTAATAGCTGGAGTGTTGCATAGGGAAAATTAAAAAGAAATGTTTTGTAGATATAACAGCTGTTTGGAAAAAACTGTGATTTTTACCAACATTTTAAGTTTTAAAAATGAATAAAACATAAATGCGGCATCTAATCGAAAAAATCTTATTGTACTTTCTAGATAATATTATAACGAATATTTGTTATAAATTTCATCAAAATCGGTTGAATAGATCTCGAGATATTTGGTCCACCAGTTTGAAAAGAGGGTCCTACTAGACGACTTGTATCTTCACCATTTTGCGTTTTTTTTACTTTATTTATAAAACTATAATAAATTTGTGAAAAATAAAAATGATTATATATATTTAATAGTCGCGTGAATAAAAAAATAAAAATTTAAACTATTTTTCCGAGCGTCAAGGTGGTGTAACCCCGTAAAGTATTGTCCTTCGGAACAGATAACCTTGGCCCATCTTCCAGCCAACGATTGGATTCCACGCAAGAATAATTCGAGTTCTTTAGATGCAATCCAGTCATCTAGCAATTTTTTTTACTCCGTCGTACGAGGTGAAATGCTGAGTCTTAAGCGCTGACTGCATCGACCGGAACAAATGGTAATCGGAGGGAGCGATGTCTGGGGAGCATGGAGGGTAGGATAGGATTTCCTAGCTCACTCGTTCTAAGTCCTTCTTAACCGGTTGAGCAATATGCTACCTGGCGTTGTCGTGCTGCAAAATCAACTTGTCATGGCAATTCAGCCATTGCGGGCTCTTCTCGCGCAAAGCTCTCTTCAAGCGCATCAGTTGTGGTCGATAACGATCCCCAGTAATGGTTCCCGACGATTTCAATATATTGTAATACATGCCACCTATCTTTTTGATAGTTTTCTGCGTTCCTTGGTGTCCATCGAGAAATCACCAGTTCGGAAGCGGCGAAACCACTCTTTGCACATTGTAGTCGATGGAGCATGTTCGGAATGTTGTTGTTCTAGCAAACGATGCGTTTCCGCGGCCGATTTCTTTGCCTGGAAATAATGGAGCATGACTGCCCGCAAATATGGCTTATTTCGAACAAACGTTGCCATTGTAAACTTAATTAAAATACACTACTGGCCAAAAGTTTCGATACACTAGTCGAAATTTCTTACCGCACTAAAAGTTAGATAGCGAACTCAAAAATAAAGATAATTGAATTGCCTAAATGGTATTTTAAAGAGGACAAATATATCTTTATTTTGCTTTTTTAGAAAATCCTTGAAGATTTTTTTTCGCCCCTGTACGCACTTTTGAACGTATCCATTTTTCGGCTATTTTCTGGCCGGCGAAAATTAACTGCAAAGTTTGTGGAAAAATTTTTCTTCGGTTTTTTTCATGGTAAACTTAAAAAGGATATCAAAACCTAGATTTTTATTTTTTATAAAGTTTCGTACGATTTTTTTTCGTCCCAATATTGCAATTTTAGCTAAAAAAGACATGTTTTAGAAAAAAAGACGTCATCGAAGAACGATAGGGTTTCAAAGGAAATGTTAAGAGGGTAAAAAGTTGCATAGGTTCACACTAGAGTGGCTAGAATTTTTTCAGAATTTATTTTGAACATTTTTTTTACCATTTTTGGTTAGAACTTCGATGAGTCGAGAGGCTCTACTTGGGAATTATGGGGTCTAGGACAATAACAAGGAAAGGAAATTTGTTTACATTTTTACTTTTTAATTAACTAAAATTTTTTCAGAATTAAAAAAAAATGTCATTTTCATTTTTTCATTTTAATTTTCAAAAATAAAAAAAACATTTAGAAAAATTGTAGTTAATTAAAAATAAAAATTTAGACAAATTTTCTTTCTTGATATATTGTCCTAGACCCATCATTCCTAAGTGGAGCCTCCCACTCATCAAAGTTCCAACCAAAAATGGTAAAAAAAATGTCCAAAAAAAATTCTGAACAAATTCTAGCCACTCCAGTGTCAACCCATGTCACTTTTTACACTCTTGACATTTCCGCTGAAACCCTATAGTTCTTAGATGAGGCTTTTTTTTTCTAAAACATGCATTTTTTAGCTAAAAATGCAATACTGGGGCGAAAAAAATCGTACGAGACTTTCTAAAAACTAAAGATATAGGTTTGATATCCTTTTTAAGTTTACCATGGAAAAAAAGGAGGAAAACATTTTTCACAAACTTTGCAGTTAATTTTCTACGGCCAAAATATAGCCGAAAAATGGACACGTTCAAAAGTGCATACCGGGGCGAAAAAAAATCGTTAAGAATTTTCTAAAAAGGCAAAATAAAGGTAAATTTATCCTCTTTAAAACGCGACTTGGAAAATTCAATTATCTTTATTTTTGAGTCCGGTATCTAACTTTTAGTGCGGTAAGAAATTTCGTCTAGTGTACCCAAACTTTTGGCCGGCAGTATAAGTGTTAACGCATCGCACAAATGTCCCCATTGGCGTTTTAGTGGAATTCTATGGACCTATGATCATGTGCATTGCCAACTTTTCATTCGAGAAAATAGTGTAGCTACGCCATCTATTGACAGGGGGCGGTTTCATATGCAACCAGTCAATTTAGGGTTTGGCTTATAGAGCGTACTTTTTATACGGAATTGATGACTTAACGATTGATACAGATGGAGATTTTTAATCATTCGAAATACTCTACAATCCAAATCTTCCAGTATATTTGCGTGCATTATCATAAAATTAAAACGCTTTGATAGATTATTTTTAAAATTCAGCATTGGCCCAACGATCGTCAATTTGTATCGGCATTGTTAGCTCAATCTAAATCTAGTACATTTCCGAGAATATCATCAAATATTAAGACTAAAAACTTTTTGTGCAATCCAATTGGCAAGTAAATTGTGTAAAAAATAAGAGGTCCAGGGTCTCATTTGCAACTGAAAATCTATGCTCGAACGATAACGCTGTTTCGAAGTGATAACATTTTCATTATTTAGCAAGTTTTGAAAAACTTGCATTCTCCCTCAGCACCCATATGAATGCTGATAAGAATGTGTCAAACATTTGCTCTGAACATGCTTTGTCAATGATTTTAAGGGGGGAAATACATGTAGACGACGAAAGATAGCCAACTGTGAGCATTTTTTCTTGGAAAAGAACGAAACGTTTTACACTTTAGACACAATTTATGACATAATTAAACTGTTAAAATTAATTTTATCAAAGTATTCTAAAATGGCAACGTTATAGCGTGGTCTTGCAGGAAGATTTTAGCGACAGTTGTCCGTTTTTGGGAAATCGATATTATTCCAAAAAATATGAGAAATTCTTCGTATTTTAACATCCAAATGCTGAACTTATACCTAAGAAACATTCAAAAAGTTGAAAATAAAAAATCCAGACACTTTAGAAATAAACATTGAAATTCTATACAATATTTTCGTTCTATTTTGCAATGAAAAAGTATTTTTTAAACGAGATTTCCATAAAAAAGTAGATATAAGTTCAAGGTAATCTTGTTATTGGGTTCTGTGTACAATTTTAGTACATCGCTAATCTCGTTCTAAAGTTACGTTTCCCACAAGCTTAAAAAATGAAGTTTTGAGAAAAACGTATTTAAAGTTTCGAACTACGAAAACTCAATGATTTCAATGACTTGCCGCCTAATTACATACTTTACCGAAGTATTCTTGAGCTGTTTAACCAACATTTTACGTAAAAAGAAAATCGCTTTTTTTTATGCTGCTACATGTACTTCCCCCCTTAATATACCAGCCTAAAAGTCTCTTCCTGTTGGGGGTGCATTAAGCTGAAAAAAACCTGGCAACATTAGTCTTTCCATGAATATTTGTAAAGCATTGGTACATTTATTGAAACATCAGAAAAAGTCATTTTTTGTCCTCTTTTCAAATTGATGTTAAGAGTGGAAAAAAAATTATTTCTCAAAAATGAATGGAAGAGTCTTGTAGGAAATGTATTCAAGTTTTCAAAAGTGCCCTTTAATTTTCTGTGCGATCATTGGTTGCTGAGATATCGATGATCAAAGACAAAAGGATCCTTTTTCATTCAAAGACGGATATCTCAGCAAAAAATTGCCCTAGAGAGACTAACAAAAAATTAAATTGAAGCTGAATAAACAACCTAACTGACCTATGCATTGATTCATCTGAAAAAAAATCCCGAGCCCGTGAACCCTTGAAAAAAAACAAGAAAATTTTGAAAATGTTTGTCTCGCGCTATTTCTTATGATTGTCAGATAATCGAAGCTCACAAAAAATTTTTGACAAAAGAGTTCAAAATTAGGGACTTGAAGCTTCAAAATGCTTTTTTTTCATCTCGATATGACCATTTTTCACAGAGAAACAGCGCTTCAAAAAACACTTTAAAAAAGGGAAGAAATGTTCTATCCCTTTAATTCTTTGCAGGAGTATAGTTTTTCTTAATTTGCTTTTCAAACTTCTACAATAGATTTCTCACGGTTTGTGAGAGTGTATCCGCATCTAATTGTTTTAGAAATCAACCCACCAACGATGATATTCTTAAGACTGTCGAGTTTTCAAAAAACAGATACTTGCGTTTCCATTTCAAATTTGAAGTTCCAATTGAATTCGATTTCTTTCCTGCGTTTTTAATTCTGGTTCAACCTTCGGCTAAATTAAATCCGTTTCGCACTTGCTTACTACATTCTAATTTAGTAAGCAAGTGCGAGACGAAATATGAAATTAGATTTTAATTCGACAAAGGCTCAATGCTCGACGTGATTTGTGACAAGGAAGCGGAGATGCTTGATACATAGTATAAGACCGAAACTGCATTAATCTTCGAGTATACGCGATTCTGCTGTACAAGAACTTCATGCGACTGACGCAATCTGCAGATGTGCCGGATTCCGGTTGTTCCAACTATCCTGAGACTGAAGTTTGCATTGTTGGAATGCAACAAAATTCTTTTCAATTTCTTGTTTTCATTATTATCCAAAATCATGTTTTGCAAATTTGTTGTACATCTATAAATAAGAATCCTCAAAAATATTCGCGTAATTTTCGTAGCTCAAGTCTGTCAAAGGAAGTTTGGAAAAGAAAAAAAATTATGTTCGTTGCATTCCAACGATGCAACGAAAATTCACATTTTTTTAAATGAAAAACTATCGAAAAAGGCCCAATTTGACACCTAATTTTGAAATAGCCACAATTTTATTTTTTATCGAAAAAAATTCTCCGTATGCCTCTACAGTTTTGCATACTGATTAATAATCTTTGTGGTTTTTTTCTTCCAGACAATTTTTGGAGGAGCAGGACTTGCCATCGTCCGGCGCTATTTTTTCTAGGCATCATTTTGCAGTTGCCAAAAAATGATATGAAAAATAAAACTAAAACATTGAAAAATATTTTTATGTATAACATAAGTCATTTGAATAAACGAACAAAATATCGGTACGATTATCGAATTTCATTATAAAAAATTATGAAAATCTGCTATTTTTGAGCCAGTCACACTGGAATGTTCCCTTAAGCACACCTTACTCCAACAATAAGTTTCCATGATCTACAATTTAAGACTGAAACCTTTGGATGGATGGAAAAAAAGTCTTTTTGGGCATTTCTTTTAAACACTCATACACCAAAGTGAGATTTGGAGGGTTTATTTTACATATCTGTAGGTACTCGAATCAATTTTTTATTTTCCAAAAAATACAAAATGGCGGCCCAGTGGCCAGTAGAAAGAGAACGCCTTTTTGCTGAGGCCCAGACTCGTTGGAACCGCACATGAGTACCGCGAATAAAAAAGAAGTTTTCTTCGTAATCAACATGAGTTTTGCTAGCGAAGTATAGATGATTGTAACAAAATATTAATTTTAGCCAATTTGGTACCATTTTGAAAGAGAAGTTGCATTTTCAATTTTAAAAAGGATTTAATTTGTTTATAAAAACCGTAATCGTTAATTGATCGTAAAAATCGTGTGTAGTTCGCAAGAAAATCTATCTAAGAAGCTACAGTTGAAATTAGAAGTCAATCTGTTGAAAATTGAAAAGTTAAAGTTTTTAAATCATAGGCGGAATGTTTCTGAAATTTTGTTTCCACTTAAAATAAATTTTGCATATCATGCGTTGGGATGTTTATGCATTATTTAAGTCAATGAAAAATAAAAACGATACATTTTTTTTTTCAAAGCTACGAGTATATGAGGCCTTAATGGACGATTCGGAAACAGACATTTTTACTAACTCGTTTCTCGAATTTCGGGTTCAAGGATCATTTACTTATGAAAAGAAAAGTATTTTTTATCAAACATGTTTGAATTTGGGCTTGTTTGGATAAGCTTTTAAATTTTCGTAAATATTATTCTTCTACCTCCTTAACGGGGGGGAATCGTTTTTCTTTACAATGTAAAGAAAAACGATTATTTTCGCATATTTCGAAAATCGAAAAATCAAAATATGAAATATTTACGGAATTATAAATAGTACACAGTCGTATAGCATAGTCGTATAGCACATTATCATATTGAAACTTTGAGGGGTTACGTGAGTTTGAAAATTTAAAAAAATCCATTTTTTGATTTTATTATCTGATAGTATAATACAATATGTCTAGAATATTTTCCCAAAGTTTTAAGTCAATCGGAGTAAAAGTCTAGGAGAGAGGGCCTTTGGGAATTCCCCCCGTTGGGAAAGACCGGCCGGGAGCGATGCGGGTATACGCATTTTTCTTAAAACACTATTTTTGAAGTCGGTGGACACGATTTCTCAAAAACTAATGCACCGATGTTATGGAAATTTTGCACACTTCTTCAAAATAGCATTGACTAGTGATTGAACGAAAGTGTTTTTTTCGATTGCAACTAATTTTACAAGGCTATTTTTCGATTACGTAGTATAAATTGTACCAAAAATTAAACTATTTTGCATACAACTCTGCCAAAAATTCAAATTTCAATTTTTTAAAAAATCCTTCGTTCAATCACGAGCTATACTTATCTACTAACAGAAAAAATTTGGTTTTTTAATTTCAGATAAAGTTATCATGAGTTATCCTGACCACCACGAGGACACTTTTTTTCTAGGGGTCTCCGGAAACCAGGTCCCACCGGCTGAATTTTCCAAATTTTTGGATGAAATTTTTTTTTAATATTGTTGAAATGTTGCTATTTTATGTCCTTAACATTTTGAATAAAATAATTTATATATTATATTTTTTTTAAATAGAGAAAATATGCTTTTTTTGGCTTCGAAACCCACGTGACCCCTTAAGCGCGATTATCTAGAAACTGCATTTTTAAAAACTGCTCATGTTATAGCTCAAAAAGTTATTGATCGACCTGACTGAAATTTTGGGAGGTTTCGCACTAGAACATTATCGGAAGGATATACTTAAAGTTTTAAGATTATCCTGTAAATGAATTACTTTTTTGGGGTCAGAATCGTCGAGAAAATGGTCAAAAATATGAAAATTTGATTAAAAAGCCTACTTAATTTTTAATTGTATACTTTTCAATATTTGTATAGGTATATCCTTCCCCTACACATGTCAATAATCGAAAAATATTTTCGATTTCTGTTTCAGATCAATAGAAAAAATCAAACAAATAGAGCACTTTTCGATATCACGCAAAAGACGCCTAAAGGAATGCCTTTTATAACGCCGCCATTTTGTTTTGTTTAAAAAAAATGTAATACTTGAAAGTTGTAATAAGATAATGTCAAAATTTAAAAATGTTGCGATTATTTGATCAGCTTTGAAAAAAATCATGAAAAATGACTCATTTTCGGGCGTCTAAAGGGTTATCCCGCCTTAATCAAATTTTAAATCTATCCAGCTGTCCGTCGTCTTTTCTCACTGTCTCTGTCATCCTCGTATCGCTCAATCACCATCGATTTCTAACCGTTAGTATTATCGTATGTCGACCTTCATTTTACTCTCAAGCCCTTACCTGACCGAAATTACAAAATCGGAAGTGCCTCGGTTCATTGACCGGAGTCTCGTGTCCCGTGCAGTGCGGCATCGTCTTGCGTCTGCGACAAACGTGTCACCAAATCTCAACGTTCAATAAAATTATTTCCTCACCTCAACTACGACGTCTATCTTCTTCCGTCTTTATTCCATTTGCCACGTCATCACGTGCCTCACGTTTCACGAATCTTTTTCTAATACTCGCTCCTGTGAGTACACTCTAACACAACGAAAGTGGTTTTCCTTCGAGCAGAGCTTGAGTTCAAAATGTTCGAACTGAAAGTAACATTGAGGCTAGACAAATTCCACTATGCCCACAGATTCAAAATAGAATGAATGCATACGTTTAAACTTGGGGGTGTTGCTGAAAAAAAAATTATAATATGCAAACTGTAGAATTAAACTCACATTGGTTTCTACCGATGTATTCATGTCAGCTTAGCTGTGTATGAAAATTTCTGACACCGTAAAGGTTTATACCACAAAATTGCTCGGCATAAGTTTTATCAGGCCTCATTATCGTATCCAGGGGGAGGGGGGAGGCTGTCGCTACACAAATAATAGATTAATTTCATTTAAGTTTCACCTAAGCTAGCATAAAAAAACATAATTATATAAAACTTGAACTATTTCCTTCGTAGTAATTTCGTAATTTGTATGAAAAGTAGCTATTTCATTACGTAAATCTAAAACGCTGATTTGAATGTACCATTAGCTTATGCAGTTGGTGCATTCTTTAAGTTGTATATGAATAACGGACAGGATTTTATCAATAATTAACCCTTCGTGGTCACCCTGGGTCGAATCGACCAGACGATCAATTTTTGGCATAAATATATAATAGTTCCCGGCTTCGAATTGGACTGCATTCACCATCTTACCTGGAGTTTGAAATATCCTCCTACCATAAAATTAACCTTCTTCACATGTCGGAATAAATAACTTTTTTGGAACGCGCACTATGCTACTATTTTTTCCCAAAAGTAGCATATCTAAGGAGTATCACATGTAAATTTTAAGTAAAAATGTTGAAAATTCACAGAACTATGATTTTTTGAGCGAAAAAGTATCTTGATTGCGTTTTCACCTCTTTATGATTTTTTTTCAACATGTCGCCATTTTATTTCTTATAAATAAATTTTTCGTACATTATCTAGAAAGTTCAAAGCATGTTCCGTAATTTTTTGAACCACTTCGGACGAATACTTTGGTCACAATACTTTTTTGAAAACTGACGGGGTAAAATCGACCCAAGTGTAACCATCGCGATTGAATTTGGAAGTGTGGCCACGAAGGGTTAAGTAAAAATTTTAATAATTAATACGTCAGCTTTAGAAGTTGAAGCGATGATCAGGAAAAACATACTTCGTTTAGAAAATGATGAGAAAAATTCTGAAAATTTGAAAAAGCATATTAAAAAGGTATAATGCATTGACTTCTATAAACTTTTCCAAGCAGCAATAGTGAGCTTCGCTGGCTGTGAGAGAAGTTTTCCTGCCATGAGGCGAATAAAAATGTGGCTTAGAAGTACAGTGCTTCAGGGACGATTTTCTCATGAGTCACTGCTGAACATGGATAATGAAATTTTAGTTTTAAGGCTTTCACGTCTCTTCATATTATTAAAAAAGTACGTAGCTTCCGGATGGAGGCCGCGTTGAGGATCAGCGTTATGCCGACGTTTCGCAAACGTTACAGTCTGCATCATCAGGGCTGAGAGTTCCGATACTGAAGCTCTCGTGTCTCAGGTATTCCATATATAGTTGCAATCATCGTTCCAGATCACTGCACCAGCCATTCGGCGGTTTTTAATTGATCAGCTGATCAATTAAGCGAGGAATACCCTTTACAATGTTCAAAAAATCGATTTTTTTACATATTTCGAAAGTATAACATATTGAGAGTATGCTGGAAAATCGAAAAATCAAAATATGAAATATTTACGAAGTTATAGCACATATTCGAGAGCGCGCCGTGACCGCATGCTGTGAACTAGGAAAACTTTAAACGTGATTATATCTCGAAACTGCATTTTCAAAAACTACTCATGTTATAGCTCAAAAAATTATTGATCGATCTGGCTGAAATTCTGGGAGGTTTCTCACTATAACATTATTGGAAGGATATACCTAAAGTTTTAAGGTTATCGCGTAAATAAATTACTTTTTTGGCGTAATAATTGTCGAGAAAATGGTCAAAAATATGAAAATTGGATTAAAAAGCGTACTTAGTTTTTTATTTTATACTTTTTTATATTTTTATAGCTATATCCTTCCCCTACACATGTCAATAATCGAAAAATATTTTCGATTTTTGTTTCAGATCAATAAAAGAAATCAGACAAATAAAGCACTTTTCGATATCACGCAAAAGACGCCTAAAGGAATACCTGATAATGTCGCCATTGTGTTTTGTTTAAAAACAAATTAACACTTGAAATTTGTAATAAGATATTGTCAAAATTTTAAGGTGATACGATTACTTTATCACGTTTAAAAAAATTCATAAAAAATGACTCATTTTCGGGGGTCTAAAGGGTCCCCCCCCCCCCTTAAAGTTACTTTTCGTACAAATTACGAAATTACGACGAAGAAAATAATTCAAGTTTTATCAAATTACTTCTGTACGTTTGATTGCGCGAAATTTAAATAAGATCAATCGATTATTTAACTTTAATTATTTTGGATCAATTTTTTTTATGGGGCACCGGCTTCCAGGAGGTGGAAGGAGGGGGGGGGCGTGTCCCCGCCAGCTTCCCTCGCTTAAATTCAATGACTTCCGCACTTTTGCGTCGTTTGGATTTCATAAAATTTCAAATTTTTTGCGAATTCTTCTCCAAAATAGTAAAAACTATAAAAATAAATTCTTTTCGAGGTGGCTAGATCTGTCGTAACAGTCAGGCATGAAAAAAACGAAGATATTAAAGAGAGAAGCGAGAGAGGGAGGGGAAGAGAGAGAGAAAGAAGGGAAGAGCGAGGGGAAGAGAGAGAGAAAAAAGGGAAGAGGGAGGGGAAGAGGGAGAGATAAGGGAAGAGGGAGTGGAAGAGAGAGAGAGGGAGGAAGTGTGGTGGGGGAGTGAGAGCAAGATTTCCCCTGACTTGGGGCTTTGCTGCTCTTGCAGTTCGTACTTTATTATATCGCGATATAATTTCCTCGGTCTCCAGGCAGCGGGGTGAATTTTCGAAGGGAAGGGATGAGTCTTGTCAGTTCTCGACCAATGAGATTATGGAGTTTCCCGATGGCGTCGGTGGGGTCTGGGGTGGCATTGCGCCATGACTAAGGAGTGAAGGTATATTGCGGCTGGTTACTAAGGAGAGGGGATTTTCCCTGTACGCGAATATAGCGCAAGGGAGTCCGCATCGGCCCAGTCATCGAAACTGTCAGAGTCAGAGAGCCGGCAGCTCGCACCGTGAGCTGCTGCCGAGGTTTCCGCAGTTCAAAAGCTGTGACGATACATCACACACATATATATATACGCGAAAAAAAAAAACAAAAAAAAACTATTTTACGGTCGTACAGCTCATGTGGATTACTTAATCGCTTCGTTGCTCATTAACGCGAGATTTTTTTTTTTCGGAGAAATCACACACGTAGCTCGAGTGGGACGTGGAAGCTGCTAATTGGAAAGACGGGCGGGCGAACCCGGTCTCAATTCATCGTTTCTTTCGTTACACGTATACCGCCGACCGATATATAAGTACATCAATTTCTCCCTCAACGATCGAGGGAGGCTGAAGCCTTCGGCGAAACCTCGACACGCTGGAATTAGCAAAGAAACGTTCAGTGAGTACACCCCCATTTATGTTGACAGCGTTCATTCGTCGTAGACTATTTTTTTTAAATCTATATGTACCAGGAAAAAAGTACGAATTTTGCCGTTTCCGCCTTGTTCCATGCGTACTTTTCACTTCTTCCAGTACTCATGTATTTTTCGTTGAATTAAAAAAAAAAAAATTCACCCCTACGTCGTCGGTCTCCCTATCGTACTAATTCATTCGCTTCAGCTTGGAACAACGATCAAAGGGTGTAAAGTTTCGAGAAACAGCCATTTTTTTCATCCACGCAATACTGCCGCGCCCGTGTTCTGCGAATTGTAAAAAAAAAAAAGAACGAAGATGATTGTCGAGGAATGAAGCTGCAAAAAGGATACATGTATTGTCGAAAGTAAGGCCGGGAGGGTCGCCGAGGTTGCGTGTGAATTTTATTGGTTGTCCGGGAGGTTAGGTAAGGGAGGGGTTGTTACTAGGTGGTCGGGTTTGCAGTCGCGACTGGAGGTCGTGAGTGGGGTGAGTCTGAAAAATCATTTCATTCGAATGTTTGTTCCTATTGATAAGACGGAAATCATTGTCCAGACTTTCTAAACCATTGTCTAATTGTTCTCATTGAAATTTTTGCACACTAGGGGGAGGGGGGCGAAATTTCGAGGGTGGCTCATTAGTCCGAAGATTCGAGATAGTTCGGACAATCGCAGTATCTCTCGTGACCTTTGTACCGGCGTATGCGCCATTCCTGGAAAGGTCAAGCAGAGAACAAACCGGAAGAGAGTCGATCGCCAACTCTTTTTTTTTCGTATTCTTATGGCTAATGAGTAACACGGTTAGCCAGAACACGAAAATCGATAACTATACGATGAGGGGTGCACGATATACCCAAAATTAAATTACCGTTCATTTTGCGAACTAGTCGAAATAAATTTGGATCAATGATCTATACTCACTCACTGGGTATACTTCGGTCGCGCCGCTGGATGAATCCTGCGCAATCGTGCTTTCGATACCCATAGCCTCCTTATGCGGATGGGGGTGCTGCAGAAACATCAGGATATAGTGGCCCATTGGATTCTGCGCATTGGCACTTGCCCGGTTTCATTACTCATTGACCGCAGAGAATCGACGAAAAAGTCATTTCGGCTACGTCGTATCATTATTTATCACTCAAAATTGGTCAATCATAGCTAACGATTTTAAGGTATTTCTTTCATGAAACCAAATATTCAACAGTTAACTGATTTCCGTCGACAATTAAGTAAAAATACAGTTACTGATAAAGTTTCAAGTCTAGTTACCAAACTTTTAACATAAAAAATTGCGGCTTTAAAAATTGTCTAGTTTAGGCAGCACTTTATGTAGCACATGCAAGCCACATTTCTATCTAATAATTTATATACTAAATAACTCTAGATGTCTGATATAAACTGCGTGTAAAAAATTCTGAAGTTTCATCAAGGCATCAGTCTCCATATATTGCACATATTTTCAAGAATTTTTTTTTCTGTAATAAAATATATCTCCATATTTTTATCTTTTTATACATAAAAATAGAAGTTTCAACGTACAAGAAAAATTTTTAAACAATTTTTTTTTAAAATTTATCTTGGGGATCTGGCTGTCAGAAGTTACCCCTGCTGAAAACAAAAAGTCGAGTATTTTATAATAAAGTGGAGTTGTAGTTATGACCCCTACTGAAAACATTCACCCCCGATAAAAAGAAAACAAAATGGCGCATTTTTGAATTTTTCGACCGTTTTTTACAACTTAAATTGTTCAAAATTAGGATTAAATATTAATGAATATTTATACCGTTAGTAGGAGTCGCAGAGATACATGCATAGATCGGTGCAATCGGTCACTCCGACCTAAATAACATTCTCTACCGTATTTCTACAGGTAGACAATGTTATACACGAAGTCTGTAGTACACGAAACTGATGTTTTCAGAAAATCAAAAATTTCCGAAAATATAATAATACTGATCCCTTAACGACAATAAAGACAGGGGGTCGCCGAATGTTCAAAGAAAATATTAATGATAAATATTTGAAAAATGTGACTAGCAGAAGAATTTTCGTAACCGTGACTTTTCAGAGAACATGAAAAAATATCTTAATCTATTAATTTTATGCAAAATTTTTCATTTTCGTTTATCGTTGGATATAACAATTAGTTGTAACTTATTTTTATTAAGCACCACTGTAATCTACTAATGACTCAAGAGGGCGATTCAGTAAGGTGAAATCCCGCGCGTGTGTATGTGCGGGTGGGGGGGCGGGGGGTAGGGGTGTACTTATCGACCGGTTGCGTAATTTACTTTTTTATCCGGTACCAAAGCTGAATTACCACTTTTGCGATAATTTGCTGCAAGCTGGTCACTAAAAAGAAATGTATTGACGATTGGCTATTTTTTTTACACATTGAAAGTTACTAGTTCTCACGGAGTGTCCACTACCATCACAAATACGGTAGGTAATTGGCGTACAAAAGATTGAATATTACATAAGCTGAGGGGGTAATTTCTATGCGCATTTGAGTCTGTTGTCGGAATCATAACCGTGACGAGGAATTCTTCGAAAAAGGGCAAGGGAGGACTGGTAATATGTTGAAATTGAGGGTTATTCGAGGGCGGTGTTTGAATATTTTATGAATTCATGAGCTCTTTGCTTCGTTGTCTGTAATCGAGCATCCCCCTCACAACTTTTGTTTGGAAACCTATCATCCTTGAGGGAATGGGAGTGCAGCATAAGATACCATAGATTTCTTTCAAAGTATCTGCAGGATCTGACGGCTAATCGAACATCTACGTATCAGCGTATAACTATTTACCCAAAATGATTAAAATATAGGTATAGATATTGTCACCTCATATAGTGAATACGTGTAATTGGATTTATGTACTCGGACCTTGTCAGTGAACGCTCTTGGCCGTGGTTACATGATCACGTTGCGGACTATGGAGTTACGGATGCTTCGCATATACAATTTTTTTTTTTTTTATGCAACCACGATTTCAGTGCTTTCCGGTATGACGAAATTACGAAAAAAAAACCCCAACGTCAACGTGTTAAGAACTCTCTTTTTTTCAATAATAGTAACGGAAAAAGATTTAAATCAATTTGTTTGTGACAAATGCAACGAATGGTAATTTATTATTTTGTTATATGAATTAAGTTTAATCATTTTTCAAACACATTTACATTTTTAACGGAAACCATCTAATTTTACTATTCATATTTCGAAATTTTCAAACGGTAATATGACGATTAAAAAAAACATAAAAAGGTTCCACATAACAGTTAACAAGTTTTCAAGTTAGTGACTCAAGTGTATTGTGGAGAAACCTTATCATTTTTCTAAACTTGAGCTATTGATAATGAAGCCATGAGAAATTGCTATTTAGTTTTGAAAATCTGCAAATTTATTTTGTGCAAAAAGAAGTGAGTCATTACGAAAATTTGTTTTTTGTTTCATTTAAAGATGTAGTCTGGTGTTCAGGCCCCTTTCGGAAGTTTATTTCAGAATTTTTTGTTTATAACGAAATAAAATAAAATTATTAAAAAAATTTTACCCGTTTTTATGGACATCGTGAATTATTAAAAAAAATGTTTTTACTTAATTTTACACAATTTTATAATTGTTTTTTTAAGCTAAAGTAGACAACTTTAAATGGAGGTAGGTGGATGGGGCGGATGATTACGGCACTTAGATTTATCTGAAACAAAAAAATTTAATTGATTATTGTTCTGTATGCTTGTGGCTCCGTCCCGTACTAGATATACATATTTTCATTAATAAATAACAAAATGGCGGACTTGTAAATTTTTTTTTTAAATCGTGATTTTTTTCGTTCTAAACTGGTGAAAAAAAATGTATTATTATAATTAAGTAATTTTAGTACCCGATGGAGCCATTGTTGTGTAGAATAACATGTGCAAAAATGAAAGCCATCGGTTGGATAGAATTTTTTTAATCCCCCGCGCCGCTTACAAAAATCTTTTTTTTCGAGAAAAACGCGTTTGAAGTTTTGATTCCAGATTTCTTATAAAAAAATTATACTTACAGTAATCAGCTATGCCTGGTGCATAGAGTAAACCTTTCGTTTCTTCAAAGGCATTGTTTTCAGATATTAATATTGATCTCATTGGAAATTGCAGAAAAGTATTACTGCACCTCGTATTTGGCCAATCATATATATGCAAAAGGTCATTGAGAGTATCCACTGTTGAGCCTAACAATGAATGACCAATGATTCAAAAAGACACGATCAATATAAATTGAATTGGACCAAGTTGTTCCAAGTTGAAAACAGAGACTTTCGAATAATTTATTTCAGAATTAGGAAAAGAGAACAGAGGCAAACTTGAATGTGACCAGTATTCTTATAGTTCTAGAAACAATTGATATCGTATTTTAAGTTAAATGTTCCATTTTGCTTTGAACTACCTAACGCTATATCTCTCCGGCAGACTTAATTTAAATGAAAAACTTCATGATAATCAACACTTTCGATTTGCTACCCGGTCTACTGAAACGAAAAAGTTTAAGTCTTTACAATTCGGAGAGCTACTACGATTTTGAGTATTGAACATTATGAAATAAGATAATAACTCAGAACATCGATGGGTTGGATATATCGAATAAAAAAATTTAATAAATAGTAACGAAATAAGAGCATATTTAAGATACTTATCGATTCAAAAATCTAGGCACCGCAAGAACCGTGTAAAAATTGGGCTTTCAATATTACATCAGGTTGAAAGAAGACATCGTTCCTTTTTGAAATTCAGTTTGTAATTGCTGGAAAATAAGTGTTCAAGCTGTATTTTTCTATTCAAAACAGTTTTAGAATGAAACGGGTAATTGATTTGGCCTTTTATGTACTTTGAAAGTATTGGTTCATGTCACACTTAAGATTGAACATAATTTTCTTAAAGATATCGTATATTTGTCTCAGTTTATGATTTTATTACTGCAAATTGTCTCAGTTTGTGCATGTCTCATTTTATGATTTCATTACTTCAAAACTTAAATCACTAGTTTGATTTCCTCCAGTATTTTTTAACTTAATATTAGTTAGCCTATATTTATCTCCATTGACGAGTTTTACAATTCTCAAGCTTACGTTTATTAGTAAAAAAAAAAAAAACAAGGCTTTCATAAAAACAAAACCACATTTTTACTTCAGTCTAGAATCAAAACATGACTGGTTTGTGACTACATTCGACACGAATTGATTTTGTAAAGAGTGTTTCAAATACACCTGATATTTTAATTTATTAATAAAACGTATTAGTAATTTGAAAATTACGAATATTTTTATTTTAATATAAGGTACAAACATGGAGGTTATGTGTGGAACACAATATCCGAAAAATGGCCCCCTCGTCCTTGTTTGCAAACATTCGCTCTTTTGACGACATTTTCAATAACATTTTGGCATAATTGGGGACCAATTTTATTATTGGCGCACTCAATTGCTTCCTTGAGCTCCGGATTAGTCCGTGGATCATTGGCATACACTTTTCCTTTCAGACAATCCCAACGAAAGAAGTCCAATTGCGTCAAATCGCACGATCTTGGTGGCCAATTCACATCACACTCGTACTCACTGCGGCTATGTTTTCATTCGACCAACCGATACAAAGACGGCCACTGCTTTTCGCGATCAGAATTAAACCACTAACCTCAAATTCTGTGATTAAATTCACCACAGTGTTCACCAAAAGATGTGCAAAATAAGTGAATTTTCACAATTTTTATGCGTTACACGATCGTGTAATTCTTCACGACTAAATCTTAATACTTCCTGATGCCAGTTGTCAAAGATTAGTACTCCATGTTCGCCACGAAAAAAATAGCGCTTAATGTAAAATGTCAGGTCATTTTGAGACACCCTTTATAAGAATTCCGTTTCTACCTTTTGAGGCCCATTATTCCGTTATTTTCTAAACTTTTCATATTTTCCATATCAATATTGGCATCCTGTGGCTACTTAAAAATATTCGTGAAATCACGTCAGATCAGCATTAGAAGCCGCTTTCGTTAATCTTCGTACGTAATCTTTCGTAATATTGACGAAGGTATTAATGTTGGTCTACTACTCATTAATTTCCAATCAAATGGAATATCTGATCATTAAAAAAAAATGATTTTTGGCAAATACGGAATATGTGTTTGATTTATGAGTTTCTTTTTTCACCGAAAGGTACTTCCTCCGAGTTATTAAGGTAGTAGTCTCGCCAAGGCGTTTTTCTATAGATTTTTTTTTAATTTTCAGGACTCATTGAGAAACCTATCAAATGATTACCTCCAAAATTTCATAAAGATTCACCGTTCCATTTTCTAGATATTGGCAATCAAAGGTTTCATGGTTTTACACGTGTTCTTATGGGGAACAGTGGAAATTTTACATTTCACGCAATAACTTCGAAACTTGTCTACAGATTTTTTGAATTCTCAATTCAAAGGAACATATGACGAAATGGGTAAAAAAAAATCATGAATTTTGACCGTTTAGTTTCAAAGATATAGCGATTCAAATTAAACAATATCTAGCGACGCTAGCGCCACGAAGTGACTGGAGCAGACTAAAACTAGGTTACCGTAGTGTGTTCATATCCGTATACGCAGAGTATCTACGTATTAGTAGTCGGATGGATAGTCTGATACAAAAGTGGGGGTGAGGTAAACATTATATTAGGCGTGTTCATCATTGCTTTATAAGTTTTTACATCCCGATACGATGTACAACCTACTTTATAAGGATATTGCGTACTATTTCGAAGCTTTCATCGATTGAGCGGAGAATAAGGTTTTCAGCGTGACTGTGGCGAGACTACTACCTTGAGAATGAGGTAATAAAACCGTTGAACCCCTTTAATCGCGTAGGGTTTCGGCTATATATAGAGCAAACATTTGTTTTTGTGAACACATACAAAATGCATGTGAGATAATTCGGCCAAAAATGATCACAATTAAAAAATTTTGGGAGCTATCGCTATTGTGAGTTGTCGATCTTGATCATACTTCAGAAGGAGAAATACTTGTAAATGACTTATATTGCAATCGAAACTCCCGCAAAAATGTTGAGGGTTCATGGCGTGTGTTACTCTCACGCAGTAGTTATCTTCCATCCTGTATTTCATTGACATTGACTCAAGAAATTACGATGCCTTAAATAACATGTTGGATAATAATCGAATGAAAGAGACGAGTTGAAGATTACTGATTCTTAAACTTGCATTTGGGAACAGTTTTGCTCTCTTGCATACACTGCAGAAATGATCAATATAATTTTGACAAACTTTCGATTCATTTCGAAATTCAACTGTTTGTTTGACACTCTTAAATTAAATTTAAAACACTTTGCTACAAATATATTTTCCTTACCACATTGCTAAATAACCGAAATCCGAGCTCTAGAAAACATGCTTTACAAAAATAAGGTAACAATAGCTTGCATTACAAAAATAAGGTAACAAGGATAAATCGAGCTCTACGAAACTTATTTTACAAAAATAAGGTTATAATAAACTGTAATAAATCAAAATAAAGGTAATAATAAGCTGTAATGAATTTTAAAAAATAAAGAAATGAATTTAGCTGAACTCTTAAGTTTGGTACATTCAGTAATATATCTGCTGACACAAAATAAAATATCAATGTGCGGTACTCGGCGTAAGACCTATTGCTTTCAAATTATTCGTTATTGGTTGAATGGCCTATATTTTTATATCTGACAAAGCTCTTCGGCCCTATGTTGTTCATGTCTTTCAAATGATATTTCGTACGTTCTCGCTGCGAGTCCATCGTGCGTATAAATTGACAAAATCTTCCACGGGGGCGTTTCTTATCGTTATAAAATACTCTTTTTCCTCGTCACACAGCCATCGCTCAGGGGTTCGCTCGTTTTCATAGTGTCAATCTGTCCATCTATATAGATATGAGTACTACGGATCCAACCGGCGATGGGGGAGGGGATCCACCACCGCCAACACCACCCGACGACAGTATAACTCCAGTTACACCATCAACAGGCATTGCCGTATCCCCGGGATCCCACCATCAGCAGCATCCACCACCATCACCCCTCAGCGGATGTTATCTTCTCGTCGTGCTTCCTGAACCTCATACCGCACAACACAGAGATCTTATAATTAATCGTCTTGCCAAAGGTAAGTTCGGAATTCCCTCGTAAGGGATATATTTTTCGTTATACACATGCGTATTTGAGGATGCGGGGGCGTCGTAATCGAGAGCCGGTAAGCAATATGCATTGAAACTAACAATGCGAGCTCAATGAGATATTTATCCGATGCATGATTTATTCAATTGGATGAAATCGAACTCATTAGTCTTCGTTCGGCACTGCTGTAGGGGAAGGTGGGGTACGATGTGTCACTTTTTTTCTAACGAATTTTTACTCTTACCAACGTAGTCTGATTAGAAAAAAAAAGTCATAACCGATTTTATAGACCTTTGGGCGTACAATAAAGCTACCATATTTTTTGCAAAAAGATTAGAAATCCTAAAATAATGGGATCGAAAAACATTTGCGGATTGGCTCATTGTGCCCCACGGGTGGGGTGCAATACGTCAAGATTGGTGGGTACAGTGTGTCAAGTGCTGCGAAACGTAGGGTAAAACGAGCCGGTTTAAACGGGTATATTTTCCTAAAATACATTTTCATACATACCGATAATTTCACAACGGATTTTATTTGCCAATAACATTGGGAGTCGACTTATTGTGCTCATTAACTCGATGACACATTGTGCCCCACACGATTGCCCCACAATATTTGACGGTTTCCCGGCAAGCGAATTTTTTTTCTCGAGACTTAAATCAATTTTGTATTTTTAATAATTCTTTGTGAGTTGCTATTGACTTTCTTTTAGCCCAGCCGAAACTTAATATAAATCGAGGTCTAACACAAGAAAATCCGGATTTTACGAGCTATAAAACTCCGAGAAATCTGGTTGACAGTTGCCCGGTACACATTGCGCTTCTTCGGAGCATCGTCACTTCTTTGTTTCCTCATTGGGAGTCGGCACATTGTACCCCACTAGTAAAATATTTAATTATTGATGAAAATAACTATTAATTAAATATCCGGTGCAATGGTCTAGTGGTTAGCGTGTTTGCCACTAAACCTGCGGGCCGGGAGGTCCCGGGTTCGAATCCCAACGCGTACATTTCGTCGTGAAATGTTTTTCTTCGGAATTTCGCGGCGAAATAAGACTAGTTCCACGACTGGGGGGCGAACTTGATGACCGGCTGTATTGGTATAGGTTTTCCGCATTCTCCCTATACCCATGACAGAAATGTCATGATGAATATGATACAGAGGGGGGAGGTGAAGAAAAAGGAGTGTGGAAAAAAGAAGGAAAGAAACGGTCACAGTGGAGGAAAAAATAGGTAACAAACGCGAACAGCGTGTACCTTAGGAAAAAACATTAAAAAAAAACTATCAATTAAACTACGAATGGAAAAACACAACTCACTGAGTGCATCATAAATAATAAAATGATCGATTAGGACCGAAAACCCGAGCCGCCACAGAAAGTGTCGTTATATTTTGCGTTTTTCCGGCGAGCAAAATATTTTTTTTCCAAGGCTCAAATCAATTTTTAATTTTCAATAATACTTTGTGAGCTGCTATAGACTTTCTTTGAGGCCTGACTAACCTAATATAAATTACGGTCCAACACATAAAATTTTGGGATTTACGAGCTACAAACCTCCGAGAAACCGCATGTGGCTCACAGTGCCCCGTGACACATTGTTCCCCACTCTCCCCTATGTATAATGTAATAACAATTCATTTAACGTAACATTTAGCGACTCATTTGAAACTTTTTTACCTAATAAGTTCAATGCTCAAAACTTTTGCAAAAAAAACAATACCAATAGTTAATTAAATGTTTAACGAACATTCCAAAACGTTCCACATATTTCTATTCATTACAATTGCCGACGGTAAATCCTCTTACCCGTGCGGATATTGAGGTCAGGTTTTCGCCGTGCCAACATTAAATTTCCCTATTTTCATGATTCTGCATTCAGAGGACATTTTAGGGCTGTCGGTCCTTAAGGGGTAGAGCTACTCCAACTTTTCAAAAAACAAGGCTAATTTTAAGAACTTTTTTAACGAGTACAATTAAAGCAGTTAAACATTTAATTGGAAAACTTTGTTATACATAGTTTTGAATATGCAAAAAATTATTTTTTGTAATTTTTAAATTAAAAATGGCGACGCAAGAGTCCAAGACTACAGAGTACCTCTCGTGTAAAGTGTGCCATGGCCGGAAAGATTTTTTTTTGTAGTTTTCAACCTAAAAGAAGAAACCGAAAAAATCTTTAAAATATATACAAACAGCTATGGAACGGCGTACGGAAATTAGAAAATACCTTTTTAACAAAGGTAGTGCAGATTTGAATGAAAACTTTTATTTTTGAGAAAAAACCATATGAATAATTATTTACAAAAGGAAAGTTAACAACCAATCGGATATTTCGTACGTAGTTCCATGAAAAATGTATCTGCGAAGATACGTTCAAAATTTCAAGTGTATCGATATATATTTGGCTGAGTTACGTTTCCGGCCATTAAAAAAAAACATAGTTGCGAGGAAAATGCGTTGAAAGTTTAAAGCCACTTTTAGCAAAAGAAATTTTCGATTTATCTTTGATTTGCAATGCCACTACCATTTGGCCGTCCAAATTAACGTTGTCCTTTCCCTTTTCTTTTCTGAAAATTTAAAAACCCTCGAGTGGCTTTACCCCTTAAGGCAAAGTGAGAGATGCATGACGCGACATATAAGTACGACAAAGATAGCTCAGCATCTGTTTGTACTTTTATCCGAACGGACTGAAATTGAGAAAAAAACAAAAGTCATTTTGCGCTTTATCAACAAAAAAAAACAATAAAGTGAGGCTCTCACATTGAATTGTCAATCCTCGTGGAGAAAAGTAGGCAACGGAATTATTATCGACTAAGCGACTTTCACCTAGCCTCATGGGCTCCTGATTTAGACCTATTATATTACTACATGATTTAAGGAGAGTACTTCGAGTCCGGGAATCGTTGAATTTCTATAAAATGAACCCACTACACCGACGGAAATTCTTTTAATATTAACTAGTGCGTCTATTTTTTTTTTATTTGAATTTTTCGTGAAATCAAATTATGCCTATTGCATTCGATTATTAAAATGATTTATTTAAAATATATTTATTCATTCAAATCAAGTTCTATTGAATATCGTCTAATAACTAAATATTTTATTTATTCCTAATAAATCTGATTTGGTTTCATCTGGTAGTATAAAACAAAAGAGACAGACGGAAAAATGGTACACGATTCAATCTCTCAAAAATCTCATGGCTTTGTTTTCATTAGAAGACTGTTGTAACATTCTGCAAATGAGGGAAAGGGAGGGAAAGAAAATCTTTCCATACATAAATAGTCGCGCCTGTTAAAAAAAGGCACAACAATACCTTTCTTTTTTCCAAATAACAGCCTTGTTAGTGAAAAAAAAGAAAAATAATTTATCTTTTTTTCACCGCACTTTTATATCGTGAACCTATATTCTTTTCTCATATTCATGCGATGTATCGAGTTTTATCTTTATTTATTTAATTTGGATCTAATCTTTTTTTATGTCATTTGAATATACGTAATATTTCAAAAGAATAGCTTGAACAAATAACAAAATATATTTAAAATAAATCGGGTTGTAGTAGGCCGTGAGACAAGGAAAAAACCTAATTGATTTAACTAGATTCTATTAAAACTAAATATATTTTTTTTGGCAGTGTACCCGTACATTAATTTGTTGAGGAGTCCCCAGACTCTATCACATCTTTATAGGGATAAGATGGGAACGCTGCACGTAGGGAGTCCACATTGGAATCCAAGTGGATTCCGCGCTGTTTCCCTATTGACGTCGTTTGAGAATTTTTTATTTGAAATTCTCGACCAAAATTTCTTGGATCTCCCAAAAAAATATATCCTTTCGCGACCCCGTGCACAAATTTGTTTGGAAGTCCCAACATCCGCCCACATCTCTATACGGATTTATTTGGGACACCAAATATAGGGATTCCTCATTGGGATCCAATTGAATTCTGCACTGTTCCTCGATGAAGGCCTTTTCAGAATTCTTACCACGTTCAAATCGAAAATATGTAAAAAGTCACGAGAAAAAACCCGGCGTGTTGAAACATAACCTGCACGCTTCATGAGCGTTTACGTGTGTGGTGATATTATGTCAAATGGCAGTAAAGTAAATAACGGTCATTAAAGTGTATTTCCACACAGCAAAAAAAAATAATTTAAATAGGATCTATGTAGATCAAATAGGATTTTCCTTGTCTCACGGCCTACTATGACACTATTTGTTTCTATTTTTTTTGTTCAAGCTATTCTTTTAAAATATTAAATATACTCAAACTAAATAAATAAAGATTAGATTCAAATTAAATAAATAAAGATAAAACTCGATGTATCGTATTAATAAGAGAAACGAATATAGGTTCATGACATAAAAGTGCAGCGAAAAAAGGTAAATTATTTTTCTTTTTTTTCACTAACAAGACTGTTATCGGAAAAAAAAGAAACGTATCGTCGTGCGTTTTAAAAACAGGCGCGACTATTTATGTATAAAAAGAAAATCTTTTCCGCAGCTGCAGAATGTTTCAACAGTCTTCTAATGAAAACAAAGCCTTGAGATTTTTGAGAGACTGAATCGTGTAGCATTTTTCCGTCTGTCACTTTTGTCTTATACTATCAGATAAAACCAAATCAGATTCATTAGGAATAAATAAATTATTTAGTTATTAGACGATATAAAATAGATCTTGATTTAAATAAATAAATATTTTTGAAATAAATAATTCAAATAATGAAATGCAATAGGAAAAATTTTATTTCACGAAAAATCTAGTTAATTCCAATTTAAAAAATCAAATAGACGCATCTAGTTAATATCAAAAGAATTTTTCTGTCAGTGCAGATATGTAATTCAAATCAATTTTTAAGATGTACTGTTTTAAGCGATTTGTACTTTTTTAAGATAAG
Organism: Ophion ventricosus; assembly: GCA_963932345.1. Lineage (NCBI taxonomy): Eukaryota > Metazoa > Arthropoda > Insecta > Hymenoptera > Ichneumonidae > Ophion > Ophion ventricosus. The sequence goes on from OZ010714.1 coordinate 18,416,235, forward strand.
ATTTATACTTTTTTAAGATACGGTCGTTTCGTATATCTATATATTTCGTTTAGAAAATTAAACGTACAGAATGCGCCGGGTCCATCAAGAATCGTCTCGGATTCTGTTATAAAATGTGAGAATCCTTTAGAAGTAAAATTTAATTCGTATCATTGGACTTCAATGGGGAAAACCGATTAGCATTCAATGTACGAGCGTGACGTACTAGTGTGGGAATACCTATCAGAAAGTAGGGACAAGTACGGGAATCCAATTGGATCCCTACAACAATTTCCGCACCGTCAGTCGAATAAGAATCGACATACAGATTTTTTTTTGGTTATTAAACCTTAATTTGATGTTATATTCGATAATTCGAAAAGGCGAATTAAAATTCAAATAATCTTTTTTCGAATTTTCTCCAGCGTTTTTGAATTCGGAAGATAGAAAGTAAGATTAAGATCGCACGTGGCAAAAAATTTCATATTATGTAGCGTTGCTCGAAAGAGTTCCAATTTAATGTCCACAGTGTTTTTATTTTTTCTTTACGTGCCCTAAAATCAGCTGGTCTGCCGTTCTTACTCAAGGCTTCTCGTAATTTAGCAATCCACATCTCTATCAGGAGAAACGTGGATCGTATTGTGGCGAAGCCTTCTGGGGTGCTCGCGTTTGAGCCCTTAAAAGTCTTACATTTTATCAGGGCTGTCCTGACAATTTTCCGTACTTGCAGTTTTTTCGCCTTCTCTCTCCATCTCTTAATTTCTCTTTTACTTTCTCGTTCATCGAAAAATCGACGGAAATTTGTTGAGCAATGAACTTTTCATGAAATATGTCGAATGATTCGAAATAATGACGTGTACTTACTCGTCACAAGCATCCAAACTTAATTTAATTAACAATGTCAGGCCAATGGTCTATATATAGGATCATACGTCAAGCTATAAATAGTGCAACAACTGTTATTTCTTTTCCATTTAAACTATACCGGTTTAGCTCGTGAACGATCAATTCAGCATGAACTCGCATTATTGATTTCTTTCAATTACTATTTCTTCTCCAATGTATAATTTGCCTCTGTTGTCTACATCGAGTTCTGTTGTCTACATCGAAGAGGGAAATTAAATTTTTCGTACTGATTACAAATTTAGTTTTTATGCTAACAATCTATAGTCGAATGAGAACATTGATCGAAATTAGCCACAATTCTAAACCGTTGGAGGCAGTATTGAAGTCTAGAGCGCAGTTTTGGAGGTGATTTTTAAGATGGAATAATTGTTAAACTATTCTCGTGTTCTTTCTGAATTTTTTCCCATGTTTATTGATCCTTCTTGAATATGTACAAATTTAAACAAATATATTATCATGTATGTTACAACGGGGCGAGGAAAACACCTCCAATTGGCGGCCAGTGTTGTGGACGTTGTATGAATGTGGAAAAAAAACCAAACATATTCTCAATCTTTATGAATGTTGTGATGTTAGGTACCAGATTCGGCAACAAAAAATTACAGAATGGTGGCATGCTGCAATTTGATTGTCAATTTTTCCTATTTTTCTGAACATTCTACGAGTTATGTATAAAAAACATTATTTTGACTAATTCCGCTACCAACGTTGAAAAACAGTCTTCTGAAGGTGTATGCCAAATCTGAGCTCAATCGACCAATTGGTTTTCGAGATATCGTGGTTGCCGATTTGAAAAACGAAAATTCGAGAAAAACTCGTTCAAATTTTGCTCCGTCTCGACCACAATTCACGAGCATACTTCTTATAATTTTTATAACTCGGCTAATTTGATGAGTATCATTAAGGAGGTTGGAGCAGTCCAGTTGAGTGAAATGACGGATCACGAGTCCTTTTAGCATTGAAAATGCTTTTAAAGATGTATATAGGGAGTCTGATTTAGCGAGATGGCACACGAAACTAACGCTACCTCCACTCCACTGCTGCTGTGTTGTAGCAGAGTGGGGCGCGCTGTGACATGCTGAATGCCTGTGATTGGTGGAAAAGTTTTGCATTACATGTATAGTCATTTATGGTTACAAATGGTAAGTTTCAATTTTGATGTGTACATTACAATGTTATCAGGATGATAGTTATATTTACAGTTTAAGAGAGTAAGAGAGTGAGAGCGTGGGAGAGAGAGAGAGAGAGAGAGAGAGAGAGAGAGAGAGAGAGGATGGGTGGGTGGATGGATGGATGGATGAGAATGTGAAAATGTAAAAATGGGAAAATGTGAAAATGCGAATATGTGAAAATGCGAAAATGTGAAAATGAGAAAATGTGATGGATGGATGGATATTATTTGCATGTACCTTTTTTTTATCACCCGAAAAGTCTGATAACTTTTTCAATGCCATGAAATAGTTGCACTTTGTATAATATCGGTAGATTTTTTTCAATAATCCTTTAAAAAAATGAATCCGAGATACAGATTTATTCTGTAGATGCTAAGCTTTCATAAAATATATAATTAACGGTCAAAATTATGCATTTTTATACTTTTATTACGTGAAAAAGCAAAACTGTTGTGTTACTACCACCTCGAAAACGTATAACATTATTAATGATTACTATGAAAGAGTCGCAATCTTTTATTATCTTAGAAGGATTAAAAGATTAAAAATATAATATTCGTAATCTTTTATCAAACCTTCACGGTTCAATATTGAATATACAGTCAAAACCGGTTGTAACGACATTGAAGGGACCCTGCAGTACCGACGTTATAGCCGATCCGTCGTTGTAAGCAATGTCGTTATAAGCGGTTTCGACTGTATATGGTTTTCGATGGGCAAGATGGGTTTTTTATTCTGAATGGTTACATAGGTTTAGTTTACGTTAATCCGATGTTAAAAATGGTTTATCTTGGTGCTAAATAGCCAAAAAATTACGTGACCCGTAGCATGAACGTCTGGCTCATTTAACCGCATGTAAAATTCCATACATTAAACGATATTTTAACTGTGGTGTTTTCGGGTGAAAATTTAAAAAAACCGTAGACTCAGCATGGTCTGGACAATAAAATATATACATACATATATATATATATTTTTTTTTTTAATCTTGGATTGTGGGTAACGCTTAAACCAACTTAAAAGGCTTTCACATGGGTATTCAGAAAGATCTGAAGAATAATAAAACAAACATTTAAAAAAAAAAGAATTTTTTTCGAGACAACACTGCCTTAAGCTTTGAAGCGATGTGACCAAAACTTCAAGGATAATACCAATTCAGATAATCTGGAGAATTTTAAAACAAACAAAAAGGTCAAGGTAGCGGATCCTTGAATAAAACTCTCCAAAACCTAAGGATAACTGTCAGCTAACACAAGGGGCGCGGCGTGAGCCTTTTCTTGACCATTAGACGGAATATCGATCGCACGAGCCGCGCACATCAGAGCGCCCATCTCCACAACCTTAGGGTGTAGTATTTATCAGAAATGTTTCTGTAGTTTTATATAGAAGGGAAAAAGTTTATCTTATCGAATATTGCCTTCTGTTAACTTTATATGTTGTTAAAAATAGACTCGGAGCTGATATATTGACAACCAGTGTTGATACTAGAAGAGTTTTATTGTTGATTATTGTCCAAATTGGTCGTAACGTCAACTGCAGATTATCACATTGTTTCCTGTACATTTATATATATTTTTTTTTTATTTCACTATAAAAAGTGGCAGCACGAATCGTCGGTTTTTTTTCGTCTGTAAAGTAAAAAATGTTGTGTCCAGAACAAGGTTTTCAAAATCTTTTAATTGTGAGAAACAAAAAATATGTTTTCCGCTTTGAAACGTACAAGGGATTGAAGAAGAGCCGTGGTAAGAAATCTGATAAAATTGTGGATTCTTTTCGCAAAAATGCGACTGCATATTGGAGGGAGGAGGCGGGGGGGGGGGGGGGGGGGGGATTACAAATAAAACTTATTACAAACTCACTACTGTCGATCAAGCAAAGTAGAAATGTTTTCGCGTGCGTTTCTGAGGATATTTTGAAAAGCGCACCGAGAGTCGAGTCCTTATTGTTTTTTTCAGGGGGTATTCCTCTCTGGAATACCAATTTGAAGCGTCAGGATGATGCATTTTTTTTCTAGTAATACATTGGTTGGAATAAATTAATTTTTTCCCCAGCATGTTGTACACATGTTTGTGGTTACAATGTAATTTTTTCGGAAGAAAATCTCTATCAGGTTCAAGTGTAATCTGAAACGAAAACAAAAAAAAATTGTCTCCGGAAAGGGATACCCCCTTAATCTCGCAGTTTACGAAATAAATGAATAATCTATATGTGAAGTTGAGAAAAAAAACTGCAAGAGTCCATGGCGAAGAATCATACTGTCGGCAAATCTACAAACAGCACATTTGTTTAGACACGAAAGTTGAGGATGCCAAAAAGTTTCGTGATAAGGTTTAATGATGCGAGAAAAAGGATATCCCTAAAAATATATACCAGTCAGATCGTAAAGTTGTGCCAAAAAATCCTGCATTCAAGTTTTTTTCCCGATGGTTTACATTTCGATTAAATAACAAGATATACGCCCACTGTTCTTTGAGTGGACAAAGCGTCTATCTCCTCTTTTTTCGGGAATGTAAGTTGTTGAGGGTACATATACGTCTAGGAGGGTCGAAAAATTAACGCAAGCTGGACCGTCTTCTACTTTTCGCGCTGGTTTTCGTTGATGCTGGGGAGGATTATAGTTCGGTATTTTTTTTTAACAAGTTGAAAAAAATCGCGCAGCAGCATGTTGTCATATACAGGGTGTCCCTCGTATCTCTGCCACCCGAAAAAACTCGGTAATTATCGACGTCACAAAAAAATGTTCCAGACAAAAGTTGTACGGTGTGAAGGGGGCCATCAAATGCGACTAATTTTTTTTTATTTCGGTGAAGGCGCTGACGCATAGTGAAGGTCACCTCCACTTTCTTAAATGGAATGGTACATTTTTTTTCAACCATCATGTGGAGCACCTCAAGTCGCATAAAAAACATTAGGGGGTCAAAGTCGTTCAAGGTCATTCAAGGTCAGTATCGATGAAAATCGGATCGATACCAAAAATATTTTCAAATTTATATTCTATTTCAATAGATGTTCAAAATGACATCCACCAGCCTCCAAACATTTTTGCAGTCGGACAGTCAGACACTGTTTCGATCGTAGAATGCTTTCCGGAATGATGCTGGTACACGCATTGATGATGCCTTCTCGCATGTTCTCCGGTGTTGTGGGCATATCTTGATAAACTTTATCCTTTAACGTCTCCCATAAAGAAAAAAACGAGTGAAGTTAAGTCCGGTGATTGAGCAGGCCAGCCTATTCGTGATCCTCGGCTAATCTGCTTATTACCAAATTTTCGGTCGACAACATTGCGAGCTATCCGTGCAAAATGAGCTGGACAACCATCATGTTGATACGAGAGTTTTTGCCGATCCCCAAAGGTTAGATCTTCAAGCAGCACAGGTAATATTTCTTCCAGAAAAGCAGGGTACTTAACTCCAGTCTGATTACCATCAATGAAGCGTGGACCAATAATTCTATTTTTCCATATGCCGCACCACACATTAACACTCCATGGTCGTGTTGGTAGTGATTTGGTAGTTATCCGAGATATTTAGATTTGTATCATCGATACTGACCTTGAATGACCTTGAACGACTTTGACCCCCTAATGTTTTTTATGCGGCTTGAGGTGCTCTACAAGATGGTTGAAAAAAAATGTACCATTCCATTTAAAAAAGTGGAGGTGACCTTCACTGTGCGTCAGCGCCTCCACCGAAATAAAAAAAAATTGGTCTCATTTGATGGCCCCCTTCACACCGTACAACTTTTGTCTGGAACATTTTTTTGTGACGTCGACAATTACCGAGTTATTTCGGGTGGCAGAGATAAGAGGAACATCCTGTATAAGCATAAAGTTTGTTTCTTTGTCTCCTTTACATAGGAGACAAAGAAAAAATATCCTTCATACTGGAACAGAGAGTATGCCTGAGTGGACCTTTTCAATCGTATAATGGCATGTACACGTAACGTTTGAATACTAAAATATCGACATGTTTCTAGATACTCCGATTTTGGACGTTATTACGAGTTTGCTTGGGTTTCGTAATTCTGACGTATAGATGAATGAACGTAAATGAAAAAGATCTACACGGATATTCCGTCAATAAAATCATCCAATGTTAAGGCATCAGTCTCCATCTATTGCACATATTATCAAGAATTTTTTTTTTCATAATAAAATTCATCTCCATATTTTAATCTTTTCATACATGAAAATAGAAGTTACAAAGTACAAGAAAAAATTAATTAAAAAAAATGTATCTTGGTGATCTGGCTGCTTGGAGTTAGTCCTGCTTTCACCCTGTCGACACGAAATCTTGATTTTGGAGCAGCTAAAAACTAAAAGTCGAGTATTTTATTATAAAGTAGAGTTGTAGTTATGACCCCTACTAAAAAATTTTACCCCCGATAAAAAGAAAACAAAATGGCGCACTTTTGAATTTTTTTACTGTTTTTTACAACTTAAATTGTTTGGAAATAGGATTAAATATTAATGAATATTTATACGGTTAGTAAGGGTCGAAGAGATACATGCATAGAATAATCTCTGTAAATTTGAACCTTATCGGTGCAATAGTTTTTCCAAAATCATTTCGACAAGTTGGAAAAACGTTGTTTTGAGAAAAACGCTTTTAAAGTTTCTCTTGTCAAAATGTACATAAAATTAAAAAAAAGCCTCTTACCCTCAGATTCCTGGTCCATCCATTATTCCTTCAGCTTCTTCAAAAGCTTCACTTTCTTGGGATTTTTGGTTTCGGATCACTGTTCTGTGAGCTTTGGGACCTCGACACGGCGGTTGCGCGCTAAGCGCGCAGAGACGCCTCTATTATATTATTCTTTTTAGCCCCTTATCGGTCATCCCGACCTAAATAACGTTTTCCACCGTATTTCTACAGATATGTATTGTTTTAAGAACAGTTTGACAGTCAGAGGACTTTTTTTACGCGTACTGAACGAATTCATCAATTTTTCTAACCATACCTGAATTCTTTCAATATTTTCATCCTTTTTGAATGATTTTTTTTTACAATTAGTTAATGATCTCGTCATAAAACTGTTCGTTACATAACTGATCATTTTCGCAGAATAACACAATAAAATCGTGATGGTTAACACGTATTTTGATTTTTTTACCATAAAAATATTTCTTCAAAATTGTATTGGGTCTATGCACAATTCCGTAAAGAAAATCGAGTAATTTCAAACGCAAAATATTTACCAAAAAAAGCGATTTTAATTAACGAAATATGTTCTATGCTGTGACTATGCAATGACTTTCTGCCATCTCTCCACGAGCTTTATTATTCCTCTTTCATAGAAGTCCTGAGATCTTTGAACAAAGAAGTCATCCAAGTGGTTTTTGAAAACGTCCAAGGACCCGAAGGTTTTATTATTCAAACTGTTCTGTAGCGTCCGGAACAAGTAATAACCTGAAGGTACAAGGTCCGGACTATACGGTGGGTGCACCCAAATATCGCACCCAAGCCGCAATAACTTTTGCCGGAGCATCAGAGAAACGTGTGGTCTAGCGTTGTCCTGGTAGAACACTACGCCCTTTCTGTTCGCCAATTCGGGTCGCTTCTGATCGATTGTTCGCTTCAATTTGGCCAGGTGTGAGCAGTACTTGGTCGAATGAATCGTTTTGTTGGGTAGCAGCAGCTCCTAATAAACGATTTCTTTCCAATTCCCTCAGATACAGAGCATGGCCTTCGGGTATAATCCAGCCTTCCCGAGCTTTCAAAATCATCCATTAATTAATTTAAGGAGGGCACTCCCTATAAAACGCGAAATCTTAATCGATTTTCATGATTCTTTTTGGAGGGTAAGGAATTTATATATCTTTTCAGGGTCATAGGTACCTTTTATTACATAATTCTAATTTTCAAAACGATTTTTGTTGCTTAAGAAAAGTGAAAAATGGCGAAGATATAACCAGTCGCCGTGAAGCTGTGAAGGGAGGCCGAATGCGGTGTACACTCCAGCACCTAGTAGGATTATCTGAAACAGTCTGCGCAAAAAAATTGATTAGTATATACATGGGGTCACTTGATGAACTAATAATATTGGAAAAATAATGATAATTGGCTAAGGGGAGGCCTTAGAACAAAAAAGTTCATTTTTTTCGGAAAAAACAATCAAACTTTGACTCATCAAAAACATGTTTATTTTGATAATTTTTAATCGGTCTTAAGTTCATCAATTGGACATAAGTATCATAAAAAACGTGTGCCAAATATGAGCTTGATCGGTCGAATAGTTTTTGAGTAATCGTGTACACCGATTTTTAACTCATTGGAAAAAGAGTTTCGAAATAATCGCATTTAAAGTTTCGGCAAGGAAAAAACGTATGATTCTGTGACTTACCGACTAGTCAGCTATTCCAGCACCATATAATAGTCCTTCACCTTCCTCGTAATACTCATTTTTGAGCATTACGAGTATTGATTATTGAATAGACCTGCGCGCAGGGCTCCAAATGGAGCAGAGATGAGTCATGCTCAAAGGCTCTCGGGACGTCATTTTTTGAGAATTGACCAAAATCACAAATTGCATCGTATTCTACAGGTTTCGAACTATAAATTTAGGCAATTAAAGAAAAATGCATTTTTTGAAGCCTCTATAGGGAGTGTCCCCCTTAATCACAAAGCGGGTTAACCTATTCATTAAATTATCCATTTGTTAAATTAATTCCAAGAAAAGGAAGGCCAACGCTACTTCTGATTCTATCAGAGCAAAGATGAAGTAGTATTTGCTAGCCATTGGATCAAGTCTTCTCGAAAGTAAACAGGAATGAAAAATCTTCGAAAAAAAAACATTTTAAAAGAGTACATTTGTTTGCTGAGATTTGCCATTTGGACTAATCTCGTTTTTCATAGTGTTAATGAATTATATGCAAATTATAACATTTTCAAGAGAGCTCGTAATTAGCAAACACACAAATTTTAAGCTGTACATGTGAAAACGTAAAGATTTGTTGCAGACATTGGAATTATTGAATTGAAATACTGTATGTATATATTTAAGCCTTTGCTTTTGTTTTACGTTATCGTTCACAACATCGTTCTTGCACCAGAACATCTTGCAAGTCTTCTTCTGTTCGCCTCATCTGGTGTCTCTCGTCTCGCGTAAATTTAGCGACGTTTGAAGAGCCCTCACGTGGTGGAAGAAAATGGAAGGATTCGAAAATTTTGCAGCTCTTTTTGCTTCATTCGTTAAAGGCTCACAAAAAGACATCGCGAATCTCCCCTCACGCAAAGTTTCAACATTTCAAGCCGATCCGTACACGGACACATAAAGGTTGGTTCTTGGCGTCGTGAATGCCAGACAAGGGACACGTCAGAGGAGGGTTGCGACGAGTATCTATATTTATAGACTATCGGACAAGACGCGAACGTATTAGAGGACCATACATGGCAGTTTTTAAACCATAGTGTCTCCGGAGAGTTATCAGACTCGCGAAATTTTTGTTTTCAAGGAGATACGACTATTTCTTCAGGGTCAAAGAGACTAAATTTATGTTACACCACGGGTGTTCTGACTTATGTTAACTTATGTTGAATATTCGTATTGTCGATCTCAAAGTGCCAAATTTATGGTAAATATTCGATTTATTGCATATTTACTAATAAAAACTGAAAAATTAGATCCTCAACGACTCTGGAGTCCTCACGACGATTTCCAAGCAGTAGCGAGATTCTGTAACTCGGTAGTGACCGTTTTCGTTATCGTTACCTAGCGACGGCCAATAAAAGGCTCCCTTTCTTCTGATCGTGAATCTCCTTACAGGGCTAGGTTATGCTCGCCAAACGAATCAGCTGTTACGCCCGACGTTGGCAACTCTATGGGTACTATTTCGCCGTTATGATAATATTCAACCGGAAGTTGAAACCGTTTTATAATGTAGTGCTTGAACTACACGGTGAAGTTCGAATTTTCGATTTTTTACAATATCTATTATGTATAATTTATCAAATGTCAATTTTCCAACGACTTTAGTTGGATACGTGAGCAGCAAAACCGTGATCACCGCACTTCCGGTCGACCGTCTCCATAAGACGACGTGCTTCACTAGCTCAAAGTGCTCGACTTTGCAATTTTATTATGAACAAACTTAACGGTCAATATAGCACAAATTTTTCCAAAGGGTGCATAACGTATTCGTCAACATCATATAAAAATTTCAGGCCCGAAAGTTGGATTCGTCCCCATGATCGTACCTCCTTAATACAACTGCTTCCTAACGGAACATTTCTTCAGTTAACCCTTCGCGGTCATACGTTCTGGCTATAACACGATGGTCACAGGGAGGCGCAATGACCCAATCTTATCGTTCCCAATGACTCATGAAAATGCAGGATATTAATTTGAATATTTTAAAATGTGGCATTCTCGGTATTATATTTCAATCGAATTTTGAAATGGCGGAAAAAAGTCAGCAATTGGCCACTAGCAGCAAAGCCCTTTTTTACTAAAAAAAAATTATAACTCTTCCAATTTTCAATTTTTTTTCATAAAATTTTAGGGTGATACTTTTGAGATATGATAGTTTAAGGGGAAAAAATAGCTCTGTAGTAAACGTTTAAAAAAAGTATTTATTCTTATATCTAAAGAGACACTTCGGAGTGAAATAAAGAACGACAATCATGAAAAATGAGTCATTCATTATAAAGTGGCCGCTAACAATTTGTAGTAATTTTGGCTTAAAGTTGCACTTGGGGTCATTTTGATCCCGGGTGAGCGCGGAGGGTTAAAGAAGTCGATGAGCAAATATAATCAACTTTATGCTGGCTACGATAAAAGAATCACGAGGATGAGAAAACTTGAATGTGGTCAGGAAATAATGAGCCAACTTGGAATATATGGAAAGCTAGAAGCATTTCGAAACTTTCATACGTTTACTTAGCGTCGAATGACTACCAAAACTTCATAGTAAAAAGGATGTTTAATGACAATAATATCTACAGTCATTTGATACACAATGTCTATGATTAAAAACAATATACATTGAGAGTACTGACGGAGAATAAGTGACGAGAGGAGAAGAATTATTTGGGCGTGTCTTCGACATGCAACACTTCAGGAACCAGATGGTCCTGAATTAAAAATGCGTATGAAATGTTTTGGTGGTGTCTACCCATCGCTGTGTTTTTTTTGCTATTCTTTGTGCATTGTTGTATTGGGTTGTTCGGAAAGTAATTTCGTTTTTCTTTTTCAACGATACTTGTGTAGAGAAAAAACGAAATTACTTTCCGAAAAACCGAATAGTAGTTGTAGGTAATGTTTATACGTTCAAAAAAAATAAATGGTGACATAAACGTACGTTCTTTCAATTTAGACAATGACATGTCTAGTAATGTCGAAAATTAAAAGAAATAATTTGAGAATCGTCTTCGTTAACGAATTTCAACGACAGCTATAAATGCCGTGTTTCTTAAAATCGGAATAATGCCACTGCTCCTTACTGCAACTGAAAAATAAAAAAACTATCAATACTGTAAGCATGACACTTTGTATTTTGCGCAAATTTTGATTTGCCCCAAATCGAAGTATCGTACTCTTTTATTTTCGTGTAAAATTGCAATAACTGAACGTAAACTCGCCCAATTATTCCGTGATTTTTGCATTATGTTTCTGTAGATTTTGAACGTATTGGCATTGAACAAATCTTTTTTTATCGCTATGCAAAGCATTCCGTGCGACAAATGAGCGTAATAGTTTGTTTTTCCTGAAAAATATGATGTCTTTCCCTATCAGTCTACGATTTATTTATAGAATTGTATTTCAAATACGAATATACGTATATTTTCAATGTATATATTTATATGGTTTTCAAAGACAGTTTCAAGGATCTCGAAAGCAAAGCTTTTTATATTTACCGTACGCACTGCAGCACGTGCGATTTCAATCAAATTGGAAACACGCAGCTGCCCTGCTGGTTGCGGTTTACTGAACCGGTCAGTTGACTGTGAGAGTCTAGAAACATTATACTCCAGACATTACATACTTTCGGAAAGTCATAACCAAGAAAAGTCATATTGCCGAAACGTCACTATACAGAAAATTGCAACGCATTAGTATCTAGATAGATTTTTGCCAATTAATAATTGGCACTAATAACATCTTCCAATTGAATAAAAGGTGTCAACAGCAAAATGTCTATCAATTGTCCGTTATTTTTTATGTTTTTAATATATTTGTGAATGTAACAGAAGTAAATCAAAATTAAAACGAATCACTGAAAAAAAAAAAAACCCTATACTCGAGAGCTTGTGAACATTCGGCTGATGACATTTTTCATTCAACTGAATGTTATTAGTACCATCTGTTGATAGCGAAAGTGACATTTTAGGAATATAATATTTCTGGGTTACGACTTGTCGAAATATATATAATTTTTGACGTATGACGTGTTGAATTCTATCAGCCTATCAGTCGGTCACATAAGATAAAAATGTACATTCTCACGACAGATTCAATGTTGTTATTGCCGGTGAAAAAAAATAGCGGTATCTCGCGCACACGAAATATGTATCGATGGACAAAACTTATTTGAAAAACATAGCCAGTTGACAATTAATATTCGTAAAACGTAGAGCTTGGAACCTCGCACCGTCATTCATCCCGGATACACAGTCTGTATACGTCAGGATCGTGATGGTTTAACTCCTATACTTCATACATACGGCATGAATTTCAATTTCTAAACCGTTACTCAGATTTCTGGGATAGATTTTAAAAAATGAATATGTTTATAAATTTGTTGCCTTCTTGATATTGTGCATTTCATCAAGAGATACAATGATAATTTTGTTTTAGGTAGATGATTATTGATGTATGGTAGATAATCCTAAGGTAAATTTCATTCTGCTTCCTCAAATATTTCAATCGCTTGAGGGGGAAGATACCTTTACAAGGCTAAAAAATCGGTGATTTTGTGGAATTTTTTTGGAAGAGAAATAATTATTTCAGATTTTTTTAACTTTAGCATTTATTAGGTTGAACTTTGATCTAGCAAAGCGTATTTTTTAAGTTGCAAAAAAATATAAAAAAACGTCTGAGATATCCTGCTGGCTTTGGAGCAGGTCAACTCGGGACTTCCAAAATGACATACACTCTGGTGCTCGTTGTTTTCATCTGAAACCAACAGGATTGGAGATTTTCATTAAAAACATTCATAGTGCAGCCGTAAGCCTAAAAAACAAGCAAAAAATTGGAAGAATTATACCATTAGAGAAAGAATTATACCATAGATAGACATTGCGATTTTTTATGAAATTTTTCTTCAATTTTGATATGGAAAAGTATTTTTCTTGGCCGATTTTTTTTAATATTTAGGCTTACTATTAGGTTTGATTGAATTTAGGTTTGAATAGTTTTTACGTGAGGATGTATGCCAATTTGAAAAATGTAGTTTTGAGTAAAACGCGTTTAAAGTTTGGTCACGAAAAAAGTCAATGATAAGAATTCCTTACCGACTAATCAGCGATTTCAGGGCCATATACTAAGCCTTCAGCTTCTTCGAAGAATTGATTTTCTCCAGCCATTTGATTTTTCCCGTGCTTTTGGAGCCTCTTTGATCGATAAGGAGCTGCGCCGCTCCTGTCGATGCACCCGGCGAGCGTCGGCGCTGTTGGCGTAATTTTTGTACTGAGTTCCAATTATGACATCCAATGCGAGGATGGTTTTCAAAATCGATGGATATCCTTCGTTGAATAGTCCAGCCGCACGATAGGATGCAATTTCGATGATTTTCAGTCCAGAATTCAAGTGCTTCGGAGCCAAGATCCGGATTGTTGAGTTGAAACTTTCATTGGCATTTTGAGTATTTTGAGTATGCTCAAAAATAACCGTGGACGCATTTGGATACAGTAGAGTATAAAAGATAGGTAGCCCCATCGGTAACGCAGCACGACTATGCATGCAATGTCCTCAAGCGTCGGGAAGTTGCGTCACGTTTGTGGCTATAGCTTCAAAACAGCTTCGAATATTGGTTTAAAATTTTGGTACGATTTTTATTAGACATTGGACTAACGTTTTATGGAAGAAAAAAAATGCATTTTTTGAAAGTTTTAAATGTATCTCCCCCCTTAAAGAGTTTCGGGACAAGTGACGAAATGTTATCATTTGATTCAAATTCATACAGTAGATTCTTTGTCATATACTGAATTCACCCCTCAAATATTAAATTGATCGTCTACACCGTGTCTATAAAATTTACAATTGAAAAAAAAACACTTTTTAACATAGGGAGATGCCTACATTCATCGCTGATTGGCAGTTTTACGCACGAAATAGACTGAAAAAATGTTACGAATATTAAGAAAAAAACTGTCAAATCGCCCAGTACATTATGAAAATCATGCGACCCAAAAATTAAATGATCCGTCTACATCGTTTATTGATTACTTACTTTTTTCGTAAATAAATACGATCAATTCTTCACCCACCAACAAAACGTATAGACGAAGTGTGGCAACGTCGCATCAGTGCTAAATGGCACGCATGTTTGAATAGCACTAATTGGCGTGGTGCGGCTATACGTTCAATAAAATGCATTTTTAAAGTGAAGTGATATATTTTATTTTTGACACTTGACATTCATTGTTCAGAATTGATAGGGTTTAGTGAAGAAATGTAAATGCCTTCTTTTTCAATGGACTGGGTGAGTTTCTGCGCTCGCTGATGCTCGCGGTAACAGAATAAGTGTCGCCAACCGTGAAAAAACAAACTCGCAAGACAAGCAATCTGCTGTCGACAAAATAATCAATTTTTTTGTTAATATAAAATAATCGAAAACTATCCATGGAAATAACATTTTAATAATAATAAGTTTAATTATAAAATTAATTATAAAATAATAATAATAATAAAAATAATTTAAGAATAATAATATTTTAAAATGCAAAACTCGTAATTTATTACAGTAATCCTGTCGTTTTCGAACAAAATATCTGTGTGTAGAAGTTGGCGCCGTGCTTAAAAATAATATAATTCCCCCTGAAAATAAGGTTTCCTGAAACTCCTTAACAAAAATGACATGGCTCGTTTCTTTTATACTATACCATCAATCTGAAGGTTAGAACTCAATTAGGTTCGAGTACAGGTTGGGTTAGGATCTAATATAAGAAGAAAGTCACTGTTCAGATGATTCTGGTTATTGGTACCGACAACTTTACTATCTGAACGTGAACATCGGCCTCAACAATGAGGTACTCTTCCAATGATAAAGGCAACATATTCTGTCGTACTAGAGCAAATAAACAAGATCGTTTCATATCAGAATGAAACTCGGTAGTGCGATTTGACGGATTGAAACTAAGCTTTAAGAGTCGCATTTACGTTTTATTTTAAAGCTATATTTGCTTTGCTTCCGCATCGAAAATCCTCTATGTCGTCATTAGTGACGTAGGGTGACAGCTCAATGGTCGAATTTTTTTTGTCACCGAGTGACATTTCAACTTACATCAGTAAGTCTTCAAAACAAATCCAACACCATGGAGTCTCCATGGTGTTGGATTTGTTTTGCAGTCCCCTCGTATTGATTTCAATCTGTCTCCGCAGGAGTTCACCCTAAAAAAAGTTGCAAAGTGAACAACCCTCGAATAATGTTGGTGACATGTGGGAGGGAGATATATCTATGGAAATGGTCACTAGATCAACCGACGCTCCCTTAGCGCTCGGAAAAATAGGTATAACATTTTTTTTCATTGACGCGACTATTAAATATATAAAATAATTTTTATTTTTCACAAATACATTATAGTTTCATGAACAAATTTAAGAAAAATGAACGAATAAGTTTTTTTTTCTAAATGACGGAGATACAAGTTGTCTTTTATTGGTTTTTGGTTTTCTCTTTCGAAAATCCTTGCCGATGGCGGAATTTTTTTCTCCGTCAGGCATCGGGTGAAAAATTTAAAAAAATGTCTTGTAAAAAAAGGTAATAGCTAAAGTGTAGCATAGGGAAAATTTTTTTGAAATATTTTGCAGAAATGTCAGCTGTTTGAAAAATAATTTTGATTTTTACAAAAATTATGAGTTTTAAAAATTAATAAAAAAATTAACGTGGAAACCAATTAAAAAAATTTTATGCTATATTCTATATAAAATTATAAATAATATATGGTATAAATTTCATCAAAATCGGATGCGTAGATCTCGATACATTATTTTGTTCACTAATTTGAAAAGAGGGTCCTATTAGCCGACTTATATCTCCGTCATGTGAAAATATTTTTTAGTCGTTTTTTTTATTTGTTCATTAAACTATAATGTTTTTCCCGAAAAATAAAAATTATGTTATATATTTAATAGTCGCGTTAAATTAAAAAAAATACATACGTATCTTCCGAGCGCCAAGGTGACGTAACCCCTTAAAGTCCACATCCTATTATTTCTCGTGTATGAGTGCTTAATCTCCGAATCTTTAAAAGATTAAAAAATCGTGACTATCCAGGGAGGAAGTTGAGGGCATTGCGACGGTGTGATAAACGTCAAAAAAAAGGAGGGAATGACAGGGAGTAGGGGTTGGGGAATTGGAAAGAGCGACACATAGTGCTATACCTGGATGCGACATGCGCACATCGTTACCTGTTCATAGCTACGTCCCTGCAGTCCCAGAATTTCGATCAATAACGCATTCACTCACCCGGAGGAAGCCGGCTGCCAGAGTACCTTCGCCAATGGGCGATAGAAATAAGAGGGAGGAAGAGAGGGAGAGAGCGGGAGGCATGAAAAGAATCGCCTTAAAGCAGGAAAAACTAATGTAATATTTTAAAACGTTCATTAAGTCTCGCAAAATATGAATGTCTAATGCCATAACCCCCTGAAGAAAACTAACTTGTGCTGGCTTTACCTGTCATTGGGGGATGCCCAAGAAGGTTATTTTCAGAATTATTTATTCCATTGAACTAACGAATACTCGAAATAATCAAATATTTTACTGTTTCATACTAATATGCCATCGGTCATCCGCGAATGAACAACTTTGTTTATTTAAGGAGGTACGACTACTTCCTCCGGGTCAACAAAGAGACCAAATTTATGTTGCCCCACGGGTATTGTGATTTATGTTATTTAGATTTAGATGAAGTAAAAAGTTCTGAGTGTTTTTTCGCTTTATTTCGACGATGAAATTAACATAGTTAGGATTATCCGATTTAGACCAAATATACTTTTTTTTTTCGATAACTTTTGTCCATTTTGAAGGCAAGTTCATAATTCCGCGATTGGAGAAGTCCTCGTCCCTATTGGTAAAAAACTTGACCAGCTCATTTTCACAAGCCTCTCTTGAGGCCAGTTTTGTACCATTAAGAAAATTTTTCAAATGCTTGAAAAGGTGATAATCGCTTGGTGCCAGGTCTGGACTATACGGCGGGTACGATAGAACCTCCCATCCAAGCGCTCGGAGCTTCTGGCGCGTCGTTAAAGATGCGTGCGGCCTTGCGTTGTCTTAATGGAACACAAACCCCTTCCTATTGGCCAATTCTGGCCGCTTCTGGTCGATCGCCTGCTTCAATCTGGTCAGTTGTTGACAGTAGAGGTCCGAATTGAGTGTTTGGCCCGATGGGAGCAGTTCATAGTGGATGATTCCCTTCCAATCCCACCAAACACACAGCAAAACCTTCTTGGCCGTTGATCCGGGCTTGGCGATCGTTTGGGCCGGCTCACCGCGATTGGACCACGATCTTTTTCGGCTGTTGCTCTCGTATGTGACTCATTTTTCATCGCCAGTCACCATCCGCTTCAAAAATGGGTCTATTTCGTTACGTTTCGGCAAAGAATCGCAGGCATCAATTCGGTCCAAAAGGTCGTTAGCTAGCGACAGCCAATAAGAGGCTCCCTTTCTTCTGATCGTACATGCGATGGCTGTCGCGATCTAGCGACAGCCAATAAGAGGCTCCCTTTCTTCCGATCGTACATGCGATTGGCTGTCGCGATCTAGCGACAGTGAAAACTGTCGCTACCGAGTTACAGAATCTCCCTACAGAGCTAGGTTATGCTCGCCAAACGAATCGGCCGTTACGCCCGACGTTGGCAAATCTATGGGTACTATTTCGTCATTATGATAATATTCAACCGGAAGTTGAAACCGTTTTATAATGTAGTGCTTGAACTACACGGTGAAGTTTGAATTTTCGATTTTTTACAATATCTATTATGTCTAATTTATCAAATTTCAGTTTTTCAACGATTTTAGTTGGATACGTGAACCGCAAAGCCGTGATCACCGCACTTTCGGTCGACCGTCTCCGAAAGACGATTTTGCAATTTTATTACGAAAGAAACTGAACCGTCAATATAGCTCAAATGTTTCCAAAGGGTGCATAACGCATTCGTCAACATCATATAAAAATTTCAAGCCCGAAAGTTGGATTCGTCGTAATGATTGTACCTCCTTAAGTGATTTTTTTTCTGTCTGGGTATCGATAATCGATGTGACGAAATGTGGTGTCTTTTATTGATTAGGAGTAACGAAATAGATAGACGAATTGCGGTTTTACTTTTACCGCTGGTATTTATCGTCAACTCGCGTATTTTGTCTGCTACTTTGTAGATTATTCATTGCCTCGTTATTTTATCGTACAAGCTGTAATTTTTCTTCAATTTTTCGTACGGAAGAAATGAATTCTGGGCATCCGAATTTTTCTGTAAATGTATTACGTCTGGTCATTTCAAAGTAAAAAATTACATAATTTCAACAGCACGTTCGAATGTCGTAGGTAATTCATCCAGTTGCAAGATTTTTACGATTACAGACTCATGTAGGTTGTTTAAATATCGAAACCCTTCGTATAAGAATATTTTCTTGTTGTCTCCTAGAATTAATGATTTTGCTCTCGGAATAAAACTTTTGTATTTTCACTATTATTCGTTTTGAAAAGTCAATAACTTTATTAAAATATCATTGTTTGCGTCACATCCTACCCTCATTGGCCCATCCGCTTTAAGATTGATTGTCACTATACGTTCCGTCTCCGTTCCCTAACCATTACATATACGTTTAGTTAAATTCTTGTCTATTCACATTTTCCGTTCTTGATCGGTCTCGTTTAGATAGAAGTAGTGTGCGCTGACAAAATGTCGGCTGACGGAAACTTAATTGTTGCTGCTATTATATTAGAGGAAGAAGCTAGGTTTAGAAGGAAAAACGACAATTCAGGGTGCACTATATTTTAAAGAAAAGAAAAATTGAAGGAGAATATACAACACTATTAAAAAAAAGTGACAGATGATGAACCCAATTTTTATTCAGTATTTCCGCCTTCTCTCCACCGTATTTCCTCTCGCTAGTTCAATTGATGTATCGTCATTCAGAATTAAATATCCACGCGAAATACAATTTTCGATTCAATGCAGTTGTATGTATATAAAATATAGTAATACAGTAGAGCTTCGATTATCCGAATCAATTGGGACCGGGCGCCTTTCGGATAATCGAAAATTCGGGTAACCGAGCAGCAATATTCCGTGGGCGAAAAAAAAACATTGATTTTACAAGTTTTTATTTAACTTCACTTGTTGTGAGATACAAAACGAAAAATCGATATTTCACCCAGTTCCCGAACACTTAGAGCTCTGAAATTTTGCAAACATGCATCTAAGAGGTGACAATGCATGATTTAACTTAAAAAAAAAAAAAAAAATTACAATAACGACTTTCTGTGAGATGCAAAACGAAAAATCGTTATTCCACCCACTTCACGACTACTTATAGTTCTTAAATGTTGCAAACATGCATCTAAGAAGTGACAATGCATGATTCAACTTAAAAAAATACAAATAAATAAATAAATAACAATAACGACTTTCCGTGAGATGCAAAACTGAAAATCGATATTTCACCCACTTCCCGACTACTTAGAGCTCTGAAATTTTGCAAACATGTATCTAAGGTGACACTCGATTATTCGACTTTAAAAAAATTAAAGATTAAAAAGTAGAAAATAATTTATATGAAAAAAAATAATTTTTTAAAAACAAGCTTTTATTTGACGTACTGAAAAGTATAAAATAATTTTCTTTACCAAGTCAGCCTACCAAGTCACCTTTATGTGACTATAAATAAAAGCTTGGGGCGCTTAGAATTTAGACATATAATTTCTAATTTACTTAAATCCGTTAACATATAGACTGTATTTAATTTACTGTAAAACAAACTTAGATTTCTCAAATAAAAATCGAGAAATTGAGTATAAACGTGTGATAATAATTTCGCAAATTACTATTGTGCCAAATTCAATTTCAAATTTCAAATTCAAATCAAATTTATTAAACATTTAAAAAGTTGAGGGCCCCAAGCTTTTATTTATAGTCACATATAGGTGACTTGGTAAGAAAAATTATTTTCTACTTTTCAGTACCTTAAATAAAAGCTTGTTTTTAAAAAAAATGTTCTTTTACATATAAATTATTTTCAATATGATAAAATATATATATTTGAAAATACAATGAACATTAATATGTTAATAATACACGTACATTTTTGGTGAATTACAAATAACCATTGTATCTTTTAATGATATAGACCGAAGTGAAATATATATTTCAAAATAATCAACATTCGTACATCTTTGAGTACTTATCTATTTATTTTTGTAAAAGTTAACGACTTTCTTCTGCTTCACAATGGAAGATCGTTTCTTTGCTGCCAAATTTTGCAATCGTTTTAGCAGAAGAAGTTGCATTTAACAATATTCAGGCTGCGTTTCGTACTACTCCGTTGCCGTAATATATAGAGCGTAATCGTTCGAATAACTGAGTATTCGGATGAACAAAATTATTGTTTAAATAATTGATATTTTGGATAACCCAAATCGCCATTAGGATAATTGACGTTTCGGATAACTGACGTTCGGATAAACGACGCTCTACTGTATTAGTAGTATAAAGTATAAAATGTAGAACTCAAATGTAACGATGTTTCCACTATCAATACCGCTTCCAACACGTTTTCTTCTATTATATTGACTATTATTGACATTAAATAGTCAATTATATGCATCCCATATATTTATTAGGTAAAATTTGTTTATTTTACATAACCAAAAATTTGATTATTGAGAGTTGGCACCCGTTACAGGCGACCTTGTCCAAGCATATGTGTTCCCTTGCCGTCTGCCCCGCAAAAACCCTGAGCAACCTCCTTAACTCAATAACAGCGGCAGGCTTTAAAGTAATTTTGATTAAATTTTATCGTATCTGTTTTATTTATTTTTATCCGATAGAAGTCATTGATTGGTAAAGTCCTCACATTTGTAGACGGATAAATAGTTTCGTCACTGATGGAACTCATTTGCATCCCAAATGTAATGTGCGTGTGTGCATAGGCGGAGATTTAATCGATTGTGATCGCCTGTGATTAAGTATGGTAGTCATGTAGTCGATCACGCTTCGTTTGGTGTGCCCAAATTCATGCATAAACGACCATCGTACATGACCATCTGTGACTGGGTTACCTTATTAGGGACCATTTATTGCATGTGAAGTGGCGCTTGTGTACGAGTATACGAATTCAATCGGCATTCCACGGTGATTCGGCTTACCAATAATATCAACTTTCTAGTATTCAATTCACCGATATAGCCATTATTTAAAATCTTAGAACATTCCTTGCTTCGTAGATTCCATGGAGCTCAAGCCGAAAAACGTTGAACGAAATATGCAATATTTATTTTTAACATTATTATAATTATTATTATTACGTATAGAAATTCATTTATTGCGAATAATCACGATCCAACCACGTTCGATACATAGACAGATAGATAAATAGATAGGTGTATTTATTAGTGCACTAGGACTAATCAGCATCCTCTGGCACACAATCCTCATATTTCACACATCTTACCGAAAAAAATACAAACAAATTAAAGAAAGACTCGATAAAACAAAAAAAAAAAATAAGTGACTCTATATAATACAAAAAAACCATATAAAAATAATTTAAAAAATAATAATAATCATTATCGCAGATGCACGAATTGAAAAATTATACGCAATGTAATAAGACAAAATAACAACATACATAAAATATGAAAAATAATAATGTAAAAGAATATAAATTATATAAATGATATGAATGAGCTAAAAATGTAAAAAAACATAAATGATATAAATGATATGAATGAGCTAATAATGTAAAAGAATATAAATTATATAAATTATATGAATAGCTTCTATTTCAAAATACATGTGACATTATAAAGCGACTATGGTCGATGTACACAAGTGGAATTAATTCTGGACACTTTCAATATAAATTAGCTTATTTTTTATATTTACGCAGAAAATGTGTATTCTGCTACGCCGAAATGATACTCTAATGATTTTATTTTAATCTACAATGTTTATACTTAATATTTGCACGTGATTAATTTTGTAAATGTTTCATTCTTTTAAATAAAAAATTACAAAGTACGAATTAAAAAAAAATTTACAATGACCAGAATTAATACAGCGAGTGTACATGTATATCTCTTTGGACCCTCAAATGGTAGGACTATGAGGAAGGGGTTTCAATTTAATCTTACGAATGTAATTGGAACTCCAGTCGCACAGATTGATTGTTATTTTTCATGAATACCCGAGGTGGCATTTATTTCAATGTTATAGCTCAATTCGGCTCCAAGATGTCGTGTTCAAACGTTAGCGTGATCGTTTCGCATTATCTTGAGAAAAGATGTGACCACTTGTTTTCCAAAACTCGAGTAGTTCTGACAGAGTAATATTTTTTTATTTAGCGCCCCTGGAATAACTTCAATCGCGATTCTGACGATAAATAGGGGAAAGAAAAAAATATCGCGTTCATCGTCACGTTGTATAAGCCGAAGTTTATTTAACTACCAGTCGCCTCCCCCAACGCGGCAATAATGGTATTAAATAATTCGAGGAAAAACAAAGAACGGTCGCTAGGATTCTTTATTACGGATATCTAGATAGATATGTCACTGAAAAATACTCAATTCCGCGCAAAATCAAATCTAAAATACCTATTCGATTTAAATAGGATCTATTTAAATCGAATATATTTGTTTCAAATATTTTTATTTATTTGTTCAAGCTATTCTTTTTAAATATTATATATATTCAAATTAAATAAACAAAGATTAGATTAAAATTATACAAATAAAGATAAAACACGATATATTACAGGAATACGAGAAAGGAATATAGTTCATGGTCATGACATAAAAGTGCGGTGAAAAGAAGTTAAATTATTTTTCTTTTTTTTCACTAAAAAGCCTGTTATTTGGGGGAAAAAAGGTAACGTCGCGCCTTTTATAAACAGGCGCGACCATTTATGTATAGAAAACTTACCATTTTCCTTAACTGCAGAATGTTACACCAGTCTTCTAATGAAAAGAAAGCCATGAGATTTTTGAGAGACTGAATCGTCTACCATTTTTCCGTCTGTCACTTTTGTCCTATACTACCAGATGAAACCGAATCACAGATTTATTAAGAATAAATAAAATATTTAGTTATTAGACGATATTAAATAGATCTTGATTTGAATAAATAAATATATTTGAAATAAATCATTTTAATAATGGAATGCAATAGGCAAAATTTGATTTCAAGAAAAATTTAGAATTCAAATTAAAAAAAAATCAAATAGACGCATCTAGTTAACATCAAAGGATTTTTTCTGTTAGTGTATTAGATGCTGAGGATGGTTCAGCATCTAATACAACTGCCTCAGCATCTGAGGCAGTTGAACTCACCGGTCGACTAGTGAGAGACTGATTTATCACCCCTTATCAATTAAAATCCACGGCGGCAATATCCTGCTGGATATTGCGCTAAGGCATCCAAAAAAAACGAAACTGTAAAATAAGGCTGCTTTTTTAACGCCGTATATTCGTCCCGACTGCTGATGGGCTGACAATTATTCAATAGAAACATATCGTTCATTTTTCGATAATACAGTCATTATATTATGTTATGCAATACGATGGAGGCCGATTATAATTGTTAATCCATATTGCGATGGTTAACGATGGGAAATTTTGCATACAGTACTGCAGAATATATCGCAATCTCTGTTGACGTAACACGACACCAATACTCTTTTGGTGGCTGTCATTCGGATATGAGTGCGCATTTGTCAGAACTTCGACACGTGTGAGGTGCATCTTTACTGTAAAATTGTCTGCCACCAATCATTGGTCTGTCTGTGGCTGCTTTTGAAGTGGATACGGCCATTCACGTTGTCCCAGTCGTAAGCTCGAACAGCTTCCTCGTGATTACACAATGTCCACGTGAATGCATGTTCATACAACGCGTTTGCATAAACCCTCATACATTCGTAGACTCAGTAAGCAGCTAATCGGAAGCAACCCACACTAACGTATTCGTATACTGGGTCACCGATACACAAGTTTTACCGGCATTGAAACGGTTACATGAACTCCCACTTATGCCGCATCGCTTGCTGATACGTAAAGCTTCCGAAGCATCTTGGACAATGCTACATTTGTTTGCGAGAAAATATTCATTACTTATGGCATCAGGAAAGTAACGCGTCTTTTTATAATGGCCTTATGCAAATCCAACTGTGCAACCGACGTAAGTTCCTACAATCACATTGCATCCTCTTATTTAATAGAATTTTTAGGGAAAACGTAGGTAAGTTAGGGATGTTGGTGCAAACGACTTGGCGTCTGCTGTGTGGCCTTACCTGTCCAATTCAATCTTATTTTCAAATAAATACGAAATAAATCAGAATATAACACGATATGGTTCGTAGATTCGATATTTAATTATCAGATGACGGACATTTCAAATAATAAAATAACTCGATAAAATGCATGTGTTTCTGATCATAATAGGGCCTACCCGAGTGGAAAATACAACCAGAGTTGTGAAAATAGTAATTTTAAAATAATGCATTACTCATTACTTTAAATAATGTGTATTGGATAAGTTCTCCATTATAAATTACAAAAGTAATGTGTAATGTATGTGTGTTCCATTACAAATGAGAAAAGTAACGTGCAATGAATGCATGTGCCATTACAAATTTCAAAAAGTAATGTGTAATGGTTGCATGATCCATTACAAAGTTTAAAAAGTAGTGTGTAATGGTTGCATGATCCATTACAAATTACAATTGATAAAAAGTAATTTGTAGTGGAGAATATTCCATTACAAATAGCAAAATTGCCGTGCTTGCATTAGAAATTTGCACATTTGCTAAAAGTTGCTGTCTTATTATTTAATTTCGCTCACTAAAAGTTCTTTCAAGACTACTTCATTTTTTTTTTTGCTTGAAGCTCAATAACGCAGACGAAAAACGTTCAAATTAAAAGTTCGCACATTACTTTCACCTTGCTGTTTTACACAGCAAGTTGAAAGTAATGTGCTGTTTGCCAGTGTAAAACAACAAAGCGAAAGCAATGTGCAACATTCTAGTATAAACTTTTTTTTTGTCTTGTCGAGTTTTATCCAAAAGAAAAACGAATTTACTTAAAACAAATTTCAATGAGCGAAATAAAATAATGAGATAGCAATGTGCAAATTTCTAATGTGAGCACGGCAATTTTTCTATTTATGATGGAATATTCTCCACTACGAATTACCTTATTGTAATTGTATTTTGTAATGAAGCACTCATTAAACATACATTACTTTTTCAATTTGTAATGGAACATGCGTCCATTACACATTACTTTTTGAAATTTGTAATGGATCATGCAACCATTACACATTACTTTTTGTAATTTGTAACGGAACATGCATTCATTGCACATTACTTTTCTTATTTGTAATGGAACACACATCCATTACACATTACTTTTGTCATTTGTAATGGAACATATGTCCATTACACATTACTTTTGTAATTTGTAATGGAACGTATATCCATTACACATTACTTTTGTAATTTGTAATGGAACATATATCCATTACATATTACTTTTGTAATTTGTAATGTATACAGTAATGCATTATCAAAATAATGCATTATTCACAACTCTAAATACAACTCATCACCGCCTAGCCCTGAGCTAGTGAAATTATATTTCAAAACGCCACTAGCTAGTCGTTTTAGCTAGTAACTGTCCAGTCTTGTAAAGGTTTCGTTGTCTAGTAACTGGGTACTGAAAATTAGGTGGTAACTAGATAAAATAAAATAGCTCGCAGCTGTATAATGTTTCTTCTCTAGATAATATGCAAACAAAATTTTGCACATTATGTATATCACTGCGCAATTTTACGATTTTCTTCCACATCTACCAATTTGAGGTATGATATTTGCGCTGCAAATATATTGTTTTATTCATTTGAAATTATACAAGGAAAACGCTTACGTGTGAGGTGGTTTTGATCCCGCTACTTCTGGGCGATGAATCCTTGACGCTGTCCACTAAGCCAGTTCTACTTATTCAATTTATTGATTTCGCATCGCCTGGATATGCAAAAAGTTGCTTTTTGAGAAATAAAGGTGGATTAACAAATTTAAATAACAGTATCGGAATAATCTTTTTTTTTGCATTGAGAGCTATATTGGCATAGAATTACATAACCACAAATTGCATTTGTCTAAACATTTATTCTGGTTATTAATGAGTACGATGTTTCTGCAACGAATGCTATCCATTATATGAACTACTAATAACGATATAAATATTATATAAGCTAATCACGATCGACTGGGTAGTGATTAATCGAAAAGAACTTAGTCGCAGTTGGCTAGTATTGGCTAGGTCATCGCAAGATACCCACATGAAGATTTTTTTTCATTCACAACACCATCCGTGACTCAATTTGTTTATTGTTATTTGTGACGACTATTGGCTAGCCAGGCACGACTTATTCATTGGGTGGTGTTTTTTATCGTAAGGCAGCGACATCTGTAATCAAGATCGGATAGGCAGTGACTAGACAAGGGGTGCATAGCCATGACCTAGCCGCAGTTAGCTAGTGTTGGCTAGGTCATAGTGACATACCGACTTGACAATTTTATTTATTCGCAACGCCATCTGAAACTCAAGTTGACTACCCAGGTATGAGTCATGCGCTGGATGATAGTACGTGTCGTCACATAACCTCACTTTGTTATTCGTATATGGTTGGCTAATCCAGTACGGCCAAGCTACTAGATTGCATTTTTATTGTAACGTAACGACATCTATAGTGCAAATCGATTAGGTAGTGAATAGACAAATGCTGGGTATCAAAACATTTAGAATATTATTAGCTTATAGCGAGGCAGCCATTAGTCAGTTCGTATGAGCTCAATTAAGAAAGCCAGTTACTAGCACGTTAGTCAGACAGGCTAGCACAATTTCTACTCGGGCAATAAGACTCGCTTGTGTTGGTAATTAAATAAAATATCTAACACTGTTTTCTCTCGTAAATCTACACAAAATCAGAGAAAAATAACAATACTAAATGTTGTCGTCTTAATATTCCTAAACCAATTTAAAATCTAACTGGGGAGACCAAGATTTCGTATCTATCTACTTAAAAATTAAAAGTTACGTGTTATAATTTTCTAATTTTTATTCGAATATAATGAAAAAATGTATACATAGTGATAATAAATTAGATGTTTAAAGGTATTGAAAGTTCGTACGTATATTTATGCATAAGTATATAGGGGAGAGCGAAATAAAAAAAAAAACGGAACACCTGCTGGGAACATTTTTCAGAAAAAAAGTACGGTTTTGAGTTGGAAATAAGATGGCCATATTGGCAATGTTGCCGGCAGAGATTGTTAATATTGAGGGTCAAATAAAGAATACCTTTATTATTCCTAAGGCAAGCCTAAAATTGTTTATACTGCGCGATTGCAGGCGAATTGAGGTTTCACGAAACCATGATTGCAGTAAAACCTCGGAGTTATGCGATAGGTGGAACCGACAAAAATCGTTTAGATCCTACAACTTTTAAGTCGCACAGCTTAAGTGGTACAGCTTTGCACATAAATACATATAAATTTTGATCAATTGGGACCAAAGACTAACAAAAATACTACTTTAGCGAGCAGCCACTGTTGCCAAACGTAAAAAAACAATCAACGAACGCGTAAGTCGGGTTATTACAGGTATTTGCAGGTACAATATTTCCGGTATTGTGGCATTTGAAAGTCGTCCGAACTCATGCTCATTTGCCGCTTGTAATTAGCATTACCCGAGCCACTTAGAGATCGCAGTGAGTTTCGTTTCTCATTGAATACTGATATTATTTTCCCAACTACATTCCACAGTGTATAGGTATATAGTTGGTAAACTTAATATAACATAATAAGATGTGCACTAAACACTGCTGCAAAAAAAAACTTTGCTCCATTTTAATTTCAACGACTTCAAAGGAACATATCTTAATATGTTCCTTTGAAGTTGTTCAAAAAAGTTTTTTAGTACTTATACTAAAAAAGTTTTTTTTTATCGAGAGAATGAAAATACGAAACTACGTGTGTTGGTCGATGTTTACGTTTTACGTTTTCATTTTTTTTCGGGACATGTGAATAAATTCTGGCCCTTGAGTGAATTTTGATTCAGGGTGAGCATGAGACCCAACAATAACCCTTCGTGGTCACCCTGGGTAGAATCGACCCGTCGATCATAAATACCTCATAAATACATCATAAATATCGACACGTCGGAATAAATACCTTTTTTGGAACGCGCACTATGCTACTATTTTTTTCCAAAAGTAGCATATCTAAGGAGTATCACGTTCAAATTTTAGGTAAAAATGTTGAAATTTCACGGTACTAGGATTTTTAATCGAAAAAGTGTCTTTTTTTCGTTTTCACCTCTTTGTGACTTTTTTTTAACATGCCGCCATTTTATTTCTTATAAATACATTTTTGAGTTGAGTCATTGTATTTATATCACGACAAAACTGCATTTAAAAAGCGTTCGCTACTCCTTATCATTGGCGTATGCAGCATTTTATCTGGGGGAATTTTATCATTCATGTTAACATTAGTATCAAACTCTTGCAATTTATCTTTTACCTGCATTTTATCTTCATGTTAACATTAATATAAAACTCTTGAAATACTTAAACAAATAATCAACTGATTTTGTATCATTATTTAATTCAGCTACCAGTCGTTAAACTTTACTTTCGGTAGATACTCAATTAAATAAGCTTGCTGTTTTTTTCTGCTCATCTGCCCAACACTTTTTTTGCTGGAATTTTGTATTAATAATGTCGTTTTCCATGTTCAGCAGTGACATATGGGAGAATCGTTCCTGAAGCATTGTGCTTCTAAGCCCAGATTTTTATCCGCTCCATGGCAGAAAAATTTCTTTCACAGCAGGCGGAGCTCACTGGGAGTACTATTGCTGCTTGGAAACGCTCACATAAGTTAGACCAGTACTCCCTTTGAAAATGCTTTTTTAAAATCTCAGCATTTATTTCATCATTTTCAAATTGAAGTATGTTTTTCATGACCATTGCTCTAGGTTCTAAGGTTGATGTATCAATTATTAAGAATTTTTATAAATCATTGATGATATCCTCTTCGTTCTTCATATCCAATGTCAAAAATGCATCAACTGCATGAGCTAACGATTGTCAAATCGGCGTTTTAGATTTACAGTGATATTATCTACTACTTGGTAGTCAATAATGTTGATCTTCCAGTATTCTTCTGGTTGTGTATTGGCCGGCAAATCTAATGTATTGCTTTTGGCCACAGTTAACTTTATTGCGAAATTTAAATATCAATTGGATTATTTAATTAAATAGCTACTTTTTATACAAATTACGACGAAGGAAATAGTTCAAGTTTTATTAAATATTATCTTTATGCTTGCTTGGGTAAAATTTAAATAAAATGAATCGATACAATGATATCGATTAAAATGAATCATTATCAATATAATCGATAATGACTTCCATTATTTTGGAAAAATTATTTTCTGGGGGGGAGGGAGGGGCTCACCAGGCTTGACTGCGCCAATGCTTCCCATAAAGAGCTGCATTTTTTCGGCAATCGATGAGAATCTCCACGTTTTCAAAGATGTTTGCGATTTTGAAAAACGTGCGGAGTACAAAAACAATGAAAATGTGTCTTGAAGAGCGAAGTTAAAAAAAAAAGTTGCTTCTATATATTTTATAGATTCGGTATACTTATAAATAGCCCACGTATATGAATATAAAGGTGCGCAAACGTTCAGTGAACTTAAAAAAAAAAAATTCTATCGTTTGAGCATTTGAGTATCATCAAAAATTTATGATGAATAAACCGTTATCACATGCGATGCGTGAATAAAGTGCAATATACTGCTGTTGCTTTTCCAAATGAGAAGGTCTCCTCGCTTTACTGGAAAGAAGAATTTGCAACTGATCACGTGGTGCTGTATTCCAAACATAGCAAAGCTAATTTTATCGTGGTATTCAGCTGTTCCCTTCGCTGTACGTGCACTCGCTTTCATCCGTCTCTTGTCGTCTCCGGCTGCATAGACCGTTCTATTACGTTCTTGAACCTGACCCTAACGTTGCCTCTGTGAATTTCACGCCTACTGTACGTAATGAACGTGATGAACGACACGGAAATTTTATCGATCCCGTTATATCTAAAGTTAACCAAGTAATTGAATGTCATTATACTCTAGCTTTTTATGATTTCTTCATATTATAACTTCAGCAAATCTAAAGTGATGGACATTCGTACACTTTTGACAGGAATGCATATTTTTACCAAGCTGACATCTTTGACATGGCAATATCTTTACAATCGGCGTAGTTTCAGAACTTTTCTGGAGATATGTTGATCGTATACTGTAAGTCGAGTCAAGTTTTATATTGATGACTATTTGCTTGGTAAACCTCCGATGGGGGCTTTTTAAAAAAGGGCTAATGCTTACTGGGCAAACTAGGTGTTTTCGGAATAGAAATGTGTTTTTGTCCAATAATTACACACGTATATATTGTCGAAAATTAAACCAGTTATGTTCTTAACCCCTTCGTTGGCATTGACGCAATAGTGCGTCGAATAATTCCGTGCCCTGTGTGGCATTGACGCAATAGTGCGTCAACCTTTATTTCCCTATTTAACTTGCTCTGATTTGAAATCGGAGCCTCACTCGGGGGGTTTTGAGCTCGCTGAATCCGAATTTGAAGTCAAAATTTGGAAATTCAAAATGGCGGCGCCAATATGGCGAACAAAAATCAAAAACTTTACTCGATTTAGATGAAAATTAGTACTCCGGGATTTTTGAGGTCGCTTATTACGAATCTGAACTTTAAATTTGAAAATTCAAAATGGCGGCGCTAGAATGGCGGACCAAAATTGAAAATTTTACTCGATATAGATCAAAATTGGTACTCTAGGATTTTCGAGGTTGCTTATTACGAATCTGAACACAAAATTCAAAAATGTTTAATGGCGAATCTAATATGGCGGACGAAAGTGCAAAAAACAGCTCGATTTGGATAAATCTTGGTACTCGGGGGTTTTCGGGGACGCTGAGTATGATGCTGAACTCAAAATGAACGAATTTTTCATGGTGAATTCAATAACATGGAGCATAATACAATAAATAGGTGGAAATATAGAAGCTTGGTACTCAATGTTGTATGAATGCCCAGATAGCAGAGCTGCACGTTCGGTCACATTTTTGCGCATTTATTGAGAAAACATGCACTTATTAGTGTGCAAAATATTTTTTCAACTTCATACAGACTGCTATTGTATCCGCAAACTGAATTTGCAAATTTTATGTTCAGACTCATAATCAGTGACCTTCACAACCTATGAGTACCGAGTTTCATCTAAATCAATCTGTATTATTTGTATTTTCATTCGCCATATTTGTTCGTCATTGTGAATTCCTGAATTTTGGGTTCACATTCGTAATCAGCACCCTCAAAAACCCCAGAGTACAAGTTTTCAGGATAAAAAAATTTTCCTGCCATTTTGGGCACTTTTTGTCGAATTCTCTCTGCCAACGAAGGGGTTAAAGCATCCGTCTCCATCTATTGCACATACTGTCAGGAATTTTTTTTACATAATAAAATTTATCTCCATACTTTAATCTTTTTATACATAAAAATAGAAGATTCAAAGTACAATAAAAAAATTATCTTGGTGATCTGGCTGCCTGAAGTTACCCCTGCTTTCACCTTGTTGACACGAAATCTTAACTTTGGAGCATCGGAAAACAAAAAGTCGAGTATTTTATTATAAAGTGGAGTTGTAGTTAAGACTCCTACTAAAAACTTACACCCGCGATAAAAAGAAAACAAAATGGCGCACTTTTGAACTTTTCGACAGTTTTTTACAACTTAAATTGTTAAAAAATAGGTTTAAATATTAATGAATATTTATAGCGTTAGTAGGGGCCGAAGAGATACATGCATAGAATAATCCCTGTAAATTTGAGTCTAATCGGTGCAATAGTTTTTCCAAAATCAGGTCGCCAAGGTCGAAAAACGTTGTTTTGAGAAAAACGCGTTGAAAGTTTCTCTTGTAAAAATGTACATTTGACTTTTTTGAAAAGCCTCTTACCCTCAATCAGCGATGCCTGGTCCATGCATTATCCCTTCAGCTTCTTCAAAAGCTTCACTTACTTGGGATTTTTGGTGTCGGATCACTGTTGTGCGAGCTTTGGACGCTTGACACGGTGGTTGCGCGTTCGGATAAACGTCGCCCTCAATCGGCGACGTTTACCCGAATGCTATATAGCCAATTTTGAACAACCAAGTTCCGGTAGTCGCCAAAACTGCCATAGATAGCATCCAAATTATACAAAAATATAGTGATTTACGTATCAGAAGGAAATTATCGCAGTATGGCTGTAAAATCTTTGAAGATTTTAAGGTTCAAGGTCTCGCCAAGGCGTTTTTCAATAGACTTTTTTTTTTATTTTGAGGTTGCATATATAACCCTATTAAGTGATAATGTGCAAAATTTCAAAAGGATTCGGCGTTTCGTGTTTGGAATATTGGCAATCAAAGATTGCACAGTTTTACACGTGTTCTTATGGGGAACAGTGGAAAATTTCACATTTCGCGCTTATCGGAAACTTATCTACAGTGTTTTTTTAAATTCTCAATGATAGAGGAATATATGATGCAGTTGGTAAAAAACAAATGAAGAATTTTCACCGTCTAGTTTCAGAGATATAGCGATCTAAAGTGTGCAATGTCTAGTGATGCTATAGTCACGAAGCGACTGGAGCAGACCAGAGCCGGCGATCTGGCAACGCTTTAGTGTTGACATTAGAATATTTTGGATTGTTTTGCGTCATTGAACTTGTTCTCATTTGAGACACCGCCGAGCACTGTTCCTAGAGACTATTAAAAATGGAATTCAGACCAAATCTTCGTTCGTCTACATTTTTCTGTTGATTCAATTGACTACCGTACTCAAAGCATTTTGAATTATTCGCCAATTCCTGGATATTCACGATACGATGTCCTAAGTTTTCGTTGTTCATAACCTCGACATTCTAATTTTTTTCGTTTTCCCTTTTTCTACCGGTTATAATTTCAACCACTTTCCCATTGTTGGTAATCATTTTTTATTTGACAAATTTGCCTTTATGTCGCAATTGTTGCATTATTTTCGTCACAGTTAAAATTTTGCATTTCAGTGTACACTAAATATTACGAAAAATGTTCGCTGGGCTTACGACGTCGCCACGATCTCCGCGCTCGTTAGACTACAGTAGTGGGTGCATATCCGTATACGCAGAGTGTCTATGTATTAGTAGCCGGAATGGATAGTCTGGTACAAATGTGAGTGTTAGTTGATGTGGAGAACGTTGTTATTTTTGGAACGCTAAATATTATATTAGGCATTTTCTTTATAACTTTATAAGTGTTTACATACCGATAAGATGTACAACTTACATTATAAGAATATTTTGCAATATTTCGAAGCTTTCATCGATTGAGTGGAGAATAAACTTTTCAACGTGAATGTGGCGAGACTACTACCTTAAACATCGGTGATCATAAATACGCAGACGTTGTTCGGCTCCGGTGGTAAGATAAATCATTATAACGATACAACGCGTTGGAGTAGGGGAGGGGTTGTTAACGAAGGGGTCGTCATCCATGCGCCCGGGGAATTCAAGACTTGAAAGGAATTAGAGGATTGAATGATGGGTGCTTTATGACCAGGAAAATTTGTGAGAAGCTAACTATTCCGGGTCTCGTACGTCAAGCTTTTTCAGAATAGCTTCATCGGGAGCCTTTAAAAGTAATCAGTGGTACAAAAATACTACCATCGAGTTTGTTGAGAAATAATTGAAAGGTCCGGTTTTTCAAGGTATCCCGTGCAGAAATTGCCATAGGGATCCAATTGGATTCCCATACTTATCCTTAATTCCTGATAGGGATCCAATGGGCCGTCGCATTGGATCTCTATATTAAAACGTCACGCTCGTACATTGACTTCGGTCAAACGAATAAGAAGGCTGAGGATTAACAGGAATGTTTTTACTGGTCAAAAACTCCTTTATTGAAATTGCTGTGTGACAAGGTGCATTATCGTGATGCAACACCGAGTTGTTCTTGATGTTTGGTCTCACACGCATGGCCCTTTTTCGAAGTTTGGTCGCTTGACAAAACACCGTCCTCATAGGCCTGCTGAAGTTTTGCAAAAGTTTCCATTGTACTGTGCCCAAGTCTGCAGCAAAAGCTGATAGCACACCATGGCTCGAAATTGACATCACTCATTTTTAGAACGCACTAGAAAAAACTGTTTCACGAAGAAAAAAAATGCTACGAACAACCAAATGACTCTAGCGATTTCAAACTCGTATAGAAGGCGTACCACATGTTCACCTGCCGTCCCTCTAAGTCCCGCGTCCCAAGTGTTGCCAGATCAAACGCTACGTTGCCAGTCTCATTGCTTAATGTACACACCTCGTAAGTTTCTAATTACGAAGATCTTTTTTCCACTTATATCCACAAGAACATCTACTGAACCCCATTTTTATGAGTATAATAATTTTGGAGGTTTTAGCAGTAGTCAGTAGTAGTAATGAGGTCCTCTAAGGTTGGGAACCTCATTAGGATTTTATCGGAATTTCCAATTCTTCGCAACTGTGCATTGACTTTTCACGTATTTTCGATTCGAACGTGATAAGAATTCTTAAACGGCGTTTATTGGGGAACAGTGCAGAATCCTATTGGATCTCTATGAGGACTTCCTGTGTGCAGTGTCCCTAACAAATCCCTATAGAGATGTGGGTGCATCTTAGGACTTCTCAATAAATTTGTGCACGGAATTGCGAGACGATATATTTTTTTTATCGAGATCTGAAAAATTCCGGTTGAGAATTAAAAATGAAAACTTCTCAAACGACGTAAATCAAGAAATGGCTTGGAATCCACTTGGATCCCAATGTCGACTCCTTACGTGCGGTGCCTTTATCAAATCTCAACAGAGATCCCGTGTGGAAATTGAGTTTGGGCTTTGATCGGGTCCATCTTAAATTTACTTAACTTTATTAAGGCCCTACTCTGGAAGCCTCACATGAGCCAACAGTGACCGGTCACACTTTGCTAGCGAGGGCCATTGAAGGCAGAACAACCAGGGCCTTTAAAATTGCCTCAACGGTGCCTCATAACAAATTAATGCCGCCATATGCGTACGTGGGTGTGTGTGCACTGTGAAAAAGAAATGTGTTATTTCAATACATTTGAGGCTTAGAATTCTGTCGAATATTTTGACATGTTTGATCCCGCGTTGTTCCAATGAACGCAATGCATGCGTGTTGGTTCAAGGCATCACAGCTCGTCTACTAAACGTATAGTTTAATTATTATATTTAATCGATCTCGATAATTATTATGCCACAAATGGGGGGGGGGGGATCGCTATGGGGGATCGCTACTAGGGAGTCTACAACTACACCCCTTAAAGGCCTTTACTTGGTTTACGTACTTAGCTCATAGTTTTAGTCAACCCACCTACCCTACCATTCCCTATTAGGGGCCCGTTCCGGCTCTTTTACGGAAAACCCTACTTTGTAATCCACAAATAATCCCTTGATGGCCCCGAATTGTATTAGGGATACCCTGCGCCAATTTTCCGCACGGGGTGTGGTAGGATCTGGGGACTCCTGAGCAAACTTCCGCACGGGATTAGGTACATTCGTGTCCAACACGTAAAAACTTTTCGAAAAGTAAAAAGATTTTTCAGCATATCCTCCGATCCAAAATAACATCAATGGCGCGCGAACTGCATTCACGTCTTTAGGTCGGAACGATAATTTCAGCATTTAGGGATAGTTCGATGATTAACCCGGGCGTGCTAGCCTCAACGGTGATTCTTTTTGACTTTGGGCCAAAACGCATACATTTTTACCTTACAGTATAACATGCAATAATCTTTTCGTTTTTACAATTTTCTTATGTTCGGGAGATTATGTATAAAACTATATCTATAAGGGTATCAATTTCAATTACACTTACCATTATTAACACGTAAGCTCTCCTTCGGCACCCGTGGGTTTTATATATTTGTATATACAAAAGAATCAGTAGCTACGATCGACCCTCGGCAATATGGTTACGTGATGAAGTTGGAGGAGATGCATCAGCATTTCTGTTTTGAACTTTTCGACCCTATTATGAAACAAAGGGCTGCTGATTACTTGTGTTCAACTGGATCCTTCATCAGCCACGAAGCGTATATGTATAAAATATCCCGCATCTCGGCAAACTTAGAATAATGTTAATATCCCGTTTCAGCTGAATGTTTCCATTCAGCGACACAAAACTTAAATTAACGTTCATGTTGTTTCGTATTCTTTAGAATAAAGGCACGTATTACGAGGTGCTTTGATGAGTTTTCATCGGTAGAAAAACGTCCCGTAATTCTAAGGAAGAGTATAAGAGATGGAGAAGATATTAAAAACCTTTATAATTATTGAATGCTACCGCCTTGGAACGGAATATAAAAATACAATTTTTACGTTTTTTAGCATTGAAAATGCTTTTAAAGATGTATTACATGTAGGGGGTCTGATTTAGCGAGATGTCACACGAAACTAACGCTACCCCCACTCCACTGCCACTGCGTTGTCGCAGGGTGGAGGGAGCTGGGTCATGCTAAATGCCTGTGATTTGTTGAAAAATGCTGCATTACATGTAGAGTAGTTATTTGTGGTTACAAGTTGTAAGTTTCAATTTAGGTGTGTATATTACAATATTGGTGGGTTTGGGTTTGTTTGGGTATGTTGGGGTTTGTTGAGGTTTGTTGGGGTTTGTTGGGGTCTGTTAAGGTTTGTTGGGGTTCGTTTGGGTTTGTTTGGGTTTGTAGGGCTTTGTTGAGGTTGGTTGGGGTTTATTCGGGTTTGTTGGCGTTTATTGGGGGTTGTTTAGGTTTGTTGGCGTTTGTTGGGATTTGTTGAGGTTTGTTGGAGTTTGTTGAGGTTTGGTTTGGTTTGTTGAGGTTTGGTGTGGTTTGTTGAGGTTTGGTTTGGTTTGGTTCGGTTTGGTTGGAGGGATGGATGGATGGATGGATGGATTGTGAGAATGGAAATGAGAGAGTGCGAGAGTGAGAAGAGAATGAGAGAGAGAGAGAGTTAGTGTGTGTGTGTGTGTGTGTGTGTGTGTGAGAGAGAGAGAGAAAGAGAGAGAGAAACTCATATTATTTGCATGTATTTTCTTTATCACTCGAAAAGTCTACTTTTTCAATGCCATGCAATAGTTGCACTTTGTGTAATATCTGAAGATTTTTTAATATACAAATATTTATAATTGCATAATTAAAAACGTTAGCAAGGAAATATTATAAAAAGAATACTTTTACCTTTCTTATGCCCGAGTGAAAAATATAACTCATCTAGCTCTGAACTAGTCAAATTATATTTCAAATCGCCACTAATTAGCCATCTTACCTAGTGACTATCCAGCGTTATAACGCTTTCGTCCTCTAGTAACTGGGCACAGAAAATTCGGTGGTGGTTGAATTAAAAAAAAAATCTCGAAGCTATTTAAAAAAATATCTCGAAGCTATTTAGTGTTTTTAAGAAATATATAAAAGAATTTTTATTTCTCCCAAATACATTATAGTTTTATGAATAAATTGTAAAAAAAACGAAAAAAGAAATTTTTCCATGGCGAACATATAAGTCGCCTAGTAGGGCTCTATTTTAATCCTGGAAATCATTACTAGGGTCCATTCGCACCCCAGATTTCGTTGAAAAAATGAAGTTTTTGCTGATTTTTTCCATTTTTCAGTATTTAAATGGGTTTTTCTCTAATTGAATGCTAATTAAATCAAATGGCTTGCACACCATTCTCTTCCTTATGAAAAAGCTAAGCAATTGATGTATGGTAAAGTCCATTTATCCCGGTTTCATTATCGAGAAAACCGGGATAAATAGACTTTACCATACATTAATTGGATGAACCCGGACCGGTTTCATGCGTTTGAAGATATAAAAAATAAGTTGTGGGGTTAAAAATCGTTGCTGATGGTGACATTTTTTCTGTCAGGGATCGTCTAAAAAATGAAAAAAAAAAAATTCTTGTAAAAACAGATAATAGCTAAAGTGAAGCTAAAGTGAGAGCTAAAGGGAATTTTTAAAAAAAAAATTTGTAGAGATGATAACTGTTTGAAAAAAAGTCTGATTTGTCCCAAAATTTTGAGTTTTCAAAATAAATAAAAAATGAACGCGAAATCCAATTTAAAAAAATCCTATGCTACATCCTACATAATAATATAAAGAATATGTGGTATTAATTTCATCAAAATCGGTTGAGTAGATCTCGAGATATTTTGTCCACCAATTTGAAAATAGGGTCCTACTAGAAGACTTATATCTCCGAAATTTTTCAAGTTTTTTATTCGTTTTTTTTTAAATTCGTTTATAAAACTATGATGTATTTGTGAAAAATAAAAATTATTTTATATATTTAATAGTCGCGTCAAAATCTTTAAAAAAATGATATACCTATTTTTCCGAGCGCCGACGTGGTGTAACCCCTTAAATCAATGAAGACATGCCAACTCATTCATTTAAATCTGTGAACACGGTAGGGGCAATGTTCAATCTTGGATTTTTGTGCATATATCGGTCGATGACAAAATATATGTGTATCGAAAGGAGGAAATAAAAAACAAACCAGTATCGCGGCAGATTTTTCAAGCTTCGTTTTTTTCGACATCTCGAATAAATGTATTAGGACGAACTCACGTATCATCTAACTCAGAAAAATAACTTTTGCCGACAATTATTCTTACAAATAATGAATGGGCCCTATTTTCATAAAATCGACGATAGGGTGTGAAATCTGATTATCATATAAACCAGGCATCATATATGAAAAATTTTCGATCACCGATCCGATGTTTCGAATATCAGAAATAGATAGTGAGGGTTCGATGGGCGTTGATGAGCATGATTCATAGCACGGCTTCTCTTGTATCACTTCCGGGGCTTCCGATCAATTCAATGTAAGAGAGAGTATCGGAGTCTTTAAAGCAATTTTAAAGAGCACAGCACAGTAAACGTTTTGGTATGGATCTTTTTTTATGTCCATTTTCCAAACAATACTTTATAATTGTTCAAGAATAATGCAATGTCAAACTTATTACGTTTTTCTTTAATACTTTATTCCGTACGCAAGTTAAGGCGTTACACCGCTTTGGCGATCGGAAAAATAAATCTAAAAATTTAAACAAATTTTGACGCGACTATTAGATACATAAAATAATATTTATTTTTCACAACTACATTATAATTTTATGTCTAAATTTGGAAAAAATTAATAATAAAAATTAAAGAATGGTGGAGACATAAGTCGTCTAGTAGGGCCCTCTTTTGAAAATCCTTGCCAATGGTGGAATTTTTTTCTCTGTCGGGCATCGTTTGAAAAATAAAAAAATACAAGATTTCTTGTAGAGAAAACTAATGGCTAAAGTGTAGCACAGAGAAAATTAAAAAAAAAATCAGCAGAGATGACGGCTGTTTGATAAAAAAAAACTTTTATTTTTACCAAAATTATGTACCCTGATTGTACCCTGTAAATTACAGTGTAAACAAAATTTGGTAAAAGTTTCGTGCAGGTTAGAAACTTGGTTATTAAGAAAAATCCATAATAATGCAAGACTAAATTACATGTAAGCTTATAGGAATGGAGAGACGTATCGTGATCTCTCGGTAAAAATTATGCTAAAAATATGAAATTTTCTACAGTAAACGAAAAAGGATGAATGAGCATCGTGAAATTTTTAAAGATTTTTTAGTAGATTCATTTGAACATATTTAATTAATTATTCTAGGAAATACTTCAATAAGCGAAAATCTGGCAACGTCGCATATGAAACGTACCCGACTCCGTGTGCCGTGGCGGGAATTTCGAAAATGCATTATACCCAATTCATGACGCTCAAGATTAAAATGCATGTATAGAGATGAGAGAAATGAATTAAGTTTATATCGCTCGGGAAAATCAGAAACTTATTAATTACATATATATAAACATATATATTATTTATATTCGTATATCTAATAATCTAATAATATAATATAATTCAATATCTATAAGACGCTTGCCTTGCACGATTTTGAGGTTAAAGTTCACTTCACCTTTATCAGCGTGAATGTTGCTTTCAACAATATTGCGTCTTTTTTTCCCGAGTTAAATTTATTGGTTCTTTCATTGTATACTGCTTCAGTCACTCGTTTTCTTCGCGACGTCAATATGTTACTTCAATTTTATGCTGATCGTAATTTTACCGTGTCACGAATTAGCTACAGTTGATACAACTGGCAGTCCACACACACACACACACGAATACTCACATCTTAAAAATGGATGCGACGTTGCCAGATTGGGAAGCGGCTTAACTTTTTAAACATACTGTCCCTAACTTTTCGGCAAGAAAAAGGACTGTAACACCTCAACTTCCTTAATGAACTTGCACTTTTGCTTCGTCAAGTGGAGTCCGAAATTTCATTTGGGTATAGGAATATGTGCGTAGGTAGAAGCATGAGTGAACCTTACAAAAAATTAAACTCTGTTGAATAGTTTTCATTTGATTTATATTCACAGAAATCCTGCCGAAAACAAACAAGAGCACTCATCAAATGCGTTAGATTTTCTGTAATTTAATTTTTACCTTGAAGTTCATGAATTTTTATTTTCGCGTTTTTCACTTGTGAATATTTCCGTTATGGATGTTTTTTAGCAGATATGGCATGCGCGGATGTTTCAACTGTTGCTATTTGGGTTGTGTAACTTCGTCACTTTAGGGCATCAGTCTCCATCTATTGCACATATTTTCAAGATTTTTTTTTATCATAATAAAATTTATCTCCATATTTTAATCTTTTTATACATAAAAATAGAAGTTTCAAAGTATAAGAAGAAATTTAAATTAATTTTTTTTAATTTGTCCTGGTGATCTGGCTGCCTGAAGTTACCCCTGCTTTCACCTTGTCAACACGAAATCTTAACTTTGGAGCATCTGGAAACAAAAAGTCGAGTATTTTATTATAAAGTGAAGTTGTAGTTACGACCCCTACTAAAAACGTTTGCCCCCAATAAAAAGAACACAAAATGGCGCACTTTTGAATTTTACGACTGTTTTTTTTTACAACTTAAATTGTTTAAAAATAGGATTCAATATTAATGAATATTTATATTCTTAGTAGGGGTCAAAGAGATACATGCATAGAATAATCCCTGTAAATTTAAGCGTAATCGGTGCAATCGTTTTTCCAAAATCATGTCAACAACGTCGAAAAACGTTGTTTTGAGAAAAACGCGTTTGAAGTTCGTCTTGTAAAAATGTACATAAAACTTTTTAAAAAACCCTCTTACCCTCAATCAGCGATGCTTGGTCCATACATTATTCCTTCAGCTTCTTCAAAAGCTTCACTTTCTTGGGATTTTTGGTTTCGGTTC
Source organism: Ophion ventricosus (assembly GCA_963932345.1). Classification (NCBI taxonomy): domain Eukaryota; kingdom Metazoa; phylum Arthropoda; class Insecta; order Hymenoptera; family Ichneumonidae; genus Ophion; species Ophion ventricosus. Next base: position 18,458,113 of record OZ010714.1, read on the forward strand.
ACTGTTCTACGAGCTTTGGACGCTCGACTCGGAGGTTGCGCGCTGACAATGAGCCCGCAGAGACGCTTCTATTGTATCACTCTCTTTAGCCCCTTATCGAGCTAAAGCCTCCGACCTAAATAACGTTCTCTACCGTATTTCTACAGATGTGTAGTATAGGAAACTGATGTTTTTAGAAAATCGAAAATTTCTTAAAATAAACTGATACTGATCCCTTAAGGCGAAGTAGAAGGTGTACCACGTAACATATGAGTGCGAAAAAGATAGCTCAAATTTTCGAACACAGATTTCTTAATAACGAATAATATTTAGGGCAGAAGAAAATCGTCAAGCTCTGCGTCAAGGAATTCTCCAGAGCCTGATGCTTTGTTTTTCCTGAAAAACTTAAGTATCTATGAGAAAACTGGGTTTGGTAAATTTGTGAGGTTATGTTGACCTTGTACATGCCCTTGAACGCCTAACTACAGCCTATAAAAAGTACTTTTTTTATATAAAAATTTAACAACGCAAGCTGCAATGAAAAATTTGATTAGCCTTCATAAATTGCCGTCAAATTGGAAAAGATTGATTACTCTTCCGGCTGCATAAAAGTCTTAATTGATGCCGTATTACTGAAGAAAAAAAAAACATTCCAAAGCGTATCGGGTCAGTTTTTCTGACCATCCGCTTATATGCTTCCCTTCCTGCTTCTTCTGAGTAATTCTTAAGTCTGCGTTTCTCTCTTCTACCCTCCCCCCCTTTTAACTTGCGGTACAAGAACAGCACCATTCTACCCTTTACTACTCCATCGATTCGAACGGTAAGCACAATGAACCTGAACCAATACAGGTGTTCCTTTCGACAGCAGAGCCAGTCTCGTACAGGAAACAATCAACCTTTCAACGGAATACGTTCTTGCTCAATCATCCGATGCATCGGCCGATATTCTTATAAGTCTGACTGGCCATCGATCCGAGTAATGAGTAAAAGTTTCTTTAGATACGCTCCTTTGGGTACATGTATTTTTATAGATAATGATGATACATTTTATAATGACCCCATTAGAGATTTGTTCAAATTTGCGAAATTAGATTAACAAAGATCATATTACATATTAATAAACATTGCTCGATTGTTCAAATGATCGGATTCGAGGATGGTTACGAAGGAATGGGTTAGTTTGTAACATTTTTTTTTTATGATATCGTAACATTGATCTCTGGAAAGATTCAAATGGTGAGTCGACGGTGTAACGAAACGGCATAAGTTAACATGCGATAGTTGCCGATAGGTCGATATTATGGATATAAAGCGCAATTCACTTTAATATTACTTCATTCTTTATTGTAATTTTGGTAGTTTCGTCAACCTTCAACTGGCGGACCTATGAGGGATTTGCTGAAAGTTATTCAAATATTACAAACGTATACAGGATTTTTGTGCGCCACGGAAACCGAACACGACTTACATCATAACGCTATAGACGTAGAGATTCGTTCGTTATCCGATCCTGCCAGTTAAAGTTACAGTGCAGGTACTGGACCAATACAGAAATTTCATACCTTTGGAAAAGTATTATAGAATGACAATGAAAAGGTCGTCATTCAAAAGTGGACGTCGTCATAGGTACGAGAATTTGACAGATGTGAATTCATTAACAATTATTTTTAAAGGGGGAAAATACACGTAGACGATGAAAAAATAGCCAACTTGTTCATTTTTTTTTGGAAAGGAACAAAAAGTTTTACATTTATGAATCTTTGGGTACAATTTATTACATAATTAACCTATTTGAATACATTTTTTCATTAAGAAAATATTGCAAAATGGCGTCGTTATGGTGTGGTCTTCCAGAAAGCTTTTAGCGGCCGTTGTCCGTTTGGGGGAAATCCTACGACTTCAGTATTGATCTGAAAAATATCACCCAAGAATTTTTAGTATTTTAACATTTAAATGCTCAACTTAAACCTAAGAAACATTTAAAAGTTGAAAATTGAAAAGATAGGACAGTTCAGGAAAAAAACATAAAATTTTGCACATAAATTTCGTTTTTTTCTGCGATAAAAAAGTACTTTTTGAAAGTGATTTTCATAAACAAATAGATACAAGTTCAAGGTAATATTGTTATTGAATTGGGTGTACAATTTTAGCACGTCAGTCGACTCGTTTTAAAGTTATTATTTCCACAAACTTCAAAAATGTATTGGCTATATGCATAATTCCGTAGCGAAAATCGAGTAAATTTCAAACGCAAAATATTTACTAAAAAAAGCGATTTCAATCAACGAAATATGTTCCATTTTGTTCAATAGATTTTTACCATCTCTCCACAAGTTCTATTATTCCTCTTTTATAGAAGTCCTGAGATCTTTGGGCAAAGAAGTCATCCAAGTGGTTTTTGTGGACTTCCAGGGTACTGACGGTTTTATTATTCAAACTGTTATGTAGCGACCGGAACAAGTGATAGTCTGAAGGTGCAAGATCCGGGCCATACGGTCGGTGCACCAAAACCGCAGGCCGCAACAACTTTTACGGGGTCATCAGAAAAACGTGTGGTCTAGCGTTGTCCTGGTCCTGGTCCCTTTCTATTCGCCAATTCAGGCCGCTCCTGTTTGATTGCTCGCTTTAATTTGACCAGTTGTGAACAGTACTTGGTTGAATCAATCGTTTTGTTGAGTAACAGCAGCTTGTAATAGACGATTCCTTTCCAAACCCATCAGATACAGAGCATGATCTTTTTCGGGACCGTCTGAGCAGCCTCTTCGAGCTTCGATCACGATCTTTTTCGACTGACATTGTTGTGCACAATCCACATTTCATCATCAGTAATCGTTCGTTTTTCAAATGGTTAACAAAAAAAAAAGTTAAGCTATTGACATGTCAATTTAGACAATTTTTGATGACAAGTTATTTTTTTTTATATTCTGCTAATTTTTTCTTTGCTTTGTTGCGTTACTCATCTCCCCCTCAAGATGATAATCGAAAACAGATAAGTTTTTAACAAATAACTAAGCTTACATATGTAAGTAAAATAAATTTACAAAACAATTTTCTAAATCTTAAAAAAAAAGTTATCAACAGTTTAATCATTTATTTGTGATTATTGGTCGGATTTAAACTGTAAGCGATATTTATAATTATTTTCACACGAGTAAATCTACGACGAATTGCAGTAAAGTTTTCAACGAGATCTTAAACGATAAAATAGGGTACCAAGACAGTTCACCTTCTTAACATTAACCTTATATCATTCAACCCTGAACCACTCTCACTTCAAGAAGCCAGATGAATGCTTCTTAAAAGCAAAATGGTGGGGCATTATGACCCGCCATAGCAATTACGTAAATGATGGTTGTATTGATTTATTGTGTATAGCTAAATAATACTAACTTATAAATGAGAGAGATGATGACTTTTTGTACTCTATCAAATTCAATTAAGTTCGGCTATCACGCAAATTTTAACATAAGATATATATGGATATTCGTTTACGTAAATATATATTCATAAATAAATATTTTGTAATGCAATGATTCGCTTCGAATTCAATTGTTGTAACCCTCAGATCCTGCCATTGACAATGTATTGCTGAATTTTTTCACGGAATTTGTAAAGTTCGTCTGTTGACATATAATAAAAATAAATTGAAGGAATAAGTTAGTGAATGGCACAATGCTACGACATTGATTTATTTTCTCTGTTTGTTTATTTATTTCCGCTGTTTAAAAACATGTTCTGATTATCTAAGCTGACGATATAAACTTTCTTGTTTTTTTATACATAGTTACTCATAGACGTAAGTTCAAATTTTCTCAGCATCTAAGTATACAGACAGCTCAGAGTACATGGGTCAGTTTAAGGAACAAAATAAATGAATGAGGGAGCAATGTAAAAGTATGTAATAGACACAATTTAATTTTGTATACAAAAATTCAACAATCTTCTTTTCTTTAATTAAATGATTCAACCATTAGCCTTCCTTCTCAATTTCAAATTGCTCAATAAAATTCAAAGGTACTTAAGATCTAAGCGTTTTCACTGCTTCCCGCAAAATTGAGCCACTACATTTTTACTATAATGCTCTACTTACACTACCGCTCAAAAGTTTGGCTACACCAGTCGATATTTCTTGCCGCACTAAAAGTTAGATAGCTCCGGTAAAAAAAAAGATAACCAAATTTAACGAACGGCGTTTTGAAGGGAACAAATTCAGCTTTGTTTTGCTTTTTTAAATATTATTTATGATTTTTTTCGTCCCGGTACGCAGTTTTGTACGTGACCGTTTTTTGGGTATTTTTCGACCATCGAGAATTGGGCGTATAAGTTATGGAATTTTTTTTATTATTTTTATCCACCATAAACTTGAAAGGGGTAGGAGAAGCTCCATTTTCATTTTTTAGAAAGTTTCGTACAATTTCTTTTGCAAAGTTATTTCTTTTTTTGCCAAAAACGACAAAATTTGTAAAGTGCAACGTAACTCAAGAACTATAGGGTTTAAGAGAAAATGTCAAAGATGTAAAAAATTGCATAAGTTTATACTGGATCACCTATAATTTTTTCAGAATTGTCCTTTGAGATTTTTTTTACTATTTTTGCTGGAAACTTTGATGAGTAGGATGGCTTAACTCGAAAAGTATGGCATGAAAATCGTGAACAAAAAAAAATTACAAAAAGCAAAGACACCTGAATCGGTGCTGCATAAAATAGATTCTTCTGTGTTATAAAATAGAGCTTCTACGTTTTGGCGAGAACATTTCCTTCGCAAAATACAGGTGCAAATAGATTGCCAGAAAATGTGTGCATTTTCTTGTGAATTCAGTATAGACGTCGAGTACTAGCTATTTTTATTCCAACAGCTCCACTACAAATGATATGTTTCAGAACTCGTTGGAGTGTACAAATTAACTTTACCTGAATATATAGATGTGCGTTATTCGTTTCGTCCAATTAAGAAGTCAATATCACGTCGTGATTAATTGCATAGTACCAAAAAACCTCCCTGAGTTAATGGCCGTAAATGAAACGATCAAATGTGTGGTAAAATATTGTTTTTGGAAAGCTCTGTTTATTGGGAAAACGCCTACGATTATAATCTTACGACAGAAGGAAACTATAAAACGAAAATTACTAAGTCATGAAATACATTTAATGTTGCAGGATTTCTCTCATGGGATAAGGACAGTTGTCACGTGGATCTAGAAAAGGAACTGCTAGCTCTGGTAGCACAAGCACCTGAGGGAGAAGAGGCAAGAAACGGTGAGTGCACCACTCCCTAAATTATTGAATGCATTCTCAGTTTATTAGATAGTAAAAGTAATCCATTCTGAACCTAAATAAGCCATCAATGTACCTCGGTAGAATCGAAAATTATTCAATTAGTTTTTTCAATGAATGGTGAGTCACTTAAAAAAAATCATATAATATGCAAGTAAACATTCACTCCTTCATGTCAATATAATAATTATCATAAAGATGAATTTGGTTGCTTTTGAGAAAATGAATTCGTGAAAGTTCTGTAGGCTTTCATTGACAAGAGAAACATTCTTGATAGAAAGAAAATTTCGACTTTTTATATGTTCTAAAACAATATATAATAATCGATAAATTTATAGGGGAACGGCTCATCCAGTATGCGACAGAAAATCTCGTCACGGAAGTTCTGATACATCCCCAAACAAATACATTGCAACAATGCATGAGAAATCTTCTCGCAAGCTTTACGAAGCATCGCCACATCATTCACGCTGGATATACATTCAGTGGAAACGGTTCCTGGATACTGCAGGTATTCAGACTTATAGAGAGCTTGGTACATGTAAAGTGTGCTTTGCGCTTGGGCTGCTCTACGACCGAGCAACGCTCGGTTCAATGGTGACTCCTTTCGTGTCCTTTATATATTTTACATTTTTATATTTAATTGCTAAATATTCCGATACCAGATTGAAAAGATCAAGATATTTTTGACCTAATGAGAGACAAATTAATTTTTATTGATAAACAATAATCGGCGTTCTCGTCCAATGGTTAGCGCACTTGCACTTATACCAAAAAATCTGGAGATCGCGGGTCCGAATCCCAAATTGGTAGTTTTAAAACGTAAAAGTTTCCATAGCTGAAGATGCCAAGTGGTTTTTAAGTTGTCGATTACGGAACAAACAAGTTATAAGTTTTCTACGGTGGGGCGAGAACAATGGTCTTATGCTTCATCAATCGGAACTCGATTTTGTTTGTTGGAATTTCAATGCTTTGTGGTAATGAAGGAGGCTCCGTTACGAACGTCCCATCTCCAAAAAAAATAATTTCTTAGTATATCATAGATAAAGTACCCGTATTCACGTATGCAAAGTTTCAGATCAGGTCAACGACTAAATAAGACAGATGCAAATGCTTGAACTTAGGATTTTTAACACAGAGCTTATGGAAGAGTCACCCTTAAAAGACTTGTAATAAGTGATATCTTTGCACTTATGCAACAGATATTGACAAAAAACTGCGGTAACGTTGACTACGTCATGGGGATTGCAAATACAATCAAAAAAGTTTTGGGTATATAATTATCATTAAAATGTCGAAATACTTGGAGTTCCGAGAGATTTAGCGACCGTGTGAAGATTCGGCGGCGTCGCAAAGAGCGGGTGTTCAGTAGAACGCGCATTCGCGAGAATTAAATAATCAGCTACCTAACCTTAAATTCGTTTGTGATTGACGTATAGGTAGAACAATTGGAATCATCGTAATAAAATAACAAGCTTAGCCGATTAATGAAACCAGTCAATTGTTTCTTAACAATGATTAAAAATAAATTTGTATTACAGAGTAAACAAACATCATTAAGGTATATCTATAAACTCTTGAAAAAAGACGAAAATTTTGTGCACAATAACAAGTTTACATCCTGCGACGACCCACGGTCAGCTCGGTGTCATAAGTACAACAGACAAATTGGACGAGAGAGTGAGATGAAGAATTGCGACGTGGTCGTACTTCTCTATGCAGTACCGTAAAGTAAAATTGTGCCAATTGTACGGTATTTATTTATCAATGTGCAACTAATAAGTTTTATATAAAAACATACGTATTACTAAAAAAAAAGGGCCCTGCTTATGCGTCCACCCAACCTAGCACTTCGTGACGGAGCCGCCTTGAGATGTACATTATTATTATTTTTTTATTGCTTAATCGACTTTTCCACTAGTGAAACAATTAAATAGAAGGGATTTTCATAAAAGTCTAGTTTTTTATGTAAAGACATATGCATCATGCAAAATTGGCGAAAGAATTCATAATTTGTCAAATGTACAATGTTTTGAACAACTAATTTGCATAGTTTTGGAAATGTTGGCATGTTACATGTGGAATACATAACGAACTAATGATTATAAAAACACTTGCCGAAGTAAAATCTATAGAGGATTTCGAGTGGACATGGCGCATAAAGTTTTCTAAGATAATTTAATTGTAATGTACATTTTATCTTTGTAATACGACTGTTGTCTGTGAATTAATCATTCTATATGAACAAAATTGTTTAGGATGGAACCTTCAGTCTCGCAGACTTTCTGGATGCGTTCAGTGAACATGAAGTACAAAGGGTTCTTCGAGCTTACGAAAACAGTGTAACAGTAGATATTAATTGCGCGGGCGTCGGCGAATGGTCGAATTTACGTCTTTCGAAGGAAGCTTGCACCAGGTAAATATACTTCCGGTTGTTCTTTCTCTTAGAAAGCATCAAATGAACCTTAATTTTTTTTTCATTATCATTGCGAGATACAACTTACCGAGTTTTACACATTATTATAACAGTATAAAAAATCACGTCTAAAAATAATGAGCTGATATGTTTATAAAATCGATAACTGATGACGGTTCCGATGAACGAATTTACTTATCGGATTTTAATTTTAAAAAACACGTCTTTTCTACTATATTTTTCATATGAGGTTTCTTCCCTTCACAGGTCTTGCCGCGTGAGACTTAACCCAGATGATGTTCTTACTGCGGGTGTTCCGGCAATTACGAGTTTCACAACCTATGTCGGCCAATATCTCGTGTCCCAAACATTGGACCAACTTATGGAACCTTCCGATGTCGTTGGCAATATTAGATTCAGTCATCCCACTCTATACGTCTTCCCCGGTGGACAGGGAGATGCAGCTCTTTTTGGCATTAACGGCTTCAATATGCTTGTCGATGGAGGTTTCGCAAGAAAAGCATGCTTTTGGGATTTCGCGAGACATCTCGATCGCCTCGACGCCGTTTTAATGACGCGTATCAATAATAGCAACGTCGGTGGTATGTCGAGTGTTCTACGTAAAAAGAGGGAGATGCACGTATATCCACAAATAGGACACTTCTTCTGTAATTTAATTGTGAGTATATCTCTTTCTTATAATTCTAAAATACGTATATGGAAGCATTTACAATTTTGAAAATCCTCACTCTTAAACTATTGGGACACTACGCTTGATATTACAATCAGATCCTTGTCAAGAGTAAAAAAAACAGTGTCAAAAATGTTTGACACATTCAAAAGAATATAGCAGGTAATACAGTTACAGTGAAACCTCCTTTATACGTTTTACACTTACAAGTTTTGATCATTTAAACATCAAATTTCCCTGAACCCAGAAGATTCCGCCTATGAAGAACGCAATGAAGTTTCATTTCTACGTTTTTCACTTATACGTTTTTGGCGCTTATGCGTTATTAATTTTGTTCCCCAGAGTCTTTTTAGACCTTCGTTTTTTCTCAGTTATACATTAATCAGTGTTCTGTGACACAAAAAAACAGACAAGTATAAAACAATTTTTATAAGCCATACCTTGATTTTTTCCATTGTAAAACTCTGGGATTGTAATATGTATGCATGCACTTACCTGTGATTACATATCACTTATTAATACGAACATGTCTGTTCCTTACTAGTCCAAAATGTCAAAGCTTTAATGTTACAAACTCGCATTGAATAAAAATTCTATACGAAAATTGAAAAATTTGATTTGGCCCATTACTTCATTACTGCTAATCAAATGTTCAATGGGAAAACCAAACATTAGCATAATAAAGGTATTGCTATTAAAAAACATCACGAATTATGCACCAATCGCCATTTTAAAATGCTAAAGAGTTTCAGATACAGTATACTGTATTTCACTTCTGCATTATTCTCATTTATCCCAGATAGACACATTTAGCTCATATTGGCATCATATGGGCATTATCGATGATGCATAGAAATGAACACAGCTATGTGTCGCTTATGAGTGCTCACCTTCAAGTCATATTTGCATCACATGACGATTCATAATAATACATCCAATTGAAGCAAAGTTGTTCTCACTCGAGTATGCATGCAATGAATTCATCAGCACTAGCAAAATCGGATCACGAATATCCAACAATAAGGGAGTGCATATGGGGTGCATATTGGTGTCACAGGGTGACGTAAATATTGTATTCATATGGAGCTCTTATGAGCGTCACGGCGTGAAGAAATTTTAGTGCTCATATGGAGCTCATATAGGCGTCACGGCGTGACGTAACTACGTTGTGTTCATTTGGAGCTCATATGGGTGTCACGGCGTGAAAAAATTGTAGTGCTCATATGAAGCTCATATTGGCGTCATGACATGATACAATTGTTGTGCTTATATGGACGCTAGAGGACGTAACCCGTACTACGACACTGTACAGGCTGTCGGATCTGTGCCTGAAATGAAAAAATTAATAAGTCTACAAATTATGAATAAAAAAAAATCCTGGTAGTATTTTTCGTTTCCATATGCTTTACTTATATTGCTGCATATAGGATAATTGGATTAAAACGTGTTCTGCCTCATTAAAGTTTTTGTCTAGCCTCGGTTTCGAACCTACGTCTTCTAATAGTAAAGTAAATAGTAAAGTGATGGTAAAGTAGGTAGCGCTGACCGCGCTACCTACCTTACCATCCTATCACTTGTGTAAATTTCCTTTTTTTCGCTCCTTACTTTTATCATTTAAAAAAATGTCAATAAGTGGAAAAACGTTGAAGTTTGCATTGTTGCAATGCAACGAAAATTCATTCTTTTTGATGACTGAATTTGTTTTGCCCATTTAGGCAGTAAAAGTAACACACGTTTTTACGTATTCTTTCTATAGTTTTACGACTTCAAGGCTTTTGATGATGATACAAATAAACCAGTGACTGCATTTATTATTACATGTATCATATAAAATGAATACCTTGTTGTCCTTGCTAAATATTTTAGTGATGGAAGAAAGCCATCCGGATGCATTAAAAGGAATGATGAAAAAATGGTCAATTTTTCAAGAAGGTACAATACATCCATTAGAATAAAAAAAAACACCAAATTCTTAGAAATTAATTGTTATTGAAATTTTATTTCATTATATCGTACTTACTCCCGCCGTTGTATAGCGCACATAGGAAGTATTACTGAAAAACATGCATATCGCCGTCATATTGCGCTCATCGAATGTATCACTGAGAAACATGCATATCGCCGTCATACAATGTATCACTGAGAAGCACGCATATCGCCGTCATATTGCGCTCATGGGATTTGTCACGGAGAAATATGCATATTGCCGTCATATTGTGCTGATCGAATGTATCACTGAGAACACGCATATCGCCGTCATAGAATGTATCACTGAGAAACATGCATTTTACCGGCATATTGCGCTCATGGGGTATATCACTGAGAAATATGCATATCGCCGTCATATTGCTTGCATGGCATGTCTACTACCAGTGCTAACCCAGTAAATACACCAACAAAAATCATTGGATCACTACCATATGACGTCTATCTGCAAATATTCATTGCAGAATTTAAATTTGCCCTCTTATGAGTTCATCTTGTAGTCAATGGATGATGCATTTCGAAACGACAAATTTAAGTCACGATGTATTTCAAATCCAAGGTACTGAATGAGCTCATGAAATGTATTCACCAACGTAAACGAAATTGCGTTCATGTTAAGTATAATTCATGAGAACAATTGATGTTACCATAGTGAGTACACATCAAAATGTCTACCCATGACTTCAATATGACGTAAAATTTGCGGATATTAATTGCAGACACTTGAGCACAGCGATATGAGTTCGACGGGCTCTAAACGCACGATGCATTTGTAAACGACATATTAAGATCAAAATGTTTTGTAAATGCATGATACTAAATGAGTTCATGGCTTTGCATCACAACATGTAGTCTATATGCTGTAAAATTTGCTTCATCAATTGTATGCACGCCGTGATAATCATGACTGTCTATCTGGGATACGTCATACTTCCTGTATTCCTTGAAAAACGTGTAAATAAGGTTTCACCCTATTAAGTTTTTGGACAACATCACAAAGATTGAAGAATTTGCGAATTAACTTATCTAGAAATGACTATGCAAAAATCATGACTTCATCATAAGTTCTAATATTATCCAAGAATTGATCTTCCTATATACGTTTTTATTTTATAAGTTCCAATTATATAAATGATAACGAAAAAACCCGTTTCTTCCAAACAGGAGAGAAAAAACTTGAACTCGCCTGATGGCGATAAAGATCTAGACCCATTGATCTTGAATCTGACAGACATCGGTCATGAAATGATGGTTGATTTGAGGCATATAAATCTTCGCGCCCACCCATGTTACAGAGATCCAAATCCGATAAATCTATATCACAAAGTCGGCCATGGAACATTGGATATGTACGTGTTAAGCCCCAGCAAAGACAGCCGCGAAGTACGAGAATTTCTCAATAAGTGGCACGCTTCTGATTCTAAGTTGTTCAGTGGGTCCTACAGAAAAGACTCGAACAACTTAACATTTCCAATCCAAAATCTAGCGTCAATTTGTGCACTGCTAGTCTGGGTACCAGCAAACCCTGAAGACACAATAACGAGAATTCTCTTTCCCGGAAGTACTCCACAGCACAAAATTTTCGAAGGAATAGAACGTCTTAAACACCTCGAGTTTCTAAGACATCCGGTTTGTACGCCGAAGAGTATTTCACCGTCCGCTTCCCTTCTGGCTCTAAAGGATAAACCTACGACAAAACAAAGATTAGGTCTCATAGAAGAGTCGAAAAAGTCTTCGGAAATAAAGAAAGAGAAGCGAGATTTAGTTGATGCAAAGGTGTCAAAAGCTGCCGAAGAACACGGAATAAAACCAACGCCTCAAGCGACTCCGATCAGTCAGACACCAAAAGTTCATCCATCGAAAATTGATATTAAGACCAAGAGGGTTATCGATAATCGAAAAGTTGATACCGAGAGCAAAAAGTTCGAAAAGGACTCGAAAGAACTTAAAAAAGAATCTACTAAAAAGGATGCTCCAAAAATAGAGAAAGATTCAGAAATTAAAAAATCCGAAACGTATAAAACGAAGATCGACAATGAAAAGACAACCGCTGCGAAGGAAGCAAAATCTAAGCAAGAGTCAAAGAAGAAAGAAACGAAGGAATTAAAACAAAGTAAAATTAGTAAGACAGAACCACCGTCAAAACCAGCAACTAAAATTTCCGATAAAAAACAGAAGCCTTCGATAGATAAGAAAGATTCTATGAAGCCTTCGCCGCCGACACCGAAGAAAAGCGTAAATGGTGCAGCAACGAAGGTCGAACTAACAAGAACGACAGCACGGCCTATAACAAAACCATCTTCGAAATCGCTTTTATCAACAATGCCAGCGAAAAGTGCAAAAGATGCAAACAACCGGAAAGTCGTCGAACAAAAGAATATAGAAATTGCGTCTGCTGCCAGTGCTGCTGCTCCGGCAGCAGCTAAGCTCCCAACAAAACAAAAAACTGCTGAGCGAAAACCAATTGGCCGCCGTCCGAAACCGGTCAGTCCCATCAAAGCGCGTATGCCAATCAGTCCGATAAAGTCCACCCGAAGTACGCCGACGACATCGGTAAAATCGGACAAAGACGGTATCATCAGAAAAATGAAAGGAGATCGAGGCACAACAGATTCGTCAACGGTATCAACGCCTTCTGGAATAGAAATTGATTCGATGACGAAATTGGCTGATAAGTGTCTAACTGAAAAATCCGAAGATATGTCACTTGATTCAATAGAGAGTAAAGTTCTCGCTGATCTGAAAGAAGAACGTGAAGTTGTCGAAGAGATTGAAGCGGTGTTACAAAAGGCGGAAAGAATCGAAGGAGGAAGAAGAGAGGATCATTTAGACGGTGATGACGACATTACCGCGGAAGCAACTGATAAAAAAGAAGACGATATGACCGAAGATGATGTTACAGCCGACATCGAAGAATTGCCGAAAAAGGAAAGTTCGCGCAAAACAAGCCACGAATTAACCGAAGAAGATGAATATTTAATTATTGAAAAAGAAGAAATCTATATCGAAGATTCCGTGCAGAGCGGAGAAGGTGAGGATAAACATGTAGTCGATGTTGTGGAATCTGAAACCGCAAAAGTAAGAAAAGATACAGTGATAACCAAGGAGGAGGAGGAAGAGGAAGAAGAAGGAGAAGAGGTGGAGGAAGAAGCAGAAGAAGAAGACGAAGAAGAAGAAGGTGAGGTTTCGGAAGGAAAGGAAAAAGCAGATATTCCAGAGAAGCGCCTAGGATTGATAGAAGAACACCTGAAGGAAACGGAATCTGATGTAATATCATCGATTCCCAACGTAGTTTTGGAGGAACAAGTTCAAAACATAATAGCGTCCGCAACAGAAATAGTTCAAAAGACTGAGGATAAGGAAGATTCTGGAAAAAAAGATAGCGAGGATATCACAAAAGAACCATCCAGTCTGAGTCCTGATAAATTTGATTCGTCGGAGAAGAAGACGACCGAAACGGACATAAAACCGGAAGTAGATCAAAAAGAACAACAGATACCTGAAAAACTGGAAGAATCACATGAAAGAATATCAACGTTGGAATCCGGTGCAACCACCACGGCACCTACATTACCCGAAGATGAACGGATTCCTCTCGATGAAATAAAAGAAGTCATAAATGAAAAATATTTAGCCGATCAAGAAAAAAAGACAGATAGTGCGATACAAGTTCAAGAACCATCGGTAGCACCGATCCCTACTGAACCTAAACCAGATGCAAAAGCTTTTGAAGTTCATCCCCCGCTTCATGGTATCCAGCGAGAAATCGTTAAAACTCCTGACGAAGTTGCCGATCTCCCAGTTCATGAAGAAGTCGATCCAACACTCTACCGTATGGAACATTTTGAAAAAGCCAAAGAGGAGAAACCGAGTCAGCGACCAATTCAGCAGAGAGAAATCAAAGAGCCAGAGATACCCCCGGTCAAAGAACAAAAAGGTGTATTCAGCTTTTTTGGCAAAGTGGCGGATAAATTTGAAAAAGGAATTGACAAATTAACGGGCAAATCGCGCCGCGATTCTGAAAAAGATATTGACGAAAAGTCATCGTCCAAGTCAGGTTCACCAAAAGAAATAAAATCTCAAAATATTGGTTTCCCTGGTGACGTTGCTGTTGAAGAAATTACCACGGCACCTGCTAAAGAGTCACATGCACTTGAAGCACCTACAGCTCTTGAAAAAAGCGCACCTAAAATCAGTCAAATTAAGGTTGCTGCCATAAAAGAAACTGATACTTTTTTGAAAGCTGAAATCGAGGATGCAAAGATAACTAGCCCAGTCACTGAAAAATCAAAGGAAGCTAAAGATATACCAACCGTTAGTAAAGATAAGCCAACAATCGAATTGGACACGGAAACGGAAAGAAAACTAGCTGAACCTGTCCTAGAAACGAATGTTATGAAAGACAAAAAATATGATTTAGATGAAGTAATACCGGAATTGGATGTCGAAGAAGACGCCGAAGATGTCAAAGCTCTGCTGGTGGAAGCTTCAAAGAAGTTCAAAACTGTGAAAGATAGTCTTCATGACTCGCTCGAATCGTTGGAAGAAAAAATTGCCGAACAGGAGATGGTTCGTGTCGAGTTGGAGGCGGCTTCCAAAGATTTTGTTAAAGATACTTTGTACGGAGTTGTCGAAAAATTGGAAGATATAAAACCCTATGAAGAAGATGAAACCACAGAAATAACAGAACTGGAAAAAGTGAAATTTGATGTTCCGGAAGCCGAGGATATCGCGGACACAAAAGAAGAGACTTTACCCACGATAACCAAAGATTTGAAAGGAGCTGTGCGTGATGTAGGCGAAGTTCTCGCTGGATCTGCTGGCATTTTAATTGAAGATAAACCTAAAGACGTTGTTGAAATCGTCAAAAAGGTTGCTGAGGTACTGAAAAAAGACGATTTTCTGTCACATGACCTTCTTTTTGATACAGACACTTCCAAAGTAGAAGATAAAAGCAGTGAAGACGAAAGTGAGTTGAAAAAGATTGTTACTGAGGAAACGGTTATACCACAAAAACTAGAGATAACCGAAGAAATGACGTCTCGGGAAGAAATTGAAGAGCTGCTAGAAGACCGCCGGCAGTCGACCAAAATTCATGAGGATATTACGGCAAAAACAATTACATCTGAAGACTCTGGCAAATCGTCTCCCGCAAAAGATGTCGCTATCGATCATGTCGCAGTGATGCAAATCTGTCCCGAATCATTGGAAGACAAGCCTCTTTCAGAGATCCAGAAAAAATCCGATCCTGACGAGCCAGCAAAAAGTGACATTGTTGAAGCTGACATAGAACCAATTTGTGTCAAAGAAAAAATAGAAAAACCGATGAGCGACGAAGGCACCACCGATTATGAAATACAAGAATCAAAAATTATTTTCGACCGAAAAGTGTCACCCGTAACAGCCGAAGTCGTAATCGTCACCCCGGATTTATCACCAACGTCACCAAAGATTTCAGCGGATGTAATGCATATTGAAGAAACTGAGTCTGCACCGAAGGAAGTCGACGACTCTCATATGCTACCTACTGAAATAATGGATGCTCTACAAAATGAGAGCCAACTTGAAAAAGTGATCGAAGATTTGGTTTTTACGAAAAAAAGGAAAATAACTTTGGAAATCATCGAATACATAACTGTTATACGAAAAATCTCACGAGAGACAGTTATTTACATTATTATAGAACTCATTGCAAAGAAATGCGTTTCACCTGAAAGCGTAATTGATGATCCGAATTTGCTACAACGTGATACGGTTGAAACCGAGATACGAGAAGATATTCAGGACTATATTAACGAGAAATATATCACGAAAAACAAAAAAATCACCATGGAGATTATTCGAGACATTTCGATTGAGAAGTTTGTTACCAAACGGATCCTCATTGAAATTATCATAGAATTTCTTATTAAAAAGAAAATTCCCCGCGAAATGATTCTGGACATTTCTGAAATTGAGGTTTCGCAACTTCGTTTATGTGAAGAAAGGATACAAGAGGAAGATATAGAGAAACGAGCGTCCGAAATTGGTGGGCCAGAAGACTCCGAGGTTCCGGAAGAGACTTCACCAACAGTCGAGAATAAGCGTCTAGAAATTAAAAAATTCATTACAGATGAAGTAATTGGTAAAGGACGAAGAATTACACCCCAACTGATCGATGATGTTTGCGTTGCAAAACTCGTTCCTAGGCGAATGTTTGTCGATATTATCGAAAAAATTATAATCGAACGCAATATTTCGCGATCATCGATGTTTGACATTTCAGAAAAAGAATTGTCGGAACTGCTTGCCTCAGAGAAAGAGCATGCGATGTTTGAACCGGAAGCAGAGATAGTTGATGCGCATGAACCTAGTTCAATAACATCAGAAAAAAGACTAGGTATCATCAAGTATATTTCTGATGAGTTCATTTTGAAAAAGGATAAAATAACACTGCAAACGTTCAAAGACATTTGTGTTCGGAATGATGTGTCTAAGGAGATACTTTTGGAAATAATTGAAGAGATAGTTGCGAACAACAAACTGCTCAGAACATCAGTTATTGATATTTCCGAGAACCAATTAACAGAACTATCTGTGGTAGATGAGAAACCGATTGCAAAAGGAAGTGAAGTCGAACGTACAGATACTTACTCTGACGAACAACGGCGACGATCCGCCAGCGGTGAAATCGACTCAGTTATACCGAACAAAATGGAAATTGAAAATACCATTGTTGAAGAATATGTATTGAAGCAAAGGAGAATCACGCCTTACATATTCGAAGATATCTGCATACGTTACGGAGTTCCAAGACGTATTATAATACAGATAATAGAAGAGATAATTATAAAACGGAATGTTCAAAGAAATCTAATCCTTGATATTTCGGATAATGAATTATCCGAATTGCTTAAGGTCGTCGAAGCGCAAGGTGAGGAACAAGATATAGGCGACATTCAATCTCCCGCGAAAGTATACTTGACACATGATGATGTTGATGAAGATAAATTACTCGATGGATTTGTCAGCATCTCTTCAAAAGACGAAATAAAAGCAGATACTGCTGTGGTCCCACATTTAGCTGAACCTGGATTAACAGGACCGGAAAAAGACGTCGATGATTTTGAAGCTGTAGAACAAGAGTATAAGATCCACGGTTCACCGATTGCACCGGAAACATCTACATCACTGAAGATTGGTCCGATATCAGATGAAAAAATTATGGACGATGTAGACGATATAATCGACGATCACATTAGCGACGTTGTTGAAGCTAAGGAAAAAATTATCGAAAGCGCACCATTGCATGTTCCTGCGACAACTACGGAACAGAAAGTCAAAGATATATGCGAGAGTTCAAAAATCGTTGACACTACGGAAAAATATTTAACCGAGGCCCAAGAAAAGGTCGAAGGAAAACTATTCGAACATCCTTCTACCATTTTAAGTGATGATACAAAACCATCCGCGCTACCTCTTGACAAGAGTACTCATGAAATTTCAGATACCATTGCTTTGCAAGAATCCGTTGAACACAGTGCCGAATATGATGGTTCAAAAGATGAAACAAATATTGTTGAACCAGTGGCCGCTTCTACAAAAATGGCGGATGAAATTATCCCAAAAATTGGACCAGAAGTAGATGGCGAAGTTGTCACGGCAGAAAGGAAACCGAGCTTATTCGAGGCAATTGACGACCAAAGACACGAATTTGACGAAAAAAGTTTAGCAGCTGAGGATGCGGATATTTCCGTAATGAAAGGCACCAGCGATGTTATTACTAAACAACAAATCGACGCGTCTGTAATGAAAGAACGTGAAGGGCCCGCTTCGAAAGTTGATCAATCATCGCCCAAAGATGAATATTCTTCGAAAGATGTTGGCATGATCGAGCAAACGGCAGTATCAAGTGGAACTGTTCATCGAATGGTCGTTACAGCAAGTAGCGAAGATGGTGGTCAGGAAACAGATGTTTGCCCAACAGAAAGTATCGTATACACTCCTGAAGATTCACTAAAAGGTTCGCCGATCAAGACAACCCCCGACCAAGATTCTTTACGATTAGACAAAGAGTCATTACATTCAGGTATTAGCACGCCCGAAAAAGACAGCATTTCAGATAAATCGGCAACTGGCACAAAAAATGGCAGCAAAATAACGCCGGAGGACAGCCTGGATAGATCACCTTCCGGCACACGGGATTCTCAGGATCTCGAAGATAGTCTAGCCAAATCCGATCTGTCTAAGGTCAAAGAGATAAAAGAGGCAAAATCTCACATGGAAGAGGTAGAAGACACAATCATTCAACAGTCTTCCACGACGATCACTCCGTCGGAACTTTTCGATGACGCGAATGCAAAGAAACTACCAACTGATTTATCTCCAGTTGAAATTGTGATCGAAAAGTCCGACTTGAAAAAACAAGAAGGTTCCACCTCCATACTAACGGATGTAGAGCCGACGATGCCGACGGACAAGGTCAACATCGTGGCAGATCAACCAAGTAAAGATGAATATGCTTCCGGTGAGCGAAAGCCTTCCAGCGGCTTGCAAGAAGACGAAGCAGCATTCGTACATGTAGCACCCACGTTAACAGCCACCGATAGTGAGATCGAAGCGAAATCGCCCACTTCAGCACCAGTTGGTAAGGTGGACCAGAAACCGGATTTGCAACAATTAAAATCGACAAAGCAGGAAACTGGATTGTTTGAAAAAGAAGTCGTTATTATGAAAGCAGCAGGTGATGAACCGATCGACAGTCGATTGGAATCATTCGGGGTTTCTGGAGAGGAACCTGCGGAACAGACTGACAAGCTCACAAAGTCTTCCAGTACACTGAGCGAAAGAATGCAGAGTCCAACAAAACAAGATTTCGCATTTAAATCGTCAGATCATTTTGATACAGTTGGCACAAAAGAAGGAAAAGATGAACCCATTGACGAACATGCATACGATTCGAAAGACGACGAAGTGATAGACGAAAAAAATCTAGCATCGCATGATATTTCACCATTAGTTGCAGACAAAACACCATCACTTATTGCTTCGGATGATAAAAGTCCTATACTTGAAAATGATAAAGAAACAATGGTTACCAAAATGACCGATCACTCTAAACCTCCTAGCCTTATCGGCCATAAAGGTGAAAAAGAAGAACCCAGTGATCGGAGCAGTCCAACAGATATACTTCAAGAACAACCCATCGAAAAGAAGATTGTCGGTAGTTTAAGCGCGATACCTATCCCTATCGATGATAAGCATACAGATCAAATCGAGAAAGATATGCTTCAGTCATCAGAATCATTGGACACTATCGGTAAAAAAGAGTCCACGTCAGTAGGTGAAAGTCCACAAACTCTCAGATCACCCAAAGGTGACGAAAAAGAGGCACTCGATCGTCCAATATGTTCTCTCGCCATCAGTGATAAGCCAAGTACGTTGGAGTTGAAAGAGCCCGTTGATACGGCCCGATCACCCAGTGTTATAAGCGATGAAAGCGAAGTCGTAGATGTCACCCTCTCCAGTAATGGCATCCAGGCTGAAAAGGAACAAATTATTCATCCTAGGGCGTCCAGCATTACTTCTGAGAAGCCCGTGGAAAAGGAACTCAGGAATGCCTCCAAATCGCCGAGTATTGCTGATGGGGTGTGTGAAGAGAGGGAATACATTTCCCGTTCTAGATCATCCAGTATTGCTGTTGATAAGCTAGATGAGAAAGAACCGATCAGTCCTTCCAAATCACCTGATACTAAACATGGAACTGAACTGATCGATCAAACCGGACCTGGAATTGTTTTTGAGAGGCACGAAGAAAAGAAGATAATTGATCACTCTACATCACTCAGTTTAGCTACTGCAAAACAAGATGCAAAGAAACCGTCTGATTATACTGCATCACCGATTGGCTCTACATCACCGAGTACTGTATCTGAGAAGCCGGACAGTCAAGAGCAAATGGATCGCTCTAGGTCACCTAGTATTGTTGCTGAGAAACGAGACGAAAAGAAATCGATCGGATCGTCTAGATCACCTAGTATTGCTGGGGATTTACAAGACGAAAAAGAATCAAAGGAGCGTTCTAGATCACCCAGTATTGCTGGGATGAAACAAGATGAAGTCAAAACGACCGGTGACTCTAAATTACTCGGTACTGCAACTGAGAAGTCAGGTGAAAAAGAACGAATTGATCGTTCCGGGTCACCTAGTATTGCGACCAAGGAAGAAGATAGAGAAGAGTCAATTGGCCTCGCTATTTCACCGGGCGTTGCCGTTGAAAAATTGGAAGAAGCGCAGCAAATTGATCGCTCCAGATCACCGAGTATTGCTGCTGCGGAACGAGACGAGAAAGAATCGATCAGTCGATCTAGATCACCTAGTATTGCCACGGAGAAACGGGATGAAATAGAATCGGTTGAGCGTGCCCGATCACCCATTATTGCTCCGATGATACGAGATGAAAAAGAATACATAGATGACGCTAAATCAGTCACTGTTGCCGCAGAAATATCGAGTGAAAAACAAAAAACTGATCGTTCTCGGGCACTTGGTATTGATACTGAGATACACGACGACAAAGAATCCATCGATGGCTCTAGATCACCCAGTATTGATACCGAGAAACATGATAAAAAAGAATCGATTGACTATGTTAAATCACCCAGTACAAGCGCTGAGAGTTTAGCACAACAAGAACAAGTTGATCGGTCTAGATCATCCAGCGTTGCTTCTGAGATGCACGATGAAAAGAAACCGATGGACGAATCTCGATCACCCAGTATTGCTACCAAAGAAGAAGATGAAAAGGCGCCGATTGAGGGTAAACCATACAGTGTTGATTCGGAGAAACTGGAAGAAAAATTACAAACTGATCGCTCCAGATCGTCCAGTATTGCTGCTCAGGAAGAGAACAAAGAAGAATTAATTTACCGATCTAGTTCACCCAGCGATGCTACCAAGAAACAAGATGAAACACCATCGATTGAACCCTCTAAAACTCCCATTGAGGTCATTGCGAAGTCGGACGGAACAATGCAAATTGATCGTTCCAGATCACCTAGTATTGCGCCTGAAAAAGATGAAAAACAATCAATGCAGGGATCTAGATCACCCAGTATTGCGCCTGAAAAGGAAGACGAAAAGCAATTAATGCAGGGATCTAGATCACCCAGTCTTGCGCCTGAAAAAGAAGACGAAACGCAATTAATGCAGGGGTCTAGATCACCCAGTATTGCACCTGAAAAAGAAGAAAAGCAATTGATCGATCGTTCTAGATCTCCAAGTATTGCGCCTGAAAAAGAAGAAAAGCAATTGATCGATCGTTCTAGATCACCCAGTATTGCGCCTGAAAAAGAAGAAAAGCAATTGATCGATCGTTCTAGATCACCCAGTATTGCGCCTGAAAAAGAAGAAAAGCAATTGATCGATCATTCTAGATCACCGAGTATTTCTGCTGGAAAAGAAGATGGAAAGGCATCAATAGATATCTCTACATCATCTAGTATTATCGCTGACAAATATGACGAAAAGGATGGAATCGGTAGCTCTCGATCTTCCAGTATTACTACCGGACAACGATATGAAAAAGAATTGATCCATCCAACTCAATCGCCCAATGCGACTGCTGAGTTGTCGATCGGAAAAGAAAACGTTGATACCTTCAGCCCAACCTTTGCGGTCGCTAAGACCCAAGACATAAAGGATTTAATTGACGGCTCAACCTTACCTGTAATTGCCGCAGAGCAACAAGATGAAAAGAAATCGGTTGATCACTCTGAATCACGTAGTCCCATCTTTGAAAAGTCGGGCGAAACAGAAAAAACTGATCGTTCCAGGTCGCCCGAGTCAGAAAGTATTGTTGCTAAAAAACAAGAAGTATCTATCGACCACTCCAAATCACCGATTACTACTGTGGAAGAATTGGATGCAAGAGTTCCAGTCGACCGCGCCCGGTCTCCCAGTATTATTGCCGAGATTCAAGACAAAAAGACAATTGACCGCTCTAGATCACCCAGCATTGCTATTGAAAGAGAAGGTGAAGAAGAATTGGCCGACCATTCTACGTCACTCAGTATTACCGCTGAGAAGTCCGACGTAAAAGAGCAACTTGATCACTCGAGGTCCCCGAGTATTGCAGCTGAAATGCAAATTGAAAAAGATTCAATTGATCGCTCCAGATCACCCAGTATTGTTGCCGAAAAACATGATGACAAGGAATTCATTGATCGGCCTAGAGTGCTTAGTATTGCCGCTGAGATAAAAGCCGAAGAGGAATCAGCCGACAGATCCAGATCACCCAGTTTTACTACGGCGCAACACGGTATAGACGAGGCCGTTGATCACCCTAAATCGCTCAGTCCTGCTACTGGAAAGTTGAAGGAAATAGAGCAAGTTGATCGCTCCCGGTCACATAGTATTACTGCTGAAATTGAAGACGAAAAACCTTCACACGACCGCGCGAGATCACCCAGTATCGTTGGCGAAAAACAATTTGAAAAGGGATCGGTTGATCAATCTGCAACTCCCAGTGTCACTACTGATAAATCAGACCGAAAAGAACATGTTGATCGCTCAAGGTCACCGAGTATTGCAAAAGAAGTACAAGACGGAGACGAAGCAACCCGCGGATCAAGATCACCGAGATCTGCTGAAAAACTAAATGAAAAGGAATCGATCGATCACATCAAATCAATTACCGATAAACAAGCTGAAAAGGCATCAACCGACGGCTCCAGGTCACCTAGCACTACTGGTGCGAAACGAGATGAAAAGGAATCTCCTGACCACTCCAAATCACTTACCATTGACGTTGAAAGACAAGACGAGAAGGGATCTATCGATCGCTCCAGGTCACCTAGTATTGCTGCTGACAAACAAGTGGAAAAGGTATCAAGCGCCGGCTCTAGATCACCTGGCATTACGGATGAGAAACGAGTTGAAAAGGAATCTCCTGACCACTCCAAATCGCTTACCACTGACGCTGAAAAACAAGAGGAGAAGGAATCTATCGATCGCTCTAGGTCACCCAGTATTGCTGCTGACAAACAAGTGGAAAAGGAATCAACTTCTGGCTCTAGATCACCTAGCATTACTGGCGAGAAACAAGATGAAAAGGAATCTTCGGATCACTCGAAATCACTTACCACTGATGCCGAGAAACATGATAAGAAGGAATCTATTGATCGCTCTGGATTACCTAGTATTGCTGCTGATAAACAAGCGGAAAAAGAATCACCTGCCGGTTCCAGATCGCCTAGCATTACTGAGGAAAAACAAGATGAAAAGGAATTTCCTGATCACGTGAAATCACTTACTATTGACGTCGAGAAGCGTGACGCGAAGGAATCTATTGATCCCGCTCGATCATCTAGTATTACTGCTGACAAACAAGTGGAAAAAGAATCACCCGCCGGCTCTAGGTCACCTAGCATTATTGCCGAGAAACAAGATGAAAAGGAATCTCCTGATCATTTGAAATCACTTACTATTGACGTCAAGAAACGTAACGCGGAGGAATCGATCGATCGCTCTAGATCACCTAGTATTGCCGCTGACAAACAAGCGGAAAAGGAATTCACAACCGGCTCTAGGTCACCTAACATTCCTGGCGAAAAACAAGATGAAAAGGAATCTCCTGATCACTCAAAAGCACTTACTGTCGACGTCGAGAAACGTGACGAGAAGGAATCTATCGAGCGCTCTAGATCAGCTAGTGTTGCTGCTGACAAGCACGCGGAAAAGGAATCAACCGTCGGCTCTAAATCACCTAGCATTACTGGCGAGAAACAAGATGAAAAGGAATCTCCCGAAAACTTGAAATCGCTCACCATGGACGTCGAGAAACATGACGAGAAGGAATCTATTGATCGCTCTAGATCACCCAGTATTGCTGACAAACAAGTTGAAAAGGAATCAACCGCCGGTTCTAGATCACCTACCACTACTAGTGAGAAACGAGATGAAAAGAAATCTCCTGACCACTCTAAATCACTTACCATTGACGTGGAAAAACATGACCAGAAGGAATCTATAGATCGCTCTAGGTCACCTAGTATTGCCGCTGACAAACAAGCGGAAAAGGTATTAACCACCGGCTCTAGATCACCCAGCATTACTGGCGAGAAACAAGATGAACAGGAATCTTCTGATCATTCCAAATCACTTACCATTGACGTCGCAAAACATGACGAGGAAGAATCTATCGATCGCTCTAGATCATCCAGTATAGCTGCTGACAAACAAACGGAAAAGACGTCAACGGCCGGCTCTAGATCACCTAGCATTACTGGCGAGAAACAAGATGAACAGGAATCTTCTGATCACTCAAAATCACTTACCATTGACATCGCGAAACATGACGAGGAAGAATCTATCGATCGCTCTAGATCACCTAGTATTGCTGACAAACAAGTTGAAAAGGCTTCAACTGTCGGCTCTAGATCACCTAGCATTACTGACGAGAATCAAGGTGAAAAGGAATCTCCTGATCACTTGAAATCACTTACTATTGACATCGAGAAACGTGACGAGAAGGAATCTATCGATCCCTCTAAGTCACCTAGTATTGCTGCTGGCGAACAAACGGAAAAAGAATCAACTGCCGGCTCCAAATCACCTAGTATAACTGGCGAGAAACAAGAAGAAAAGGAATCTCCTGATCACTTGAAATCACTTATTATCGACGTCGAGAAACGTGACGAAAAGGAACCTATCGATCCCTCTAGGTCGCCTAGTATAGCTGCTGACAAACAAGCGGAAATGGAATCAACAGCCGGATCCAGAACACCCAGCATTATTGACGAGAAACAATATGAAAAGGAATCTCCTGATCACTCGACATCACTTGCCACTGCCGTCGAGAAACACGACGAGAAGGAATATATTGATCGCTCTAGATCACCTAGTCTTGCTGCTGATAAACAAGCGGAAAAGGAATTAACCGACGGCTCTAGATCACCTAGCATTACTAGTGAGAAACGAGATGAAAAGGAATCTCCTGATCACTCCAAATCACTTACCATTGACATAAAAAAACATGACCAGAAGGAATCTATTGATCGCTCTAGGTCACCTAGTATTGCCGCTGACAAACAAGTGGAAAAAGAGCGCCGGCTTGGATCACCTAGCATTACTAGCGAGAAACAAGATGAGAAGGAATCGCCTGACCGGTCGAAATCACTTACCATTGACGCCGAGAAGGAATCTATCGATCGCTCTCGATCGCCTAGTATTGCTGCTGACAAACAAGCAGAAAAGGGATCAACCGCCGGCTCTAGATCACCTAGCATTATTGGCGATAAACAAGATGAAATGGAAGCTTCTGATTACCTCAAATCACGTATCATTGAGGTCGAGAAGCATGACGAACAGAAATCTATCGATCGCTCGAGATCATCTAGTATTGCTGCTGACCAACAAACGGAAAAGGAATCAACCTCCGGCTCTCGATCACCTAACATTACTGGCGAGAAACAGGATGAAAAAGAACCGTTCGATCAATCCAAATCAGTTACTATTTCCGCCGGGAAACATGACCAAAAGGAATCAGTCGATCGCTCTAGATCCCTTAGTATTGAGCAACAAGCTGAAGAAAAATCAACTGGCGTCTCCAGATCACCTAGTATTTCTGGCGAAAAACAAGATGAAAAAAAATCGATTGATACCTCCACATTACGCACTGATGGTGGTGAGAAGTCGGACGAAGAAGAGCAGATTGATCGGTCCACGTCACCCACCATTGTTGCTGGGATACAAGATAAAAAGGAATCATTCGACAGTTCGCGTTCACCTTCTATTACGGGAGGTAAAAAAGATGAGCCAGAGTGGCGTGATCAATACAGTTTACTCACTGCTACCATTGGAAAGATAGACGAAAAACAACTGGCTGCTCGCTCTCAGACACCTAGCATTTCTCCTGAGATACAAGATGGAATGGAGTTAATTGATCGGTCTAGATCGTTTAGTATTGCTGCTGAGAAAGAAGACGAAAAGGAATCAATCGAACATTCACAATCACCCAATGTCGCTGTCGACAAACAAGACGGAACGGAAATAATCGGCCGTTCGAAATCACCCAGTATTGCTGTCGAGAAGCAAGACGAAAAGGAATTGACTGATCGTTCCAGATCATCCAGCATTGCTGCCGAGAAACAAGACGGAAGGGAATCAATCGAACGGTCTAGATCATGCAGTGTTTCTACTCACAAACACGATGAAAAGGAATCAATAGATGGTTCTAGATCACCCAGTATCGCCACTGATAAACGAGATGAAACGGAAGCGATTGACCATTCTAGATCACCCAGTGTTGCAACCGACAAACAAGACGCAAAGGAATCAATCGGAAGATCTAGATCCTCCAGTATTACTACTCGAAAAGAAGACGAAAAGGAATTAATTGACGGTTCTAGATCATCCAGTATTGCTGCCGAGAAACAAGACGAAAGGGAATTAATTGAACGGTCTAGATCATCCAGTGTTTCTACTCAGAAGCAAGATGAAAAGGAATCAATTGATGGTTCTAGATCACCCAGTATTGCCGCTGATAAACGAGATGAAACGGAAGCGATTGAACATTCTAGATCACCTAGTATTGCTACTGAGAAACAAGACGAAAAGGAATCAATTGATGGTTCGAGATCACCCAGTATCGCCACTGATAAGCGAGATGAAACGGAAGTGATCGAACATTCTAGATCACCTAGTATTGCTACTGAAAAACAAGACGCAAGAGAATCAATCGGACGGTCTAGATCATCCAGTGTTACTATTCAAAAAGAAGACGGAAAGGAACCAATCGACGATTCTATATCATTCAGTATTGCGGCTGATGAACGAGATGGAACAGGAGCAATTGATCATTCTAGATCACCTAGCATTGTCGCTAAGAAATGGGATGAAGGAGAGAAAACTGTTCCTGGCAGGTCACCAAGTATTGCTGCTGAAACACCAGATGATATCAAATTGAGGGAACGTTCAGAAACCCGCACTATTATTTCTCAAAAACCAGATGAAAAGGATAAATTCGATGAGAGAGAAAAGATCAAAGAGATCGGATCCGCTCGGTCATCCAGTTTTGCACCTGAGAGTCGGGGTAAAAAGGAATTAATTGATGATTCTAAGATATCCAGTGTTAGTATTGATATGCAAAGTAAAGAGGAATCAATCGATCACTCTCAATCATCCAGTAGCTCCGCCGATTATTCGGAGGCAAAGGAAGAAATTGATCGCTTAACTAGTATTGTCGTTAAGAAACAAGACAAAGTACAATCTGATGAACTATCGAAACTATGCAGTGTCGATGATAAAAAACCAGATGAAATAAAAGGAGTCAGTCCGCCTAAGTCACTTGATATTACACATGAGAAACAGGATGACGAAGAATCCATTCATTTATCTAAACCAACCAGTGTCGTTGATGAAAAACAAGACGAAAAGAAAACTATTGATTACTCCAAGTCATCTAGCACCACTGAGGAAAAAAAGACCGAAGAGAAATCCATTGATCATTCTCAGTCACTGGGTAGTGTTACTGATACGCAAGATGAAGCCATTACTAGCTCTCGCTCAAAGAGTATTCCTCTTGAAAAGCATGATGAAAAGGAGGCAATTTCTGGTTCTAGCACTCATGCTGAAACGCATGAAATTAAGGTGCCTATTGTCCGTTCTGGGCGACCTGAAGCATCTATACAGAAGGAGGACAAAACGGAACCGCTCGATCATTCGACAACACTAAGAAAAGGCACTGAGAAAAAAGACGCAATTCAACCAGTTGATCCTTCCAAGTCACCCAGTGTTTCTTCTGACAAAGAAGATAAAATGGAAATGAAAGTCGTATCTAGGTCGCCAAGTATTGCTAGTGAAAAACATGAAGAAGAAGCATCTCAGGATGGTTCACGATCACCTAGCCATGATGACAATAAGCAATATGAACCAGAGCCTTGTGCTTCCGAACTTACAATTGACGAAAAGATAAGTAAAGACAAAATCAAAGGTGAGGATGAAAGTGAGCGTACAAGCATTGTCCACGCTGATGATATCGTCAAAAAATCGTCCGATGTTCGAAAAGACTCTGAAACAACCATTACCATGGTTCCGGACAGTCGACTTGACGAGAAAGACGCAGTCCAAGCGTTGCAGAAGTTGGCTGAAACGATAGCTGACAAATCGGCTGAAATGAAGTATGAAAGAGAATTGCAAATCGACGAGACGGCACCGCAGGAACCAACAAAAGAACGATCGCGTTCACACAGCTTATTGAACGCCGATGAAAAATCACCCCTTGGTCGATCACGAACGGCGAGCTTATTTGATGACAAAGTACCTGAAACTTCATTATTCAGCGGAGACGATGGCGTGTGCCAAGATCGTGAAACTAAATATGATGATGATAAAAGTGATCAAACAAGCATTACGATAGCAAAACTTAAAGACTACATCGTGAATACATATATCACAAGAAAGGAAAGAATAACCCCATACATTTTGGACGAACTTGAAACACGCTATTCGATATCGAGAACTACAATTTTGGAGATTATTGAGCACATTATTGTAGAAAAGAATATGTCATGGGATTCCATTGTCAGTTTCTCCAAAGGCGATGGTATGAGCATTCCCGATGTCCTGTCTAAACCGGATCACGTTGACGTGCTTGATGTATCGCTAGAAAAAAAATGCGAAATTGAAACGTGTATTCAAAGTGAGTTTGTTACACGTGGCAAAAAAATTACTTCGCAAGTTCTCGACGAACTAGCAGCTAAAACACGTATTTCGAGGTACATTATTATCATGATCATTAAAGAAATGATTAATAATCGCAAGGGACTGACAGTAGAGTGCATTGAAGATAGCATTCTTGACGAATCAACGACCGAGCCTTCGCAACTGGGAGAAATACAGAAACAAGGATCCGAAGTCACAAGCGTCACAGATGTTGAATCGGCCACGCCCGACGACGGACAATTCGAGGGACGAAGCTTGCAATCCATCAGTCCTGACGTAATCGATTCCGATTTGATTGCTAAGAAAGAAATGCCAGTTTCCGATATGAAACACACGGAAGTTGAAGCGTATATTGTTGACGAGTGTGTTAAGAAGGGAATAAAAATTGATATATTAGTTCTTGAGCAGATCATAATTAGAATGGGTATTTCAAGATCCGTGTTATTGGATATTATTAAAAATATAATTGAAGTGCAAAAAGTGCCGAGGACGGCAATAGTCGACGATACAATTCGCGATGAGCTTGATAAGACTACCCAGCGTTCGCCAGAACATACATTCAGGGAGAATGCAGAACACGCGACACAAGAATTGTTGCCAAGCAAAGATCGTCTAATTGAAATATCCGGTAAATCAACGCCAGATCCGAAATCTTCCGGATATTCAACGCCTGAAGTTCGACAGTACGACAAATTTGATAAAGATATGTCGTCGTATTCAACTGACTATGAAAGCCCGTTCCATAAAGCGTTTGTAGGAGGTATGACGGAAATTAGAACGACACATATAACAACCCTTTCTGGTAAATCAACCCCAGATTATACTATACAGAGTGAGACGCCGGGTTCACCAACTATCGATACAACAGATGTCACTATAACAACCGGTGTAAAGCACGGACAAAAAGAACCGATGTCTGAAGAAGAAGAACAGAAAGAACATGTAAAAATAATCCGAACCACAGTTATAGAAGAGCAAGAACCAATAATTGAGCGAAGAATAATTCGTAAGGAAGTTGTAGACGAAGAACCGCAAATCATCACAAAAATAATACAACGTTCAGCAATCGACCAGGCAGATTCGACCACTGATCGCTATGAGTCGCAGACAATTTCGCAAACTGGCCAAGAGACATCGACAATAGAAGAGGGAGAACCAATAATTGACCGGAAAATAATCCGGAAGGAAGTTATAGAGAAAGCACCGCAAATCATCACAAGAATAATACATCGTTCAGCAATCGACGAGGCAGATTCGACCACTGATCGCTATGAGTCGCGGACAATTTCGCAAACTGGCCAAGAAACATCGACAATAGAAGAGGGAGAACCAATAATTGAGCGGAAAATAATCCGGAAGGAAGTTATAGAGGAAGCACCTCAAATCATCACAAGAATCATACATCGTTCATCAATCGACCAGGCACATTCAACCACTGATCGCTCCGAGTCGCGGACAACTCCTCTAACTGGTCAAGAGACATCGACAACAGAAGAGGAAGAACGAATAATTGAGCGGAAAATAATCCGGAAGGAAGTTATCGAAGAACCACCGAAAATCGTTACAAAAATAATACACCGATCAGCAACCGATCAGGCGGATATGACTGCTGATCGCTATGAGTCACAGACTATTACGCTAAGCGGCCAAGACCCATCACCAGAACTGATCAAAATGATTACCATGAGATCAATAGAAACTATTGCAACAGAAGACATACCTCATCATGAAGGAACCCCACAAACCTCCACGTCGGGCTCTACGGAATTGACGCGAGATTTTCGAAGTGAAGAGAAAGCAGGCGGAGACATTAGAACTATAACCGCTACCGTGACTACTGTGAGTGAGCCTGCTGATAAAGTTGATATTCATAAAACCGTAGTGGTCAGGGATAAATTAGAAGAGACTAAATCACCGGAAAAATCCACAGTTATGCCGTGTACAACGACGCAAATAATCACTGACGTTACAGGCAGTACGCCAATTGATATTCAGAAAACTAGCCCACATACAGTGGCTTCCACGGAGCCAAGTATAATACCCGTATCTGCCACGCCACCACCTGGACTACAACCCGATTCTGATCATGACAAGGCGACCATAGAAAAAACGAAATCTCAAATTGAGACGCGTGCCGGAAAAGACAGTCTCGAAAAAACGGAACCCCCTGTATCGTCAAAAATTAAGGATCTTATATCGGATCAACGGAGCTTTTCGGGTAGAATCTCTCCAGATATTACAGTTGCCAAAGAAGTACAACTCGGTGCAGTTAAGTCGGCAACGGATATCCAGAGTTCACCATTTTTCCGAGATACTGTCATTGGTCATTCACAATTATCAGGAAGGTCGACCCCTGACAAACGACCGACTAGTCGCTCCAGTACAGCAACGCCCGAAGGCATGCGATCAAATGAAGTTATTAGAACAACTATTACCACTACTCGAACGATGTCCGAAGAAGGTGATATAATTACAACTACAATGGAAATTACTGAGACGACTAATGAAAAAGGAGAAACAATAATATTAGATGAAAAAACTGACGTAAAAGTCGAGGATAGAATCATCCCATCAAATATTGGTAAAAGCACTATTAGTAGTGGGCTCGGCGCCATGAAACCTCTGTCTGATTTACCAAGTGAAACAGATGTTGATCCTGTTAGTCCCCGAAGTGATCACAGCAGCCTTCATAGCAGAGCCGGCACCCACGTATGGGGCAGCGGCGACGAGCGAAACATTTACTCAGACGATGAGGTACCAGGCTCACCACTTTCGACTACATCCCAAGTCGGCTATTCTCCTCAGTCTACAGAACATTTTGATGAGCACAGCTTTGAAAAGGGTCCATCACAAAAAACAATGGAATTTTCTGAGGCAGATATGAGTACCAGTTTTTACGGCAAATTACCCGACCTACCACCCCTAGCTATGAAAACAACATTCTCAGAGAGTAGCGATGTTGAAGGTACAGGTGATTCTGCAACTGATAGCGACTTTTCTTTTAAGAAATTGACCGCCGCAAAGAAATTCGGTGACACATTCACGGACGAAAAACTTGATAGCAAGAGATACGTCGATGATGCTGATCTTGACTTTGAAAAGGCTTTAATGGAGCGCAAAGAAATCAAGACAGACGAAGGACTTGTCAGTGCAGTCGAAAGTTCCGCTGTGCGTGGAAGCTCAGCATCTCAGTCCCAGGTTGAAGATAGCGAGGAACAGGCGGGACCGAAAAAAGATCCCCTAGCCGGTTGGGATAAACCTTTGGGGCTGCCATCACCGAAACCACCACGGAAATTTAACTTACGGACTGTTGCAAGGGCCCAAAACTCTGGTCAAATAATCCCAGATTCGATAAACGTTGATCCAATTAAGGATTGGGGTGAGCCACTCCGATTACCATCACCTGCGGCAGTTCTTGATGAGGCTTCTAATAAAGGCGCGCCAACAACGCCTAAGAAAGAAAGAAAGCAACCAAAAAAAGTCATCTCTGAAAATCTAAAAAACCGAAAGCGATCAGAAAGTCCCGCAAAAAGTGAAAAAAAATTAAAAGATGCGAAAAGTAAAATTCAACCAGTGTACATGGATCTCACATACGTTCCTCACCATGGGAATTCTTATTATACCTCAGTCGAATTCTTCAAAAGGGTCCGGGCGCGGTATTATGTTTTTAGCGGTATTGAGCCGAGTCGAGAAGTCTACGACGCCCTCCTAGACGCTAAGAAAACCTGGGAAGACAAAGATCTAGGTATGCAAAATGTATAACTACTATTAATTTCGCTTGTAAAAATACAAAGGAAGGTTTTTCTGGATATTAAATAGCGGATATTGAGAGAGTGTCTATTTATACAATTTGTTATTTTTTATTTGAAAGTCACATCAATACTTACAAAAAAGCAATACAAATCTAGACGAATAAAATGTTAAATAGATGTATTTTTATTACGACAATTATATCTACAATGGAGAATGACGGAACTATGATATAATTTACTTTTTTAAATGGCCAACTGAGTTTCTGAACGAAACTTCAATAAAAATTAGAAACTTGTATGTTACAGGTGCATTTCTCAACAATAAGTGCTTCTTAAGAGAAGTTTCCCTTTCATGCTTTTTTATCTGTAGATAATGTATTTAGAATATTCCAACATATTTACAAAACAGAAAAATCACGTGCAGAAAATTTCTACAGGCTGTGTGTATACGCATCGATTGAGCATTGACTGGTCTATAACCAGAGAATTCTTAGAATTCAAGCTTTCTAATATCGTAAAGAAGAAAAGTAATAGAACTATTTTATTGACTACTATTTTGAATAGGAATTGACACTCTCTTATACCTTAAAATGTTTGGATAAAAAAATGTTTCTATGATTTCTTTTTGGAATTAGTCGAGGTTTTTGAGGCATGAGGGTATTTTCATAGGCATAGAGCATTGTTTCGAAAATCGTCGGTATTGAATTTGCCGAAAATCAATTGGACGATTGACATTTTATGAAGTTTGGACTTTCCAAAACCAGTATGAGCCATTCAACAGATTACGTAGTTCTTGTTATCTGTAAGAATCACTTACTCCTCGAGATGAGAGATGGAGAAAAAAAATACTTACTTTGGATGTTCGAAAGCCCTGAATGCTATTGAATATCACCATTCAAATATTGATGCGTTTACTAAGCTTCAGGCTACGTTTCAATGAATTCATACGCAAGAATATTTACGGTTGTTCATTATGTCCCCATCAGACTCAAATCTTTTTCTTTTTTTTCTTACAGAGGTAACCATGATACCTACTTACGATACCGATACACTGGGATACTGGGTAGCTGATAATGAGGAAGCTCTTGCTGCGCACCATATCGATCTTTCACCATCGGCATCACGGTGCACAATCAACCTGCAAGATCACGAAACAAGTTGTAGCGCCTATCGGCTCGAGTTCTAGGAATTCGCAACGTGCTCTGCTATCATGGTAGAATTCTGAGCTCTGGCCGGATTAATACCAGCGATCATTCCACCTGGATCGAGCTGTGGTCGATTGTAACCCATCTTAATTATGACCCCGTGCGTTGTTCTTCGCAGCAGCGTTAACTCCTTATCCCACAACAATTCCGTTCTTGAACACGAAGCAGTCGAAAGTAATACGCAATTCCGCACATAGATCCAATCATAATGACAAGAGCAGGACTTGGAAAAATGCTTTTTCACCACGTAGAGTTCTTACGTTGCTTGTTTCGCCCGTAATTGACGGCGAAAAAGGCATCAGAATTATAAGAGATTCTGGCTGACGGATTGTCATTGGCTACTTAAAAAGATCTGTCAATCCTAAGACGTGTCAGTCGAACATCAATTTGGCGTAAGCCAAATTCAGCGTAAACCATATTGATCGATACCGAAACAGAATTTGGCGAGGCCGGCTAAGGCGGAACCGCAAAGTTTCTTGCCTGATGAGTTGGCTGAATCAAACAGGAAAAATAAGAAATATACTTTTACCTATAAAAACGCAGGAGCTCAGCTCAAGACCGTGTATGATACCTTTGTGATGATAGTCAAAAGTTGATGGCCTTAATGATTTCGCATTGTGGCTCATACCAATGAAGAATAACCAATTTTTGGCTATACATAACGATTTAAATGAAAATATGACTGCAGCCGTATTTACACCTTTCCTTTGTCGTTTCAAAATAGGCGTTACTAATGAAAGTTACGTCAGAAAGGTACCAATTGATCGAAACGAACTGTTGAAGAATTCTACAATCACAAATCTTTGCATAGGAATGGCGTAAGGCAATTAGTAACGTCCTATTTTGCGTAAATGTCAATATCCATACCTAGGAAGTGCGCAGCGTTATTGGTGTTGGTCTTAGTAATATACCCTATGCATCACGTCCTACTGATGAGCGTATTTTGTCACAATATGGGATGTAATAATTAATTCGGTGTTTCTACCGAGCAATGTTCGGATCTTATGAAATTCATATAATTTCATACAATAGATCTTTTGTGGTTATGACCTGATGATGCCTGACGCGACTAATTAATTTTTGAGAAATGTATCACGATCGTGAAAAATTCTCGGTACTCTTTCCCGAAATTAACACAGAAATTCTTATGCTACGAAACACTATACCGCAAAAAAAATGATTAATAAATATTTTATTAATCGCTCCACGAAGTCCCGCATGTTATTGACGATGAAAATGTTGCACTTTGACCAAGATATTTTTAAAACTTCCAAGTATCTTGAACGGGTATGAAATCAACCATCAGACGCTGGGTGAATCCACGCCCGTTCTGAAACATCCATCCAATATTTTGGTTGTGCAAAATTATATTTACATTCAATATGGCCGGTTTCACTGTCAGCTTCTGAGCCTCAATATATTCGAATTGCTTAGGAACGGTAATTTTTACGTCGATTGATGAAGCCATCAAACCATCCCGTCCGTCGAATCTGCTCCTATTCGATAAAACATAACCGAATGAGATGCTTAGACATAGACGAGAATGTCCAATCCAAAATACAAAGCCATGGAACTTTTTTACGTATACTTTCGTAGGTCATATTGATGATGAGGATATCTTAAAACTAAAAGACATTGATACATGATGAAAACAAGATGATATGCCGATGATATAGAGCAGCGGTTGGGCCGCAGAATGAAGGGTGATGATGATGATGATGATGATGATGATGATGATGATGATGATAATGATGATGATAATGATGATGCTACTGTGAATGGTTGATGAAAAAAATTATCTTGCTAAAACCCGATCGTAAAATGTTCTGACAGTTATAATATTAATAATGGGGTTCAGTTTTTTTTGCAATTACATTAATGTACGGTTACCCACTAATCGACTATTCAATTTAAAATTCCTTGGCGTTTTTTTTCGGTATTGCATTAATTCATTTTCGACAAGCTTATATCGATAATTGACAATCGAGAATATCGATGTTTTTGTTTTGAAATTTTGCAAAGGAGTGGGGCAAAGTTTTGTGATGTGATCATTCGCCATCGGTGGAACATAATTTGAGTAGGTTTATAGAATAGTAATTTCCAAAGATTATTTTTAATATTGGACAGCTTTGTATTCGCTGATTGCAATGAACTAATCAAATTATAATGTGATCTAAGTATCGGTTCTCCACTTTTCAAAGTACGCGTCAGTGGTGAACATACGATTTATGCTCGTTTTTTCGATTTAATTAGCATTTGAAATTTTTGCGTTAAAGAAATGTCTATCGGCAAGTGCTCATATTATTCTATAATCCACGCGAGACATTAGTACTCACGCTACGACGTTAAGTTTTAGTATGATACTATACACTATATTTTAACGGAGCTTATCAGCCTAAGTGATTATTACAAATAAATAAAGGTGATTTTTCGTAGAATTTTTTAGTGAATAATTTATAGAATTCATAATAATTGAGTTGATGAGGTACGAAGGAATAGAAAGAAATTTATTGACCCTCAGCCCGCATCGCTCGAAGAAAAACGAAAGTTATATAAATTAATTTATTTAAATAGAGGATTTGGAACGTGAAGAATATGATGATGGCACAGTTAAATTTTCAAATCGTCAAAGATATCATCATCCAAAATCGTCCTCCTCGATTATATGCATCTATGCTGCTTATATCGTACACACGTACAGACGAACGAGAGCGCATTACAAGAAGCACACTACGGACGTTAAAAAAGTGTATTTCCGGATTGTGTATTATTAAACGACATTAAATAACGATAACGACCAGCTATCTAGGTAGGGTGTTGAAATTAAGGAAACTAATTAAAAAAAGAAAATATCTACAAGGGAAAAAAAACAGAATTATATATACTAATGAGCGTAACGACGAATATAAATTAGGTACGAGCTTTCACCGAAAACATTACATAGAATGGTTGCGAAAAAAGAGAAACGCGACAGATGGTATGCAAAAAATAAACACATGTACGAACTCCAGTATCAAAGTGCACCTCTGGGGTGATAACTGCTCAATTTTTTTGTTAAGTCTCTCAACGCACGATTTTTGTTGTAAATGATTTCATAATACAGAACCGGGACGAATTGAGACTGCGGTTACCGATTTCATCTTAGTTCACCGACACGCCATACTTAATACAATGACACTCCTCTTGTGCATAGAAAGGATCATTAGCGTAACTTTTTTTAAAACTCTTATACATGCACGACTACGGTCAAAGATCTTGCAAATAGTTTTGTAATAAATGAATCTAGTCATCGGTATATACTTTCATTTACGTTTATACGCGCCAAGTAGGAAAATTTGCAGCTATCAGCTCCCGGGGTGCGAAAACGTGAGCGTCACGCTTTCAAATAACAAACTAAAAAATTATTGTGGAGTGTTCGTGGTGCTATGGTTATTATTATACAAATAAAAATGTTACTATATATGATTAAAAAGATAATACAATAAATATGCAATATACCTTTATTGCAGTACTCGCTTGAAGGAAAACGCTATGCTTTTAATTATCTATTGTCTTGGTGTTAACAAAAAAAAACTTTAGTTCTATTACTTAAGGAATAAAAGCTGGACATTACCGCATTCGTAAAAAAAAATGAATAGATAAATAACAAACCTTCATGGGAAAAACTGGAGTTTTGGTCTCGTCATTTTATAAATAGAATAGCTTAGTTCTTTGTACTCCCTTTGGATCCTCGTCAAACCGTTCAGCTAACGTTGACTTTTTCCTGCAGATTTCTTTGTAATCAAGTCGAAACAATTAACTAGCGTAATTTCAGTGAAAATACCTTAAATGTCAGGCTCCATGTGGCTAGTATATTACATCATTCGTTACAGCTATACAATAATAGCATTAACTCAGATTCGTGATGATAGCGCACATCTATATGTGCGCGTTTGTATTCTTCCTCATCAAGTAATGCATCACGAGTATAAGAAAGGTCCTAGTCCATACGTACCTAAATTTAAATGTCACGATTTCGCGGTCGAAACTTCAATCATACTTCGACGTTATAGAATATCACAGCAGATTTAGCAAAAAAAAACGATTTTTTACTGCACTAGGACCTAAATTTAACGATGAGTTCGCACTATACGGCACGGATCTATATGTGCGGCGCATGGTGGGGGAAATGCTCCGCCTACCGCGGCACCGCTAAGTCCGAGGTCCCGCCACTAAATCAAGATCCTAGTGTATTCTCTTGAAAAGTATTTACGATATGGATTGATCTTCATGTTGTGGAACTATTTGCAACCGATGGTCCTGGAAAAATGTTTCACACTTGTAATGAATTATTTAATGCCAAGTAAACTAATGGTAAATTAACTTTTACTAAATGTGTTGAACAAAAAATTAATTGAGATCATTTATGACATGTTTAGAGGATTTAACATAGTATGAAGTTCTTTGCCTACATCTTGTGCAAAAGAGAAAGCGTCGAAAGCATGGGAAGAGATAATACAGGTGTAATTTTCTTCTAGTAAATGTTGAGTCGGTGGATAGTGGTCAAGAAGTTTTTATTTTTTCAACGTTGATAAATATTAACTACATTTCATTTAGCACCTCAAGAAGTAGAAGCAAAATATACATTCTCAGGGTCTAGTAGTTACGAATAAGGTTCAATAT
The DNA here is from genome assembly GCA_963932345.1 of Ophion ventricosus. Lineage (NCBI taxonomy): Eukaryota > Metazoa > Arthropoda > Insecta > Hymenoptera > Ichneumonidae > Ophion > Ophion ventricosus. The sequence goes on from OZ010714.1 coordinate 18,496,780, forward strand.
ATACGAGACACACGTAAATCGTATCTGTGAAAATGGAGAGTTCGATTTTTGATGCGACCTGATGCAAGTATTCGATAACATTTATACGATTTATCGGCGCTACTATAAGATCCAGAGTGCACGATGAAATGGACGATTCGATTCATGAGGTGCATCCAAGTAAAAAAATGTATGCTGCTTGTCGTATGGTACGTATTTCAGATAATTATACTATACAATCTGAGCGAGTTACACAAGCGTAAAAAACATTTTTCGCTGTTCGCGTTTGACAGTAAATCGGTTGTTTTGAGATACATTCTAAAATACAATAATTTGACTTGGTGTAGATTCAACATCGAATTCCGTTTTCTTCCCTCCTTCTTGCACTTACCGTCTTTTTGTGTACCATCCCCGTAATCTGATTATTGCTTTAATATATATTGCACTTTATGGAAAAAAGTGTCGTCATTCATAATTCTCATTCTTTGCACACAAAATCATATTGTCTGAATTTTTTGGCTAAGGCTGAACGTTACGTGAATAATTGTCTACTTTTTATTCGGGGGCTTAATAATTATACTACGACCTCTCGTTCTCGATGATTACTGGTAGTAGCGTCAGCTATGCTCATTTTCACAACTTTTAGATTTTCAAATGTTCCGTTTCCGGCATTAATCGCGTTGGCCGTGCCTGTCGTTGCTTTGGAGCTGTATGTGTTTTTCCTCTTCATATCGTTTTGTTGTGCCCAACAAATTTACACACAAAAACTAAGGTCGTGCAATAAATAATTAGAAAACATATTTAAGCACGCGAGATAATGGGAAAAGATAAAAAGAGAAAGCATTCTCGATCCCCTTCAAGAGAGCGAAAAAAGGGGAACGCAAATACCGAGGCGGAATTGCAAAAAAAGCAAATGCAGTTGGATAATCTCGCAGCATTACTCAACGGTTTCATCTCTCAAAGACACGAGAAAAATAAGGCGGACAGACCTTCGATGGACGAATGCTCAGGTAAAAATAGGCAAGTTCCATACGAACTTTGCCCCCCTATGAGGGAGAACCGAACACACGAACCGGAATTTGAATATAACTGTATTTTCCACACGAAAAACAGTTGGCAAGCTCCACACGAGCTTCGCCACCCAATAAAAGAAAACGAACAATAAGTTCAATAAGCTCCACAAGAGCGTATGATCGTTACTAGTTACGAATTCCAAAAAGGAAAATTCATATTTCAGAGGAAGACCTCGTTAAGAAAAATGACACCCCCGCACTGATCACAGACGGTATCGGACAGGACGAAGAAGCTCTCGAAGAAAATTCCAACGTAATTACCATGGACGAGGAAATTCTGCATCTATTGGGGGACGATCCCAATGCAGTAAGGGGCGAAAATATCAAGTTGCACCCAGAAATTATAAGTCGTTGGCAAACGTGGATGAAGAAGGGGCTGTCCGAGGAAAATAGAAAAAGCCTGACAAAAAGTACCCTAGTAAACAAGAATTATATGCCGAACCTCCCAAAATAAATTTGGAAATAAGCGCCGCAATCACAGAAGTAGCAAAGAAACGGGACGAACATTTCGTGCAAACGCAAGAATGCGTGGGTACAGCGATCGTTTCTTTGGGTGCAGCTGTGTCTCTCTTACTCGACGACTCAGCAGATAAGGTTGATCAGATGAAACTCATTGAGCTTCTATCGGATACTGGAAATTATTGGCGGAAGTTTACCACCAACAGTCTGTAGGAAGAAAACCCTTCATCACGCCGATGATGAAAAAAGCGTTAAACCAGTAGTAGAGGCAACTCACTCAGATGAATGGCTCTACGGACAGAAACTGGCCGATCAAATAAAGGAGGTTAAGACGATCGAGGCCGCCTGCCATAGCATCAAAGCTCAGGATAAGAAAGTCTTCCACCGAACTCCAGTCCAGGGAAACTGGAGGGGCCCGTCTACCCAGTACAGACAGACGGGCGGGTACCACAGGAAACAATTCGTTCGCTTCAAGCCAAGAACTCCATGACGAAAGAGCCATCGAAAAAATAGAGGAGGTAAAAAACACAGCAGGAAGACTAAGCTTGTTTATCAAAGAATGGAAAAACATTACTAGCGATAATTTTATCAAAAATTGAGTAAAGGGATATAAAATCCCGTTCGAAGAAACCCCACACCAACTTGGGTCTCCTGAACAACAAAAATGGAGAGGGGGGGAGAGTGACTAGAATCACTAGAGAAGGAAATTGTAAAATTATCAGAGAAAAATGCGATCGAAAAATGCGAGAACTGTGTCGAACAGTTTATATCCCCAATTTTTTTTTGGTACCAAAAGCTGACGGTTCAAATCGTTTTATACTAAATTTAAAAAGTTTGAACAAATTCATCAAAGCTCCTCACTTCAAAGTGGAAGACATTGGGTCAGTGAAACAACTAGTAACACCGAACGCCTTTATGGCCTCACTTGATCTCAAGGACACATACTTTCTTGTACCGGTACACAAACAGGATTGAAAATATTTACGATTTATCTTTAAAGAACAAACATATGAATTCAGATGTTTACCCTTCGGGTTATCTATAAGCCCATGCGTCTTTACAAAAATTATGAAACCAGTAATGAATGTCCTGAGAAGTAAGGGTTACTTGTCAACAATATACTTAGATGATATATTGTTTATAGGAAAAAAAACTCCCAGAGTTGTCAGGAAAACGTACACGAGTCGAAAAATCTTTTAGAGAAGCTCGGATTCATAATTAATAACAAGAAAAGTTCACTAACCCCGTCACAAAAATGTAAATTTCTGGGCTTCATAATTAACTCGACGGACTATACATTGGAATTAACAGACAAAAAGAAACGACAAATAAAAACATTGCTAAATAAATTTCAACCCGGAACTGTGCATAAAATTAGAATTTTTGCACATTTACTGGGAGTTCTAAACGCAGCTTGTCCAGCTGTCGCATATGGCACTGTCCATTGCAAAGGACTAGAAAAAGAAAAAATCCTAGCGCTGATAGCAAACGATGAAAATTACGAGGCACGTATGGCAATAAGTGATAAACTAAAAGAGGACTTAGAATGGTGGAAAAGAAATAGCCAAGTTGGAATAAATCCGAAACGAACTTTGACTTACGAAATTGAGATTTTTTCAGATGCCTCTCTGACCGGCTGGGGCGCTCACTGCAATGAGCAATCTATAAATGGCTGGTGGAATAATAAAGAAAAGAAACACCACATAAATTATTTAGAGCTTTTAGCGGCCTTCTTTGCTCTCAAAAGTTTTGCATATCAGTTACATGACTGCAAGATTCTGCTAAGACTGAACAATACTACGGCAATAGCGTACGTAAATAAAACTGGGGGAGTTCAATTCCCAATTCTGAATCATCTCGCACGTCAGATTTGGGCGTGCTGTGAAAAAAGAAGAATTTGGATATACGCCTCGTATATTTCATCAAAAGAAAACATTTATGCCGACACGGCCTCGCGAATTACAAACATAGATACAGAATGGGGGTTATCCGAAAAAGCGTTCAAAGAAATTAATGAAAAATTCGGACCATTTAGTATTGATCTGTTTGCCACAGACATGAACAAAAAAGTGAAGAAATTCTGTTCCAGATTTCCTAATTCTAATGTATATAGAGTTGATGCCTTCACAGTGTCATAGGCAAAAGAAAAATCATATGCATTCCCCCCATTCGCGTTAATTTTACCGACTCTTAAGAAAATAATTGCTGATAAAGCAGAATGCGTCGTAGTAGTACCACATTGGCCGACTCAATCGTGGTAACCTCTGTTTAATTCACTGCTCAGGAGACCTATCATTATTTTTAAGCCAAGTAATAACTTGTTGTTGTCTCCTTGCAGAGAGAAGTATCATACCGTTAGCACGAACACTTTCCCCGGCGGCCGGGAAATTGTCCGGCAAGCTTTTTTAAAAAAAGGACTTTCCGCACTGTCGGCAGATGTCATGGTGAACTCGCTCGCAAAGGCCACGATTAAACAATATGAATCGTCACTCAAAAAGTGGTGGATTTTCACCAAAGAAAATAAATACGACACGTTTAATACTAATAGGGTTAAAATAATAGAATTTTTAACAAAACGTTTCGAAGAAGGAGCGGAATATGGTACACTAAATTCAGATAGAGCTGCAATTACGTTATTAACATCAGCAAATTTCTCGAGCGATGAAATGATAAGTCGATTTATGCGTGGCGTTTTCAAACAAAGACCGACAAAGGCGAAATATGCAACTACATGGGATATCGACCCAGTGCTCGATTATATAGAAAATTGTTCATCTAAAGGTACCTTGAAACTAAAAGAACTTTCGGAAAAAACGATCTTATTATTGCTGTTGACTACAGCGCATCGGTTACAAATAATGGCTCCAATTGACATAGGTAATATTATAGAAACAAAGACAGGGATTGAGATAAGAATCCCGAAATTGATTAAGACTTCTAAGCCCGGAAAGTTTCAACCGAATCTCGTATTACCTTTCTTCAGAGAAAGAAAGGAAATATGTCCGGCAAAAGCGGTACTGGAGTATGTAAAAAGAACAAAAGATATCAGAGGAAAACATTCAAGTTTGTTTATTTCTAACATTAAGCCGTATAAGCCTATTACGGCACAAACTCTTTCTTACTGGGTCAAATCCATTCTCGAAAAAGCCGTAATCGATACAAATGTTTTTTCAGCCTACAGCGCGAAACACGAGACAATTTCTCGAGCAATAAGCAAGGGCGTTAATATTGACACAATCAAACATGTAGCAGGCTGGTCTGAAAAGTCGAGGACTTTTGCAAAATTTTATAACCGGCCAATTCAAGATAAAAACGAGGCATTTGCCCTTTCCATTCTTAGAGAATAGGTTTACAATATACCTATTCTCACATGAACTGTATATTCACAAATAGATTTATTTTTTAAATTTAACCCAGACTCTAAAATTCTACCAGTAATCATCGAGAACGAGACGTCGCAGTATAATTGCACGATCAAACGAGCCCGTCGAAGGCGGGCGATGTTCGATCGTGATTATACGAAGACGTCTCGTTCGAAGACGATTACACCCCTGCCAAACGCTATATCCCATAGTTCCCGTAATCATCTTCAGATTTGAGTGTTAAAAAAAAAGAGGCTCTAAAACATATGAAGAGGAAAAACACATACAGCTCCAAGGCAACGACAGGCACGGCCAACGCGATTAATGCCGGAAACGGAAAATTTGAAAATCTCAAAGTTGTGAAAATGAGCATAGCTGACGCTATTACCAGTAATCATCTTCGAACGAGACGTCTTCGTATAATCACGATCGAACTTCGCCCGCCTTCGGCGGGCTCGTTTGATCGTGCAATTATACGAAAGAATTCATTTGGCTTATGTGAGAATAAACAAAATATCACTGCGATAAGAGATAAGCTCAAAGTTATTTAAGGGGAGTAGGAAGGCTTTAACGGCTTGAAAGTGGGTAAAAATCCACATGGTGTTTATTAAGGGCGGGGTAAGGTTGATTCGGTGAAAAAAAGCATATTTTCAAGAATTTTTTTAGACGATACAGGTAATGCTGGTTTATTTAATTAATTTCTATATAATAATACAACATCTGAACCATATTTTCCTAAATTTTCATTGCAAAATATTGATAAATAAGCCGTTGGCAGCAAATCTCCGCAGGCGCCTCGAAAAAAAGTTGTTTTGCGGTGTACGCTATAACTCGTCACTGGATCATCTGAAACAAAAAAATCAAAATGCGTTTATTAGGTGAGATGTTTCTCGAGGTAACGCTGCCGAGTTTTTTTTAATCGATTTTTTTTCATTTTCGGTAGCACTTGGAAGTCAAAAACGCGATTTTCGCTCAAAAAATCGGCAAATTTGTTATTGTAAGATAAAAAATAATTATAAAAAAAAAACTCGACAGCGCTACCTCGAGAAACATCTCACCTAATAAACGCATTTTGATTTTTTTGTTTCCGATGACCCAGTAACGAGTTATAGCGTACACCGCAAAACAAGTTTTTTCGAGGCGCCTGCGGAGATTTGCTGCCAACGGCTTATTTATCAATATTTTGCAATGAAAATTTAGGAAAATATAGTTCAGATGTTGTATTATTATATGGAAATTAATTAAATAAACCAGCATGACCGGTATCGTCTGAAAAAATTGTTGAAAATATGCTTTTTTTCACCGAATTAACCTTACCCCGCCCTTAACAATTGAGCATACATACGCAATTTTTTTTATTTTTGGGTTGTTTATCAAGTTTTTGTCGATGAAAATCATTGGTATTTGTTAAAAAAATATCAATAATTGAAGAATAATTCAGCGTTAAAGAGTACCGAAATTAAAGAGTACCGCAAAGGAAGCAATGCGCGTCTCGTGCATTGCTTCCTTCTTGCCAGGATTCCAAGTAGGTAGTTACAAATTTTCGAAATTTGCAAATGGCATTCTATTGAGTGAATTTGTTTCCCTTGATTGAACCGAAAAATTGTAAAATAAAAACGGATAAAGAATTTTTCGGGGAATGGGGGCACAGGGACCAGACGGGCAAGCATGTCTTCATAGGCTGCTTGGGAAATAAAGTTTTTTGTATAGTCGATTTGGACCAATTGGGAGGGGCGTGGGGTGGTCGGCGGCACGTGCCCCCATGCCTCCCCTTGAATCCGCCCTTGGATTTAGCGACAAATCCTTAACCATTTGGATGTTTATTCTCCCATTTGTACAAAGGTTTCACAAAAAGCCAATTCGTTGAATAACATTGTTGATTCATCTCGTCTGAAATTCACATTTTCTGACGATTCTAAAATACTTGTTTTTTCTTCCTCTCCTTGCCTCCATGTCTACATCTCTGCCTCCGTTATCAGAAGTTAAATTCATAAAAATAATCAAACTTTTAAGACAGTATTGTAGTCTAAAAATAAAAAAAAATCGATTTTTTTGCATTTTCGTGAAGTATTTACTCTTAATAATGTGCTCAAGAGGAAATTTCGAAATTTCCAATATTTACAACGTTACAGCGATTTGGATACAGCCGGATTGAGAGGCAGCACCAACGCGAATCGCACAATCAGCCGATTCTATGGAGGCTACAATAGCTCGCAGGAAAGGACGTGCTTCAGAAAAACATAATTTCAAAGTCGACGAAGGCACACTTTACGAGGCGGGAACGGCCGGTTAATATAACGGAACTACAACATTGCCGTTATACCATTGTTAGATAGTTGCGGTTGTCTGAAATTATACTCAAAACTTTAAACGCATTTCTCTCGAAACTACTTTTTTCAACCTGGTTGACATAAAATCTCGAGTTTTATTTGAACGATTGAGTTCAAATTTGGTATGGACCTTCAGTATTCGTTAGAAAAAAAAGTGACACACTGTGCCCCACCTTCCCCTGTATGGGGTACGAACAAAAGAGAGGCCTGCATATTTGAGGAAAAGGCAGGAGCCATACTACAGATGATATCATTACAACCATCTAAGAAACACGGATAAAATCAAAGTCTATACTTGTTTCATGAAGCAGAGACAACCTACGATCAGGTGGAAGCATGGTATATAACAAATATTGTGAAACTCTATTCATATTCTTTTATTACTAAAAACAACCATGCCACAAACACAATTGAATACATTTATTCCAATACTGAGCCATGTGAATGGAGCCTTCGGTTATAATCCCGAATCCTGATGTTCTTTGTCATCCGTCGAACATAAAAATAACTTGCTATTCAAACAACATAGCTTCGCAAGAATTGCCACCGAAGTGACGCGGTAAACGAATTTGTCATAGTACGGTATAGACGCAACGTACTCAAATCAAAAGATACATATAATTTATAATATACTTGGCTTGATTCATTATATACTTGGCTTTTTACGATCTTGCCCATACCTCTTCTACACCGAAATCTATAATACATGCAGATTCATTATGTATAACAATTACAAAATAATTCGAGAGATAGTTCGCAAGAATTATTTCAGTAACAAGTACCACTCGAAAATTTCGAAACTTCTCGAACGGTTGACCCTTTTTCAGGATTTCAACACTAGATTATTAGTTTATTATTCGCTGAGAGTTTATGAATGCAATCTACATTCTCTGCCATTAGCGATGCCATTTCCTTCTGTTTTTTCTTTGACTTAAGTCACATTACAAATTCTGTTAAACGTTTTTATTCAGTATCATTGTAAGATAAAAAGACAACGTACGATTGTAACAGAAACGTAATTGTTTGTGTGTAATATCCTATTTTAAAATCTTGTATTGTCCGGCATTTTGACAAAATACGCTACTTTGTCTTCGGTGACCCGATAATTGTGAATCCATCGTGATCCTTTTCGAAGGCTACCATCAATACCATCTTTCCAAACTCCAGCTGGAAGATAAACTTCTCGCTGCCGGCTACCAGAGTAAAGAACCGGAGCAACGATAAGTTCCTCCCCGACAGAAAATTCGTCGACCACGACGTGACATGCCGGATCCGCTGGATCGAGCATCCAAAGTGGCCTAATGATCGGCAAACCGGTGTCCAACGTTTCATTGGCATATTTCTTCAGTAACGGCGTGACAGTTTTTTGCCTCAATTCCGTAAGCCTCTTGGCCATTTCCAAGACGCTCTCGTCGGAATATTTACTGGGAAGATGGGTAAAACGTATGACCGGTAAGAAGGTCGACAATTGCAGCCATCGAACGTACAACTCTTTATCCGGGAGATCGACTTCGAAATCATTATCAGGATTATTATCAGACATCGGTAGAGCCACATCACCGCCAACGGAGCCTGGCATTATAAACGGATATCCGATCATACCGTAACTGAGAATCGTCGGTATAACAGTTTTAATAGCTTTCCATGATGATGGAAAGAGCGGAAGTGAGACGAATACCGGCGTTCTCGGCCTTGATATTGCACCGGATACGCCAATTACCGACACTGAACCTAGTATAGCATTAGTAAAAATCGTTTTGTAATGATCCGGATTGATTAGTGGTTTCTCACATTTATAATAGTGTGGCATATCATGAGCCGTTCCAAGGTCAAGATAGAACGAATCTACATGATATTTCTTGATGAGGCTTTCGAGCTTCGTTTGCAGCCACGGTAGAGTTTTGTTATTGGTAATGTCGAGTACGCTGGCGCTGTTGCTCTGTCGGTAGCGCGTAAGAGCCGGTATTCTGGGATCGCTACCTCTCTCAGATATCAGGAGTCTGTTAGCAACGGCATCTTTGAAATTAATCGACTCTGTCGATATGAAGGGTTGAATCGTAAAAACAATTTTGAAGCCTCGGCGATGAATGATATTTATCGTCTCTTCCATCGATGGAAAACGATTTTCGTCCAAAATGAAATCACCGGGATTCGGTTGCCATTCTTCGTTTAGCAGTACATGACCTTGTCGTAAGAATCCAAGAGCAATAACGTCTTCGGTATAATTGTATATCGCTGCCTCATTGGTGGGTGATATTTGCCAGACAGGTTCCGAGAGAAGGGTGTGAACGGCTTGAAGCTCTTCGGGCTTCAATCCGTCCCACAATGACTTCTCAGCCATCGACGAGTGCAGTGTCTTCATGTTATCCGTGGCGCAAATTGTATAATTCAGCTGAGGAAGAGGCGTCAGATGATTTATATAGGCGAAAGCATCGTGTTTCGCCTGGAGGCAAAATTCTTTCGATCCGTTTGCATTGATCGATACGTAGAGAGGAGTTTTCGGATCCACCACTATCGTCGCGCCTTTCGAATTGAGAAAGTATTGTTTCAAAACATTGCCGAACGGGTGATTACGTATGTCACCGGTAATAAAGGGGCTTAGGTCCAATGTGCCCTGTTCGAGTGGATACGCCATATTTTGTATCTGACCAGCGCCATACCAATGCCCGCGCCTCGGTGACCAGTCAAAACAGTCCTCTGGATTGAAAAATGGGCTTAGACTTTGCCATGTAACGTGGTAACAGTGCATATCGTCGCGGGAACTATGAGCCAAGTGAAGTCGCGTCTGGCCAAGCCACTCCAAACACACTGCTTCCTGCCGTTGGTGATGTGGAAGACATGGGAACACACCAGTTTCGTGAGGAATGCCAACGCCTAAACGAGCAGCTATTATTTCTCCGCCCAAACTGTTGTAAACACGCAACACGCGTTCGTTCTTGTTGAACCTGTTTGTGTTTACAAAATACAGTTAAAAACAACTTCATTCGTCCAAACTTGTTATATGAAGATTTATTATTTGTAAGGATTCGTCACAGGAGTATTATTAAAATTGAAACAATTTATCATAGGAGTATTATTAAATTTACGACAGTTCATCATAGGAGTATTATTAAATTTGCAACAGCAGGACATCAATGTGGAAAACCAATTGTATGATGAAAGCATCGCAGATTAGAGGTACATAAGAATTTTTCCATGATTTTGTAATACTGAAAACGGTTTTACGCGTTTTACTGAAACGCGTTTGACTCGAAAGCACGTTTCTTGAACTGGACGGAAACATAATTCACCAATCGATTCGGAAATTTAACTGTACATTCAAAACTGGATTCTTTATAGAAGTACGCAGGATTTTTTCCTTATATTGTATAGTTTTTTAGTCATAAACAATTATCTGATGATGTTTGTCCGAAATTTATAATCTTCTTTTCTAAAATGCGCCACTTTGGCAAAAAATCAATGTATCGAACGAATCTTATGTACTTCTGTAGCTGCTCTTACATGTAATCGAAAAAATATTGTTTTTTTGTTCCAGATTATAAATGGCATGAGCTACGTTTACGCCCGTAAACCCTTCCAAAGAAAATACGTCAACGGAAAAATGCTGTGCAGCCTCTACTTTGTTATTAACTACTACGAACAAAAAATGTTGTATAGTTTATTAGCAATATAATAAACACCTGTGAACGGAATAAAATGTCAATTAACCATACATACTATATTTCGACAGTACCTGAATTTCTCAAAGTAAGCCCGTTGCAGAACATGCTGAGTATAATATACATGGGCAAATCCAACGAGAAAAACAACGCATAGGAAGAGAACACCAACGAAAGCTCGGAGTCTGAAAATAAATTTAAAAAACTACAGTGGTTATGTCACACGGCGAATCACACCTAGATCATTTGTAATATCGAATTATTAAGGATGCTGATTCATACAGCCCCGACTACAATGAAATGTGATGAGAATTTTGATTACTTTGCGTGAGAATGAAAATGCAATTATATGAAACTGTTGTTAACTTTGATTTCCAACATTAATAATATCAGAAAGTCGTTAACAATTTGTTCACGAGACATTTTACGTTTGCATGAAGCAAATTCCTTCCATTTTTTTTAAATGTACAGTAAAACCTCGATTAACCGGGCGCGGATTAACTGGAGAGCGAATCAAACGTGCCGAGCTCCCGTCACTTATATTTTCGCGCGCGACGTCATACATACTCAAATCGTTAACTTTATAGAAGAGGTCTCATGACCAATTTGATCGGAGATCGTGATGTATTGACATTCTGGAAATCGTTGAATATCAAGGAGGCAATTTACACAGTCTCTCGTGCATTGAATGGAGGATAAAATTAAAGTATAACTCGATCGTTTTGTATAATAATGCCGACAGAAGACGACATTGAGATCATGTACAATAGTCCAGTAAAAGAGACGAAAACCCAGCACTTTTTAGCGTAGAATTAGCATTTTTGACTGAAGCTAGATGGTTGCATACTGAAAGTAACCCCAATGAAATTTTGCCCCTCAACTCGCCCCAACCCTAAGAAATAGAGGTTGAAAACTTAAAAATCGCCGTATCTCGATAATTAACAACCCGATCAAAAAATGTTTCAAACAAAAGTTGTCTGAAATAATAAAATACGTATAAAGTGATCTAAAGTCCAACCCCCTATCTTTGAAAAAAGCAGCACAAAAACGATTAGAAAATTCGGGGTTGATGCGAAAACAGTACATCTTTAGAAAATCGTAAAAAATATTTATACATTAAAAAAAAAATATTTTCGATATATATAATAATCAGGATAAGTTCCTCTACATTCCGAGTGAGAAAAAAAAATTTAAGTCTTTTTTAATATCCGTTTTATCGTCATAAAGTTAGCGAATTTACTAGTTGCGCACCACTGGGAAAAAGAGACATCCTATGTGTCCGTACCACTCGCACTCGCAGCCACGCTTCCTCCACACTCAGCGCGTGTATCTCCTTGTCTGGGTCAGTGGTGCTCTCGCGACGGATACATTTTCAAGCAAACCCGAATTTTAAAACCGCTTTCGTGCCGCTATTTTCAAAGATGGAGGATTGGTCGTCAGAAAACTTTATACGTGTTTATCATTCCAAATAACTTTTGTTTGAAATATTTTTTGATCAGACTATTAATTATCGAGATACGGCAATTTTTAAGTTTTCAACGTCTATTTCTTAGGGTTGGGGCGAGTTGAGAGGCCAAATTTCATTGAAGTTACTTTCAGTATGCAATCATCTAGCTTTAGTCAAACATTTTAATTCTACGCTAAAAGTGCTGGGTTTTCGTCTCTTTTACTGGACTATAACTACTTGTATTCATTGAAAACTTAGTAAACTTCTATTTCCATTATTTTTCTCATCGTAGTCTCTATCGGGTGTATTGCAATTATTAGTTTACAGCCAATTGTTTCCTTTTATCCTCGATAGATGTTCAAATTCGCGAGAAAGTTCATCAGTTTAATTTTTTAACTTGCTTGCAGTACACTTGATAACGACACGTACATTTTAATAATCTTTGAGCATTTCTGGCTGCTTTGGATTTTTTAGTTTTCAGCGCCGTAAATATGTTAATTGGTGATAAATAAAGATTTATAATTTCTTTTATAGTTCAGATATGTTTTAATGGAGCCCAAGAGGGTTTTTCTCTGATATATAGCATAGGTTTCTAGAAAAAAAGATCCGAAAAACAGACACTTTTCGGTTATTTTAAAGGGACAGTACTTGAAAGCCCATGTGGTCTGGACCTCGTGGCATATAATTGTGAAAGAGATTCTTAAAAATTCGTTTCACACTCTTTTCCGAAATGTCCGATATTCCGAAAGAAAATGAAAGTCTCATTGTATGGTCTACTCGAAGGAGTATAAAACAAGACTCGACAGAGACAAGCCTTTTTTCTCGAAATGTCAACTTTCTTTAAGAACAGTACGCAACAGAATTTTCACTGACTCTCTTTAACCTCGTCGTCAGGACTTTTCGATACGCTATTGAAAATAGACATCTTATGCAATATAGTTAATTTTCTGAATTTTGTACTATTATGAAGTGGTAGAATTCTCATCGTAACACATTTTTTATTCGAAACGATATGTAAAACGTGCTTACAATAATCTCTGAGGGTATTTTTTTATATTCATAGTTCTCGACGATGTTATAGTAGTATCTCTCGATGATGGTGATGAACGAGATTTCCTTAGTATGCTCTATATTTGAGTAAAACGACTCACTTGTAATCAGCATTCTGTCGTTTTTTACTGCTGCGAAGCGCTTGAGGAATAGACAACTGTAGTTTTTCTTTGAGAAGACTGCTAATGCTGTTGACACTTGTTATTGTAGAGTTTGGGCTCTGAACATCCGGAATGTCGGTTACATCAGCCCCAAACTTATGGCTGCTCGATGACGAGACGACTCGTGTTTTTCGCCGCGGCGGTGCTTGAAGAGGAACTCTATCAAAAAGAAGTATATATCATGAAATACATATGGTTAAGAAGGTATCCCTCTCTGGAAACTTAAAAAAATCGTTTTTCTTGCGCATATTGTTATAGTGTGAACTTTCAAGAATATTTTAAGACCAACCGGATCCTGAAATTCTAAAAATTGACGAAGCTACGCCTATTTTAGTGGAACAGTGTGTGTCGGGTTTACCGCTTTACTGAGGCAGTTATACACAAACGAACCGTTTATTCCATTGCATAGATTAGGTGTGCAACACGATCTCGATGATGAGGAAGGACACTTATATGGTGCCGGAATCGCTGATTAGCTCTAAGACGACAATATTTCACAAGATCGTATCAAATATGTACCAAAACTTTGAACACGATTATCTCAAAACTACATATCTTGACACGGCGGGATTGATATCTTGAGTAACTTTCACACTATTGACTTGAATTTGCACAGTTAGCGTTCAAACAGTAGTCATTTTCAGTTCATGATCGCATTTTTTAATTGGATGAACTATTTGTTAATAACAATGACTTCAGCATGCTGTTTTTCAAGAGAAAAATGAGGTTTTCTTTGGAGAAGCCATCATTTTTCGTATTTTTCGAAATTTCGAAAAGTGAATCGTGAACCCATAGCTCGTTGGATATATTTGAAGATATATTTTTTTTTTCGTTTCAGAGTACATTTGAGCCTGGTAGAGATTCTGCCGTTGCGGGCCTCGCCCCTGGAAGACTGCAACGCCAACTGCAGCACCACGAACACTTTGAAAGATTTTCTTCCGAAAAAATTACATTGTAACCACAAACATGTGTACAACATGGTGGGAGAACATGAATTTATTCCAACCAATGTGTTAATAGAAAAAATGTATCATTCTGACCCTTCAAATTGGGCTTCCAGAGAGGGATACTCCCTTAACGTCTATTAGAGAGAAAAGTTAATCAGGTCATTGACAAGTTTTCTGTTCAATGAAAATTCAACAATAATTGAACGTGCTGTTTGTTTTTTCTTGTTAAACAGCCAATTTAAGGGGTTACGCCACCTTGGCGATCGGAAAAACAGGTATACATTTTTTTCTGATACGACTATTAGATATATAAAATAATTCTTATTTTTTACAAATATATTATAGTTTCATGAAAAAATTTAAAAACCAATAAATTTTCATCAATAAAAGTAGAATCCCCTTTTTAAACTGCTGGATAAAATATCTCGACATGTACTGAACTGATTTTTATGAAATTTATACCACATATTCTTTACAATATTATTTTGGATGTAGCATAGCATTTTTTTTATTGGATGCTGCGTTCATTTCTCATCAATTTTAGAAACTCAGATATTAGTAAAAATCTGAATTTTTTTCAAGCAGCTGTTATTTCTTCAAGAAATTTTAAAAAAAATTCCCTATGCTACACTTTAGCTATAACTTTTCTTTAGAAGCATTCTTTTTTTTAAGATTTTATAAACTTATAAATATTCTTCAAAAGAAATAATAAAACGCATATTTTATGATTTTTTAAAACAACTCCTAATTAGGGGTGCAAGGTGGTGTTCAAGTTTGCATGGGAAAATTGAATTCCCTGCTTTTGTCTCAATTAAATTCGAAAGTAAAATAAAAATTCTTTAATAGGCCAGGTACAGAAATAATCTGCAAATGAAGAATTTTTTTATCAGGCGTAATAAAAGAGTGATCCAAAAAATACAAGAATTTGAGGCCAAGAAAAGTATTCGTATACTTATAATTTGACTGCTAAACCTTGATACACATGCTCGCATGGTGTACTCTGTCTGAAATGTAAACAAGTCTTTATTTACACAGTGGCCTTGGCCTCTTATATGCCGTTAATGCAACTTTGAACACTTTACAGAGATGGCAGCGAAGAAAAGCGAAATATCCGTATCAGTACGAGATGGGGTAATTTTTCTTCCGAAACGCGGTGAAAGTTATCGAAATATGGGTAAAAAAACTAAATTTAAATTTTACCACAGTACAGTACATTGTTAAGAAGTATGAGACAACAAAAACTACAGAAAATAAACGAGGTACAGGTCGGCCGAGGATACTCACAGTTAGAGAGCGTCGAAATATAATTCAAGAGGCTACGAAATATCAGGAAAGATCGTGTGTCTCCAAACCGTACGAAACGTTTCGCAGTTCTGTCAAAATATACGGCAGAACTGCGAGAAAGAAACCATATATCAATAATACGAACAAAGACAAACGTTTAGGTTTGGCTAAACCTACGTAAATAAATCCATAGAGTTTTGAAAATGTGTCATCTTCTCTGATGAATCGAACTTCAACATTTTTGAGTCAGATGGGAAGAGATTCTTCTGGCGAAAACCCAATACCGTGGATTGGAGTTACATTGATTCATGGGGTTATTATGATAAAAACTTTGCTTTATTTTTTAATTCAAATTACGAAGTTCCTGAAGGCATCCGAAAGTTTTTTTTATTTATGGTTGGCAAGCCTGATGTCAACACTCTAGTGATGATCTGAGTGATGACATGTCTATGTCATCACTCAGACGCAGCATACGGACGAACGGGGTAAAGTGAAAATATGTTAAAAAGTATGTAATGTATTTAAACAAGGTTATTTTTGGTAAAAATAACCTTGTCAGATGTTTATAGAACTACACCATTATGCTTTGTTGTGTGGCATATCCTCAAAAACATATTTTATGGGTGGCGGTTGTTTCGTTGGGGTGTCTTTGATCGCTTCGACAGGGTAACATTGATCATTGATCAATTTCATCCCACGTATTAACTTTATTGTTAGTCTCCGAGTATTCTCAGTATTCTCAGTCGTGGCAAAAAAAGGTACAAGTACGTTTGCCACATAATGGAATTAGACCCTTCACTAATGGAAGGTTTCAAATCCGTTGGAAGTAAAACAAGATTCAAGAGAATTAAAGGAGATATATCTGAAATCGATAACATGATATAGTATCATTCTTGCCGAAACGGTCGATAAAGATGATTATGTTGAATTCCCATTCTATATTAATGTTGCAGAATTGTAGGTTAAGAAATGTTCCTAATGAACAATTTGATCTCTTTTTGTGATTCAGATTACCTAGGTAGACTAAAGTATGGTACCTACCTTACAACTTGTTTTTTCTAGTTTTTTAATGTTTCGAAGTTTATGGATGTGTTACCGCATAAATAATTATACAATACTAGTTCTTTATCAATAAAGTTGATTTTTAAAAGTAAAAGTGTAATATTTGTTCGATCAAAGTAATCCCAAAACAATAAAAATCGTTATAACTTTCGATCCCGTTGACCGTTTTTTCTTCTTCTTTAGGAAAAATGCCCCTTCTTCTTCTTTTATTTTACTTTATTTATTTTACTTCATTTACTTTATTTTGCTTCCGATTCTCATTAAGAAAAAGGCCGGTATCAAAGTAACCCCACTCTCAATATAACTTTGATCACGACTACTTATTTCTTTTCTCGTTTATTTTTGAATATTTTAAATTATAATTTCGAAAATAAAAATACTAATAAAAGTTGATGTTTCCATTTTAAACAATTTTTTAACGATATTATTTAAAAGGATATATTGATTTTAATTTCAAAATTAATCAAAGTAACCCCAATCCACGATACTGAACTTCAACAAACGCACATTATACGAACTGTAAAGTACAGCAGAGGAGGCGGAATGAATTGGGACTGTATGAGGTACAATTCTATTAGAAATCTTGCATTTATAGATGGGATAATGAATTCCCAGAAGTATTTCGAGGTGTTGCGCAATAATTTGGAATGAAGTGTAGTTAAAATGAGCCTGAATGGAAGTTGTCACTTTTAACAAGACAACCACCCGAAACATACAGCCATGAAAAGGGAGAATGGTTGTTGTACAATGTTTCTAAATAATTAATTACACCACCACAATCTTCGGATATTAATACTATAGAAAATCTATGGCGCTTGTTGGATGCAGCAGTAAGAAAAAAAATCTAACATATCTGATCTACAAGTAATTTTAGAAAAAATGAAAAAAAAATATCGAAAAGAACAACTCAGAAGTTGGTGGAATCCATGCCTAGAAGACTAGAGACTATAATTGAAGCTAAACGGATGCACACCAAATATTAGCTGCAACGTACAACTGAGATTATGTAGCTTTTCACTATAATGGTATGTGTACGAATGCTTTTTTTGGTCTCAAATTCTTTGTATTTATTGCATTATTCTTTTCTTACGCGTAATAAAAAAATCATTATTTGCAGATTATCTGTACCAACTGGACTATTGAACTTAATAGTTGTATGTGTATCACGTGTCTATAAAGTTATTAAAAAAACACTGAATGTACGAATCTTTTTTTGATCCAAAGTGTATGTGGGCTTTTCGAAAGTATTGAGTGCCCAAAACTCCAATGTGCTTGTCGAAGACCATACAATGCGTCTACAGAACTATATTGTCATATAGGCAACTGAAGGCAACAATGACATTGTATGATACTGGAGTTGCAGGTTGGCACTTTTATACTACTTTTTCATTAATTACCAACTCTTACCTCAGTCAGTCAGTCTACCGCCGTGCCTGAAAAATACGATATTCTACCTTCTTTCTTTATTTCTTACATTTTTCTCTGTTCGTTTATCTCCTCTCTGGATCAAATCATAAAGTCCACGGGGACGAAATCACGGGCAAAAGCAAATTTAGTACACAGTAGAACCTCGATTATCCGAATTTTTGGTTATCCGAACGCTTCAACGCCTTATCCGAAAGTTCGATCATCCGGACTCAATGATGGTCTTTTTTTAAGGTATCGCCCTAAGCTATCCCCCTTTTTTTCTCTAATAAAGCTATTTCCTAACACTTCGAGATGTTTTCGAAATACATTATTGTCTAAATGTAACATCATACATCAGATCGTATATACATTGTATGTATATACAAGAAACATTGTATGTACGAGCGTAATCCAGCAGCGTCTTCCAGCAGTTTGTTCCTGGCTTTCAAATTTTTTATGACCATATAATCTCATGGTCATCAAAAATTTGAAAGCCAGGAACAATCTGCTGGAAGATCTTTAGTGCAAGGGGTTCAAGAGGATGACAACAAAAATGATGAAGATCATCGCGATTTATCTGACTCGGAAGCGCATAATAAACCGTCTCACAGCGAAGCATTCAGCGCTTTTGAAACCGCCCTGGAATGGTTTGAAACCTAACCAGAAAATAGTCTCACAAAACTGCTGTTCTTGAAACAAATTCGAGACTTAGCGGCCAAGAAACGTGCAACTACTATGAGACAGCCAAAAATTGATCATTATTTTCAGCCACAATTGTGATCTAACTGCATAAGTAGTGGCGGTATAAAAATTAAAACTTTATTCATTGTTAATTGCTATCAAATAAAGAATTTAGGGTCGTTGGATTAATAAAGAGAATTTTCGATACTATTTATATTATGTGAGTTGATTTTCCCGGAAATCCGAGATCTATTTTCGATTATCCGAATTTTTGATTACCCGAAAGTGTCCCCGGTCCCAATTAGTTCGGATAATCGATGTTCTACTGTATATAAATTGTTAGATAAAAATGTGGCCACCATCTCATCTCCATAAAATGCTGCACAAATTAAACGATCATTAGATTAGTCATTTTTTTGTTAAAAGTTTAGTAACTCTGCTGGAAATTTTACCAGTATACTGGGAAGTATTTTTACCTAATTGTAGACGAAAATCAGTAAATTGTTAAATATTCGGCTTCGCGGAAGGAATATCTTAAATGCATGTAAACAATGATAGTATCCATTAGAAATAAAAATATGCTAATACAAGGATCCATAATTGTATAGTATGCGGTTATAAAAAATCACAATACCGTGGATAAAACTATAAAATATATGCTTAATGAAAAAAAAGAATCTCTATCGATTTACACATTTATGTGTGTGAAGGTATCATTGTTTTGAAAACATCGAAGGGAGTACACTTCGAACCATTGATTACAATGATTGAACGGACTTTATAAAAAAAAATAAACGGTTCACTCTTTAATAATATCTGCACCTTTGCAACGACACAGCGCTTCCAACGTCGTAGCGGGGTATCATTTTGCTCGTCAAAACTCGTCACTTTATTATGTCTGCTGCATTGGCTGCACATTTTATTTTTAATACATTACTGGTACAAGCCACTAGCACTGTCTTTCGTCCACTGTCTCACAATATTCCATACTATACTGAAACCTGTTCGGCAAAAAGGTTGCTCGCGCCAAGAATATCCGACACTGACACCAGAGCAATCGCCGAACGAACTGAGGAAAAAAAACATCATTCCCGATAACCCTGGAGCAAGACGATATACGAAAAGGTTGGTCGATACGCACTTGAGACTCTTATTAGCACCATTCGTATTTCATTTGACTTCATTCGAGGCGGTCTCGAGCATACAAAGTATATTTACTTACGTGCACGAGCATGTCGATACACATACGCAAGCATTACGAAAAGATACGGAATGAGGAGAAGACGGGAAAGTTTTCGAGAAAACGTTCGTCTGCTGGAATTGGAAGATCCGCGCATATGGAAATAAGAATAGAATCTTTTAAAATAGTAGTCTTGCCACAGTCACATTGAAGAGTTTATTCTTCGCTCAATCGATGAAAGCTTCGAAATATTGCGAAATATCTTTATAATGTAGGTTGTACATCTTATCGGAATGTAAAAACTTATAAAGTAATGATGAAAACGCTTAAGGGCGGGGTAAGGTTAGTTCGGTGAAAAAAAGCATATTTTCAAGAATTTTTTTAGACGATACAGGCAATGCTGGTTTATTTAATTAATTTCCATATAATAATACAACATCTGAACTATATTTTCCTAAATTTTCATTGCAAAATATTGATAAATAAGCCGTTGGCAGCAAATCTCCGCAGGCGCCTCGAAAAAAAGTTGTTTCGCGGTGTACGCTATAACTCGTCACTGGATCATCTGAAACAAAAAAAATCAAAATGCGTTTATTAGGTGAGATGTTTCTCGAGGTAACGCTGCCGAGTTTTTTTTTATAATTATTTTTTATCTTACAATAACAAATTTGCCGATTTTTTTAGCGAAAAGCGCGTTTTTGACTTCCAAGTGCTATCGAAAATGAAAAAATCGATAAAAAAAAAACTCGGCAGCCTTACCTCGAGAAACATCCCACCTAATACACGCATTTTGATTCTTTTGTTTCAGATGATCCAGTGACGAGTTATAGCGTACTCCGCAAAACAACTTTTTTTCGAGGCGTCTGCGGAGATTGCTGCAAACGGCTTATTCATCAATATTTTGCAATGAAAATTTAGGAAAATATAGTTCAGATGTTGTATTATTATATGGAAATTAATTAAATAAACCAGCATTACCTGTATCGTCTAAAAAAAGTTCTTGAAAATATGCTTTTTTTTCACCGAATTAACCTTACCCCACCCTTAATATAATGTTTACCTAACCCTCACTTTTGTATCATACTCTTCATTCCTGCTACTAATCCGTAGATACTCTGCGTATACGAATATGCACACGCTACTGTAATCTAATTCTAGTTTGCTCCAGTCGCTTCGTGGTGCTAGCGTCGTTAAACATTGCTTTATTTAAATCGCTATATCTCTGAAACTAGACGGTCAAAATTCATGATTTTTTTTTACCCACTTCGTCATGTGTTCCTCTGTAAATGAGATATTTTTTTTTATGTGTAGAAAAGTTTTCAAGTTATTGCATGAAATGTGAAATTTTCCACTGCTCCCCATAAGAACAAGTGTAAAACCATGAAATCTTTCATTGCCAATATCTCGAAAACGGAATGGTGAATCCTTTTGAAATTTTTCACATAATCATTTAATAATGTCCTGAATGAGTCCTCAAAATAAAAAAAATCTATAGAAAAACGCCTTGGCGAGACTACTACCTTAAGGTATTCCTCTCACGAACCCGAATATTTAACAATTCAATGATTCTCATCTACAAGTTACCGAACTCTTAACAACAAATTACGACTTTAAGGGATCATCACAATGGAAAATTTTCAAAAAATCGTTTTTTTTTTGCATTACCCGATAGTATAGACGGTTATAATTCATGGCATCGCCGATTGATCGTAAGTAGACCATTTATATGAAAATTCCGCACTCGAAACTTTAAACGCGTTTTTCTCGAAATGCCGTTTTTCAAAACGGTGTACACTCTCAAAGGAAGAGTTTTTAAGCTTTCCGTCTCAAATTTTGACACAACATTCTTCAAGCCATTCTTTATCTTGCTATGGAAGCTTCTTTTATTTTCATATTGTTTTTTAACGAAAAACTGTCGAAAAAATAGGCTAAATTCGATACTTTTTTTCAAACCGCCGCCATTTTGTCAATTTTTATACAAAAACCTTCATAGCAATATAGCGGCTTTCATACTGATTAATAATCTTTTTACAAATTTTGTTTCAGATAATATTTACGGCTGCAACCGTGTACACGGTGAGGACTCCTTTTTTCGAACACATTTTCAACCGTTAAAAAAAATGTAAAAAAATAAAAATAACCGTTTAAAAATGTATTCTCTCTTCTTCACGAGTGCTTTGATTTGACATAAAAAAAGCAGACTGATCAGCGTATTTTAACCATAAAAAAAAATCGCGAAAATCAGCTATTTTTCGACCCGTTACACTGTGATGATATTTTAAAAATCGTCTAATTTATGGAGCACTTTATGGAGATGACACGCTAGCCTAATTTCTATTAGATAATTTATATAATGAAAAAAAACTCTAGATCTCCGATATAAACTGTTCTAAACATGTAAAAATTCTTAAGATTCCGTAAGGACAATAAAAACAGGGGGTCGCCGAATGTTTAAAGAAAATATTAATGATAAAACTTAAAAAATGTGACTAGCAGAAGAATTTACAGAACCACGACTTCTCAGAGAACATGTAAAAATGTCTAAATCTACTCAATTTAATCGAAATTTTTCATTCCGGTTCATCGTTGGGTACAATAATTGACTGTAACTTATTTTTATTAAGCACCTATGTAATCTACTAATGATTCAAAAGAGCCCTGGCTTATGCGCCCACAAAATATAAAAGCTTTTTAGAAATACGTGATAGTAGTGCGAAAAATCATTTTAAAAAAGTCAGGTAAAGCTGTATCGAGAAAAATCAGGAAGTGCGATCACGTTGACAATAATTAATCACATTGTATGCATAGATGGATAGCGGAACGTCCAAGAAAACGAAACTTTTTTTTAGCATAAACCAAAGCATCGGTAGGCATCCTATATTTATTCAGCATTTTGCGTTAAGTGGAAAAGTTTCTAGACGTAGGAATAACGATTACGACACTCGTCTGGAATTTTCTTCTCACTTATTATTACGTGCTGGGGCTCCTGCAATTATTTCAATTTCAATTGATATGGAAAATACTGTCCCTGCAACTTAGATATTAGATGAGGTAAAAAGTTCTGAGCGTTTTTTCGCTTTATTTCGACGAAGAAATTAACATAGTTAGGATTATCCGATTTAGATCAAATATGCGCCGTTTTGTTCGATAACTTTTGTCCATTTTGAAGGCAATTTCATAATTCCGCGATTTAAAAAGTCCTTGTCCCTATTGGTAAAAAACTTGATCAGCTCATTTTCACAAGCCTCTCTTGAGGCCAGTTTTGTACCATGAAGTACCATCAAGAAAGTTTAGTACCATCAAGAAAATTTTGCAAATGCTTGAAAAGGTGATAATCGCTTGGTGCCAGGTCTGGACTATACGGCGGGTGCGATAGAACCTCCCATCCAAGCTCTCGGAGCTTCTGGCGCGTCGTTAAAGATGTGTGCGGCCTGGCGTTGTCTTGATGGAACACAACACCCTTCCTATTGGCCAATTCTGGCCGCTTCTGGTCGATTGCCTGCTTCAATCTGGTCAGTTGTTGACAGTAGAGGTCCGAATTGCGTGTTTGGCCCGATGGGAGCAGCTCATAGTGGACGATTCCCTTCCAATCCCACCAAACACACAGCAAAACCTTCTTGGCCGTTAATCCGGGCTTGGCGATCGTTTGGGCCGGCTCACCGCGACTGGACCACGATCTTTTCGGCTGTTGTTCTCATATGTGACCTATTTTTCATCGCCAGTCACCATCCGCTTCTAAAATGGGTCGATTTCGTTACGTTTCAGCAAAAAATCGCAGGCATCAATTCGGTCCAAAAGGTTCTTTTGCATCAATTCATGTGGCACCCATACATCGAGCTTCGTCTTTAGACCAGCCTTATGCAAATGCTTCCACACGGTTTTCTGGCTAATCTTCAGTTCCTGGGCAATAGAATAAGTGCTCACATGCCGGTCCGACTCGACGTTTTCCATGATTTTATCGACCTTTTCGACGATTGGCCTACCAGAGCGTGCCTCATCTTCGACGTCCATATTACCAGAACGGAATCGTTGGAACCACCGCTTTGCTGTTGCATTCGATACTGTATTGGGTCAATAAACAGCACAATTTTTTTTGGCCGCCTGCTCCACCTTTTCACCTTGGTCGTAGTAGTATTGAAGAATGTATCGAATTTTCTCTTTTTTTCCTTCCATTTTGGAACGCTCTAACACACAACTGGCTTCACCAAACACAAAACTGTCAAAGAACTTTTTTTGAAGCGTAATGTCACCTTCAAATCGCCGTATAGTATGACCCGATGCGATGTATACATCGTGAGATATGGCTCATTAAAGACATCTAGCGGAAAACGCTCAGAACTTTTTACTTCACCCAATATAATATATTGGGTCTATGCATAATTCTCCAGTGAAATTCCGAAAGATGTCGTTCGCAGTTGTTTCTCCGCTCGCAAATGTGTCAACCATATGAAGTGTCATATATTAAGTGAAAGTTGAAACTTGGGCCGACGTTTAAAAAAATTATCCATCGAGATCCGTGACGTATAGGAAGTTTAATTATATTTTGAACATGGAATGGTAAAACGGGTATTTTCGATGCATTTCGCTTTTTTATTTTCGTATCGGCAAAAACGCGTCGCAAACTCACAAAAAGATATGCGCCGTTTACGGAGAGAATACCGTAAGCGTGTGTGTCGGAAGTGGTTTGCGAAATTTCGTTGTGGAGATTTTGATCTCCAAGAATGCTCCTCGCTTCGGTGGGCCAGGCACTACTGATTTCGATAAAATTAAGGCTTTAATCGATTCCGACGGACATTTGGCGACTACACAGATCCGACATAACCTGAACATTGACTAATCAACTATTTCAAGACATTTATGGATGCTTGGGATGGTAAACAAGCTTGATGTTTGGATGCTACACGAACTAAGTCAAAAGAATTTAAAGGGCCGAATTTCAGCCTGCGATTTGCTGCTCAATCGTCATCACAACGAACCATTTTCAAAGCGGCTGATTACTGGCGATGAACAGTGGATTGTCTACAACGATGACAGCAAGAAAAGATCATGGTTGAATCTCGGGGAGGCTGCTCAGACGGTCGCAAAGGCTGGATTCCACCCGAAGAAGGTCATGCTCTGTACAAAACCTTAGTTACTGTACAAGACCAAAGTCTTTACGCTATGGTGCGTAATAGATCTTGAAAAAACCGATCGCACATCACTGTATCTACTTTATGGAAATTTTAATAAAAAGGTATACTCAGACGAGCGAGATTTTTGATCCAGCGGTAATTCATATCGATTATAACATTTCAATCGTATATATTAATCGCAAATGGTTCGCTTAAATACTCAACAATTTATATTATGCACGTGTTTACTATTTCGGTACAGTATTTTATTCCAGCATTTACGTTTATATTACACCATAGTTACAGTTGAAAAGTTCAAAAATAATAATTAAAATAAATATAAATAAATAATTTTAAAAAATTAAACAATAATATTGGGACGTTGAATAAGTTCTCGCTGTTTTCCAACAGATAGCGTTACCGAAACTGCGTGTGTGTAGTTTAAAATGGTAACCCATCGATAAAGAAATACTATAAGCAAGCTTGAAATTCAGTGTATGCCATTTCGCCGAAGTGCAAACAACTTTTTTTTCATAGTGTTAAACATCTCAAATGTCATGCCAAAAAAAAAGCATTTGGGGGGAATTTTGCTGCACTACTTTATTAAAAAAAAATCTGCAGTTGAAGCACACAAAATTCTTGTTGAGACTTACAGCTAGCATGATCTGTCGGAAACAACATGCAGAGATTGGTTTAGACGCTTCAACAATAATCAGCTTGATGTTGAAGATAAAGAACGCTTTGGCGCACCAAAAAAGGTTGAAGACGATAAATTGGAGGCATTATTTCATGAAGACTCATGTCAAACGCTAGCTTAACTTGCAGAATTAGGAGTTGATCACACAAAAGTTTTAGAATGTTTGAAAGCATTAGGAATGATTTAAAAGCAAGGACATTGGGTGCCGTAAGAAAATGAAAGGTTTTTTGTATCGTATCGTGACTGGAGATAAAAAATGGAAACACTACGATGACCCTAAGCGTAGAAAATCGTGGGATAAGCCCGGCCATGCATCAATATCTTCGGCAAAGCCGAATATCCATAGTTCCAAGCTTCTGCTCTGCATTTGGTGGCATCAACTGGGTATAGTTCATTATGAGCTACTCAAACCAAACGAAACCTTCACGGGAGATCGCGATCGACTACAATCGATGCGTTTAAGCCGAGCATTGGAGGAAAAATGGCCGCTATACGAGCAGAGACACGACAAAGTGATTTTGCAGCATGAAAACGCTCGGTCACATGTTGCAAAACCGGTGAAAACCTACTTCGAAACGCTTAAATGGGAAGTCCTACCCCACCCGCCGTATTCACCAGACATTGCCCCTTCCGATTGTCACTTATTCCGATTGATGGCACATGCCCTGGCTGAGCAGCACTTGCATTCTTATGAAGATGCCAAAAAATAGGTCGACTCTTGGATAGCCTCAAAAGATGTGTCGTTTTTCCGACGTGGAATTAAAATGCTGCCAGAAAGATGAGAAAAAGTAGTGGCTAGCGATGGACAATACTTTCAGTGGCATGATTTTTACTAATTTTTAAAAATATACCATTAATTTTCACGAGAAAACAGCGAGAACTTATTCAATGTCCCAATATACTATTACTTTTTAATTCAAATATGAAAATAATATTAAAAGTTAAGAAATAAAAACTTGAATAAATTAAAATAAATTGAATAAATGACTTGAATCAACAAAAATGAATTGGATAAATGTTAGAAAATAATATATATCAACATTATTTTTTATCTTTTAAGTTTAAAATAATGTTTTCGGATAAGTATAAAATGAATAGAACATCTTATACTGAAGGAAAAAAAAATTAGGTTCGAAAGAATAAAGTAAATTTTTTTAATGTACATACCACTAATAAAAAAAATAGGTCGAGTCTATTTTAAATAGTAGATTTAGAAAGAATAAAGGAGATTTTTTTTAAGTACATATCACTATTAAAAAAAATAGGTCAACTAATAAAAGGAAGGCAAGTCGAAAAATCTGTCATATATTTAATATGAAGTATATCGTATATTTAATATAAGGACATGCATTACACATTTATAAAACTGTCATCATAATCAGTGATTATCATC
Organism: Ophion ventricosus; assembly: GCA_963932345.1. Classification (NCBI taxonomy): domain Eukaryota; kingdom Metazoa; phylum Arthropoda; class Insecta; order Hymenoptera; family Ichneumonidae; genus Ophion; species Ophion ventricosus. The sequence goes on from OZ010714.1 coordinate 18,524,062, forward strand.
GCAGTTTTTTCGAGTGTAATATCATACACGGAATATTAATGTTGGGTAATATGCTGTTTGTATGTTACATAACGCTTCGCTGATAACGACAGACGTCGTAGCATCTCGTGGCAAGTATATATTTTGATACGAGATGCTACTGAGCGCCAATACACACGAAGAATATTCTTCCTATTCCACAAAAAAAAAACGTCATACTATAAAATTGTATGAGACAGATGTAATCACTGGGCATAAATGGTTTCAGAATTTTTTAACTGCGAGCATTACTTCATTCTTTAGAAATGTACACGAATGTACGTTCATATAGATGCATTTGCACAGATTTTTTAAAATAAAAACCGAGCTACAAGTCTTCAAAGCAAATTCACAGCCATGCGTGACCTCAAACTACACAGATCAGGTGATGAAAATCGCACCATCGGAAAAGGGTGATATCACCTTTCGATCTATCGTAAAAGCTCCCACATAGATCTATCACAAAAGCGTGACATATTTCGTCAAAAATAGAAACTTCACATACTACCAAAAAAACAGAGATTATCGAAAAATTGACGATCTCAATATTGTTTAAATGTAAATAAGATTAACTTACAAATAAAGTGTGAATGAGTACTGCTTCTTTGTCAGTTTATTTCACTCGCAAAATTTACTCTATGGCTAAGTCGACTTTTCAAGATGATGTTCGCCTCTAGGAAGCTAAATAAAATAACAAGGCATCACCAAGTATCTGATTTGCAGTTTTTTTCTCAAGTATCCCTCAAATACACCCCATTTATTTAAAAAAAAATTGCCCGATATTTAGAAAGATACTGCTAACTACATTTCCTACAAATTGAAATTCGGAGTTCGTTTTCTTGATAAGACATTTGCTGTATGGCACTTATATATACCAAAAGACCAAATATTCTACTTCCAAACTCAGTTCTTTTAGCAGATCGTCAATCAGCGTCGCTACGAACAAATCTAGCGGCAATGCTTAAGGGAGACACTCCCTATAGAGGCTTCAAAAATGCATTTTTTTATTGCCTGAATTTATAGTTTGAAACCTGTACAATACAATGCAGTTAGTGATTTTGGTCGATTCTCAAAAATGACGTCCCGAGAGCCTTTGAACGTGACTCATCTCTGGTCCGTTTGGAGCCTTGCGCGCAGGTATAGGCACTATGTGGAGAGGTAGATGAGTCGTCTATTCAACAATAGCTGTCAGATAGGCAAAATGATTATTACGAGGAAGCTGCAGGGCTATTATATGGTGCTGGAATAGCTGACTAGTCGGTAAGTCACAGAATCATACGTTTTTCTCTTGCCGAAACTTTAAACGCGATTATGTCGAAACTTTTTTTTTCGATGAGTTGAAAATCGGTGTCTACGATTACTCAAAAACTATTTGACCGATCAAGCTCATATTTGGCACACGTTTTTATGATACTTATGTCCAATTGATGAACTTAAGACCGACTAAAAATTATAAAAATAAACATGTTTTTAGCTGGGTCAAAGTTCCAATTTTTTTTCGAAAAAATCAACTTTTTCGTTCTAAGGCCTTCCCTTTAGCCAATTATCATGATTTTTCCAATATTATTAGTTCATCAAGTGACCACATGTATATGCGAATTAATGTTATTTCTTAGACTGTTTAAGATAATCCTACAAGGTGATGGAGTGTACACCGCATTCGGCCTCCCTACCGAACAGCTTCACGACGACTGGTTATATCCCCGCCATTTTTCATTTTTTTTTAAGCAACAAAAAACGTTTTGAAAACTAGAATTATGTAATAAAAAGTACCTATGACCCTGAAAGGATATATACATTTCTTACCCTTCAAAAAAAAATCATCAAAATCGACTAAGATTTGGCGTTCTATGAGGAGTGCCCCTTAAAGTATTAAATACCTAAGTATTTGGAAGGAATCTAGCTGTGCATTGCGCTGTGCACCCTTAACGGATTTGATATTCAAGGACCAAAATTAAACCACTTTATCGATTGGGAGATCCAACCGTGAATTTGATGGATTGGGTAGGTTAGTTTTAGTTATTCTTTATCCCTAGTGCAAACTGTCGATAGTTTAACAATTGTTGAAACCCGTTTCACGGTGGAGCTGCGTAAACTCGACTAACTGCCAAGTCTTATTCTATTCAAAGACAGTCAGCAGATGATTTTTAAAGATCGAGCCCTCGAATATTCTAGCGGGTCTTGGTAATTTCCATTGTAAACGCCGTGTTCCGATACAAAGTCCAGGCATCGTCATCTTAGAATATTTTCAATATAGAGGTGACCCTCGCAAACACGTAAAAAAATAACGACTCAAAAATCGTCCTTGTTTTTCAATGGCACTTTAAATCTGTCCAGTGAGATGAAATTAGGTGCAGATTGAAGGAACGGATAGATATTGTGAGATTGACAAAAAACACATCATATTCTGTTTGGAAGTTTCGAGAAGCAAGGCGATTTGTTAACATTCGCCCGTAACCAAAGGAGCGACTGGACAAAAGAAGCGCGCGGAAAAAACAAGCTGACCCGTCAGTCAGAAAAGAAGAGCTTGAGGAGCTTCAATACTAAAATCGAAATGGTGGTAGGCGATTGAAATTGATATCACCGAGAAATAAATTTACGATGTATTGACTGTTCAAAAATCAATTAGTTTTACAACATAGTTCCGGAGATTTTTAATGTTCAAGTTGAAGCTTTATCCATTTGGTAATACATACGACCTCGTAAACAGCATTTATAGGGCGGTAGGCCCAAAAAATAGTGATAAGCCGATAAAAAACACTAAGCTAACCGTGATTATAGTGTTAGGAATATCGTGCTAAATAATCAAGTGGTTTCTCTACTTCGTTCATTAATAATATTCAAAAAAATATGTGAATTTTGAGCTCGAACGGTTTGTTTTCGTACATTAACGAAACTTGTAGGTTAAACGTGACAACGCCGCATGAACGGGCTCTGTCTAGTAAGCAACTCCAGTCAAGCATTAACTGGTGGGAATTTCAAAATCGGCGAGTGTTTGAAACGTAAAACCAAATGTTTTGTTCATTGTGAAATTTATGTCAAATGGATATTATAATTTCAATAATGTTACAGGTAGAATAAAAAAATCCATCTCTTTATAAAGTTCGAATGATGTTAAATTCCCGACAGTTAATGCTTGACTGGAGTGGCTCCCTAGACAGAGTCCGTTAATGCTGTGTTGCCAAGTTTAACTTACAAGTTTCGTTAATGTCCGAAAACAAACCGTTCGAGCTCAAAATTCACATTTTTGTATTTCGAATATTATTGCGAACGAAGTAGAGAAACCACTTGATTATTCAGCACGTCATTCCTACTACTATAATCACGGTTTGCTTAGTTTTTTTATCGGCTTATCACTATTATTTTTGGGCCTACAGAGGCAAATGGATGAAGGTTCAACTTGAACATCAAAAATCCCGGGAACTATGTTGTAAAACTAATTTATTTTTGGACAGTCAATACATCGTGAATTAATCTCACAGTGATTTAAATTTCAATCGCCTACCAACCATTTCGATTTTGGTATAAAAAATCCACAAGGAGTTTGCTCAGCTATCACGTAATCTTAAGAATTTGCTGATATTTATCGAGGCTATTTGCGAACAGGTGAACATTTCCGTGGGACATTTCAAGTCATTCGTCTGCACGATTGTTGAGCAATTTAATTATTAAAGTTTGGCTCTTACACACAGTCCACAAAGCAAAAGCTATACGATAACTCTGATACGACTCAAACACAAATAGCCGAAAAATAGTCTTGACATTTTTATGAATAATTTCAACGATGAGTGAAGCGTTTTGTCTGCCTCGTTATCGAGATATTCTTAAAATAAAACGGCAAATTTTAGCTGATTTGCGTAAAACGATAAAGCGCGCTACAACACGTGGCAACGTTGCTCTCAAGTCGTTATAAGCACATGCGCCTATACGACAAAACAATTTATGATCGATTTAGGTTAGTCTCGTGATGCTCCCCGACCATAACGACACACGGTGTCGGCGATAAGAAAAAAAGCTTGGCCAATAGAAGGCTCACTTGCCACCCATCATACTCAACTGCCGTTTAAACACCTGTATGTAAGACGGTGGTTTAAGGCGTCTTCTCACTTTAGACGCTAAAAAAAAGGCTATTTTCGTCAATTTTTTTGATATGTTTATGTTATAGATATTGATATAAAAGTTGTTAAACTTAATAAATACACTTTCGAAATACAGAAAAAAAAAAAAAAATTTGAAGTCACTATTTATAGACGAAAATGGTAGTTAAACAAATGTCCTAAAAAAATTGTAGGTCTGCGCTGTTGATGAAATCTCGGAGATGGACCATCTGAAACAAAAAAATCAAACGGTTTTAGATTCAGTGTGTTAATGGCTATAGCGCATATCATACGATTTGTTATATATGCAAAAATAACAAAATGGCGGACACTTTTCGAAAAAAACGTGTTTTTTTACCGTTTTTGGCAAAAAAAATAGTAAATATCAAAATTCAAAAAAATTCTTTATATGCGCCATAGCTATAATTGTAAAGAATATGTGGTTAAAATTTCATAAGGATCGGTTCAGTAGTTTCGAAGATTTTATTAACAAGCCGTCGAAAAACGTTGTTTCGAGAAAAACGCGTTTAAAGTTTTTTTTAATGAAAAATCGTAAAAAAATCTAACCTGTGTTTAATCAGCGATGCCTGCACCATAGAGTATGCCTTCTACTTCTTCATAGTGTTCATTTTCATCTAAAATAGCGTTTCTGCGTTTTGTTCTGGCTTCCTTTGAGGCACCGGAGCTGCGGCAGTTCGCTACGCGTATACGCTCACTATCACGTTTAGCGACGTACTGTGCGGCGATCGGACCGAGTTTGACGCCCATCACCTCCAAAATTTTGTTGCGAGGACTTTTTATCCATTGTAACAACCACGAGCGCAGAGATGTTGCCGTTTCGAAGTTTAAAACTCGGCTGATGTTAAAAGAGCAGTATAGCGTCGGTTTCAGTTACTTTTCCCTCCAAAAATGCACGGGTAAAGGTTCAATTCGACGAATAAAGGAACATACATGAATAGACTTAAGCAGGGGTACTAGATTCATAAAAGGTAGTAACTGCTCAAGTTTATAAAGCCAGGTACGCGGCACCCCTCCGAGCGGAGCAGATGAACGTGCTCAGGTAGTAAAGTAAAGGTAACACAAAAATACAGTTAGACTCCTCCGATCTTCATAAAATTTTAGTATGATACTTTTGGATATGTATACTTTCGAAAAATGTTATAAAAAAAAATCGATTTTTTGAAAATTGTAAAGTGAGAAGACGCCTTAAGGTAGTAGTCTCGCCAAGGCGTTTTTCTATGGATTTTTGTAATTTTGAGGACTCATTCAGGACACTATTAAATGATTACCTGCGCAATTTTAATGCGATTTACCGTTCCGCTTTCGAAATATCAACGATTGGCAATCAACGATTTCATGGTTTTACACGTGTTTTTATGGGGAGCAGTGCAGAATTTTACATTTCACGCAATAACTTCGAAACCTTTCTACAGATTTTTTTTATTCTCAATTACAGAGGAACATATGACGAAGTAGGTTACAAGAAAAAGTGAATTTTGACCGTGTAGTTTCAGAGATATAGCGATTTAAATAAAGCAATGTCTAGCGACGCTAGCGCCACGAAGCAGTCCGGAGCAGACTAGAACTAGATTACAGTAGTGTATGCATATCCGTATACGCAGAGTATCTACGTATTAGTAGCCGAAATGGATAGTCTGATACAAAAGTGAGGATTAAGTACACATTATATTAGACGTTTTCATAATTAATAAGTTTTTACATCCCGATAAGATGTACAACCAACATTATAAGGATATTTCGCAATATTTCGAAGCTTTCATCGATTGAGCGAAGAATAAACTTCTCAACATGACTGTGGCGAGCCTACAACCTTAAGGAGGTACGATCATGGGGACGAATCCAACTTACGGGCCTGAAATGTTTATATGATGTTGACGAATACGTTATGCACCCTTTGGAAAAACTTGAGCTATATATTTGGAAGTGCGGTGATCACGGTTTTGCTGCTCACGTATCCAACTATGTTAAGGTCGCTGGAAAACTGACATTTGATAAATTAGACATAATAGATATTGTAAAAAATCGAAAATTCGAACTTCACCGTGTAATTCAAGCACTACATTATAAAACGGTTTCAACTTCCGGTTGAATATTATCATAATGACAAAGTAGGCGTAACAGCTGATTCGTTTGGCGAGCATAACCTAGCTCTGGAGCGAGATTCTGTAACTCGGTAGTGACAGTTTTCGTTGTCACTGGCTAGCGATAGCCGATCGCATGCATAATCAGAAGAAAGGGAGCCGCTTATTGATTGTCGCTAGCTAACGCTAACGAAAACGGTCGCTACCGAGTTACAGAATCTCGCTACTTCTTGGAAATCGTCGTGAAGACTCCAGGGTTGTTAAGGATCTAATTTTTCAGTTTTTATTAACAAATATGCAATAAATAAAATATTTACCACAAATTTGGTACTTTGGGATCGACAATACGATTATTCAACATAAGTTAACATAAATCAGAACACCCGTGGGATAACATACATTTGGTCTCTTTGTTGACCCTGAGGGAGTAGTCGTACCTCCTTAAGCATATGCGTTCCTTTTTTGCCGCCTGCCCCGCAAAGACCCCGAGCAACCTCCTTAACAACGAACACCACAGAACATATATGGTACATCCCAATATTCTTTTCATTTTTTTGCCTTATTATTCCTATACCGAATTGTTCGACATTAAAATAAAACATTCTTGATTGAAACAAACATCCAACATTTCTCGCATCCCACTTCTAGAATTTCGACATTATATTTGCGTACATACTTGACCATCTCTTCGTCATTAGCATCTTCCTCTGTTTCTGAGCCCAACGTACTTCCGTTAGGAGTGGATCCACTATTACTGAAAGTCGTACTGCTGTCACTTTCGATTCTCGAAAATTTTGATGCTATGCCCTGCAACAACGACAAAGACATACGAGGCGTCCAAATAATTGATTTTATCTTACGAGTACGAATAATCTTAGACCGAAATCGAGTTTTGCATTAATTTTTGCACAAGCTCGATGACCTGGCAGATATTTCTCTCCCCCAATAGTATGCATTTGAACTTCATTGCAGACAACACTAGTTTAATTGTAGAGTTCCTAAGTTCGTGCAAGGAATATCTTAAAAATCAATGTCATTGTTTTCATACTAAAAAAACGTTTCATACAGAAATAAATGCAAATGTGCGCTTACGCCATCATCTTTTTTCACCAACGCCATGTGTTTCGGACGATCTGTAAAGCAAGCTATCATTAAAAGCTACATTAATTTATACCTCAAAGTTTTATAATATTTGTGCAACGCCGCTGATTAATTTTTAGTCGAAGGATTTTTGGGTCCCGGCTTTTGTGCGACAAAAGGCGTAACTGCCCTTTTAAGTATTCTGATTCTCATAAAAATAGTAATTGTGGGTAGTTCATATATAAAAAATTATCGTACTGCATATAAAAACCTCTCCAAGTTTCCGTTTACTTATTAAGATTCTATTATTAGAGATAATCAAAAGGTACACAAGTAATAATAAAAAAAAGGTAAGCGAACTACAAAATTGTCATATAAGCAGAATATTTTCATTGAGGCAAGTGCAGGGGAAGTTCGTTTGAGGATGTATGGGAGATACAATTCTAGACAAAATTAGCTCAAATTTGGAAATCTCAAATATATGTCGGAGATGTAAAGTAAAATGAATCCTGAATGGCCACGTCTCAAAATTCCAGTTACAATTGTTTTTTATCTATTTATTATTAATATTTATTTTTTTATTTATTTATTTTGTAATTATTATTACGTATTTGTTAATATTTATCTTTGTTAGGGCAAAACTCTTGAAAGTGAGCATGCCTCGCCTCGCATTACCCCAGTTTTCAAGCCGCTTAATTCTTTACAGCGCTGCCTTACAATTTGGTGAGGATATATATGAGCAAGCTGAACGAGAAAATAAACATAATTTAAATCCATTACAACTAATTACACTACTATTATTCAATGACTTACTTGCGCAACTTTCCAGAAAGTTTTTTCTGTAAATAAATTATTCACATAAAAATCTAATACTTTATCTGTATCATTTTTTCAAAATCAAAATCTGTATTATTTTTTCACTACGCTTTTTCTCATTGTACCTGAGAGTGAAAAAATGTCCTTTAAGAACACGTGAAAAAAGAATTACAAATTAAAAATCTTACAACTCTTTAAGGCAGTATTGTGGTATTGAGCGCTGTTTTGGAGATGAAGGGCCATTCATACAACACGTGACGCAAAATATATATATACAGGTTGAGGCACATAAAGTGTTACAGAGCAATAGCACTCAAACTATTGATCATATCCAAAAATGTTTCAGACAAAAGCTTCAGTGTTCGAGAGGGCCGTCATACTGGGCCTCCGTTTTTTTTATCGGTGGAGGCGCTGAAGCTACGTCAAGGTCAACTCCACTTTTTTAAATGGAACCATGTATTTTTTTTTCGATGACATTATTACCGATTTTATGACGAATTCAGTGACCTACAACACAAGGTCATTCTAGTCACGCAAAGTATAAAAATAGTCGAAAAATCGAAAAATATCGGAATAATCACTTTCAAAGGATCCACTAACCTTGGTTTGGGTCTACCTACAGAAGATGCTCGAAGTGATATACCCAACAAGAATATCTTATGCTCAAAAGATGCTGGAGATTTTTTCCACCGAAACACGACTAAGAAACATTTTTTATAGCAACGAAGCACGTTTCCATCTTGGAGGTTATGTCAACAAGCAAAATTTTCGTTACCGGAGTCTCACTGCATACACTGCATATTGAAAAGGTCACTGTTTGGTGCGCTATTTCGGGGAACGAAATCATCGGGCCCTATTTTTTTGAAAATAATCGTAGCCAGACGGTGACCGTCAACTCAAAAATTGAAATCCGCATTTGATTTCTTTTCATTTTAATAAATATTTTTTTAATTACTTTGTTTATTCATTGTTTACGAATTTTTTAAGTTTGAAATCTGCCATCGGACACCCTGTATTTAAAGTATTCTTCATGCTCGAATAATTTCAAAAATAACAAGTTGAGTATTGCAATAACATGTTTTTGCTGAAAATCACCGTGTCAGATGTTTATTAAACTACATCATTATGCGTTGTTGTGGAATATCCTCAAAAACAAATTTTATGGGCCGCAGTTGTTTCGTTGGGGTGTCTTTGATCACTTCGACGGGGTATCATTGATCATTGATCAATTTCACCCCAGGTATTATCTTTATTGCTAGTCTCGGAGTATTCTCAGTATTCTCAGTCCTGGCAAAAAAACATACAAGTACTTTTGCCAAATAATGGAATCAGACCCGTCACTAGTGGTAGGTTTCAAATCAGCTGGAAGTAAAACAAGATTCAAGAGAATTAAATGAGATATATCTGAAATCGACAACATTGATATAGTATCGTTCTTGCCGAAACCTATCGATAAAAATGATTATGTTCAAATCCCATTTGATATTAATGTTGCAGAATTGTAGGTTAAGAAATGTTCCTCATGAACAATTTAATTTCTTTTTGTGATTTAGATTACCTAGATAGACAAAAGTATGTTATCTACCTTACAACTTGTTTTTTCTAGTTTTTTAATGTTACGAAGTTTATGGATGTGTTACCGCATAAATGATTATAAAATACCAGTTGTTTATCAATAAAGTTCATTTTGAGAAGTCAAGGTTCAATATTTGTTCGACCAAAGTAACCCCAAAGCAATAAAAAACGTTGTAACTTTCGATCCAGTTGGCCTTTTTTTTCTTCTTCAGGAAAAATGCTCCTTCTTCTTCTTTTATTTTACTTTATTTTACTTCCGATTTTAATTAATAAAAAGGCCGGTATCAAAGTAACCCCATTCTCAGTATAACTTTGATCACGACTAATTATTTTTTTCTTATTTATTTTTAAATATTTTAAATTGTAATTTGGAAGATAAAAAGACTAATAACAATTGATGTTCCCATTTTAAATATTTTTTTTTACAGATATTATTTAAAGAGATTTCTTGGTTTTAATTTCAGAATTGATGAAAGTAACCCCAATGCACGGTACCAAAATATCCGCCAAAAACAATTGTCCGACACCAAATAATCTTAAAAATTCACCAACTCAGCACGATATCAATGAACCTAGCAATATATTTTTCTTGTAATTCTGTTACGATTCTAAGCAACTGGACAGGTGTCAATAAAATTTGTAGACATACATAATACACATACTGGATAACATCGTAAACTATACATTTTAGCGAAATTTAATCGCGTTCTTACTATCCGGCGGAACCTATGCGCATTTAAAGAGTTTTCGCGATGAAGCCTCAAGCAAAAGCGCTTTAGAGTATATATTTATAGTTCTCACCTTCTGTGTAACGCTGTGTGCATCATCCATATTACCTAATTTCGACGGCATCAGTACTATAGCCTTTTTCGTGTCTGCAGCTGTGACGCTGATATCCACAGTGGCGAAGGAGTCGTTCGATTTTTTAAGTTCTTCGATGTCACTATTCAGAGAGGCAGCATTATCTGTATAAACATTTGAAAAAAAAACGGTGAGTGTAAAAGTTTTTACAGCTAAATCAACGAAGAAAAATAGAACCTGCTGCAAGTATCGGCTAATATTGCTATTACTATTACTAATTAAAATATAGATGTTTATTATTTTTCATGTTACATTCCATATTCATGCATTACTATCATATTTTCTTTGTAGGTGAATCTGAATCGAAAAAGAGGTAAGAATTTCGAATATTTCGCGATGAGATTAACATCTGAAGATAACGACCATGCGAAAGATTCCAAGCTCATTCAATACGAAAAAAATATTCGAATAATTCAAGCAATATTCGAATAGTTCGGAAAATATTTGAATAATTCGAAAAATATTCGAGTAATTCGAAAAATATTTGAATAATTCGAAAAATATTCGAATAATTCGAAAAATATTCGAGTAATTCGAAAAATATTCGAAAAATTCGAAAGATATTCGAATAATTTGAAAAATATTCAAATAATTTGAGAAATATTCGAATTATTCGAAACAGATTCGAATAATATATCAAAAAGATATCAACCATGGGTAAAAAAATTGCTCACACAAATATTTAAAAATTTTCGTTTTCATCATAAAAAATGAATAAATTTTTTCCGTTCACGGATGTGGCTTCAAAAAGTCGCCTGTTTAGAATTGATCAGCGAGTGGATTAAATGCTTTTTGTAATGACGTATTTAAATGTATACATCTTCTCGATGAATATGGAAAAGAAAATATGAAAAAATGCATGGAAAAGAAAGTATGAAAAATCATTTGTACTCGGAGAAGTAGTTACATTTCCAGTGATAAGAAAAAATCCGCATCATTTGTCAAATGTCTTTTGTAACAAACGTATTAATGAATTTTTGGCCTTAGTTTTAGGGCGAAATTGTGGTATACGAATAAAGTATTGTGAAAGTATCGGTAGGTATCGAATTTGTTTATCGAATGTCTATATATGATATCTTCGAATTATCAAATAAAATGAAAAAAAAATCCTGCCAATTGGAAGCTTACATATTGCTTTCCCTTTATTTTATTTCGCGTAAACATCAGTCAAATACTTCGCGAGACATGATATTTCACCGTTTTTTTTTAATATTTCGAATCCACCCGAGCGAATGTTTATTCTCGCCAATTATATAGTTCCATCTCAACAAAAACAAAACGCTTGACATTTCGATACATGTCAAAAATGACATGCGTTCAATAACCGCATTCATACCGGCATTACGAAAACATCGTATGAGCTTCTTCAGTTGCAAACTTTTTGATTTTTAACTTTATACTTTCTTCGAACATCGCGCTATACCTTAATATCGAAGAACCATTTTTAAGATCGTGACGAAATTATATGCGAGTCGAGCAAATCATAAATCCCATCAATCGCAATGTGTGACTGTATTCTGGAGGAAAAAAACGAGTATTCCCACGAGCAACGTTTAACGACGACTACAACAATTTTCAAAAAATGTACGGAGCTTCCTGTGCAGCGAACAGATTATGCAAAAGGACGTCTACAAGCTGCAAGTGCTGTGGATGGAAAAGAACGTGGGCGATTTTGCGAAATCGTAGGATCGACGAAACCCTCATCGAGCGAGTGTTCTTCTGACTCAACGGTTAGTTACGTTTAGTGGAGCTCAGAAATGATATCGTGGACTTGTATCTATGAAATTATTTTACAGGGCAACAGCTCTATTCTTTATTTCTCTATTCTTAGACATCTCTCTTCGTAAATATCTCTATTCTGGAGCAGGTTTAATCAGAAACATCTCTATTCCAAAATATCTCATCTCTGCCGAAACATCTCTATTCTTAAAGATCACTATGCCACAAGAACTCACTTCTGAAATATTACTGCTCTTGAATACTTCTCTATTCTTCTCTATTCTTAAATTCTTCAAAATCTCATGTGACATCCAAAACATTTGTATTCCGACAATTTCATCTCACAATATCTCTCTCCCGAACCATCTCTATTCCAAGAGCCTCTGCGTTGCACTTTTTTTATTCATGGCCAATATAGTAAATACAATATTACGAATGGGTTATTCAAATGAAATTGATATGAAGTTGGCGAATGACAAATTTCCCATATAAAGTACTTTTCATTTTTCAATTATAATGTCGAAATTACAATGCTATCCTGTTGATGTTCTTATTTTTCCTAACCTACCGGCATCATCACTAGGGCATTGCGAACAGCAAAGTGAGTATTGCAGATGTACACCAAGAGCTTGAAGATTTTATAGGTTAATGGCATTTACTATATTGGCCATGAATAAAACAAGTGCAACGCACAGGCTCTTGGAATAGAGATGTTTCGGAAGAGACACATTCTGAGATGAAATTGTCGGAGATTGAGATTTTGAAGAATATAGATATTTAAGGAGTTTCGGGACACTTAACGAAATGGTACGATTTTATTCAAATTTATACAGTATATTTTCTGTCATATACTGAATGTACCCTTCAAATTTTTAATCGATCGTCTACACCGTTTCTATAAAATTTACAATAGAAGAAACACCTTTTAACATAGAGCATTTAACATTATGACACTGATGACGATTTTGTCATAATGTACTGAGTGATTTGATAGTTTTTCAAAACATAAAAAAAAAAATGTTCACACTATTCCGTGCGTAAAACTGCCATTCAGCAATGAGCGTAGGTAGTTAAAATATCTGCTTATGTTAAAAAGGGTTTTTTTTTCATTGTAAATTTTATAGGTACGGTGTAGACGAACGATTAAAAATTTGGAAGATGCATTCAGTATATGAGAAAGAATTTACTGTATAAATTTTAATCAAATGGCAACACTTCACCAATTGTCCCGAAAGTCCTTAGGGAGTTTCGGGACTATTGGTGAAGTGTTGCCATTTGATTAAAATTCATACAGTAAATTCTCTGTCATACTGAATGTACCGTTCAAATTTTTTATCGATCGTCTACACCGTTTCTATAAAATTGACAATGGAAGAAACACTTTTTAACATAGAGCATTTAACATTATGACACTGATGACGATTTTGTCATAATGTACTGAGTTATTTGACAATTTTTCATAACATTTTTAAAAAATGTTCACAATATTTGTGCGTAAAACGCCATTCAGCCAAGTGCGTAGGCAGTTTAAATGTCTCCTTATGTTAAAAAGGGTTTTGTTTTATTGTAAATTGTCTAAGAACGGCGTAGACGAACGATTTAAAATTTGGAAGATGCATTCAGTTTATGAGAAAGAATTTACTGTATAAATTTCAATCAAATGGTAACACTTTACCTTAAGAATAGAGAAATTGCGGATACGAAATATTGTGAAATGGAGATATTTAAGAGCAGTAATATTTGAGAAGTTATTGTGGCATAGTGATCTTTACGAATAGAGATGTTTCAGCAAAGAAATGTTTAAGACATGAGATATTTTGGAATAGAGATGCTTCTGATCAAACCTGCTCCAGAATAGAGATATTTAAGAAGAGAGATGTCTGACAATAGAGAAATATAGGATAGAGTTGTTGTCCTGCCAATTACTTCAACTGAAATTAATTTCAACGTGAATAAACATTTCGTCAAGATTTTTATCTAATTATTTGACGCCCCGATAAGTTTTCCACAGTCATGTGGCAAAACAAATTGCTATTTTTTTTCATTATTCCCGATGTTCTAGGATGACTCCGTGAAGCTTCGAAAATCAGAATGTGACATAAATTGTGAGGATGGAAAATATGATACGGAATGCGTGTGCGGCGACGAGAATTTCGGTGAAGATTTAGAAATCGAGCGCACACTCGTGATAATAAATCTAAAAGTCATCGAGAACCTGAAGGCGATCGAAGATATCATATTTTCGGAAGGTTTCGAAGTTCAGCAAATCAAACGTTTTAGATTAACGCCAGAGCAGGCTTCGGAATTTTATAATAGAAAATACGGATCAACGGACTTCACTCATTTCGTAACGGACATGACATCCGGCCCGTTACTAGTAATGGTCTTGACATGTAAACAGGCGATTCAAAAATGGCAATTGCTGATGGGACCTGCAAAGGTTTATTGAAAAATATCTCGTCAAATGTTAATTAAACAATGCGTAATTATTAACATCGTTACAAATGTTTACTGCGCAGGTGACCGAAGCGAGGCTGTACTTTCCTGATAGCATCCGAGCCCAACAGGGAAAAAAAAGTGCAAACTCCAAATATTTCATCTATGGAAGTGCAACTCGCGAAGAAGCAGAACGAGAAATTCATTTCTTTTTTCCGGAATGTTCGTATAATATTTTTAAGTGTTTTCTCGTGGTATTGAAATTTGCATCGTTGGAATGCAGCAAATTTTTTTTTCGTATTGCTCAATTTTTTTGGCACATTTAGGCTAAAAATAATACTGAATTATTTTTGAAGATCCTTATTAGGGGTCCATAACCTAAAACTGCAAGAGAAAAGTTTAGATCGTAATGGAAATAAAAAAATGAAAAAATAAAGAAGGATTCTCGTTGCATTCCAATGATGCAACATTCAACACCATGTTCTCTCCACACATATCCATGGATTTTGTCAATGAATTTACCACTATGAATATGTACTTTCAATCGTTTTTTTTTAATTGATTGGTTTGTATTATCCCTCTCAATTTGTATCATACAAGGGTCTTTCCTGTTTTCTATTACTTCTAAAAAATCATGCCAATTTGAAGCACGCACGATGCTCCCTTATCGCTTTATTACTCTTCCAATTTTCCCTTACCAACAAGTTGGTTTTCAGGACCAATATATAAATCTTAAAAAATCATCAAAATTCCTGAGTATCGTAAATTAAAGAAAAAACAGGCAAATAAAAATTATTAAGAAAAAAGTTGTGTCTCAATGGCATGAACTCAAATTCGATAAATATCTTGAAACTATTCTTTTCACGGAGGACCGGAATTTTGTGGGCACATAATCAGGATCCTTTTGAATTAGGAAATAACAGCATGCGCTTGATATAAAAAAAATTACGATGCATTTTTATACCCAAAGATAAACCGGCATTAAAAATTTCGCATAATTGTGTAGATTTCGACATTTTTACATTTTTTCTGAAAATTCGAGGTTGTTAGTCACATTTTTCAAAGTTTTATCATTAAAATTTTCTTTAAACATTCTGTGATCCCGAGTTTTTATTGGCATTATGAAATCTTTAGAATTGTTTACATGCGTAGAGTATTTTAGATCGGTACGTCTAGAGTTATTTAGTATATGAATGATTTCATAGAAATGTGGCAAGCGTGTCATTTCCATAAAGTGCCGTATAAATTACACGATTTTTAACATCGTAATTTTTAGTCAAAAGTTCGGTAACTTGGCTTTAAATTTCCCCAGTATAATAAGATGTATTTTTACTGAACTGTAGACGAAAATCAGTCGATCGTTAAATATTCGGGCAAGGAATATCTTAAGTATTATCCTCGGTACTTACCGATCCTACACCACGAAGCCTGAAGACCAGATATTTATTTTAGATTCCCTTCGTGGTCCCGAATAACATGGTCTAGCACATTTAAAGAGTATTTCTCTACTACAAGTATTTGGCCAGTGTACTTTCGCCCAATTCGCTCTATTTTCCCACTGTAGGGCGATAAATAAGAATGGTTTAATAACGCGATATACACGCGGTCGATTTTACTACTCGAATTCATAACATAGATAAAAGACCGATAAATTTCGTCTAATTTTAAGAGAACTAGCCGCTTGATCGGAGCATCCGGAGGCTCCAGGCTCGATACCTGGTACCGCCGTTGTCTCACTGTCGAGAAAGCCAATATCTCGGCTCGACTCCCGATACCTATCGCGCTATCTTCGATGGTGTTTATCCGGGGACAGTCGCATATTTATCGATAGTGTGACACGACATAACGCCCACACCGTGGAGTGTATTGTGGGGACTGACTATTGCTGTCGGCGTCGCTCAAAAGTAAACAAAATTTCGCAGACCACTTTCGACACACACTTTCGCTTACGGCATTCTCTCCGTATACGGCGCATATCTTTTTGTGAGTTTGTGACGCGTGTTTGCCTTTTCGAAAATAAAATAGTAGAATGCATCTAAAATACACGTTTTTCCATGCATTCTCAATATATAGTTGAACTTCTAATACGTCACGGATCTCGATCGATACTTTTTTGAAATGACGGAACAAATTGCAGCGTTCACTTAATGTAGTAGTCTCGCCAATACGTTTTTCTATAGATTTTTTAAATTTTGTGGACCTATTCAGGACACTATTTAATGATTACCTGCAAAATTTCAAAAGGATTCACCGTTCCGTTTTCGAGATATTGGCAATAAAAGATTTCATGGCTTTACACGTGTTCTTATGAGGAGGAGTAGAAAATTTCACGCAATAACGCTCAATTACACAGAAACATATGACGAAGTGGGTAAAAAAAATTATGAATTTTGACCGTCTAGTTTCAGAGATATAGCGATTTAAGGCGTCTTCTCAGTTTACAATTTTCAAAAAATCGATTTTTTTTATAACATTTTTCAAAAGTATACATATCCAAAAGTATCATATTAAAATTTTATGAAGATCGGAGGAGTCTAACTATTTTTGTGTGACCTATACTTTACTACCTGAGCACGTTCATCTGCTCCGCTCGGAGGGGTGCCGCGTACCTGGCTTTATAAACTTGAGCAGTTACTACCTTTTATGAATCTAGTACCCCTGCTTAAGTATATTCATTTATGGTCCTTTTATCTTCGAATTGAACCTTTACCCGACGATTTTTGGAGGGAAAAGTAACTGAAAACGACGCTATACTGCTCTTTTAACATCAGTCGAGTTAGAAACTTCGAAACGGCAACATCTCTGCGCTCGTGATTGTTACAATGGATAAAAAGTCCTCGCAACAAAATTTTGGAGGTGATGGGCGTCAAACTCGGTCCGATCGCCGCACAGTACGTCGCTAAACGTGATAGTGAGCGTATACGCGTAGCGAACCGCCGCAACTCCGCTGCCTCAAAGGAAGCCAGAACAAAACGCAGCAACGCTATTTTAGATGAAAATGAACACTATGAAGAAGTAGAAGGCATACTATATAGGGCAGACATCGCTGATTAAGCACAGGTAAGATTTTTTTAGGATTTTTCATTTTAAAAAACTTTAAACGCGTTTTTCTCGAAACAACGTTTTTCGGGGGCTTGTTGATAAAATCTTCGAAACTACTGAACCGATGCTTATGAAATTTTAACCACATATTCTTTACAACTATAGCTATAGCGGATATCTAGGATTTTAAAAAAAATTTAAATTTCCTAATTTTTTGCCACAAATGGTGAAAAAAAAACACGTTTTTTATTTATTTTTTTCGAAAAATATCCGCCATTTTGTTATTTTTGCATATATCAAAAATCGCATGACAACCATTAACATACTGAATCAAAAACCATTTGATTTTTTTGTTTCAGATGATCCATCTCCGAGATTTCATCAACAGCGCAGACCTACAATTTTTTTAGGACATTTGTTTAACTACCATTTTCGTCTATAAATAGTGACTTAAAGAAATAATTTTTTTTTTCTGTATTTTTTTCTTTAACAACTTTTATATCAATATCTATAACATAAACATATAAAAAAGCATGAAATTGGCCTTTTTTTAGCGTCTTAAGTGAGAGGAGGCCTTAAATTAAACAATGTGTAGCGACGCTAGCGCCACGAAGCGACTGGAGCAGAATAGAACTAGATTACAGTAGTGTGCGCATATCCGTTTACACAGAGTATCTACGCATTAGTAGCCGGAATGGATAGTCAGATACAAAAGTGAGGGTTAGGCGACCATTATATTAGGCGTTTTCATCATTACTTTATAAGTTTTTACATCCCGATAAGATGTAAAGCATACATTATAAGGATATTTCGCAATATTTCGAAGCTTTCATCGATTGAGCGGAGAATAAACTTTTCAACGTGACTGTGGCGAGACTACTACCTTAATATACGAAACTTTATATGGTTGACGCATGTGCGAGTGGAGAAACAACTGCGAATGACATCTGTCGGAATTTCGCTACGGAATTATGCATAGACCCAATATTTCCGAAGCTACTGTCCCCTTGCTATTACCTGGTGAACATTTTTGTAAAGCCCTTTACAAACTGGTCGAAAACTCCGAGTGGTACAAGTACCGAGGAGCCCCAAAGGGCCCCTTGAGCCAGTGGAGGCCGTAGCTGCAAAGCGCTTTACCCGCGGTCCAAATAACACCGAAGTACACTCATCAAAACACAAAAAATGGTTCGGATTCTATTATTATAATTCTATTTTTTATATATATTCCAGTTGTCGTGGAACCGCTGCCGAAGGGACAAAGCACAGAAAATTATTTAAGAGCAGTTATATGCAGCCTTTTGGTGAAAGCTTTGGCAGAGGTAAGAGAATTTTTGCTCACTAAATTTGCATTACATTTACAGAGTATTTTTGACATTGTTTAACCCATCTGCTCCTACATCATCGCCAACTTCAAGTATGGGGGAAAAAGGGCTATTCGGATTTATTTCGACGAATTGATTCTCCCAACCCGACATAGAGTTACGTCGCAGCCTCACTTTTTTCCGTTCTTCCCAGAACGCCGAACGTTATACGCACAAAACAGCATCTCCATTTATCGATCAGCGAACTGTAAATCATCCATACTATACAAACGTTAGCCAAAAGTCTCAGACGGCCAAAGGCGAAAAGCGTCGCCAGTGCTTCTCGCTCATAAACAGAGCCGATGACAAACGAGATACACTCGCACTTTCAAAAGAGAAACTCTACTCCCGCGACCGCTTAAGGGGGAGATACCTTTAAACTTTCAAAAAATTGATTTTTTCCCCATAAAACTTTAGTCCAATGTCTTAAAAATATCGTACCAAAAGTTTAAACCAAAATTTGAAGCCGTTTAGAAGTTATAGCAACAAACGTGACACAACTTCCCCACGCTTGAGGGCACTGCATGCATAGTCGTGCGGGTCGTGCGTTACCGACGGGGCTACCTATCTTTTATAATGTACTGTTTCAAAATGCGTCCACGGTTAATTTTGAGCATAGTCCAAAGACTCAAATGATCTTGGCTCCGAAGCACTTAAATTCTGGACTGAAAATCGTCGAAATTGCATCCTATCTTGCGGCTGGACTATTCAACGAAGAATGTACATCGATTTTGAAAACCATGCTCGCATTGGATATCATAATTAGAACTCAGTGCAAAAATTACGCCAACAACGCCGAAGCTCGACGGGTGCATCGACAGGACGGGCGCAGCTCCTTATCGACCAAAGAGGCTCGAAAAGCACGGAAAAATCAAATGGCTGAGGAAAATCAATTCTTCGAAGAAGCTGAAGGCTTAAAGTATGACCCTGGAATCGCTGATTAGCCGGTAAGTAATTTTTATCAGTGACTTTTTCCGTGACCGAACTTTAAACGCGTTTCACTGAAAACTAGATTTTTCAAATTGGCATACATCCTCACGTAAAAACTGTTCAAACAATCTTAACCAAATTCGGTACATAACTGAACACCATCTATACCTCGTCTGTAAGCCTTATTAAAAAAAGAACAGCCAAGAAAAGTCTTTTCCATATAAAAATCGAAGAAAAATTTCATCAAAAATCGCAATGTCTATTTAAGAATGGTATAATTCTTCGAATTTTTTATTTTTTACTTGTTTTTTAGGCTTACAGACGAACTATGAATGTTTTCAATGAAAATCTTCAACCCTATTGCTTTCAGATGAAAACAACGAACACCAGAGTGTATGCTATTTTCGAAATCCGAGTCGACCTGCTCCAAAGCTAGCGGGATATCACAGCCATTTTTTTTTTTTTTTAGCCATGTAAATGTATCTTCCCCCGTAAACAGGAACCCAGATATCAAACTACGCCAGAATCCCTCTTTGTCCTAAGACACAAATCCACCCGACAAAGAAAACTCTTGCGAATCAAACCACGTCACCCGGTCCTATAGCAAAACCTATACATCCCAAATTTATAACACAGTGCTAGACCGACTGCACCAATCATAGCAGCACTCTAATTAATAAATTAATAAAAATCTCTCTCCCACATTATGCCGACCTATCACCGAAGTCGACCTATTTTCATACTACTCATTAAGCGATCCCTACGCTACATGCAATCAAAAATGCATTTCCTCAAAAGCTCCATCCCCCAAAAATCAAGCCTTCCTAATTTTTCCTTTCACAAAGGAGCACGCACTCTGTTCTTGATCTCCGAATCGAATAGTTGACTTTTGAAATTAAATATTTTCCCCCTCTGTTTCCGTCGAATAATTATATGCGTATCTTTTTGTACTGAATTATAAGTTTGCAAGAGTAAGAGTTTAATAAACTTAATTATGTGAATGAAGACCAAATCTACGCGTCTAAACCATTATTTAATCAACGATCAATCCATCGGGCGAAACCGACTCTCAAACCAGAATCACGCACCTAAAAATCCTCTAAATCGAAAATTGTTATTAAATTGTGTTCGGAACTCACATGGAAGCCAATCAAAGACTCACTGCGCAAATCTAAAACAGTTCAACTTCGGCCTCTAACGCAGCAACTTCGCGAGTCCCTTCTAAATCTCCCTCCGAGACGTAACAATAGGAAAAATTTATAAGTGAACAAATGTAATATCGCCATAGATGACGAGATGAACACAAACATGAAACATAGGGTGACAGTTATGTGGCTATGCATTTTTTTACGTGCTTGCGCGGCCATTTTTGGTTGTTTAAGAGGTGCTTTTTAAATCGTTTTCTGAGCCCTCCTTGAATAAAAATATAGGGCCTATGTGACAAACGTAGTCCTTGCGAAGGAAAAAAAAATGTCGAATAAAATAAAAACGGCACTTCACCATTACAATCGTGTACAATCATATACGAGGTGTGCAAATTATGTAAGGAAACTGGGAACGTAGCGTTGGATCTGGCAATACTTGGGACGCGGGACTTGAGGGGCGGCAGGTGAACATGTGATACGTCTTCAGTACGAGTTTGAACTCGCTAGAGTCATTTGGTTGTCCGTAGCGATTTTTTTCATGAAACAGTTTTTTCTAGTGCGTTCTAAAAATGAGTGACATTAGTATTTCGAGCAACAGTGTGCTATCCGGTTTTGCTTTAGACTTGGGCACAGTGCAACGGAAACTTTTGCAAAACAGCAGGCCTACGGAGACAGTGTTTTGTCAAGGGCCCAGGCTTTTCAGTGGTTTAAGACATGTTCAGAAGGAAGAGAGTCGATTGAAGATGAAGAACGCAACGGAAGGCCTTCATCTTCAAGAACTGATGACAATGTCGACAGAATCCGGGATCTTGTGCGTTCAGATGATCGATTGACAGTCAGAATGATCGGGGAAGTGTTGAATTTGACTCGCACCACGGTTCATCAGGTTTTGACCAAAGAATTGGGGATGAGAAAAATTGCTGTCACACAGCAATTTCAATAAACGAGTTTTTGGTCAATAAATACATTCCTGTGGCTCCTCAGCCCTCTTTATTCGCCTGACTTGAGTCCTTGTGACTTTTTCATTCAAAGGACTGTAACCGATCAGCTAAAGGCTATTCCAATATCCGAGTTCCAGCACTGCTATGAGGATTGGAAGAACCGTCCCCGGTGCTGTGTCACTTTCCAAGAAAGTATTTCGAGGGAGACAATATTGAATTGTAATTCTATTCGAATAAAAGAATTGAAAAAAAGCAGTCTCATTACTTAATTTACACACCTCGTAGACCATGTTTCATACGATTGTTCGCTCTAGATTCTGTCCCTCTAAATGAATCGACCTTGGACGCCTATAAATATTCACCTTGCGAACATGCAACACATTATCATCAGGTGGTGCGCGAGAATAATATCCCAAAAATTATTGAAAACTTCGTGAATTATTTATCAGAAAACTATTTATGTGATTTACTCCATTATTAGTACACCATGAGTGTATGTATTGTGGAAGATACCAGCAAAATAAAGATAAAAAATTATAAATCATTAGAAAAGTTCGTCAGGGCTCCGCGCAAAGCGGGCAGTCAGGTGAATTTACCCAATTTTGCCCACTGGATCTCTGTGAAATACAACAATAATGAGCTATGAGTATGAGCTATCGTGCGACGAAGTTTTTATCATGTTTGAGCGGTAAAGAACGTTTATCTTCTTGATGTTTTTTCACAAAAAATGCTATTACCATTATCTTATTATTAATATTCAATTAACAAGTAACGTTACTAAAAAAATCGGCGTACGACAGCAAATACGATGTGATTCATCAATCAAATTAATTCTTAATTTCACGTACCAGATGGTTCAAATGAACCACCCGCATTTAGCGCGATACTAAGTAAATTGTTTAATTATTTCTATTTCTCATTACTCAGTACAAATATCTTTTCTAAAATGTACCCAAAGATATAGTAAAACGGAAGTAAATGGTATAAGTAGTTTTCAGACAATTAATTCCTAATATTACCTGATATTTCGAATGTCACGGTATCCCTTAAGGTATTACTAGATGGATATTAAAAAATCGCAAAAATTCTTGAAAATTTAAGGTAAGCTAGTTCTTGATAGAATAATAATTCATTAATTATTTTATAATTTTCGACTAAATAATTTAGTAGTTATAAACATATAAATTTGACACGGTCGCTTATGGAAAACAGCTTCTGCAGACGTTAATGGTTGCAAAACAAATGGAACTAAAACACCGTAAATTCTGAAAATATTATATCATCAAGATTTAGGATCAAGCGATTGATTCTGCTAAGTTTCAAATTAATCGACTGAGCAATTGTCGAGAAATTAATTAAAGTAATGAGGTGTATCGCCTTTTTTAACGATGGATTCATAGCAATCATTGGAAAACTCAATATACATTGAGTATTTATTAAATTTAAAAATAGAGAAATTTTTTTGTCGGTCATTTGAAACAGATGTACAGTCACTGACAAAACCTCAGCCATGCACACGCCAATATCATTGAATTTGACTTCAATTATTATTAAAAGTGGAAAATTAACATTTCTAAGAGTTAATTTATCATTAAATTAGCTATTAGTAAGGCTTGTCGTACATGTGAAAACATGTACGACATTATCTAGACTCGTAAATCCACTATTCGCCCATTTTGGACTAACTTTCTGCCCGACAGTCCATTCAGTAATACCTTAAAATCCTATCAACTTATTCACTCTTGATGCACCCATGCTAAACAAAGAGAAATGTTCATCTTTTGTTTCAGTGTTGCAAAGAGAAGCCTGTTGAACCAATCTTGTGGCTGGGAAACTGGTTGCTGTCCAACAATCCAACCAACCCCAAGCAAATACTACAGGATGATTCTGAATAACATTTCGTTACAGAAACTAAATTGCGAGGAATGACAAGAGAGTTGTCACATTGGCGTGGAAAATAATGTATAAACTCTTCATGACAAAACACAACTTACCACTTTTTGATCCTTCGTCTTCCAATGTATGCGTTTCTACAGAACAATCCCATTTAGCCAGAGGAACAGCTGCGATTCCGTATCTGTAATCAAATATCAGTAGTAAGATACGTTCTACAACGGAGAATTCTACTGCTTCATTGGAAACTTGGCTATCACGATAATTTTATCGTAAAGTATCGTTACTTGTTATCGTTGGCGTAACTATGTAGGGGCCAGACCCCCCCCCCCCCCCCCCCCCCCCCCCCTATGTATTGCTTCGTCGTAATTTGCATGAAAAGAAGCTATTTCATTACGTAAATTCAAGTAGTAGTCTCGCCAAAGCGTTTTTCTAAAGATTTATTTTATTTTGAGGACCATTCAGGACACTATTAAATGATTACCTGCAACATTTCAAAAGGATTCACCGTTCCGTTTCCGAGATATTGGCAATCGAAGATTTCACGGTTTTACACGTGTTCTTATGGGGAACAGTGCACAATTTCACATTTCACGCAATAACTTCGAAACTTTTCAACAGATTTTTTTTTAATTCTTAATTACAGAGGAACATATTAGATGAAGTAAAAAGTTCTGAGCGTTTTTTCCTTTTATTTCGACGATGAAATTAACATAGTTAGGATTATCCGATTTAGATCAAATATGCGCCGTTTTGTTCGATAACTTTTGTCCATTTTGAAGGAAATTTCATCAGTCCAAGATTGAAGAAGTCCTCGTCCCTATTGGTAAAAAACTTGACCAGCTCATTTTCACAAGTCTCTCTTGGGGCCAGTTTTGTACCATCAAGAAAATTTTGCAAATGCTTGAAAAGGTGATAATCGCTTGATGCCAGATCTGGACTATACGGCGGGTGCGATAGATCCTCCCATCCAAGCTCTCGGAGCTTCGGGCGCGTCGTTAAAGATGTGTGCGGCCTGGCGTTTTCTTGATGGAACACAATACCCTTCCTATTGGCCAATTCTGGCCGCTTTTGGTCGATAGCCTGCTTCAATCTGGTCAGTTTTTGACAGTAGAGGTCCAAATTGAGTGTTTGGCCCGATGGGAGCAGCTCAAAGTGGATGATTCCCTTCCAATCCCACTAAACACACAACAAAACCTTCTTGGCCGTTAATCCGGGCTTGGCGATCGTTTGGGCCGGCTCACCGCGATTGGACCACAATCTTTTTCGGCTGTTGTTCTCGTATGTGACCCATTTTTCATCGCCAGTCACCATCCGCTTCAAAAATGGGTCGATTTCGTTACGTTTCAGAAAAGAATCGCAGGCATCAATTCGGTCCAAAAGGTTCTTTTGCGTCAATTCGTGTGGTATCCATACATCGAGCTTCTTCTTGAGACCAGCCTTATGCAAATGGTTCCAAACGGTTTTCTGGCTAATATTCAGTTCCTGGGCAATGAAATAAGTGCTCACATGCCGGTCCGACTCGACGATTTCCATGATTTTATCGACATTTTCGACGATTGGCCTACCAGAGCATGCCCCATCTTCGACGTCCATATTGCCAGAATGGAATCGTTGGAACCACCGCTTTTCTGTTGCATTCGATACTGCAATGGGTCCATAAACAACACAAATTTTTTTGGCCACCTGCTCCGCTTTTTCACCTTGGTCGTGGTGGTACTGAAGAATGTATCGAATTTTCTCTTTTTTTACCTCTATTTTGGAACGCTGTAACACACAACTGGCTTCACCAAACACAAAACTGTCAAAGAACTTTTTTTAAAGCGTAATGTCACCTTTAAATCGCCGTATAGTATGGCCCGATGCGATGTATACATCGTGAGATATGGCTCACTAAAGACATCTAGCGAAAAACGCTCAGAACTTTTTACTTCGCACAATATGATGAAGTGGGTTAAAAAAGAATCATGAATTTTGACCGTCTCGTTTCAGAGATATAGCGATTTAAATTAAGCAATGTCTAGCGACGCTAGCGCCACGAGGCGACTGGAGCAGACCAGAACTAGATCACAGTAGTGCGTGCATATCCGTATAAGCAGAGTATCTACGTATTGGTAGCCGAAAATAATAGTCTGATACAAAAGTGAGAGTTAGGTAAACATTATATTAGGCGTTTTCATCGTTACTTTATAAGTTTCTACATCCCGATAACATGTAGAACCTACATTGTAAGGATATTTCGCAATATTTCGAAACTTTCATCGATTGAGCGGAGAATAAACTTTTCAACGTGACTGTGGCGAGACCACTACCTTAAATAGATATTAAAATTGCGCAATCGATTCAACTGTGGGCAAAAGCAATATATGAGATTTGCCGGCCGATACACAACCAGAAGAATACTGAAAGATTAACATTTACTACCAAGCAGTAGATAATATCATTCTATATCTACAACGCTGATTTAAGAATCTACCATTAGCTCATGCAGTTGATGCATTTTTGAAATTGGATATGAAGAACGGAGAGGATTTCATCGATAACTATATAATAATTTTAATAATTCATACGTCAGCCTTAGATGCTGAAGCGATGGTAATGAAAAACATACTTCAATTTAAAAATGACGAAGTGAATGCTGAAAATTTAAGAAAGCATATTAAAAAGGAGTACTGCTCTAACTTATATAAACTTTTTCAAGCAGCAATAGTATTCAAAGTATGCTGCGCCGGCTGTGTGAGAAGTTTTTTATGAGGCGAATAAAAATGTGGCTTAGAAACACAATGCTTCAGGAACGATTCTCTCATATGCCACTGTTGAACATGGAGAATTAGTTTCTTTTTCAATCCAGCTGAAAGGGTCGAGCCAATTCGCAGAAAAAAAAATAGAAAACAGACTTATTCAATTGAGAACCGACTGGAAGTAAAGTTTAAAGACTGGTGATTGGATTAAAGAATGGAAAAAAATTTGATGATCATTTTTTAAGGTATTGCATCGTCATTAATGTTCACATAAACATGTGATTGAAGCACGTTTCATATTTCAAGCGTGTTACGTGATGTCAGGCTGGCCCCTCCGGACCCCCCCCCCCCCCCCCCGTAAAATGCATCGCAGCATGAGGAACATCTTGCACAAGCAGAAGTGATACACTGTAACCTCTCCGAACGGCACATCCATCAATGAAATCAGACCCCCGACTAGGTGCCGAATATCGATCGGTGTAGCGGATGGTGGGAGAAGCGCCAGGCCCTATCGTCAGGCTCGAAGCATGCTAGACAATAAGAGTGGGATTGTAGAGGTACTGCTATCCGCTACGTGGCAGGACAACTCTTTTCTTTATTTCTCTATTCTCAGACATTTTTCTTCTTAAATATCTCCATTCTGGAGTAGATTTAATCAGAAACATCTCTATTCCAAAATATCTCATGTCTAAAACATTGCCCTGCCGAAACATCTCTATTCGTAAAGATCACTATGCCACAATAACTCACTTCCGAAATATTTCTGCTCTTAAATATCTCCATTCCAAAATATTTCGTATCCAAAACTTCTCTATTCTTAAATATCTGTATTCGTCAAAATCTCATGTGACATCCAAAACATCTGTAATCCAACAATTTCATCTCACAATGTCTCTCTTCTGAAATATCTCTATTGCGAAACAGCTCTATTCCAAGACCCTCTGCGTTGCACTTGTTTTATTCATGGCTAATATAGTAAATGCAATATTACGAATGGGTTATTCAAATAAAATTGATATGAAGTTGGCGAATGACGAATTTACCATATAAAGGGGATAGGTTAATTGCATTTACGATATTGGCCATCAATAAAACAAGTGCGACGCAGAGGCTCTTGGAATAGAGATGTTTCGGAATAGAGATGTTTCGGAAGAGAGATGTTTCGGAATAGAGATGTTTTGGATGTCACATGAGATTTTGAAGAATACAGATATTTAAGAATAGAAAAGTTTCGGATACGAAATATTGTGGAATGGGGATATTTAAGAGCAGAAATATTTCAGAGTTATTGTGGCATAGTGGTCTTTACCAATAGAGATGTTTCGACAGAGAAATGTTTTAGACATGAGATATTTTGGAATAGAGATTTATGATTAAACCTGCTCGAGAACAGAGATATTTAAGAAGGGAGATGTTTGAGAATAGAGAAATAACGAATAGAGTTGTTGTCCTGCCCGCTACGTCAGCTGCGCAGCTTCGGCTTGAGTGAATGGTGCGCAACCTCTATGCTTGCAAGCGTGATGCGAAGCCGATTCCGCCACTGTGCCGATTAGAGAGATTGCAGTGTACAAGGAATTCACAAAATATTTGCATATTGAAAAATATATCGAACCTTGAACGAACAAGCTGAGTTATGATGTTACCCAAATGATCTCGGTTATGTGTTGCTTGATCTGTCGGAAATAGTACACTATTTGTTTGCCCGTTTGATGAGTCTCTTGCCTTCGCAACTGATAAAATTAATGCTTTACGTAACCGATCACTGCTCAACAGAAAAACATCTTTACACTTCTCATCTAATTTCACTCGTGGACGATCCTTTTTTGATTCGTATTTCAAATCAATTGCTTCAGATTGATGCGGCAGGTAATGGTACTCTTTTTGATGAGACAGTATACGTTTCGATGCATTACTGTCTTTCGTCACTCTCTCTCTATTGCGGTCCCAATGCACTTCCGATTGTTCCTCATTTTCAATATGCACATGGGCATTGTAAAGTCCCCGTGAACACGTTGACGTCGATCCTTCTGAATTGGTATAAGTTAGATTCTCCTCGTCGCCGTTTTCATGAGATGGAGAGTATTTTTCGACTCTGAGTTTCCTTTGAGCCGCATCATTTGTGGTTTTCAACGTTTCGAAGGGGTCTTTGGAATTCGGCGAAACGGATGTAAGGCTCGATGGTTCTGATCTACGGATTTTAACAACAACAAAAAATTACGTATCAACATACAGTAGAGCGTTCGTTACCCGAATCAATTGAGATCAGGAGCCTTTCGGATAATCGAAAATTTGGATAACCGAACAGCAATATTCCGTGGGAGAACAAAACGTTGACTCTGTCAATATGATAAAATACATATATTTAAAAATACAATGAACATTAATATGTTAATAATACAATTACATTTTCGGTGAATTTCAAATAACCATTGTATCGTTTAATGATATAGAACGAAGTTAAATATGTATTTAAAAATAATCAACATTCGTACATCTTTGAGTTCTTATGTATTTATTTTTTTTAAAGCCGACGATTTTCTTCTGCCTCACAACGGAAGCTCGTTTCTTTGCTGCCAAATCTTGCAATCGTTTTAGAAGAAGAAGTTTCAATGAACAAATTTCAAGCTGCGTTTCGAACCACTCCGTTGCCGTAATATACAGAGCGTAATCGTTTAAATAAATGAGCATTCGGATGAATAAAATTATTGTTAAGATAATTGATATTTTGGATAACCCAAATCGCCATTCATATAATTGACGTTCCGGATAAACCAAATCGCCATTCGCCATTCGCATTCGTAACTAATGTTCGGATAATCGATGCTCTACTGTAGAGACACAAAAAACGTTGATATTCTGGGAAAATAACTTATCGAACAAGATATTTTTTAAATTTAAATAATAAGTTTTTTATGTAAAATGCAGTCTGCGCGAACTTTTTGTATAGCAATGCAGTGAAAACCAAGACGATGAATATCGCTGGATGATATTGAATGCCTGATCTCAAAATCTTCCTTGCTCTAGATTTTTTTTGTTATTCTAGTAACACATTATAGTGCGGCAAAAAACGTAAACGAAAAGAGGCTGCGACAAAAACGTTTATGGCGACGGAGAGATTTTTGTACGAATTTTTTATTCGTCAATAAAATATTTTTTTCTATGTATCATTTTACCAGTAGATGTTCCATTTAATTTTGTTTCACGATCTTATTTTGTTCCTTGATCGATGTTCCATTTAATTTTAAAACAATGCGCCATTAAGGCGGGCAACCACTTTAGATGCTTCAAAAAATCAATTTTCTAATTTATTTAATAAATCGTTAGCAACATATCTTAAGAATATAGCCTGAAAATTTCAAAACGATATTCGGATTCCTTCTAACGGTATGTATATAAATGATAAAGACTCTCCGCTCGACTCCCAAGCGCGCTCAGGTATCCACGAGCGCTCAGTTAGGTAGTTTCTTTGGGTTTATTTGAGTTTTCATAACCCAAACAAACCAAACTCAACTGTTTGGCGATTAGCTCCAAAACATCTTCATTCTGGGTACAAAATAATCGAGGTACCGGCTTTTGTTGCAGCAATTTTATTCAATGGAGGAAATTCAACCCTACTCATGATTATGAATGAACTACAAATCGTAGTTGGCAGGCAGAGCTACGGATATGCCGAGCAAATGGATCAGATAAGCGTGGCTCGGCAAAATAGAAAAAGTTTATTAGAGACAAAAGAAGCTCGAAAAGCTCGTAAAGAGGAAATGCAAGCTTCAAATGAGTTGCATGAGGAAGAGGAAGGACTGCTGTGTGATGCTGGAATCTCTGATTAATCGGTAAGACACTTTATTATTTCATTAAACACATTTGACTTTGAGTTTTTCGTTTGTAAAACGTTAAATGTGTTTTTCTCGAAACGACATTTTTTCAATTTGCGGGAATCATAACTCAAAAACTAATTGATGGATCATCTTGGAATTTGGAACACGTTTACATAATATAATTTATTAAAACATGAACCTAAAGTTGGGAAGATGAGATTGTTTAAAACATATTTGTTATTGCAAAATGCCGGGAAAAAATGCTAAAAATCGATCATTTTTTTTTCAAATACGTTCCAACATTTAATTCTCGATTTTTTTTTCAAAATTTAGGTTCATGTTCTTAAAAAACATGTCAAGAATGTATAAAACTTTGTTGGACCATTTTAAATGCGAATTGCGAGCTGCACAATTCCCGCAAATCGACAACGACGATGAGGACACGCCAAGGGACACAGCGGATTACACCTTAATAAATGCATGAAATAACTTGAAAAAATTACCAGAGATGTATGAAAATATGAATAAATTATTGTCAGAGTTGCGGAAATTCCCGTTTTTTTTTCACAATAAAAAAATTTCGGTCTCCTAAAGTGGTTGTCCGCCTTAAGTTCATTATGCTATATAAGAAAACGCTGCACAGCCCCTATTACTCAAGATTCTCTGATTTTCCGAACGTTCTTTCTGCCATAAAAATTGCATTACAAAGAAAGTATGGCTTTCATACGTACCTTTAAGTATTTCTTCCAAACTAAACAACTAAGTGGTACGATATTTGAAAAGGAATATACTTCCGATTTATTTAATGTATTTCTTTTGCAGAGGGCCGTATTGTGTAAGCGCATAAGGCGGGCCCTTTTGAATTTTCAGTACATTACAGTGACGCTTAATAAAAATAAGTTACAATCAATCATTATACCCAACGATGAAATGCAATGAAAAATTCCACATAAATTTTGTAGATTTAGACATATTTACAGGTTTTCTCACTAGTCGCGGTCACGAAAATTCCTCTGCTAATCACATTTTTCTAAGTTTCATCATTAATATTTTCTTTAAACATTCTGTGACTCCCTGTTTTTATCGTCGTTGCGGAATCTTCAGAATTTTTCCGTACTTAGAGCTTAGAGAAACTTATATATCCGACTTGGCCTTTGGATCTAGCACAAACGCAAAATCACATACTGAATGACGAAGTAAGCACATGTTCGAAATTTTAGCTTATTTATTTATTTATATTTATAAATTATTTATTTACTTATTTATTTATATACATTTATATCCTCTAAATTACACATAACTGTTTACATAGATTATTCCTAATTCATAGAGGGACCTTTGTTTTTGTTGATTTTTTAAATTTAAGATTGCAATGGAAATGCGATGAGAATGTCAAATTGTGAAAACTATGTTGACTTTTCCTGCAAAATTTTCCAAGACTACTCACTAATATCTCATTAAAAAATAAAATTTAAAATATTGTATCATTTTACAATGATTTACTATTTTCGAAGAAAATCGAGTCTGATTGAAATATTAATGACGTATCATTGAGAAAAAGGCGCTTATCAGCTTATATCAGACATCTAGAGTTATTTAGTATATACACTACCGGCCAAAAGTTTGGGTACACTCGTCGAAATTTCTTACCGCACTAAAAGTTAGATAGCGGACTCAAAAATAAAGATAATTGAATTTCCCAGGTCGCGTTTTAAAGCAGATAAGTTGACCTTTATTTTGCCCTGTTAGAAAATTCTGTACGATTTTTTTCGCCCCGGTACGCACTTTTGAACGTCGCCATTTTTCGGCTATTTTTTGACCGTCGAAAATTAACTGCAAAGTTTGTGGAAAATGTTGTCCTCAGTTTTTCCATGGTAAACTTAAAAAGGATATCAAAACCTACATTTTTATTTTTTAGAAAGTCTCGTACGATTTTTTTTCGCCCCAGTATTGCATCTTTAGCTAAAAAAGACATGTTTCAGAAAAAAAGGCGGCATCGAAGAATTATAGGGTTTCAGAGGAAATGTCAAGAGGATAAAAAGTTGCCGGGGTTCACACTGGAGTGGCTAGAATTTTTCCAGAATTTTTTTGACCTTTTTTAACATTTTTGGTTGCAACTTTGATGAATGGAGAGGCTCCATTTGGGAATTATGGAGTCTAGGACAATATATTACAAAAGGAAATTCATTTATATTTTCATTTTTAATTAACTACAATTTTTGTAGATATATTTTTTTAATTTTTGTAAATAAAAATAAGAAAATGAACATGAAATTTTTTAAAAAAAGATTCTAAAAAAATGTAGTTAATTAAAAATGAAAATTTGAACAAATTTCCTTTCTTAATATATTGTCCTAGACTCCAGAATTCCAAAGTAGAGCCTCTCCACTCATCAAATTTCCAACCAAAAATGGTAAAAAAATTCTGAAAAAATTCTAGCCACTCCAGTGTGAACCTAACCTTTTTACCCTCTTGACATTTCCTCTGAAACCCTATAGTTCTTCGATGACGCCTTTTTTCCAAAACATGTCTTTTTAAGCTTAAAATGCAATACTGGGACAAAAAAATTGTAGGAGACTTTCTAAACAACCAGAATGTAGGTTTTGATATCGTTTTTAAGTTAACCATGGAAGAAACCGAGGAAATATTTTTCCACCAACTTTGCAGTTAATTTTAGACTGACAAAAAATAACCAAAAAATGGCCAAGTTCAAAAGTGCGTACCGGGGCGGAAAAAAATCGTACAGAATTTTCTAAAAAAGCAAAATAAAGGAAAAACTTGTCCTCTTTAAAAGGCCTCTTGGGAGATTCAATTATCTTTATTTTTGAGTGCGCTATCTAACTTTTAGTGCGGTAAGAAATTTCGACTAGTGTACCCAAACTTTTGGCCGGCAGTGTAAATGATCACATAGAAATGTGGCCAGTATGTCATCTCCAAAAACTGCTTCATAGCTTAAACGAATTTTAAAGCAGCAATATTTTGTTAAAAATTCGATAACTTAGCTCGAAATTTCACCAATATACGGAGATGTATTTTTACTTAATTGTAGAAAAAAAAAATCAGTCAATTGTTAAATATTCTGGTTCGTGAAAGGAATACCTTAAACTCAATGTCCAACGTTTATGGCAGCGTGACAAGATACCGTCTCTTTTCCGTTGTGTCGCTCAAATTTTTTTTAGTCACGTTTAAATGGTACATCAATTATTTTTTTCCGTCGTCTGTTCAATAGAGACAAAAACAATCTATTCCATGTACGTAGAAATGTTACGTAAATCCTTACAAGTCCGCAGACACAGCTGTATACGTAAACGTGATCAAAGCCTGATTAATTTAAATGCCAATATAAATCTAAAGTCATACGATTCTTAAATCTTAGTTTGTTGTTTTCATTCTCAGTATATGCATTCGGTGCTAGTGCGTGTCATACATTTATTAAGTACTCACTGCGTAGAAGCGTTCCAACATTGTTGCCACGGTTCATCGGAGGAAAAATCGACGTTGTTCGATTCTTTTTGTTTCGCGTAATTGGTAAGAGAAGTCGTGCAAATGTTGGGCTTGTACCAGGGAGATGGTATTGTCACGGGACTTCGAGATGATGGCCAAACGTGGTCGAGAACTTCCGGTCTCGAGGCTGGAATATCCGTTAGGCAGATACCGCGTCGCTTCGCTAAACCGACCGGATTTACACTGGCCACTTTGACGTCCCACGGATCGACGATGGACAGTAACACGTTCTGAGTCCACGAGAAAGAGACGGGACGTGGTTATGACAAAGTATACCGCTGAGTGGGAGAGATGATTCGTTAGAGCTTGTTACTCTCGGACACAGTCTAGAATACGGCTCCAGTGCACGCAACAGGCCTCTATGCAGCATATAATATACTTATAACACGCATTGTTTGAAATAATGCAAACCCAAATCGTTAGCGTTGCCCATTGCATTATTCGCAATGCATATTATTTGAATTCGCGTGACTATTCGTAGAAAAAAATTAATCACACCAGTTGTTCGAGCGTTTTTTTTCATCATACATGTGTACGAAGCGAGTCGAATCACTTTTCCCAAGGCGAAACATTTAAATGCCGTTAAACGCGCCGTACGCATTAACATACCGAGCAAAGAAGCCGAATGTCGTATCTTCTTTTCATTTTTAAAAGATCATTGTAGAATGTTGAGAATATAGTAAGCGACAGTGATCAATTGTTTAGTTGGTCGACAATATAACTCAATGTATATTCATCGTTACATGGAGCTTGTCATGGATATCGAAAAGTAACATCTTTGTTTATACGGAATTTGAATTATAAGCTTTTTACTCCCACTTGGAGGGAAATGCATTTTTGTGAACAAACTATCTACATGTTCATTTCATGAAAGTATCGCGATTGAGTTCGATAAAAATCGAGTGCGGGATTAAAATTTTTTTATCAACCGCAGAAAATGATGGATATAACAAGAATAGAAAACGTCTACCTATTCCTAGTTAACTACCTAGTTAAACGATGTCTCCAAATTTTTTGAAGTTAAAGCATGAATAAACATTTTTCGAAACATATCAAGTTTAATAATATGCCAAAATTTTACATCGATTCTTGCCAAACGGGGCTCATCATACAGTAATGTACTATAGGCTGAAAAGAAAATCACTCGACATACAATCGAAATACATGTAGCGGCATAAAGAAAAAACGTTTTTTTTTAAACCTAAAATATTAGTTAAACATCTGAAGAATACGGTAGTAAAGTAAGTAATTAGTCGGTAAGTCACTGAAGTCGTTGAGTTTTCATAGTTCGAAACTTTAAACACGTTTTTCTCAAAGCTACATTTTTTTAAGGTTGTAGGAAACACGAGTGGGAAAAACGATTTGACCGATCGTGATAAAATTGCGCACACAACAACAATATTATTAGCTGTACAACTTTGCTTCCGCCATTTTTTTTTCCAAAATCTGAGGTTTCATTCTCAAAAAGTGATTACCTATTCATGATTCAAAGTACTATCCGTCGCTAGCTACAACTTTTTACCATCTTTTTGGCAATTGCCGAATACCATCTCGAAAAAACGATGCGTCTTTTGAGGCGATTCACAAATCGATCCATTTTTGGACTTCTTCATAAGAGCAGAAATGCTGATCAGCCAGACCGTGTGCCATCGATCGAAACAAATGGTAATCGGAAGGAGCAACGTCTGAAGAGTACGGCGTGTGGGGTAAAACCTCCCATTATAGCATTTCCAAGTATGTCTTGACCGGTCTTGAGACATGTGGCTGAGCTCTCTTGGCCGTTTCTCCTTCAATGAATTAATTGCGTTGAAGGAGATTCAAGGGAATCAAGGCTCAAACGCATCAATTGCGTTCGATACCGATCCCCTGTGATGGTTTCACTCGGTTTCAACAGCGCATAATATTTATATCACACCGAGCTTTTCTCTCTTCCACCGCCATGCCGGTCCTCGACGTCAAAACTATCGCTCTTGAAGCGTTGAAACCACCCACGACATGTTCTTTCACTAAGAGCAGACTCACCGTAAGTACTTGAGAGCATTCGATGCTCCTCAGCCGCAGTTTTCTTCAAATGGAAGCAGAAAATCAAAACTTCCCGCGAATGCCGAGAATTTGGCTCGAAAACTGACATCTTCGATCGAAAATAAATTTATGATGCAAACACAAATTCACTAATGTGGTGCTGTCGTTATGTAGACAGATGTCCAAGCTTACCGTGTGACATTTTTGACCTGCCTATTTCGACGACCACTTACCGCTGCCGCCATCTATCGAAAAACGGCGGAAGCAAAGTTGTACACCTAATACCTTGAACTTATACCTACGTATTCATGACAATCACTTTTAAAAAGTACTTTTGTATTGCAAAAAAAGAACGAAAGATTTGTGTGAAAATTCAATTTCTTTTCCGAAATGTCCTATTTCTCTAATTTTCAACTTTTTAAATGTTTCTTACGTACAAATTCAGCATTTGTATGTTAAAATACTAAAAATGTCTGGCTCCCCTGTGTGTTCTTCTCTCGCACATGCGTCAAACCATATAAAGTGTCGTATATTAAGTGAAAATTGAAACTTGTTCCGACATTTAAAAAAAGTATAGGAAGTTTAATTATATTGGGTGACGTAAAAAGTTCTGCGCGTTTTCCGCTAGATGTCTTTAGTGAGCCATATCTCACGATGTATACATTGCATCGAGTCATACTATACGGCGATTTAAAGGTGACATTACGCTTCAAAAAAAGTTCTTTGACAGTTTTGTGTTTGGTGAAGCCAGTTGTATGTTATAGCGTTCCAAAATGGAGATAAAAAAACAGAAAATTCGATACATTCTTCAGTACCACTACGACCAAGGTGAAAAAGCGGAGTAGGCGGCCAAAAAAAATGTGTGCTGTTTATGGACCCAATACAGTATCGAATGCAACAGCAAAGCGGTGGTTCCAACGATTCCGTTCTGATAATATGGACGTCGAAGATGAGGCACGCTCAGGTAGGCCAATCGTCGAAAATGTCGATAAAATCATGGAAATCGTCGAGTCGGACCGGCATGTGAGCACTTATTCCATTGCCCAGGAACTGAAGATTAGCCAAAAAACCGTTTGGAACCATTTACATAAGGCTGGTCTCAAGAAGAAGCTCGATGTATGGGTGTCACACGAATTGACGCTAAAGAACCTTTTCGACCGAATTGATGCCTGCGATTATCACCTTTTCAAGCATTTGCAAAATTTTCTTGATGGTACAAAACTGGCCTCAAGAGAGGCTTGTGAAAATGAGCTGGTCTAGTTTTTTACCAATAGGGACGAGGACTTCTTCAATCGCGGAATTATGAAATTGCCTTCAAAATGGACAAAAGTTATCGAACAAAACGGCGCATATTTGATCTAAATCGGATAATCTTAACTATGTTAATTTCATCGTCAAAATAAAGCGAAAAAACGCTCAGAACTTTTTACTTCATCTAATATTTTGAACGTGGAAGAAAAAAACGTGTATTTTCGATGTATTTCGCTTTTTTATTTCCGAAAAGGCAAAACACATTGCAAACTCACAAAAAGATATGCGCCGTGTACGGACAGAATGCGGTAAGCGAAAATGTGTGTCAGAAGTGGTTTGCGAAAATTCGTTGTGGAGATTTTGATCTCCAAGATGCTCCTCACTCCGGTCCTCCAGTCACTACTGATGTCGATATTGGCGTAGCCAAGAGGGGGCTGAGGTGGGCACGACCCCCTTAAAAAGCCTGAACCCCCCCCCCCCCCCCCCCCCCCCCCTCAGAAAGAAGTCGATACAAAATAATTAAGGTCAAATAATCGATTAATTTTATTTAACTTTCACCCAAGCAGGCGTAAAGAAATAACTTTAAGAAACGTGATCTATTGCCTTCGTCGTATTTTCGTAATTTGTATAAACAGTTACGATTTCATTACGTAAATTAAATAGATAATCAATTTTTACAATTAGGTCAACTGTGGGCAAAAGCAATACATTAGATTTACCGGCCGAAACACAACCAGAAAAATACTGAAAAATCAACATTTACTACCAAGTAGTAAATAATATCATTGTAAATGTAAAACGCCGATGCAATTGATGCATTTTTTCAATTGGATATGAAGAACGGAGAGGTTTTCATCAATAATTATAGAACGATCTTAATAATTGATACGTCAGCCTTGGAAGCTTTTAGAAAATTTAAGAAAGTATATTAAAAAAAAGAGTACTGCCTGAACTTATATAAACTTTGTCAAGCAACAATAGTACTCCCATTTAGCTCCGTTGGCTGTGAGCGAAGTTTTTCTGCCATGAGACGGATAAAAATGTGGCTTAGCAGCACAATGCTTCAGGAACGATTCTTTCATACGTCACTGCTGGACATAGAGAATGACATTGTTAAATAAAAAAAATCCAGCTGCAAAAGTATTGCGTCGATTTGCAGAAAAAAAAACAGCAAACTAAGTCCCATTTAATTGAGTACCTACTGAAAGTAAAATTTAAAGACTGGTAAATGGAT
Source organism: Ophion ventricosus (assembly GCA_963932345.1). Lineage (NCBI taxonomy): Eukaryota > Metazoa > Arthropoda > Insecta > Hymenoptera > Ichneumonidae > Ophion > Ophion ventricosus. The sequence goes on from OZ010714.1 coordinate 18,562,645, forward strand.
TAAGGTAGTAGTCCCGCCAAAGCGTTTTTCTATAGATTTTTTTTTATTTTGAGAACTCATTCAGAATATTATTGAATGATTACCTGCAAAATTTCAATAGGATTCACCGTTCCGTTTCCGAGATATTGGCAATCCCAGATTTCACGGTTTTACACGTGTTCTTATAGTGATAAATGAAAAATTTCACATTTCACGCAATAACTTCAAAACTTTTCTACAGATTTTTTTTTAATTCTCAATTATAGAGGAACATGTGACGAAGTGGGTAAAAAAAAATCATGAATTTTGACCGTCTAGTTTCAAAGATATAGCGATTTAAGTTAAGCAATGTCTAGCGACGCTAGCGCCACGAAGCGACTGGAGCAGACTAGAACTAGATTACAGTAGTGTGTGCATATCCGTATACGCAAAGTATCTACGCATGAGTAGCCGGAATGGATAGTCTGATACAAAAGTGAGGGTTAGGTAAACATTGTATTACGCGTTTTCATAATTACTTTATAAATTTTTACATCCCGATAAGATGTACAACTTACATTGTAAGGATATTTCGCAACATTTCGAAGCTTTCATCGATTGATCGGAGAATAAACTTTTCAACGTGACTGTGGCAAGACTGCTAACTTAAAGAAGCCAGGATCTTTTCAAGCTCCATTTCATCGAAAGCCAATTTCTAGTAAATTATTTCTTTTTTACGACAATAGCTTGAACTTTCGGAAAGTTGAAGTATTCGTTTCGCGGAGGGCCGTATTTTATCGGTGCATAAGCCAGGGTCCTTTTGAATCATTAATAGATCATATGACGCTTATTAAAAATAAGTGACAGTTAATTATTATACGGAATTTTCAACATTTTTACACGCTTAGAGCAGTTCATATCAGACATCTGGAGATATTTATTATATAAATTATTGGAGCAGAGTTGAAGCGTTACCTACAATCAAAGATTTAAAAATATATATATATATATATATATGTTATTGTCCGGACTATGCTGAGTCTTTAGGAATTGTTTCACATTTTTTCACCACAAAACACCAGAGCTAAAAAATAGTTTAATGTATGTAATAAAAAGTAGAGTGGAGCAAATCGCCGGATGTGCCCTCTAAACCAAAAATTTGTACAAAACAAACAAACTATGTAATGTTATAATAATAGCAGCTTATAGTTAGAGGCTGGAAGAGAAAAAAAAATGTATGTAATTTTAAGTAGTTACATGGGCAAGACGTTCACGCTACGGGTGACTTAATTTTTTTGACTATTTAACACCAAGATAAACCATTTCTAACAACGGATTAAAGTAAACTAAACCTTTATAAACATTCAGAATTCTGAAAACCCCATCTTACCCATCAAATACCATATGTATTTATTATTGAACCATCAAGGTGTGATAAAAGTTTACGAATCTCTTTAATCTTTTAATCTTTCAAATATTTAAAGTATTTTTAATCTAATAAAAGATTCCGACTCTTTCATAATAATCATCAATAATGTTATAATTTTTCAAGTTGGTAGTAACACAATAGTTTTTCTTTTTCAAATAATACAAGTATAAAAATGCAAAAGTTTGCCCTTTAATGCTTACAAAAGCCATATATTTTACATCTCCAGAATAAATCTATACCTTGGAAGCATTTTTTTTTGAGGTTCAATGAAAAAAAAAATCATAAACCGTCATTGGACTCAATTGCACCGCTCCAACCTCCTTAAAAGTTCGGTAACTTGGCTTAAAATTTCACCAGTACACTGTAATGTATTTTTTCTTAATTATAGATGAAAATAAAGTAATTGTTAAATATTCGGATTCGTGAGAGGAATACTTTAAATTTCATCGATTAATTCTCTCGTCATCAAATCGTAGAAGTCAAGGTCCAAGTCTTTATTCGGTGCAATTTACTATGAATGAATTGCGACATTTTCAGCGTTGCATTTAACCGAAAAAGCAGTAAAGAAATTTGCCGTGCTGATAGTGATTATGTTTCGACGTGTAATGTGATCTTAAAACTCTGTCTTAAATTGCATAACAACAAATGTGCTATCTTGCCCCGCCCGCAAATAACGTGCCCCTCACGTGACCTCGTCGTAAGATAAATGAACATGCATGTACTTGTAGATAATTGCTAATCAGCAAAATTAATAAGAGACAATAAAAAATATATCACCCGATTGAATACGTGCACATGTATATTTTTAATTGATTTTCATTAAAATGAAGTTTATGTTATTATCGTCGCATGGTAAAAGTGCACCTTCACACCTACAAATAGTGCGCTTTAATAATCCGAGTTTATAAGATTCCTTATTCTTTTAGTCACACGTTTCATTGAAAAATATTAAATGGAACTGCATTTTTTTAGCAAATCTAAAATAGCAAACAAAGAAAAAAATACAGATTCCTGTAATTGTATAGCGGGGAATTATTGTACGTGACATATTTTCGTCTAGGACATTTTTATTTATTGAAATCATTCTTCATACCAGTATTTTTTATTTTTATTTCCTTGCTCCCACATCAGCTGATTATTGTTCACGGAGTGACTTTATTTTGTCGCTTCAATAGGAAGACGTCGTGATATGGTAGAAAAATGACATATGGCATAAAATCAAGTAAAAATAAGAAGTGTACCTTTTGTTTGTCAGATTTTTTTTTTCTTCTTCGCTTAATCCGATCCATAACTTTCTGCGTGCGTCAAGCCAAAAAGTCACAATTTCTATTAAAAAAAATACTGTTCAAGTCTGCAATACACCGCAGAGGAATGAAGCAATACGACGATCACTAAACGTCCTTTACCCCGAGTACTATCGAGACTATTAGCACCTTCGGATACAGTTAACTGATTCTCAAACCGAACGCTTACATCGATAACCTCTTAGCGATATCATCCTCCAATGGTGGAGGTAAAGAGAACTTATACGTGCGTATAAACACTCTTAAGTCAAATAGGCTTGCGAATAACGAGTATAAGATAAAAGTGCTCTTATTAATTCCCGCGCATGTCGCGAGTGTACGTTGTAACACACAATAATACAATAGACAAACATTCATAAAACAGTGCAGAGAAACTGAATTTACTCAATCTTGACGCATACGCGAATTACACAAACGCGCCGCGCACTGTACACGTGTTTATTCCGGGGACAAATATCTATAAACAATCGTCGTTGGCAAGTATTTCTGGGTGTATCGGGCTTGACTATGTGGCCTCCTAAGCGCGATTGTCTCATGATCTAATTGGCGATTTTATGGCTATATTTGCGGAGCGAGATAATTGCTTATATCTTCCCAAATAGATAACGGCATTCTTATGATTCAGTGTACTTCTACATTCAAAAGATTATCGTGAAATTGTTAATACTTACATCGCGTTTGTGGGTGGGAGCACTTATCGAGAATCGCAGAATTTAGTGCAATGTGTATCTGAAGGGGAATTCAGCACGCCTAAATCTACTTGTATGAATCACGAGTTTGTATTTTCTTGCAGAATGAATATTTTTGGATGAGCCGTCAATAAAAGTTGCCTAATATTTCTCGCGCGTGGAATATATTTTCCATCCGGTCGCGATTTTTATATGTATGAAATCATTGAAATTATACAGGGTGGTCCAAAAGTCATGGATCAAACGAAGTAAGGAGGTAGCCAAGAACATTTCCAACCGAAAAGGTCATATACAGGTTGGTCCGTTGCTCATCAATTGCAAAGCTATCATTTTTTTCAATATATTGTAGAAATCGGTCCCCAGTGGACCAAAAACTTAATTAAAAATAAAATCTTATATGTTAATTGTTTTTTTTAACAAGCTTTTATTTAATCTACTAAAAAGTAGAAAATAATTTTTTTTTTACCAAGTCACCTATATGTGACTATAAATAAAATCTTGTGGCGCTCAACTTTTAAATGTTTAATAAATTTAATAAATTCAGTTTCATTAAGCGTATTTAATTTGGCACAATAGTAATTAGAGAAATTATTATCACACGTTTATACTCAGTTTCAGGATTTTTATTTAAGAAATCTAAGTGTATTTACTGTAATCTAAGTTTTACAGTAAATACACTTGATATGTTAACCGATTTATGTAAATTAAAGATTATATGTCTAAATTTTGGGCGACCGGTAAAAAACTCGGTAAAAAAAAATTATTTTATACTTTTTAGTACGTTAAATAAAAGCTTGTTTGAACAAAAAAAATGTTTACATATACATTATTTTCTACTTTTTAGTCTTTAATTTTTTGAAGTCGAATCATGCATTGTCACCTCATAGATGCATATTTGCAAAATTTCAGAGCTCTAAGTAGTCGGGAAGTGGGTGAAATATCGATTTTCCGTTTTGCATCTCACAGGAAGTCGTTATTTATTTTTAAAAAATCTTTTAAGTTGAATCACGCATTGTCGTCTCTTAGATGCGTGATTGCGAAATTTCAGAGCTATAAGTAGTCAGGAAGTGGGTGAAACATCGATTTTCCGTTTTGCATCTCACACCAAGTCAAGTTAAAAAATAAAAGCTTGTAATTACTCACCGTATGCGAGTTATTTTTTTCGAAGATATAGCCTGATTATGTGGCTTACGCATAAAAATGTAGTCATCATTATTGTCACTATGAGTTCTTAGAATAAAATGAATTTGTAATAACTTTTTGGATAATCATTTTTCCCCTAGGTTTTCATCATTGATTTAGAAAGAAAATGTTCTACCGACACTTGCCGCTGTAGTAGGAAAATTGGTCTACCTTGTGAGGATTCCAAAAAGGTACACTTTTTAACGACGCGTTAAAAAGGTACACATCTTTAACGACGCGCCAGAAGCTCCGAGAGCTTGGATGGGAAGTTCTATCGCACCCGCCCTATAGTCCAGACCTGGCACCAAGCGATTATTACCTTTTCAAGCATTTGCAAAATTTTCTTGATGGTACAAAACCGGCCTCAAGAGAGGCTTGTGACAATGAGCTGGTCGAGTTTTTTACCAATAGGGACGAGGACTTCTTCAATCGCGGAATTATGAAATTGCCTTCAAAATGGACAAAAGTTATCGAACAAAACGGCGCATATTTTATCTAAATCGGATAATCCTAACTATGTTAATTTCATCGTCGAAATAAAGCGAAAAAACGCTCAGAACTTTTTACTTCATCTAATATTTTGATTAAAACACATTTGTTGATTTTATAATCATACATATACATAGTAACATTGAAATAACAGTTTTGGTATCTTTAGGTTCGTCAAAGTCTTTTTAAAGAATCGGTAATTTTCTTTTGCGTACCCTTAGACTTTTGTCTTTGAATTTGGTTTTCGATAGTTGCCGATCGAGTTGGCCGAGTTTTCGATAGTAATTTGATAGCAAAGAGGGGGGGAAGGGAACGAAAGAAAGGGAGTTCGTTTACCGAACGCTTCGTTATACAGAGGTTTTCGTCACAAAAATTCCTTGTATAGTGGTTAAGGACCCTGAAAATAAATTCGTTATATCTATAGTTTTTCTTCACTGTATCAAGGTTTCGGGTATCTATCGGAAGGAAATAGACAAATCTTCGTTATATCAAGGATTTCGTTATATCGAGGGTCGACTGTACGTAGAATTATGAGTTATTGAATTAAGCACTTATGTCGGGTACGTAAAAGGGAGGCGGTACTAGCAAAACCGATTCTCAGGTAGATAATATGTGAGTCTTAAATTGGATAGACATTCGTTCAGTTTTTCGCTTGCTGTCTGCTTATTCCTATGATTTTCATTCGGAAATTTGTTGTGTATTTGGTAATTTCGGCACTTGGTGATTTCGACATTTAACAGTCCAAACAAAATTCATTGTTTATCATTTTTTTTAGTCAATGAAACAGAAAAAATATAAATATACCTAAAAATATACCACGAAGGCAAATAAGTGATTATAGGTATGCGAGAAATTTGGGTAATGCCCGGGACTACTGATCATCCTAGGCTACCCTGAGTTTCCCGATCACGAAAGGATCCTGTAGCACGATTCTGTAACTCGTAACGACCGTTTTCGTTATTGTTAGCTCGCGAGAGCCAATGAGAGATACTTTTTCTGCTGTAATCGTCGATGCGATTGGCTGTTACTATTTATCGACAACGGAAAAATCCGCTACCGACTTACAGAATCGCGTTACTGGTTGCGCTGCTAAAATTCGCTGCGTAGCGAACATAAGGACTCTTCGTTTTCTTCGTGCAGGAAAAATGAAGGAATCAATAATAAAAAAAAAGTAGTAGATGATCTGACGATATGGGCGAATCGCAGTGCAGGGGAGAGCTTAAAAATTAAAATAAAGCGTGCATTGAAGAGAGAACCGGTGCAAGAATTGTGTTAGTACGTTAGAATGGCTGAGCGAGTGAAACAAAAAACGTAAAGTAGGAAAAGGACTTATATAATCTGATGTTGTATGGGAGAAATATTAGATGAAGTAAAAAGTTCTGAGCGTTTTTTCGCTTTACTTCGACGATGAAATTAACATAGTTAGGATTATCCGATTTAGATCAAATATGCGCCGTTTTGTTCGATAACTTTTGTCCATTTTGAAGGCAATTTCATAATTCCGCGATTGAAGAAGTCCTCGTCCCTATTGGTAAAAAACTTGACCAGCTCATTTTCACAAGCCTCTCTTGAGGCCAGTTTTGTACCATCAAGAAAATTTTGTAAATGCTTGAAAAGGTGATAATCGTTTGGTGCCAGGTCTGGACTATACGGCGGGTGCGATAGAACCTCCCATCCAAGCTCTCGGAGCTTCTGGCGCGTCGTTAAAGATGTGTGCGGCCTGGCGTTGTCTTGATGGAACACAACACCCTTCCTATTGGCCAATTCTGGCCGTTTCTGGTCGATCGCCTGCTTCAATCTGGTCAGTTGTTGACAGTAGAGGTCCGAATTGAGTGTTTGGCCCGATGGGAGCAGCTCATAGTGGATGATTCCCTTCCAATCCCACCAAACACACAGCAAAACCTTCTTGGCCGTTAATCCGGGCTTGGCGATCGTTTGGGCCAACTCACCGCGATTGGCCCACGATCTTTTTCGGCTGTTGTTCACGTATGTGACCCATTTTTCATCACCAGCCACCATCCGCTGCAAAAATGGGTCGATTTCGTTGCGTTTCAGCAAAGAATCGCAGGCATCAATTCGATCCAAAAGGTTCTTTTGCATCAATTCGTGTGGCACCCATATATCGAGCTTCTTCTTGAGACCAGCCTTATGCAAATGGTTCCCAACGGTTTTCTGTCTAATCTTCAGTTCCTGGGCAATGGAATAAGTGCTCACATGCCGGTCCGACTCGACGATTTCCATGATTTTATCGACATTTTCGACGATTGGCCTACCAGAACGTGCCTCATCTTCGACGTCCATATTACCAGAACGGAATCGTTGGAACCACCGCTTTGCTGTTGCATTCGATACTGTATTGGCTCCATAAACAGCACAAATTTTTTTGGCCGCCTGCTCCGCCTTTTCACCTTGGTCGTAGTGCTACTGAAGAATGTATCGAATTTTCTCTTTTTTTTACCTCCATTTTGGAACGCTGTAACACACAACTGGCTTCACCAAACACAAAACTGTCAAAGAACTTTTTTTGAAGCGTAATGTCACCTTTAAATCGCCGTATAGTATGACTCGATGCGATGTATACATCGTGAGATATGGCTCACTAAAAACATCTAGCGGAAAACGCTCAGAACTTTTTACTTCACCCAATATATATGGGGGGGGGGGGCGTACTGTGTAAAAGCCCGAAAGGGTATACCTGAGAAATAAAACTATTACTGCTACTACTACTACTACTACTACTAAACACGATGAATTCTCTACAAAAGAATATATTCGATGGCTTATAATTTTTTTTAATGTCACGTGCATTGAGCCGACCATTCATGTCGTAAAATTTGGTGGTCTGTTCGGAAAGAATTAATATTTGTTTCTTCATTTTGTTTTTTTACAACTGCTGAAAAACGCCTATGAAAGTTTTAGTACTGAATGCCAATATGTAATGTGATTAAATGGAACTCTAAGATTCCCTATAGACGATGTTCTGTTTCATTATTTGTATTATCATTATTGTCGTAAGCGACTGCTGCATCGTTTTCTACTCCTCAGCTCATTGATTTGGTTAAAATCATCGCCTTCTACGTAGTACCGAGGCTGACTCCCAGGCGTCGCAGTTGTTTCTATTGGGTACATCAATATGGTGGCCACTCGTATACAGTTAGTATATAGTATATATATCAGCGATTGAAGTGATGCCGTATATATATATATATATATATATATATATATGTCTCAATAATCAAGAGCATCAAACAGCACCATCAACAAACCATATTTATACGAACATCATTGACAAATGAATCAATTATTGTGATAATAAAACGCATACGAGAACAATTATGAAAGACGCAACAGTGAAAGAAAATGAGTGCGTTCACGGCAACGGTGAGGTGAGAACGTTTTTTCAGCCATTCGAAAATTTTATCAGTTATGTGAATTTGTCAAAGAGGTTATGTTTACAAGCAATATTTTTTCGTCTCTTTCCCTCCATCTATATATTTTGGATAACTGCTTCAGTTTTAAATTGCTTTCTCGAACCGCAGAGCATTAAAATTATTTCAGATACTTTCTAAGAAATGACGGCACAAACATATCGTGGAAAAAAAAGAATAAACCTAACCAAGCACGGTATAACTTTACGTTAGCACATTGCTTTGTGGTTGAAAAAAAAAAACGACTTTCAGCAAGCACCGACAACGGAGGAATCGGTCTCCAAGCAGAAATTACGAGGCTGGTTGAATCGTCATTTGCGAATAAAAATGACCGACGGAAGAATATTAACCGGCGCCTTTCTCTGCACCGACCGTGATGCCAATGTAATACTCGGTTCTTGCGCCGAATACTTATCCAAGGATCACACGGAGGCGAGACCCCTAGGGGTTGTAATGGTACCCGGACGTCACATAGTCTCGATTCATCTAGATGCATGGTTCGATGAGGTACCGACGAGGCGAAGGAGAAGATGTCCCTCACAAAACGAATGAAATAGAAAGAAGATGGAAAAAGGAGGAATTAACGAAGATTCGTTTAAAGAAATATAACAGTTGAGTCGGTTTGTAAAAAATTCATATTTCTAGTCTACAAGAATCGTCTCGACGTCGTCATCTTCCGTTACATTTTTCTTCGACATCTCGTCCACATTGGCTGAAAAAATATAAATTACCAAATGTTATTTGCACGGACCGAAGTATGTTCAATAAATTCGTCTTTGATGTAAAAGAATTGAAAATAGAAATCAACGAAACCACAGAATTCTGTGAAATAATTATTCAAAATAAAGCTCATGATTATGAAAAATAATTCGTTGCAAATATCGAATCGCCGACTATACGTTTCAGAAGCGATTCGTCACGTGCAGTGGAATCAATCAGAGCAAATGCAATTCGATTCGCAGCTTGATTGCCACAATTGTGATGTGCTCGTTCTTTGATACTTAGTAAGGTATTTACATTTTTTTATGCATTCTTCCTGAAGAATATTGTACTCCGTTTCGAGTATGGCATTGTGCTTGATTTCCTTCGTCATATTGTTGAAAGCGTCATCCATTCTTTGGCCAAGAGTTGTCGATAAACTGTCCATACCAGCCATGTAACTGGCTTCCGTCGCAGCAACAGCCATTTTTTGGACGTAATCCATGTACTCTATCAATTGCTGAAGCAGAATGTTCTTTATTTTTTTTTTTTCAATTCGATATTATTACAATACAAAGTGTGTTTTTTTAATTCAATGAAATTGCAAATAAAAGCGGATGATCGTTTCTTGAGAGAATTGGAAAGAAGACCTGGTATTCGTTGCCAACTCTCTGGTCTTTGGTCGTGGCGTTAGATCCAAGTATTTTGAGTTAAGATGTTTCCCGAACCCGTATATTTAACATTTAAATTATTTTCGTCTACAATTGAGTAAAAAATACATCCCAGTATACTGGTGAAATTTCTAGCAAAGTTACCGAACTTTTAACAAAAAATTACGTCTTTGAGAAACGTCTAATTTATTCAGCACTTTATAGAGATGACATGCTGGCCACATTTCTATCTAATAATTTATCTACTAAACGACTAGATATCTGATATAAACTGCTCTAAGTATGTAAAAATTCTGATGATTCCATAACGGCAATAAACACAGGTCGCTGAAAGTTTAAAGAAAATATCCATGACCAGCTTCCGCCTGCATGGATTTTGGCCCATAGAAACTTTATTACCAGTTGCATCCCTCATTAAAGTTTTTTTTTAATCCTAAAATATGCGTTTTATTATTGCTTTTGAAGAATATTTATACAGAATTTCAAGTCGGTACACGCAAGAAATACAATTTTATATATAAACTTTTAGGTCCCATTTCATCCTTTTCAGGGGTGATTTTAGAAAAATCCTTTCTTACTCCATCGGTACGCCCTTTAAGGTAGTAGTCTCGCCAAGGCGTTTTTCTATAGATTTTTTATTTATTTCGAGGACCCATTCAGAACACTATTAAGTGATTACCTGCAAAATTTCCAACTGGTCACCGTTATGTATTCGAGATATTGGCAATCAAAGGTTGCACGGTTTTACACGTGTTCTTATGGGGAACAGTGGAAAATTTCACATTTCACGCAATAACTTCGAAACCTTTCTACAGATTAAAAAAAAATCTCAATTACAGAGGAACATATGGCGAAGTGGGTTAAAAAATAATCATGCATTTTGACCGTTTAGTTTCAGAGATATAGCGATTTTAATTAAGCAATGTCTAGCGACGCTAGTGCCAAACATCACGACAAAAACTCGCTGAGCTTGCGACGTTCCCATGATCTCTGCGCTCGCTAGACTACAGTAGTGTGGTGTGTATATCCGTATACGCAGAGTATCTATGCTTTAGGAGCCGAAATGGATAGTCTGATTCAAAAGTGAGGGTTCGGTGATGGAGGGAACGTTGTTATTTTGAAACTCTCAACAATATTAGGCGTTTTCGTCATTACTTTATAAGTTTTTGGATGCTGATAAGATGTACAACCAACATTATAAGGATATTTCGCAATATTTCGAAGCTTTCTTCTATTAAGCGGAGAATAAACTTTTCAACGTGACTGTGGCGATACTACTACCTTAAGAAACATATCTTCCGAATTTCATTGAGATAAGCGCAGGGAATTCGATATTCCTATAAAAACTTCAACGTTTTGAAGAAAATAAATACATAAAAACTTCAATTTGTTTTAAAGAACACTTATACCAAGTTTCAAGTTGATACATGCAAGGAATAAAATTTTCCATACAAATTTACACCCCATTTCACTCCCTTGGGTGAGAGTTGATTTTCAAAAAATTCTTACAAATTCTCTTCACCTTCTAAGGAACATATCGTCCAGATTTCATATTTCTATCTTGAGCCGTTTGGGCTGTGCGTTGTCTATATGTTAATTACCCATGGAACTCTTTTATATGTATGGATAACTGTAGATATCTGATATAAATTGCTCTAAACACGTAAAAATTCTGAAAATTCCGTAACGATAATAAAAACAGGGTATCACCCAATTCTTAAAGAAAATATTGATGATAAAACTTTAAAAAGTATGACTAGCGGATAAATTTTTGTAATCGGGACTTAGAGAACGTAAAAACGAGCTTGTTCAGGGGTCCTTGCACGACCCCTCAAAACGCTCTTAGGGCAGTCTGCGGCTACAGCAGCCTGGTCGTTACAGACAGAGTTTTGGCCTTTTTTAAGTTTATGTCAAAATCTACTGAATTTATATGAAATTTTTCATTCCAATTCATCGGTGGGTTTAATAATTGATTCTAACAGATTGTTATTAAGCGCCACTGTATCCTACTAATGATTCAAAAAGGCTTTGGCTTATGCGCTCACAAAATATGGCCCTCTGTGAAAGGAATATCTCAAATGATCCTGAAGTTTAGAAGCGTCTTGTAAAAAAGAAACTTACAACCAGCATTTGTTTTTTCTTTTGAACCTCGGCTCTCGCAGCGACTATCATATCCCAGTGAGTATCGCTAACTCGGTAAGCCAGAGTATCCCTAATAAGGCTCATGAGTAATGCCAGACTGCGTCTACAATGTTTAATTACAATTTTCTATAATGGATTGTATACTTCTTTGAAGTTTCTGCTACAATATGATTACCTGTACTCGTTGCTCGTAGTTTCTATGGCAATGTAAGTAATCGTTAGAGTCTGACAGACACTGTTGACAGTAGCGATTGTGGATTGTTTGATCATGTATTCGTGAGTGAATTTTGACAAGTCCGGCGGTTCCCACTGAATTTTTCCAGTGATTTTTGGATCGTTTGCCTCGGAACAACTTACGAAAACCGAACTCGTATACTAGAACAAATAGTAGGGAGAAATTTTCGCAGTGAAAAAAGGGAGGTATTTCGAAGGTGCTGGGGAAGACTATTGGATTACCAAAATTGGACTTGTTTTCTTCAACAATACATTGAAAAAACGTCGGAAAGCCATTTTTGTGTTTGCCCACGAGAGAGAATTGACTTTTCTTCACATTATTGGACAAATGAGGCCGAAACGTGTTTTTTTTTTTGGAGGTTAAGCATAGAAACTTAAAACATGGAGGCTAGAGTAGAAGGAGACCGAACTCTTATGAAGAGATTTGAAAAAAAGTGACTACAAAAACGTGGACAAACAGGGATGGCGCCACTATCGTAAAGACCTCGAGAAGTGAGCTGTATGTGATAGAGGCGGAACAAATTAATCATGAGAAGTAAGCTGTGTATGAGACAGAATTATATTTGAGAATTGATATCAAAGTTTTTAGCTCAACGTTTGATTTAAAAAAATCCTCGCGATCCTACAGCGCTCCGATGAGCGCTGCAGGATCGCGTTTGCCCGAAGAATGATCTGTTTAGAAAATTTAGTCATAGGATTTTTATCGAGCGGCTCACACGTCCGCCCGGTAAAAAATCTTTGTTTTTCATTCAAATATGTTATCGTAAGAATTATCGCCTTACCGTTTCGCTGATTGCGATTTTTAATATAAACAGATCGCAAAGCATTGTTCTTTGACTGGTAATCATTTACCACCGTATTGACCTGAGTAAAAGATTTATTCAAGAATTATTTAAGACGTTTTCCACCGTTCGTTGTACAAGAAAACAATACAGGATAATTTTGTTAATTCCTTACGGCAATGAGTAATTGCAATTTATTTTGTGTGATTTTCTTTTTATTTTTATTTAACCCTAGAACTCATGACTGGGATCCGTTCGCACCTCAATTTTTATGCAAAAAATGAGGTTTTCGCCGATTTTTTAGTTTTCCAGTCTTTAATTGGATTTTTCGCTAATAGAATGTTAATTAAATCAGATGGCTCGCACACTATGTACTTTCTTATGAAAATACGAAGAAATTGACGTATGATAAAGTCTATTTATTCCCGTAGGACCGGTTTTATGACAAAGAAAAGTACGAGGTGCATATACACCCCAGTCATATGTTTGACGGTAAAAAAAATAAGTCATGAGTTGTAGGATTAAATATCGTTATCGTAAGAATTATCGCGTTACCGTTTCGCTGTTTGCGCTGTCTTAATATAAACAGATTGCGAAGAATTGTTCTTTGACAGCAGGGATTCATTTACCGTCGTATTTACCTAAGAAAATAAAAATTGATTCAAAAAAAAAAAGCATCAGTATTATTTAAGGCCTTATATACGCGAAAAATTTCAAAATGTTTCATTTTTTAATATTTTTTATTTCATTAGCCTGAACGGTTAGGAATATTTTAAGCTTTACAGAATTGAAAAATTCCAAAAATGCTATTAAATAAGGTAAGATTGCATTTATAATAGATACCGCGCGGCGCGCCCGACCGCCAACTTCAAAGCTGTTTTTCCACGATTCACTTTTTTGAACCTTGTGAAAGTTCTAACTCTTGAACGAAGGTACAGATCGCTTTGAAATTTTTACAACATATTCTTATTATCATCACCTATCGTGTGAACCACAGAAATAAAAATTTCAATGACACAAAAAAATATAAAAAATAAAATACCGACAGAAAATTGAGTAAAAAAATTTTAAGTTTCGAATTTTTATTATAATAATTTTTTTTTAATAGTATTGTTGGTTCACACTGAAGATACATTTATTATGCAATTATAAATATGTTTATTTTTTTTTCAGACACCCTCATCGATGCCGAGAACTTTCACCATCAACGCGCGCGCAAAAAAAATACATTCCTTTATTATGTTATATCCCCGCCATTTGTTAATATTTTTGATGTTTTTTTTACATATACTTAACCATGTGCATAAATGATCTGTAAAAAAAATGTTGTCAATATATGCGTCATTTTTTTTAACCGCGTCTAGAAAAGTACCTTCGAAAATCGGCGAAATCGCATATATAAGGCCTTCAGGTAGTAATCTCGCCAAGGCGTTTTGCTATAATTTTTTTAAGTTTTTGAGGGCTCATTCAGGACACTATTAAGGCCTTAATCCACTATAGAGGCAAAAAAAGGGCATATTTTGTGATTTTTTTTCAGCGAAACCATAAAATAAATCGAAATTACAAAATAGGGGTTTTATTATACACCTAATTGACTATACAAAATTATGTTTTCACAGCGATATATGTCAAAATGGCGCCTGTGCAGCATTTTTCTGACCAACAGCTCCTATAATTTTTTAATTATGCTATAGAAATAGCTATAGAAATATGTAGGATTTTCTTGATATATTGTTTTTTGTCAAAATGGCGCATTTCTACAACAAAAAGTATAAAATGCCATGAGAAAATCGTCAGAAAATTGTTGATAAAAAAGGAACTATGCAATATAATTTTTTTTAATCCTACGTAGTGCCTCAGGAAATGTAATTCTAAATATACAATTAAAATTTCAAGTGAATCGGTTGAAATTTGTTTGAGTTATGAGTCCGGCCGACTTGAAAAATGTAGTTTTGAGATAAACCCGTTTAAAGTTAGTAGAAAGTCACGACATGAATCAAGAGAGGTTGCGCTATAATTCGAAAATCGAGTTCTTACAGATTTTTCATACCCATCATTTTTTGGAATACAATTTTATAGGTACTAAGGTGCATTTTTAACAAAAAAAATCGATTTTTGGAAAATCCTAGAGTAGTCTAAGGCCTTAAGTGATTACCTGCAATATTTCAAAAGGATTCACCGTTGTGTATTCGAGATATTGGCAATCAAAGATTGCACGGTTTTACACGCATTCTTATGGGGAGCAGTGGAAAATTTGACATTTCACGCAATAACATCGTAACTTTTCTACAGATTTTTTTTTTTATTCTCAATTACAGAGGAACATATGACGAAGTGGGTAAAAAAGTCATAAATGTTGACCGTCTAGTTTCAGAGATATAGCGATTTAAATAAAGCAATATCTAGCGACGCTAGCGCCACGAAGCGACTGGAGCAACTAGAACTAGATGACAGTAGTGTGTGCATATCCATATACGCAGAGTATCTGCGATTAGTAGCCGGAATGGATAGTCTGATAGAAATGTGAGGGTTCGGTAATTGCATTGCATTAGGCGTTTTCATCATTACTTTATAAGTTTTTACATCCCGATATGATATAGGGGAAGGTAGGGCACAATGTGTCGCGTTTTTTCTATCGTATTTTTACTCTTACCAAAGTAGTCTGATTAGAAAAAATAAGGTCATAGCCGATTTTATAGACCTTTGAGCGTACAACGAAGCTACCATATTTTTTGCAACAAGATTAAAAATCCTAAAATCATGGGTTTGAACAAAATTTGCGGATTGGCTCATTGTGCCCCACGGGTGGGGTACAACGTGTCAGATAGATGGGTACAGTGTGTCAAGTGCTGCAAAACGTAGGGTACAACGAGCTGGTTGAAACTCATATTTTTCTAACATAAGATAACAGATTTTCATACATACCGATAATTTCACAACGGGTATTATTTGCCAATAGCATTGGGCGTCGACTCATTGTGCTCAACAACTTGATGACACATTGTGCTCCACACAATTGCCCCACAATATTTGACGTTTTACCGGCAAGCGAACATTTTTTTTCGCGCCTGAAATTAATTTTGTACTTTTTATAATTCTTCGTGAGCTGCTATTGACTTTCTTTCAGGCCAGCCGAAATTTAATATGAATCATGGACCAACACAAAAAATTTCGGATTTTGCAAGCTACAAAACTCCGAGAAATCGCATGTGGTTGACAGCAGTTGCCCGTGACACATTGCGCCCCTTCGAAGCGTCGTCACTTCTTTGTTTCCTCACTAGAAGTCGACTCATTTTTCCCCACCACTCGGTGACACGTTGTACCCTACTAGTAAAATATTTGATTATTGATGAAAATAACTATTAATTAAACTACGAATAGAAAAATACAAGTCACTGAGTGCATCATAAATAATAAAACTATCAATTAGGACCGCAAACCGAAGTCGCTACAGAAAGTGTCGTTATATTTTATGTTTTCTCAGCGAGCGAAATATTTTTTTTCCAAGCCTCAAATCAATTTTAAATTTTCGAATAATTCTTTTTGAGTTGCTACGACTTTCTTTTAGGCTTGACGAAACCTAATATAAATCGCGGTCCAACACACAAAATTTCGGAATTTACGAGCTACAAACCTCCCAGAAACCGCATGTGGCTCACTGTGCCCAGTGACACATTGTACCCCACTCTCCCCTACAGCCTACATTATAAAGATATTTCGAAGCTTTCATCGATTGAGCGGAGGAAGTAATTCCACTGATCGCACCACACAATTCGCACTTTCATCGATACAACATTCCAACGATTCCGATCAAGCAAAGTAAAAACAAAATACTAACCTCCAAATCTCAGATATATGCTTTGCGGGTGTCGCGCAACCGCAGAAGAATATTTCCACGTGATAAGTAGCGTCACATACAGATCAGAGGTAGAGTTGAGAAATCCAGACAAAACGCGTATAATTTTAATACATAGGAGTAGTGCGGCTTGTCACCCCCCTGGGTATGTATGAACCGACGAGTACGAATGTAACGGGGCGTCGGTTACGGTAGGGTAGAAACTACACGAGGAAGGGACCGATAAATGTTGAAGTGTTTGAAGAGAAAATCACAAATCGTGTAAAATATTATCATGGCGACGACGTGTCAGTTACGAGATGTCCGACAGGACGATGTCATCGAGTGTTTTTTATATCCAAAGTTTTGTTTCACGTCTAACCCCGAACAAGTCACCGAAACATTACTAACTGACGAGATCAGTAAGTTCGTTCAGGTTATTGAAAAGTACACGAGCAATTATATCTGGCACAGAGATTCTCTCGTATTCCGTCCTAGGACCAAGCAGGCACTTTTATTGGATAAAGTTCTGGAAGGTTCATCCATTGCGGACGGTGAGCTTTCTTCCATTAAGACAATAATGATGTTTTCTTATTGATGGAAAGCGACCTTTCGTCGTTGCACTTTTCTGATTTTTAGACCGCTCTATAGTGCCGCATATACATTCTACGCTGCGTTTCGACGAAGACATTGGGGACGAGTGGTACGTCGTATTTTTAATATTCAAACTGACTGAAACATTCGAGGGACTTGTAGCCAGACTGGTGGACGCAGACGGAGAATTCCTTCTGATAGAAGCCGCCGACTTTTTGCCCCCGTGGGCTACTCCGGAAGCTTGCCAGGATCGGGTTTTTGTTCGAAATGGCGAGATTCACGTTGTCCACGACCGAGTAACGAGGGGAAAGACATTGCCTGATCTGTTGAGAAGCGTCACGGACAAGCCACACATATCCGTCATGTCTGATAAAGTACAGGCAGCCTTGAAAAAGCGCATTTCTATCTATCCTGATGAGATACAAAAGAGGAGACACAAGGCTCGTGCTTTTCTACCTGAAAAAGCTGCTTCGATACTCGCCCAAGAGCCAGGATTAATAGCCTGCACGATTAGAAGCATCGTCAATTCCGATCCTGTGGAGAGAAAGGTACAACTTAACCCTATGCAATTGGACTTGTTTCCACGGCAACCATTTTCTTCCTTAACTAAATTCCACTGTATCATTGATGACGGAAAAATTTCAATTGTCAACGAAAAACTTTATCCCGTTTTTGCTAAAGTATTCGTTTCACGAACCTGAACATTTAACAATTATTATTAACAATTAAAGCCAAATTACTGAACTTTAAACAAAAAATTGCGATTCTCAAAATCAGCTAATTTATGCAGCACTTTCTTCAGATGACATGCTGGCCACATGCCTATCTGATAATTTATATAATAAGTAAGTTTAGATGTCTGATATTAAATGCTCAAAGCATGTAAAAATGCTGAAGATTCCGTAACGACAATGGAAACCAGGGGGCCCACCGAATGTTTACAGAAAATATTAATGAATAGCTTCCGCCCGCGGCTTCGCCTGTGTAGAATTTCGCCCATAGAAACTTCATTAGAACTAGAACTCTGCATTAGAGGGTTATAAAAATCCTGAAATATGCGCTTTATTATTTGTTTTGAAGAATATTTATACCAAGTTTGAAATTGATACACACAAGGAAAGTTTTCCATACAAAATTTTACACACCATTTCAGCCCCTTAAGAGTTGATTTTCGAAATACCCTTTTTTAATGCACCTCTACACCTTCTAAGGAACGTATATTTCAAATTTCAAGTTGATACACGCAAGGAATATTATTTCCCAAACAAACTTTTACAACCCATTTCACGCACTTACGAGTGGATTTTCGAAAAATCCTTTCTTAGTGCACTTCTACACCTTCTGAGGCACTTATGTTCCAATTTTCAAGTTGGTACACGCAAGGAATATAATTTTCCATACAAACTTTTACACCCCATTTCATCCGCTCAAGAGTTGAATTTCGAAAAAACCTTGCTTAGTATACTTCTAGTAGAACTTCTACGATACTTATATTCCACGTTTCAAGTTAATACACGCAAGGAATATAATTTTCCATACAAACATTGACACCTCATTTCACCCCCTTAAAAATTGATTTGCGAAAAATTCTTTCTTAGTTTACTTCTACACCTTCTAAGGAACATATTTGCCACGTTTCAAGTTGATACACGCAAGGAATATCATTTCCCATAAAAACTTTTACACCCCATTTCACCTTCTTAAGAGTGAGTTTTCGAAAAATTCTTAGTGCACTTCTACACGTTCTAAGGAACATATGTTCCAAGTTTCAAATTGATCCACGCAAGGAATATAATTTCCCATACAAACTTTGCCACCCCCTTAGGGGTCAAATTTCGAGAAATCCCTTCTTAACACTAGATTTACCAGACCAGGTACTGGTATAAGTGTCTATAACAAAAAATATATTTGTTACGAATATATATAAAGTAACATTAAGTCCATAAAATGTATTCTCTACTTATAGATACAAAAGTCATAACATCATTTCGGAAAGCAAATTTACATGCAGTAGGAATTTTGAATTGAAATTGCACGACCAGTCAAAATGACTGGTCTGGTAAATCTAGTGTTAAAGGATGCCTCCAATTTAAAATCAACACCCTCCCCAAATTTCACGTTTCTACCTTTAGCGGTTTAGGCTGGGCGATGAAAAGTCAGTCAGTCAGTCAGGACTTTGCCTTTTATATATATATATATATATATAGATAAAACTCAGAAAAATTGTGACTACATGAAAAAAAGTCTAAACCTACAAACTTTATGCGAAATTTTTTATTCCAATTCGTCCTTGGGTATAATCATTGATTGTAACTTATTTTTATTAAGCGCCACTGTAATCTACTAATGATTCAAACGCCCACAAAATACAACCCTCCGCAAAAGGAATAGTTTAAGGCCAAGTGTCACACCGAGCGAGCGGCCATGAGTGCACGTGAGATAGCTGATGGGCAGATTCCCAGTGTTCTCCGAGACGGTTGATATTTCAGAAAAAAGAAAAGAAACACCTTCCGCTCTGTTGAACGATGAACACCGCCTTTCTCTTCATTTGCCCGAAATATGATCCATCGAGGAGAAAACTTGATCATGGGATTTTTACCGACCGAACGTGTGAGCGATTACCTTAAGGCCATGTGTCACACCGACCGAGCGGCAATAATTGCGAGAGAGAGAGAGAGAGAGAGAGATAGAGATTTACAGAATCCAGTTTTCTCCGTGATGCCTGATACTTTGGAAAAAAGAAAAAAAACACGTTTCACTCTGTTGAACGACGAACAGCGTCTGTCTCTTCGTCTGCCCGAAATGTAATCCATCTAGAAGAAAACTTGGCAGTAGGATGTTTACCGACCGAACGTATGAGCCACGGGCTTAAAAAAAAAATCTCTGAATTTCTCCCTAATTTATCCATAAATTCAGTTGAAACATGGCTCAAAACGTGTTTTTTTCACTGTCGAGAGCCTTGATATGTACATGAATTCGGTGCACGAGTTAGTAATTCACAATTCCTCTTATGGTAACTACAATCCGTAAAGATTTTTTTCAAAATTTAGAAAAATCTCGATCGTCAGGCTCTTTCTGCAGCAATATTGCATGTACACAATAAATGTTATCTCTATTGATTGTATTGGTTGGTCGAAATAAGGGTTCAAAATTTCGACGTGGTCGGAGCCTGTGATACATGGCCTTCTGGAGACACATCTGAGTAGGCCGGAAAAAATAGGTGAATTTTGGGAATTATTATCTCAAAAACTATTTGTCCGATTTCATCCAAGTTTGTTTTATTCGAAAGTATAAATATCGAGGTATGTTGACAATTTTTTTTATAAATATATATTTACTGGGAGCGCTGTTATTGTGGCTGGTGTAAAACATGTCCCTTGTTGGGACGGGGAAAAAAATTTCGAAGATTCTTACAATGTAACGTATAAAAGCCCTTCACATCGTAGGATTTTTTGGAAAAAAAATCACAAAATGGTGCTTAATTGAAATTTACATTCATTTTTCAACCTAAATTTCCTATATTTCTGGCTTCATAAAAAAGAATAATTGAATTTAAGAAATCCTACAATGCAAAGGGCTTTGTATATTACATTTCAGGAATTTTTTCCAAATTTTTTTTTTAGATCAATCGACTGCATGCAATCGTGAGGACTGCCAGCCAGGGATATGTTTTACGCCAATCACAATAGGATAGCTTTCAATCAATATATATTTATAAAAAATTTGGTCAATATATCTCGATATGTATACTTTCAAAAAAAATTAACTCGGATGAAATCGAACAAATAGTTTTTGAGATAATAATTCGCAAAATTCACCTATTTTTTCCGCCGTCTACTCGGGTGTGCCCCCTTAAGGACATGTACAAGGTCAACCTCACAAATTTTTGAATCGCGTTTTCTCATAAATGATTAAGTTTTTTTTTCGGGAAAACGAAGCATCAGATCATGCAGAATTCCCTGACGTCGAGCTCGACGATTTTCTTTTGCCCTAAATATTAATCTCTGAGCAATCTCTGTTCGAAAATGTTAGCTATCTCTCTTGCGCTCATATGTCACATGGTACATCGTCCACTACGCCCCCAGTGCTACGTATTGCCGAATTTCCTTTACTTCCTCTTTGCCACAGTTAACTTTTTTCCTTTATTTTTTTCCACAATTATTATTTGGAATTTGAAGTCAATGATCTCGAAAACTTCCTGCAAACCTTTCAGTGAATTTGGGTTGTTATTGTTCAGGTGTGCCGAGCCATGAGGTATTTTCCACCTGAGCAACGTACGATGGTAAACGTTAAAATGACACGTTGTCTGTATGCAATGGCAACACATTGTCGTTACACGGGAGATCCGCGAACCGGATGGAATTTCCCCCCGACCAACAGTCCGAAATACAATGCCCACTTGTTGGGCATAAAAATAGCTTGTGGTTTGGAAATGCTTGTCGCGAGAGCCAATGAAGAACGCAGACGCAAGGGCGGAGAAGCGAACGGTGAGGAAAAACCGTGTACTAACGAGCAAGCTTGGACGACTTTCATACGACGCCTCGAGCTGAGCGGATACTTCAGAAATCTTCTCGAGGGCAGTCAAGAGCGGGAAAAACTTTTGTCCGTCGCTAAAGAATACTTTGAGTCGCAGCTTGGTTCGGTGAAACACAGAAATGTGAACGACGAGAGCGAGGCAGAGAGAATTCTCAAAGCATGGCAGAACGTTCAAACGAATGATTTTGAAATGCACGGTAATTCGGAGATTGAATTCTTTCCGGGTATTTCGATGCTTTAATATGTATGATAGATATAGCATGTCGTTTTTTCTTCTTTGTTTTATTCAAGCACAAGATGAAGCTTCATTGAGTCCTCCGGACAACGACAGTTGGTTAAACATCGACCCCGCGCAGTTAGAAGCGATGTTAGGACAACATTGGAATTTAGGAGACAAAAAAACGGAACCCAATCAATCCGTAGGCCTCAGGGAAAAGGTTCAAGCTTTTTTGAATCAATCGAGCGACGTTGACGGCGTTCAATTTCTTGGGTATGTAATTTGAGGGGAAAACAAGAGCAAAAGACTCTTGTCAATCCACAGGACGGCAAAAAAAATGATGTTTTTCTTTTAGAGAACAATCTTGCGAGGATGAAGCAAGGCACGATCACGAGGACGGCGGTCGTATAGACTTCGACACGGATGTATTTGACAGTACTCTGCGGGATATATTAGATCTCGTGGTGCCAGGTGGTGAAGGTGAATTTGATGGTAGCTCGGAAGGTTCGTTGGGCGGCGATGACGACGACAGAGGTGGCGAGATGGACAAGTATATGCGTCTCCTCGGTTCCGAGCTACAGATGAAAATGGAAAAGGGCGAGGCGCCAGTCCAGAATAATTGCAATGATCCGATCGAAGCGAATCTCATTGAAAGCGCACAAGAGGAAGAAGGGGGAGCTGGTCCAGTCGGTAACATAATAGGCGGTCCTGTACGAAGACTCATGCACTTGCAGCTTCAATCGCCGACCAATTGCGTGCCTCCGGATTTGCAAAGCTAATGTCGTTGCAAATCATCGCTTTTGTCACACTTTCAACGTCGTAGTAACGGCTATTTATACGCGAAGACTATCAAAGTCTCCATCCCGTTGCACAATGCGTAACGCTAAAAACAAAATGATTTTACACCGCCAGAGCTTGCGAGATGTGCAAGCATTCCAGAAACGACAAGAGTGAAAAGATTTTCAAGCATCGTAGAGAATCCATGGTGGTACAGAGCGAGAAAAGAATCGAATCATATCATAAGCATGGAACGTTAGCGCATAATACTTAACACTTGATCTTCCGCACATAACGAAAATCGAAAGTTTTTCGTGGTATACCCTTCGTGGGTGACGCACGAAACGAAAACCAGCTTGCTCACACACTCGACGATAACGTCCCCTTAAGGAAACGTGCTATCGATTTAATGTAAGACTCAACAGAGGACCGTTGTATACTTTTATTTTTTTAAATTTGTTTCTTGTATGTTTTTTACATGATTTGTAATTGAAAACGCGTACGGTTTATTTTCTTTTGTAAATACCAACAATGAAAATAAATATAAATCGGATATTAGATGGGCGTGAAACCGGATCGCACCTGGCTCTCTTGAGACTCCGAAATATTTCAGTTTTCGCGATTAAAGAGCACGAAAAAAAAAATCTTTCGTAAATTTCGACGGTTCAGTTTTGTTTTCTTCGTTTCACGTTCCGTACTGATAACGCAAGCGGTCACTTTCCCTGCTCTGGTATGTTCGAATACAAGGGCGGTTATTTTAAAAATCGCTTGAACCATTTGGGTGCCTGATTCGATGCCTCGGACTGACTTGCCGAACCGCTTCTGCTTGAGCCTGGTACGGGATCGACGGTTCTTCGTTCCTCTTTGATCGCCGACGTACTCGCGGCGCCGACAGGTGCGGGCACATCATCAGTGTTGGAATCTTGAGTAGGTTCACGCGTCATAGCAATTCTGGAAGGAAAACATGTTTTTTTTCACAAAAAAAATGTTCCTTAATACCAAAATCGACTGAATATTCCCAAAGTGCGAGAATGAAGAATGTAATCTTGGATGATTTTCCCAGAAAGTGGGAGTTCCAGTGGAAAACCCTTTAAAGAGAATCTGCGTCCACTCTATACGAGTCCTAGTTATTACCTAGATTTAATAGCTTCGACGCCAGCGGCACGGGGATCCGTCAACTTCGATTTTAGTTCCGACTTCAGATCAGACTGGCCAGAATAATAAATAATTGCGGAAGGCACAAGATTTTCGTCGATCAAACGTTTATGGCGATCGAGATCCTTTCTCGGTGGTGTCGTATCTGCGAATCAGAAAAATTCTATTCGGAATATTTTCCTTCTCAAGAATAAATAAACATCGTGAAAGCAATCGAGGTGTCTTACACAGAACGAATTCATTATCAGGATTAGCCAAATATTCTTTGACAAAATCATTGAGGGCATCGACGGTCTCCAATGGTCCGAACAATCCTTGCAACACCATTTGATTTGAAAATTGAATTCTAATAACGGCACGACGATACTTGTGAAGTTTATTCAGAGTCGTTTTGTTGGTTTCGAGTTCACGTTGAGCCGCGGTCGTGAGGGGCGCTTCCTCGAGTTCCTCTCGTTGACGTTTCGCATCGCGGACCAAAGCTTTCGCGTCCTCGACGGTCAAGTCGAAGAAATTGTCGGGCAAATCCTCGTGCGGCAGAGCTTTGGCTCCCGCCTGATTGAACAACAAAGCGTTTCTTTCGCCCAGCTGCAAATAAACCGCAATAACCTTTCATATTCTACAAGTCTTTTTCCGTCAAACGAAACGTAATTTGTTCTTTTCATAGAAAAAATGCTCACGAATTCCATTTTCTCTGCAGCGGAGATATCGCCGCTCTTCC
This sequence comes from Ophion ventricosus, assembly GCA_963932345.1. Classification (NCBI taxonomy): domain Eukaryota; kingdom Metazoa; phylum Arthropoda; class Insecta; order Hymenoptera; family Ichneumonidae; genus Ophion; species Ophion ventricosus. The sequence continues at coordinate 18,587,484 of OZ010714.1, forward strand.
CAGCAGTGTTCTCCTTTTTCGGAATTTTTTCGTCCCTTGGTGTTGACGCTTCGCTGTCGATTGTCGGTTCTCTCACCGGAACATCTTTCGTGTTCTCCGTCTCATCGGGTCGTCTGCCAACCACGTGACCAGGCCCCAAATTTTTGAATTTCGATTTCTCAGTTTTCAACAAGGCGAGAGGATCGGCCATTGCTTTGCTGAGATAATTTTGCACCGTAGACGAGGCTCTCTTCGCCGTGGAATCATTCTTTCCAGTCTTTTTGTTATCTTTGGGCTGCGGCTTCGGTGCCGCCGGACGATAAACATGAGCCTGCGACTTTAACGCTTCGGGATTTCTGTGCATTAGTCGTAGCATTGCTCTGCCACTGGTGAGACCCAACGTTTTCAGCGTCGTCGACTCCAATGTCTCCTTACCATAAACCTATGAAATAAAAAGGTATATCTGAAAAATGTATGGCGGTTTGTACAGTTTTGTCCACGTGCTCTGCGCATTTACCTCCTGATGCATGTAAATCAATATCGCGTTTTCCAATCCCTGATCTGGACAGATTTTTGCCAGAATCTGAGACAGTGAGGTGTCCGGCAGGAAATCTCCCATCAACCTCTCGCCGTTTTCCAATTGGAGACCTATCGTTACGTTGGATACCTCTCGCTCTTTGGTGCACGGCACCATTTCGAGCGTCGCATTGTTGGGCAATGCGGTAAAGCGTAATATCGCGTTTGTATCCAATACCTGATTGAGATGTCTGAAATTCAAATTTTTCATTGCAAAGTGAAACCATATCTCGAGGAGGAGAGAGAAATTTGAAGGCGATAAAGAAAATCGTCCCAAAATACTGACTTGACGTCGTATCGCTGAGGGTTGAATCCTTGTTTACGGCAGACTTCCTCCAATACCTGCACACGCGTTTCGATATTACAAAACTGGACATGTGTATGTGTGCGTGTGTGTATGCATGTGTACGCGTTCGTTTGCAAAACTCGCCGCAATGACGAAATACAAATGAGAAATCGATTGAAAAAATCCTATGGTTTTTTTTGCAAATTTACGAATATCACACGGAGTCGGCATCGAAAATGTTGGTGATAAATACGCGGATTTTTTTTTATTTTTTGCTTCATTTACCTGCGATATCGTTGAATTCGGGGTGACTTTGACATTTTGTCGACGCCCGTTAGGAGCTAACACAGTGACACTCCTATTCGCCGCCATGGTAGACTGAAGTCTGCTGCAATTTGCGTTATTCACACATCGTGGTTATCCTGGAACAAGGCCATCTGACCGAACAGCTGTTTGTTCTTCTTCTTTTTCTGGTGCGTATATTCAATGCGCAGCTCTGCTGTACGCGTTGTGCCGCCAAGCGGACGATTATAATAGCTTCGAACTTATCGCGACGAGCGTTCAAGAATTTACGAATTTGTCCAACCGTCATCATCAGCAGAGAGTCGATCCGTTTGGCTTATGTTCCGCCTATACTAATGACGATCATTTTGTTTGGGATAGTACTATATCCAAGGCGTCAAGTTTTGACCGTTAATTCTTGTTATTTGAACCAAAATAATGAGAATTTCAAGAATAACAAAATTGGCCGTTTCGGCTTCCTTAAGGAATTATGAGCGCTTCTAGCGGTAATTGGAAAACCGCCAAAATGCAACGATTGTTATTGGCTCATGGGTACAATATCTTTACCCACCCAGGCAGCATAAATGTCCAATTGACGCCTCTAATTTACCGTTTTCAGGTTATCTTTAAGACATTACCGTAAGATAAGTATTCGACATCTTTCAAACGACATCCCGTTTAATGTTGTCGCGAAGTTATCTTTTTTATGATATCTTTTGGCGGTGAAAACGGATGTCTGTTAGATATCACAAACTGTTATCTAATTGATGACTATTTTCAGATATCAGAAAGTTATCTGTCTGCTGTTATCTATTGTATCTAATTAAACGTTGCCCGAAGGATATCCTAAAGACTAATCACATAAGATGTCTTTTTCATGATATCTTTTGGACATCGGTAATATGTTGTCTTTTGACGTATTTGGAATTGGCGGGAGATAGTGAAAAGGCATCCGAATATTGTCCGAAAGATGACACTTAACGGATGACTATTTACTCTCATACCGGCTCGCGTACCTACATAGTGCGCCATTATTCCGATGACCGACGAGCAATAAAGTGCGAAATAATAAAATGATTAAAAAAAAGGTGTTCAAGCATATATACGTGAGTATGCATCTAATATATTTTCCTAATTGCCTATGAGTAGATATATGTATATTTAATGTACCTTTTTTATATTCTAAGAGCGCACGTTTACTTTTTAGGTTATTCAAGGTTCGTCGTGGGGCCGACCGGCTGAAGGCTGGGAAAATCGCGGTCGACAAAATATGTCCCCGTAACGACAACAAAAAACCATTAATGTATTTTTTTGTAATAGTAAATTATATTTTACTTTTAATTAACTAGGTAATACTTGTATTTAATGTACAACCCACTTTCAAACTGACATAACTCTATCTTATCTATCTCTTTATTAACATCAACTTATTAATAGTCTAGACTATTTAATATAGCCCAATATTACCTATTTTTGGTTATAACATCATAAACATCGTTAATAAAAAGTTTATATTTGAACACGGATTTACGTATCTATAAATACGCGCTCAGATATAAACGTCTGTTAACGGATGGTTACCATGTAAAAATTAAAAATAGTTAATATCGAGCTATATTAAATATTCTAGACTATTAATAAATTGATTTTAATAAAGAAAAGGACATATATATATATATATATATATCGCCAATAAATAGATATCCATTCAATATCACTTTTTGAGACCGTTTGGATATCGTTTTGTCAACTTTATGGACGCCTTTTGGACAACTTTTAGATGCCTGTGGCATCTTGGCATTCTGATGTCTTCAAGAAGATATCGTTCGGATATATCTATTTGATAACTTTACGCTAACGTACCGACGACCGATAAAAGTTAACCTCTGGTTGTCAATTTGTCAACCATTAAAAGTTACCTTATAGTTAATTAATTGGATACAAATAAGTTACCCTCGAAGCGGTCATTAGTGATACTATTTGTAATACAAAAAGGCATCTTTCTGGACAACCAAAAAGTTATCCATATCCGTTTCGGGATATCTTTCGGATACCATATAGATAACATTTTGCTACCTGGGATATTTTATCACAAATAATGGAAATTTACCGCGCGAGCTTCAAAAAGTATTTGTTTAGTATTGCCTGAAGGGCGAAAAGTTCGTCTCTTATTTGGCTGAGATCCAAGAAGTTATACTTCAATATAGTACACCATTTTTTCCAAGCTTCTCTATTGGGCAGATGCTATGTACGTAGAAGGTGTGTCGCACGCGAAGGTGTTTGCCACTGGAGCGCGGGGGGTCCCAAGGACACTAAACGCAGTATTTATATGATTTTCAACATAAGTTCCGAGATTATAATGCTTTATTTATTTATATTCTTTGTTTATTTATAACAATAAGAAGCGTTCCATATAATTACTACATCAAATTACTAAACGATATATTTTACATAAACTTGGAGCCTTACAAGTCCAGAGATGAACCGTATACTTTTAATCCCTCTTCGGACTTCTAGCGATTAAAAGTGCTACTTTATTCTCTGTCTAGTCGCACCTATAAGCGAGGATCACACGATAATGGTATTTAAAATACATTTTTGGCTACTGAGACACTGTTGAAACTATATATTTCCAAGTTAATTTGCCTGATGTTCCTTGAAATTTTCAAATTCGAAAAAAAACGTCATTTTCGATAACTAACGAAAAATTCTAATTTTAACGCAAAATAAGCAAAATATTAACTTTTACCACTCTTCATATTTCGTTTATTTTGACTCGATAACCCTAAATTCATCTTTCAAGTCTTGGCGCCTCGGATATCGCACTCTCGCCAGTTTCTTCAATAGCATTCAAAAAAATGTCTAGATGATTGGAAAAAATCCGATAACGCAGAACGATATCAAATATTGCAAGATTTAACATCAAAATTATGTGCCGATCCCATTATCGACTACTCTGACACTTTATTGTGAATTTTAACGCACAGTAAAGTCATAAAATACATGTTTGTTAGGAATAGCACTGGAAACAATTTCGTCCACGAAAGTTATACCTATGAAGCTGAGAAACTTCGTCGCATCGCCAAAGTTTTTCTATTTCTCGCGGATGAGGTAGTAGCCCGCGCGCGCGTGTGTGTGTGCGTGTGTGTGTGTGTGTATGCGTGTGTGTCGCTAGTGCATGTACGATGAACGATATTACACATCAAAATGTCTGCGATCTGTGATGTGTTTACGGTAATAGGCGAACGACCCGCAAAGCGACAGTGTGCTCGTATATTCAGTCTTGATAAAAATAAAAGGAGGCACAACTAGCTGTCACAAATGATCATTAAAAAGCAAGCCGAATTGTGGCGCTATGGCCGTCTCCTTTGACCGGTACGCCCTTAGCCTGCCAGAGTCCGAAAAAAGCGAGCTCGTCGATTCTGTTGAAAATTCCGCGAGTGCCTGTTCAAATATTAATAATTATCCGCTCGATGATTACAACACCACAACGACAATAAATCAGACGAAACCCGTGACGGTGCCGCTTTGCGTACTCGGTGAGGTACAGCTGCGTTTTTTGTGCCCCGAAGATCTCGAAGAGGTACGGGAACTCTGCGAAGATTGGTTCCCTATAAGTGAGTTATAATAACAATAATATCATTAAAAGTATATTGGTGATGAGAAAACAAAAAAAAAACCGTGAATTCAAATTTATATTTTTACCAATCTGCTCTCCGTTCTAAAACGTAGCGTAATTGTCGGAAACATAATCGATACTGTTTGCTCCGCAGAATATCCCTATGTGTGGTACGAAGATATAACAAGCTCGTCGAGGTTCTACGCTCTTGCGGCTGTCTTTGGCGGTGTCATAATAGGTCTCATAGTGGCGGAAATAAAGCCTTACGCAAAATTGAACAAAGAGGATCGCGGCATTCTCTGCTCGAGCCTTGCCAAAAATTCACTCGTCGGTTACATATTGAGCCTGGGAGTAAGACGTTCCTATAGAAGAAACGGCATAGCTTCGCTTCTTCTTGACCAGCTATTGGCGCATGTAACGGCGCCGGAACGTTCCACCGTTAAGGCTGTATTTCTCCACGTCTTGTCGAGAAATGCACCGGCGATACTTTTTTACCAAAGAAGACACTTCAGACTGCACAGCTTTCTTCCGTATTATTACAACATCGATGGACGCTGCGAGGATGGCTTCACTTATGTTCTCTACATCAACGGCGGGCATCCCCCTTGGCGAATATGGGACTGGATGCATCCACTTTTCGGTGCATGGGACTGGATGCGTCGCTTGGTCGGAGCAATGGCTAATCTACGGCCGTGCAGAGTACCGCAATGGATATGGCAACGCCTTCTCTGGGTAGCAACTCTATTATCCTACCACAGATGATACACCTGGTAATGTCGTACGTAACGGCGCAAATGTTTTCCCCGCAATGACGAAGGTTACATAACTCTCGCAACCCACTCGAGGGTGAGATGTATACCCAAATATATTATGATTAGGCGCGTTGACGAATTTTTTTTTTTTTTTCGTTCACGTCATTGCTACTTCCGTGTCGTTACGAATAATGAAAGAAGCAACTTGTTCGTTACTTAGAGCGAGAAATTATGTCAGATCTCATCGAGCAGGATCAAATAGCAATCTTTACGTTCGTATATTGATATTAATCATTCTGTACTGACCATTCGTATATATATATATATATATATATGGATATGTATAAAAATATATATATATATAAATGTATTACACGAATACACATATATACAGGTGTGTGTGTGTGTGTGTGTGTGTATATATAGAGAGAGAGAGAGAGAGAGAGAGAGAGAGAATATACCATATTGGATCATAGATGTACATATGAAATTATTACCTTAGTATAATCAGAATGTTTGTAATAAAGCGTCATGTTATAAATTCGTTGCCACCGAACGCAAATTATTTGCGTAATTTCTGATTCTCAACAGCAGGAAGACCGTTTTTTAAACACACGGGATGAATTTTACAACCCGTTCTCAAACTGACCCTGCCAATAAAAGTATTGCTGATAGCTGCGTCATTTTTTCCACCCTACAAAATATTTTGGCTGTTACGAGGCTTGTCGTCGATAGTGAAGAAAAGTTGCTGCGAGTGTACACAAAGATTCTGGGTAGCAAAAAGCAACGATGGAAATAGTGTAATAGAATCAAAATTTTTTAACGAATGAAGCATGTGGTGTTAGCGGAAGCGAGATAAGCGTTTTTTTTTTTTGGAGCAAAGTAATAGAATATTTTTACGTCGGGCGCGTCCGTTCGATAAAGGATCTAGATTAATTCGGCACGATGTTGAGTGACACGAGTGGGGAAAAGCTGCGAAGATACATACAAAGATACCAACGTTTATTAGATACATTTTGTACAGTTTATTCATAAGAAATATTAGTATGTATATATACGGAGATACAAAATCTGCAGACTCTGACGGGAAGATTAATGTTTCAATCTCGTTAAAACGATGAATAACTCGTTAATTTTTTTTTTTCGGTACTGTACAGTCGCAATACTCGAAATGCATTATGCGTTTGGTTTTTACTCTTTCGCAGACGCGAGATACATTTTCGGATGCTGGACATATGACTTCTGACACGGATCGTTCGGAAATGAATAAATCCCATAATTGAACTTTGGGAAGATAATATGAGCTTCCAATAACTCTACTAATTTATCTCTTTTTATCACACAGCATAAAAATACTGACAAAGAGCGAGATCTGGAACAGCACCGATTCTCTTTACGCGTAAGTTCCAGGCGACGGAGAAAATATTTACGTTTATAAGGGATAAAAGGATTCTTTGCACTGTACCCGAAGTGAAAAAACAACGTCGCGATTCATGTGTCAAGTGTAAAGAGCCTGACTACCGTATCGTATATTGATCCTCCAATAAATCGGAAGGATATCGGATATATGACCAAATTCTTATATGCGACGATATTGTAATGTATTATTATAATTAATCTCGTTATCGAACGATGATTCTCCAAATTTCTATCTCGTCAATCAATGACTGGAAAAACGACAGTTGCTCGCAATCCGACGGTTTTCGAATTTCTGTGTTCCTATTACCATTAACAGGCGTGCAAGCTTATATTTCGTTGAAAAATCCATTTGTTTCGATTAATTTTAAAAAAAATGATGATAGCAAATATTTATATAATCTGGCAGTTGATTTTTATTTAAAGCTACGGGATAAAATCGAAACCACTTGTGTAACGATAAAATGTAATAGAAAAAAAAGAACTTCGGAATAAGAATTTCTTCGTAAATTGCGCGTTAGCAAAACTGCATTTATCTTTGATCAATAATTATTATTATTACGTGCGAATCAGGAGGGAACGACTATGGAAATTCTGAGCTTTTCACATCACCCGTAGTTGGCAAAACAATAAATACCTCATCTTAAACTTAAGTTCTAAAGTTTGGGAAACCTCATCCACCGTGTATACATTTACGTTAAGATGATAATAAAAAGCTTTTCATTTTTCAATGTTACCGGTTAGCGGAATGTTTGCAGCTTGCGCTGAACAACGCTGTGAAGAAACGCAGCATTTCTTTCGACCATTCGATATACATTGAACGTTTCATTTCGTCGGTTTTTCTAGTTTCACATACTGCTCTTTTTTTTCTCGTCGCTCTCAAAGCCCGAATCCAAATCATCGCTCAGGCACTTTTTAAGCGTACACGGTCGTGTATTTTGCCGATCGTTTCTCTGCTCTATGAGCAGTCTCTTGATACTCTCGGCCATGTGTTTAAAAACTTGCGGATAACCGTCGTATCCAGGAAAAACATTAACATCGATAATCGCGTATCTACCGGAGTGATTCTCGATGACGACGTCGACACCGACGAGAAAGAGACCAAATATTTGTGATACTTTGGCAACTATGGCCTCGATTATATCAAGGTTTGGTTGTACTCTCAATGCTTCGTCTTCGGCTGATATAACGGACCATTCGGAGTTCGAGCCGCTCTTCGATATATCGTGCGAACTGAAGAAAAGTGTATCGAGTGATTCGCAATTGTTGGCGTAAAAATTCTTCAAACTCGGACGTTCTACGACATGAAAATGATTCCCGACTTTAAACACTTTGTACAGTATTGCGCTGTGATTTACGAAATCTTGAGCAACGCAAGGTGGTTGACAGTCCTTCAAGCCTCTCTCATTGAATATCACCATCATCTGAAGAGGAGAGCGAGACAAAGCGTTAAATAGAGATACAAAAATGGGTGATTATTGCAATGGAGAGGTCAAGATACAAATGGTAAATGCGCAACAAGCGATAAGAAAACAATTTATGACGAATGTACGTTAACGCTCCTTAACCAGTTTGTAAAAAAAAAGATCCTCTCTACCTTATGCGCATCACTGGATCCATGAGCCAAAAGAGGTTTACAAATGAATGGAAATTTTATGCCGACTCTTCTGAGTCGCGACAGGTTCTCTGTTACGTCTATCGAAGTTATTTCAACAGACTGAGGCGTAAAAACATCTGAAATAAATCAAAGCTGTTCGATAATTATTTTTTGTATGACAATCTGTTTTAAAGATTATTCTGAGCGCTAGTCACCATTTGAGTGCAATCCAGCCTGTATTATTTCATAAGACATGTAGCGGTTGCTCAAATTTTTCACATTCTCGATAGGATCTATGACAATCATTTCTGGATGTCTGCGAATATATTCTTGTACTCTCGTCACCACCGCTCTTGCCTTTAAAGACCAAAAAAAAGTACAAGTAAAAATCCCAACCGTTGTAATGGATAAATCGAAATAGCCTCAGAATTACAACCAGAGTTACATTCAAGTATTACGTACGGCGTGATCACCAGTTTCTGCGTGCGCAAGCACATCGGTGAGCTTGTGAATGAATACATGGAATGGTCCCTGAGATTCCAGATTACAGTTCACATCCACCTAAAAATATTGCAATAAATAGTCGACAAACCCTCTTTTGTAGTTCTTTTGTTCATTGGAATAGGACATTTATTTTCTTAATCACAGATCAGTTGCTTACTAAGGTAAAAAGTAGCAAAAATTTCTGCCTCTACCTGGCAATACTTTGATTAATCTGTTCAAGTTCATCGAACCTCGATCCGAGGTTAATGAAATTTTTACAGCCAAAGCTCGGTACCGTCACCATTGATGCTTAACCCTATTTGTCTCTCTTTCGGGACAAATATCGATCAGTATTAAAGCAATTGAGAGCAAACTGTAAGCTTTTTTTTTTATTCAACCTCATCAATTAAATTGCAAACGTGTGTGTATATTCAGTACATGTATTTGCAAAACTATGAGGGCGGCAACTGATTCTCATACCTGTTTGAGAATTAGACCTTCCTTGGCGCATTCATTATGAAACTCGTTGCAATTTAACTTTTGCCTTTTTTTCTCGGATATCCAATATCCAATGACACTTCTATCGCTCATTTTTACGTTCGTTTTCCACCTACGTTACAACGACGTATCACACATTTTTTTCGTAATTACGTTGTCATCGTCGAATTGTCATTAATGCTCGAACAATTGGCAAAGATAATTGTAAACACGATCATAACGGAGCCATAGCGGCCATTATCGGAACTTCGATATTTAATTTACGACTCGAACGGAGGCAGTACAGATTTAACAACACTTACACGCTTCCGTGCACTTTGCAAGGTTATGTTGCTTCGCGCTTTTTCAAATAAAACGCATATCTATATATGTAACATACATATATATGTGATATATATATATATAGTGAATTCCGGCATAAGAGTAACCTTGAAGTTCGACCGGTTTTACGGAGCCTTTTTTTACTGTCAATAAACGATGTCCGAACGCGCGTGTGTGCGTAAAAAATAAAGTAAAAAATGTTTATAACTGAGAGTGTGACATCAATTGTAAAGTATTTAAGAGAGACGCTCCAATTTAGCAATAGAAAGAATTCACATCACGAGATATGACATGTCTGAAAGGTGATATCAAGGCAACATAGAAACCACGTGACACGGGAGTGCGAGGAAGATAGGTGATTTTTTTTTTAACAGAGAGATTTCTTTGAGAAATTATCAATATGTAGGGTGAAAGAAAGTCGCCAAGTCATGCCTTAGTGAATTCTGCGAAGCCTGACGGAGCGGTTTTTTTTTTCTTAAAAACTTAAACCACGTATGAGAAAACTGGTCGGAAATGCGTAAGGTTATGTTCACCTTGTACATGCCCTGAAATGTACACATGAATTGTGATGTCGATGCCGACGAATATAAACTAAACACTCATGATATTTCGAGCAAGTTTCGCATAATAACCCATCGTCTGTAAACGTGGGTATTTCGTGTCCGGGCCAAAACGGTTCCGGTTCATAATTTTCCAAGAAGAGAACGGGGAGGACTGCTACCACCACCTAAAAAAACTTATCTAGGAAGGAGAAACGACCTCCAAAGTTGAAGGCCTCAGACCCTTCTGAAGAGTTGTCGCGAGCAAGTCAAATCCGGAGCGGACACGAAATACCTACGTTTACAGATAGCGTATACCAAACTCGCAGGTGAGTGAACAATTTTTTTTTGTTTTAACGTGTTTTTTTTGCATCAGAGAACCTATGGAATGAGAACAGAAAGTTTTTTTTTTAATTACATACAAATTTTTTTGCAAATTTTACAGACAGGAAAACGCAGTACTGCTGCGTAAAGTGTCAAAAAGTGGTCTGTGAAGATCATCGTCTTATGTGTTTTGCACATTGTGTAGAATAGAATAGTCTTACTTGTGTCAAAAGAATTTTGTTTAACCATGTATAATTTAGTATGTAACATAAGAATTGACGAATATAAGTTTTAAATGTTTTAGTTTGTAAAATAGACGATAAAAGAAATTATTTTTGATGATAAAATGTGTGAATACTAATTCCTAATACATAATTTATTGCCTGTTTTACCTGTCCAAACTTAAGCATTTAATTTTAAATAAATCAAGTGGAATCTTTTTTTTTTCTTAAGGGGTGAGGGCTACTTGTAACGCCGAAAAAAACGCTTTTTTCGGGATTTTTTTTTTACAAGTTTTATTATTTAGTGAAAAATGTTTTCTCATATGAATAATCAATATTTCTAGTAGCTACAGTAAAATTTTCATTGAACAATAATGATAAATAAGCGAGATGCAGACAGTCTGCCAGGGGTCCAGAAAAAAAAGGTGTTTCGCGGTGATCACTGCTGCTCATCACTGGATCATCTGGAATCAAAAAAATTAACGGGGATCATTAGTAAATCATATTGGGCCCAGGACGGACGAAGGGTTAATGAAAATTTCGAATTTTTACAAAATGGCGGATGTTCAAAGTAAAAACTTGTTTTTCGACCAAAATTTCACTCATATTTTCAGTTATAAAAAAAAAACTATTCACCGCCGATAAAAATCCTTCGTCCATCCAGGGGACAATTATGTACGGAATAAGCGATACAAATTTGAAAACGATCGGTCAAGCCTTTCTGGAGTTACAGTGATCACCGAATTTGAAAACGTGCTTTCGAGAAAAACGCGTTTAAAGTTTTAAGTACAATTTACATGCAAATAAAAAAATTATTTTTGGACTTACATTGAATCATCTATTTTCCGGCACCATAAAGTGACCCTTCCTTCGCCTTAGCAGTCGCAGTAGAAGCGATTTTGAGCACAGTAGAAGCAACTTGGAGCACGATTTTGAGCGCAGTAGAAGCAACTTCGAGCACAGATTTTAGCACAGCCGCCTCGTGTCGAGGCGGCTGTGCTAAAATCTGTATATCTTCATGAATAATGCTCCGATTTGTCTAAAATTTTCAGAGAATACTTTTGAAATGCTGTACTTTGAGAAAATGCAAAAAAAAATGATTTTTTGAAAATGTTGACTAGCCCTCACCCCTTAAATCCGCATTATTAACCTTCAATTTGCCATTTTTTTAAATACGTTATCTTAATTTGACATCAAATTACGATTTTGTGAGTAAATTACTGTGTTTCTACCGAGTTGCTCCATTTGTCAACAAAAAATATATGAAAAAAATTATTGTTCTACAATTTTATGATTGATATATCAAGTTGAAGGTTTCGAACATTAGCATGAATTTTTTCGGAATTTCTTGAGTGCTTTAACAAAGTGAAAAAACACCCACGTGTACAGACGGGAGCCGCCGAAAAAACGTTTACAGACGAAGAGATAGAAACTCTATATACATGTATTTTTTCATATTTTATTCATTTCCATTTTTCACCCCATCTGAGTGTTTATAATTAACAGAAATCGGCAACATTGTTTGACACACACTGCCGGCCAAAAGTTTGGATAATCTAGTCGAAATTAAGATAATTGAACAAAAATAAAGATAATTGAATTTCCCATGTGGCTTTTTAAAGAGGACAAATTTACCTTCATTTCGCTTTTTTAGCAAATTCTTTCCGTTTTTTTTTCGCCCCGGTACGCACTTTTGAACGTATCTATTTTTCGGCTATTTTTTGACCGTCAACAATTAACTGCAAAGTTTGTGGAAAATTTGTTCTCTTTTTTTTCCCATTGAAAACTTAAAAAGAATATCAAAACCTACATTTTTGTTTTTTTAGAAAGTCTCGTACGATTTTTTTCGCCCCAGTATTGCATTTTTAGCTAAAAAAGACATGTTTTAGAAAAAAAGGCGTCATCGAAGAACTATTTCAGAGGGTTTCAGAGGAAATGTCACGAGGGTAAAAAGTTGCATGGGTTCACACTGGAGTGGCTAGAATTTTTTAAAGATTTTATTTGGACATTTTTTTTTACCATGTTTTTATTGGATCGTTGATGAGTGGAGAGGCTCCACTTAGTAGTTATGGGGTCTAGAACAATATATTAAGGAAATTTGTTTAAATTTTTATTTTTAATTGACTATAATTTTTCTCGATTTTTATTTTTGAAAATTAAAATGAAAAAATTGAAAAAAATTGTATTTTATTAAAAATGGAAATGTTAACAAATTTCATTTCTTAATATATTGTCCTAGACCATCTAATTCCCAAGTGGAGCCTCTCCACTCATCAAAGTTCCAACCAAAAATGATTTTAAAAAATGTCAAAAACAAATTCTGAACAATTTCTAGCCACTCCAGTGTGAAATCGTACGAGACTTTCTAAAAAATAAAAATCTAGGTGTTCATATCGTTCTTAAGTTTAACATGGAAAAAAACGAAGAAAATTTTTTTCCACAAACTTTACAGCTGATTTTCGACGGCCAGAAAATAGCCGAAAAATGGCCAAGTTCAAAAGTGCGTACCGGGGCGAAAGAAAAAAATCGTAAAGAATTTGCTAAAAAAACAAAATGAAGGTAAATTTTTCCTCTTTAAAACACTACTTGGGAAATTCAATTATCTTTATTTTTGAATCCGCGATCTACCTTTTAGTGCGGTAAGAAATTTCGACTAGTCTATCTAAACTTTTGGCCGGCAGTGTATGTGGAAACACATGGAGCCTGTTATTCAAATTGAAAACGACAATGCTGTAATAACAATTTTACAATATTACGATGCAAATTTGGATGAATGTGTGCTCAAAAGTTAAAAAAAATCTTTAACTGTTCGTTTGGTTGACGTTAAACTCAGCTGGATTATTACAGAAATGTCCAATAGTGGGGTGGGATGAATTAATGTAATTCTATGAGTGCGTCGTCCCTTGTCGGCTGGATGGCTCAAGTCTCTGAGGAGTCTGAAAAAAAAAATACAATTTAATAATTACGAACCAAGTATAATTTTTCAACATTCTTCTTTATTAGAGCTGCTGTTAAACCAAATGCAGCAATGGAACTTACTGTTGTTGGATTCAATGTCAGTTTCTTGCACTTCACCTGGACTTGGTACTGCTGACTAGAGAATGGAAAGCAATAATTTAAAAAATTAATAAACATTTATGATCTGCAGAGATTTAGATCGAAATTTATATTGCAAAAGTGGGTGATTAACGACAGCTTTCTAATAAGAGTCTAGAGCAACAATATTTTTTGTCCTTTCGTGTTCTGATTAAGGAGGCTCCGCCACGAAGGGCCGGGTTGCATGGGCGCATAAGCAGGGCCCTCTTTTTCTTTTTTTTTAACGCATGTTTTTCATAATACAGTTGGTTATAAACGTATTTTTGGTAATTTCGTACAAAACGTATCAGCTGTACACTGATAAATAAATACCGTAAAATTGGCACAATTTTACGTTACGATACGCCATAGAGAAGTACGACAACATTGCTATTCTCTATCTTACTCTCGTCTCCGATTTCGCGGTCGTACTCATGGCACCGAACAAACCGCAAGTTGTCGCGTGATTTAAACTTGTTATTGTGGACGAAATTTTCGTTTTTTTAAAGAGTTTACACAATACTTAAAAGATGTCCGTTTACTCTGTAATAAAAATTTATTTTTTAATATTGTTGAGCAATAAATGACCGGTTCCATTAATCGATCAAATTTTTTATTTTATTACGATGAATCCAATTGTTCTACCTATACGTCAATCACAAACGAATTTAAAGTTAGATAGCTGGGGATTTAATTCACGCGCATGGGCACCTGCGGTATACAAAAAACCGGATTACCGCCACGCTGCCGAATCTTCACACGGTCGCGAAACCTCTTATCTAGGAACTTCAATTATTTCGACATTTTAACATTAAATATTTTATTACATAAGTCGCAAACCCAAAATTTTTTCATTGTATTTGGAATCTTCATAATCTAATCAGCGTTACGGTAGTTTTTTGTCAATATCTGTTGCTTAAGTGCAAATACATTACATGATACGTCTTTTGAGGTCGACTCTTTCATAAGCCCTGTGTTAAAAATCCTAAGTTCAACAATTTGTTGCTCTCTTATTCGGTCGCTGACCTTATCTGAAATTTTGCATACGTGCATATGGGTACTTTATCTGTGATATAATTGAAAAATATTGTTTTCTGGAGGTAAGACCTTTGTGACGAAGCTTCCTTAATCCTTTCTATACAGACTTAAAAACAACACCTCAGTTGGACAGGAAAACTCATTGAAATTGCGACGATGAATATCTCGATCTCATTTTCGTTTAAGGAGTTTCGGGACAAGTGACGGAAATGATACCATTTGATTTAAATTAATACAGGAGATTCTTTTTTATGTACTGAATGCACCCTCCAAATTTTAAATCGATCGTCTACACTGTTGCCATGAAATATACAATTGAAAAACAGTTTTTAACATAGGGCTGCCGATCAGCAATCACTTATCGCTGATCAGTATTTTTACGCACGAAATAGTGTGAAGAAATTTTAAGAATGATATAAAAATCTACAGATATTACACAAAGTGCAACTATTTCATGGCATTGAAAATTTAAGCAGACTTTTCGGGTGATAAAAAAGTACATGCAAATAATATGAGTTGCTCCTTCCCTCCCTCACTTCCTCCCTTGTGTATTAATCGTTCGGATGACAATTATATCATCCGAACATTGTGAGAGGCTGAGCTTGCTGACGCTCGTAAAAACAAACAAGCAATACAAGCAGTGCGCTGTTGCAAATTTATCAAATGTTTTAAAATATAAAACAATAAAAAAATACGCATTGATGTAACTTTTAAAATACAGTATTAATACACTCGGGTGAAAATAATAATATTCTTAATTGCAGGGCTCGAAATTTATCACAGTAATCGTGTTGTTTTCGAACGAAATATTGGTGTGTGGAAGTTTGCGCCCTGCTCAAGAACGATAGAACCCCCCCCCCCCCATAATTCTCCCTAAAGATACACTGTCCTGAAATTCCTTAATGAAAGCGTAAATGATTTTGCGGCAGCCCTAAAAAAATTCGTCAGCCCTTGTCTGCACGTGAAGAGTTTAATTGCCTTTAACAAGGAAAAACTGGATCAATAAAAAACTGAAATAGAAATTGCACAGCTCATTGCAATTGATGGAATGTACATTTTGATGGAATCTAGAACTCCATAAAAATGCAGCCTAAACAAGTCGTAGAATTAAAATGTTTTATACAAGTAATTTAGCGTTTCGAGGGGGACATTGGATAGAGCTAGTGAAAAAGACACGTCTTGCATCAGCCTGTGATATCTTATGGTAACTTTTAATTTTTTTTAAACTTGACTAACATATTGGTTTTTTTTAAATATAATTTTACGGGTTTGCAAACGAATCTAACGACAATAAATCATCTCCAGCATAAGTGTGTGCTGTCAAATTTGTTTGTTTTGTGTTGGTCAAGTTCGGCAAATTTCAAGTTTAAGGTGTCATAAGATTGCGGTTGTCCTTGCTTGAGAGATAATTCCATTAGATTCGTTTCAGAAGCAACTTTTGTTCTGGATAACATATATTCATCGATTTAAAATATTGAAAGTTACGAAAAAATTTCCTCGGAGAGGTCGAGGTTTTTACAAAATATCTCCACCTACCATTCTCGCAACTTACTTGAAGTGTGAATTTGAAATTAGGCGCCGTGTATAAACGGCTAAACTTTCTGTTGCCATAACGGTTAAAGATTTTTGTTCTATATAACTTTTCAATTTTATTCTTTCCGGATATTACCATGATGAGATTGATGTTTGCATCGCTGGAATGCAATGAACATTTTTTTTCCATTTCTCAAATTTCTTTTCGTGGATTTTAGCTACGAAAATCAAATGTTTCTGGGTTACTCAGAGATACAAAATCTAAATTTGCAAAAGAAGATTTTGTATATTCATTTTAAAAAAGAAGGAAATAAAAATAGAAAAAAAGAACTTTCGTTGCGTTACAACGATGCAAACTTCATCATCGTTCAGCCTGCACGTCTATAAGATTCCTAAGTAATATATTTCTATTGACAGTTGACCTTACGTTGAGAGCATTAATACTATTTTCGGCGGCATCGATATGGGTCGGACTGAATTTGCCGACAAACGTGTTCATCTCTTCGGCATTTTTGCGAGACGAGTCGAGATCAGGCCGGGAAGTTGTACAACACGTGCCGGGCTCGGAAATTCTTATTTCCCCAAGCGAGTACGAGCAGGAACTCGGCAAGTAGAGCTCACCTTCCGAGTAATTCTCTGCGCACGTGTCGATTGCCTGTAACACAAACCATGTGGATGGTATTAGTATATTCATATATACACGACGGTGATATTGTAAACCGGCTCATTTCGCCTGGAATGTTGAAAAATTCTTATCACGAGTTTGGCGTTACCCTTGAGGCGTCACTGGAAATTGGATCGGGATTCATGTAATGTAATTTCCTGTTTGCGCATGTTGAATCTTTCATGATTTTTTTCGGAGTGGAATGAATCAACGAGACGCTTTGAAAATTTACAATTTCTTCGAGCTTCGATCCACGGCTCTGGCACGATATCTCGTTTTTCTGGTTCGTCGAATTTTTCGGGAGTTCTGTTTCCGGTTCTGTCGAATCGTTCTTTTTGCATGGTGATTTCGCTCCCAGTTCGCGCGATTCGCCATTTTCCCTGGAATTCAACGATGTTGAGGAATTTTTGGTAGGTTCGGAGATCTCCCGATCGACGACACTGGGCTCGATAGGTGCTTCCTCAATTTCCGACTGATTGGTCTCTTCCTTTTCCAGTTTGTTCGGATTTATAGGCTTATCTTGAGTAACTTGATTTTCCGAGCTGCATCTGCTGACCTTAGCACCTTTATTTTTTTCATTCGACTCGATCACTGAGAATGAAATCGATTTTTCCAAATAATCAATTTCCACTTTGGATTTGCGTGAAACGGCTACTGACAACTGCGACACGTCCTTGACCTCCTCACTTTTGTTCGTTTTTTTGTAATCCTTAGACGGGACATCCAGCTCTTTCGATGTTGATTTTAATTGCAGGTCTTTTGTCGAACTGGTGTTTTTATCAGCTTTTGTTTTGTTGGCATTCGCTGTGGGCTCCTCAAAGTCCTCGGAGTAAGCAGTCGATATATCGAGCGAGGTTCGATCCTTCAGAGACGATGCCGAAGAACTGGAGATCACGTTTGTATTCGCTGGTTCCTTCTCTTTGGCTAAATCATTTTTTGATTCATCAGCTCTCGCGAAATTACTTTTCGGCGGCTCTTCGCCTGCGGAAACAATCGTTGTTGTTCTCGCAATATCTTTAGGCTGTACAGGGCCAGACGATTCTTCGGCAACCCTCTCTCTTCCTACACTTTTTACACTTTCCAGTTGGCGCACTTTCGTTGTACCACTTAAAATTTGAGTCCTCGTGAATTCCGTGATTTTGCTTCGGGTATTTTGGCTTTGAGACGTTTCGGTATCTTTCTTTGTGGCTGGACGTTCAGATTTTCTGGAATCTTCTTTCTTCGAGTATTCATCGTTTAATTTTGTCCCAAACATCGGATTCGGATCAATCGCTGAATCCTGAATCAAAGATTTCGCCACAGAGTTTTGTTCGTCACGAGGCGTACAAAATGGATACGTGACTGTTTCGTGAATCTCGTCGATTTCATTGGGACCCGATCGATTACGATTGAATAAAGACTGAAAATTACATTTTTTCTCTATCTCCCCGAGAATCACTTTTTTCTCATATTTCAAATAGTTTTTTGCTCCGACAGACAAAACTGCACCTCGTTCTTTACGAGTAGTTGGCTTATCGTGATTGAGCTTGTCGGTTTTCAATAAATCACGATTACTCGAAGATTTTTGCCCCTGATCAATTTCCGAGCGATAAAAACCGTTGAAAAAATTGGCAAACTCGTTAGAAGTACAATTGATGTTGTTGCCGAAAGATTTGCCGATTTTCAAATCGTTATTCAATGGCGTCGAAAATCTCGGATGAGAGGTGACATTTTTGTCCGAGTCTTTTTCGGCACTTACGCGTCGAGCGAGTAGAGAAGTTCCATTGGAAAATCCAGCAGAAATTGTCGATTCTCCAGCATTCGTTATAGTAGAAATATTCAAATGACAATTGGTGGATAAATCATTTTTAGTGGGATCGCTTTCAATCGCTTTACCGTCCCGATTGGTCGAGATGTCTTTACTCAGTACTGCTGAAAATTTGTCTTTATCGGTTAAGGACGAATCCGCGTTAGCCGCGGCGCTTTTTGACTGTTTCGATAATGCTTCGTTCATCGAATATTCCGACATCAATGCTCCAAGATGCCTCGTGCCACGGAGTACCTCGTCCATAGTGCTATCAAATTTTCTCAACACACTGTCCAGTTCTTTAAGATTAAGGGGTTCTAGATTTATCTCCTCAAGATTCCAATTGTCGTCGAGACGTTCAAAATCTTCGAAAAGTTCATCTTCCGTGGAATTATCAGACGTTTCGAGTATAGCACGATCCACGAACAATTTGCCATCAACACTGTCCATTTCTACTGGACAACTGTTCCGAGCTAAATTGCCTCGTCTGAAATCACGAAAAAATTGTTGTACAGCGCGGTCTAATACATCTACTGTTTTTGTCGTTTCGCGGTTCTCCGATGAATCCTTTTGGTGACAATGTTCATTGGGAAATAATAGATTCTCGTTGTTCGCAGCCCTTTGTAGAAAGTCCATGAACGATTCTTTTTTATCGCCGAGTTTGTCGCTTGTGGTTCGTACGTCACAACGGGATATTCTCGTATTCTCGCGTCCTTCGAGCCGTTCCGATTCAATTGATCGACCTGATTTATTTTCAACGAGGTCGGAACTCGACCCTCGTCGGTTCGAGGACGGTACCTCCACTATGGCGCTTTCGCCCGTTAGGGCACATGATTTTTCATCCATTTCTTGTGCGTCACCTATTGACGAATGGTGGACGCCGGGCGTATTGTCCCTCTCGGCAATTACGTCGGCACAGGTCTCGTGACGAAACTCGTAAGTTTTGTTGTTGCATTGAAGCGGAAGTGCAGAAGAACGAGGTGATATATCGATTTTTTCGAGATTAGTCGTAGTCAATTCGTTGCGTATATCGACGTGAGGGCCTTGCTGGAAGCAAAAAGATTTGCCTGTCGTTCGATCCTCGTGATTTTCACCATCATTGTATCCTTTGCTCGTCGTTGTCGATTTTTCGCTCGATCGGGAAAGCTTCTTCGACGTTTCCTTGTTCTCGAGATCTTTGCGTTTCGGAAGTGCGGGATTTTCGGACTGTTCGGTGATGACGTTAGAAGGAATCTTAGTCTCATTATTTTTTATTTTCAGACGTCGAGGAATCGTTGACCCCACGCCGCCATTTGCGCCGCTTTGTTCTACGATTGGTCTGTACGGTGTCCGGCGTATTTCCGGTCTGCGTAATCGCTCGATCGGACGCCTAGCTGAGACTCGTGTGTAAATCCTCCCGGATTCGTTGGCCTCGTAAAATCTCGATGCAACAATGTCGCGTATGTACAATGCCTCGTCGTCCTCCCGCATTTTCTCATTTCTCGGAGATCTGAAACACAAAAATTTAATCAGTTTTCGCACTGTAATGTTTCGCAGTATTCAGAAAAAAGCAAATAGTCTAACACGCTAGTTCATTCCAATGGAACAAATACTATTGAATTATGTCAAACGACAACATTTTGCAAATTAGAAGCTTGCACTTTGTTTTGTCATCATTTTACATCATATACAACATTTTTGCTTGAGTATATCGCTTTTCAAACATTTTCTTCCCCATAGAGAAAGCTTTGCGAGCGAAATAAAATGAGAGAAAACATTGTGCAAGTTTCGAACTTACAAAATATTTTTTTTTTCTTTCAAAACTACGTTGTGATAATACGATGTCGAAATTTACCCTCATATATTTTGTGTCGCACACTACTTTGATTGTACCAAGCTCAGTAATCAATTGTAATGACATTAGAACGTAAATAAATTGAAGTACTCGAGTCATTTTGAATGTTGAAAAAATTAAAACGTGAAAAAGCGTTTTTGAAGATTCCTACTCCCTTAAAATCTAAAATGCTTTGGCAATTTTTCCAAAATTCAATACGAATGCACTCGGTATATTATTCTATTACTGTATAAAAAGTTGGTTTGACAACTCAAATTTTAAGACAGTTGCACGATGAAAACAATTTTTCGGAAAATATAACCTCTTTTGAAATCTCACCTCTTCCTCAGATTTTATCAATCCTGAATCAATCCAAAAAAAAACTGCGTATAATACTTTATTTCTGTACGAAAATTTAACGAGATATCTCGACAAGAGCAAAGTTACGATGCTAAAAACATTTTTCTGCAACGCAAAACGCCCTTAAAATTTTAAACGTTACACCGTTGTTGCCTAATTTCATTTAGAACATATTTCTTATGGCCAGCGTTTGGCGCGCAAAAAGTCAGCCAAATATCTCAAAAACTATACCAGTTTTTTCGTACAAAAAACTCTGTATACATAAACAGACAAACATAACAGCAACATCGGGCGTATTATTATTTTTTCTTATTAATCAAAAGCCTTTATATTAGTGGATAAAAAGTTCTGCTTACCCGTCGGAGAATTCACGCTCGGAACCGGAATTAACGTCATAACTAACTTCTAAAATTCGTTTCTGGGCTTCTCTGATTAATTTTTCGGCCTTATCCAACGCGTCCAACGTTTCCGGACTGTAGAGAGGACTTTCCGGGAGTTTGATCGGCACCTTTTTTCTCGACTTCCGCTATATTTCGAAATATAACATCATCATTGTATAAATGGATAAAAAAGAATATAAAAATAATTTCTTTCTATAATAAAGTGAAAAACAATTATCATATTCGTTATTCAAATTAATATAATTGTCTTGTGACATCAACGTTAAAACAACATTCTCTTTCCACACTTTCTTTCTGCCAGTTCCTCGTCAATGAAACGATAGCAATTGTCAAATGACAATATATTAATATTTCGAGACTGGTCATGTAAAGTATTGTTTAAAGACAAAGAAAAGAAAAGTCAGCGCAAAAGTAAATATATATATATACCGGCATGTAATCTTCGAGATTCTCGACGAAGCTTCGGTCGTTCGCGGGTAAGCCAGGATTGTCAGTCCTACGAACTCGTGGCGACGATCGATCCAACGAGCGAGTTCGCACGTGAGAAACGACCTCACGTTTATCCAGGCCGGTCGTTTGCCCGTCAGCTGCGCTTCGTCTCGTAGTACAACCCGATCGAAACTTGCCGCCGTGCATCATCGACTTCCTCCTCGCTTCCGGTTGCGATTCGGATCTTACGCCTCTGGAAGTAAAAAAAATCCATTAAAAAAATATGCACCTCTTCAGAAATGAAACATTCTTGTTCAAATAGATACAATGTTATCATTTCGACAGCAATAAAAATCCGGCAAGTAATATTTTCCGGCATTTTGTCATTCTACATTTGTCTACCAGCTTTGACTATAACATACGGTATTTAGGAAATAAATAAATAAATATTTATTGTCTACAAGGATATTTTTTTAAAATTCCTCCATATTTTTGCAGGATCGATTCAGACTGAAGTATATTGTCAGGTAATTTTTTATCGATGTAAAAACATATTGCCAATATGATAATTATTACGCTCAAGCACTTCGCTCTTCAGCAATGAATGAAAAGTGTTCTACAGGATTGCAATTTCTAAAAAAAAACATGTCTGCATCATTGATCGAAAGTTATGTCGATCGGCAAAAACATATCGGCGTTAGACGTTCCACTTGAGAATAAAATTCTGGACTCCACCAGTAAGGGTTTCGTTACATATGCGACCCCTCTGGCTAGTCCACACTGTTACGAGACCTGATATTGATTCTTAAAGGGAACGTACGTACGTAGCTCGACTCGTTACAATCAGGATTTTTTTTTCTTCATATTCATCGTGCCATGTCGATACAACAATGGAAAAACATTTTCGTGGTCGAATTAACATGATCGTTCGAGCATTTATAATTTTATTGTTCATCGAAACAATGAAGTTGCATGAAGATGCCAAGGCACGATTAAAGTGGATATAACAGAATGCCGAACGAGAGCCTCGAAATTATTTCCTTCATTATCATTCCTACGCAAAATAACGAGATAATTAGCGAATTTTAGTGATGAAAAAAAAAAACTCAACAGCTCGATCATTTGTTTGCGAAAGCTTCGAATCTTTTGCCACCATTTATTCAATTGAATATTCTACGATAAGACTAAAATGAAATTATTAGAAGTGAAAGACCAAATTTCGTCTCGAAATAATGTCGCCAGTATCGTTTGATTAAAAGAAAAGCTGCTATAAAAATCAAAGAGCTTTTGTGCTCACGGGAAAAAATCATTCTCTGGTTTGATAAATGCTGCAAGGCGCTTGAAAAAGCGGTGAGCAGGTGTATTGACCCTTAAAGCGGAGAGGTAATTCTACCACGATGAACAGAGACATTGAGACACTGCCAAATTATTATTATTAATTAGAAACTCAGCCACGCTCCGTGAAAACTCCGCAAATAGGAATGAGCCCCGCAACGACACATTAATGCATTATAATTAAATGACAAAAGTGTTCATTCTGCATCTGAATA
Source organism: Ophion ventricosus (assembly GCA_963932345.1). Lineage (NCBI taxonomy): Eukaryota > Metazoa > Arthropoda > Insecta > Hymenoptera > Ichneumonidae > Ophion > Ophion ventricosus. The sequence continues at coordinate 18,611,026 of OZ010714.1, forward strand.
ATTCAGTAAAATATGTGAGATAATATTATTCATTGAAACGCAAATTGACGTATATCAAGCCAGGCAAATTGTATTTAAAAGTTAAAATGTTTTCACTTTTGTAGCTGCATATTCATTGAAAGATTATCAATGAATAGCAATACCGAGCACCGTTTTAGAAACAAATCGAAGTGCATTTTCATTCTTCTGTTTCTTCTATATTGTCGTTTCGGTGTTGAAAAAGACTCAGACGTCAATTGAATTGTGTCTAATTTATTTGCCGTGGATGTTGAAAAAAGATATTCCCTTTAAGAGGTTCGAGTAGTTTGGCCATATAACGAGTATAACTCGAGCGTTCGGAGTACGAGAGCTGTGTCTGGACCCAACGGATCAATATTACGCGCACGTTTCTCGTTCGCTCATCCCTTCGTGGTTCTTTGTGTATTGTACTCTTGCTCCCTCGCGCAATTCACCCAACCCCACCCGACGATTGACTTTTTTTTTCATTCGTGTCTTCGACACTGCAATTTGTTCTATGTACATCGATATAGGATTATGGCCGTTATCGTTTCGTATTGCGCTGACAAAGCCGACTATTGTCGGCTCGGGTGTTTGTTTTTTCACAACATTTGCATGTTAGTATTGTTGAGAATGTATTTTGACAAAGCTCAACAATAATAACAATAATATTGTCTTCTTTAACAAGAGTACACGGGAGATTGATGGAAGGTGCTTGCAATAAATGAACAAACAATTCAGAGTTTGTTACACATCAACACATATATTTTTGCATTTTCTGCATTTTTTTTTTTTGCATACATACGATAAACAGTACAATGTTACACGATTTTTATTTCGTTTTCCTCGAGTTATGGTACACTAGAAAATGTTTCATTTTACGTTATGATTTTGCGTCGTTATTAATATATCTTCTTCCTCCTTTATCCTTGACTTATTTTGCTCTCATCGTTATCCGACTACTACAAATTGCTACTCTCGAGTTTAAAATTGTTTTTCATTTTCTTTTTATTTGTGTGTGTTTTTTTTTCGTATGCGTGGCGCGGTACAAGAGTCATACACAGAAGAAAACCAAAATCGTGCTCACATATATTTTCTTGCAGCGGAATTTTATTTGTATTTTCATTAAAAGTACAATAGTCAGAGAATTCGAGAGTAAGGGTATAAGATTGTTGATTTTCTTCTTTTTTTTTCTCCGTGGTTTAATTGCATAATCTCGGTCGTGCATGGAGGATAACGGAACATTTGTAGAGTCCAAATTGCGGTCCACGTTTTGTCGCCTGAATCGAACAAAGAAGTTCTCTCGGATGCAACGCGCGTGTGTTCTCAACATCGAAAAAGATACAAAATTCAAGAGCACTGAATTGTCTTTTACAAAGCGACACGAGAAGTCGTTCACCATTTCGCAAAACGTTCGCGAACGTTTTATCACAGCGTTGACAAATGTCAAAAAAAAAGGCACGTGTAATCTATTTCACCAGTTTTTAGCGGTCGGCGCGTCAAGAAAAATAATTAAAAGAAAAGGATCAATAAAGCACAGCGAGTTCGCGAGTCGCTCTATTTTTCGGTAAACGCAACTTAAAAAATCGAACTATGGATTATTTCTCACGTAAAAGATAACTGAAATTATTGTATCCGGTGGAGTTTCGCGTCAAGTTACAGAGAAGAAAAAAATGCAGAACTAAAGTAACAGAAGAAAACGTGTACCGCGACAAATGTTTTTTTCCTCGTTGATCATCGATATGACTCTTGCGTAGTAATTTTCGTGGGCAATGTGGAGTCCACGGGGGATAGGAACTACCAATGAAGAGACGACGAGACGAGAATGGATTCCCGAGGGCACGTACAATGGGCTTTCTGTTCGTTTTTTTTTTTTTTTTCAAAGCTACAATATCATCAGCATCGTTTCATAATAATTATCCGCAGCAACGTGGGTTCTTCGATAGTCCATCGTCTCGTCGTTCTCTTCATCGTTCTTCTCTGAAATATTGGTGTACATATGTTTTTGGATTATACGATGCGAAAAAAGTTTTATATTTTTAATCTGTTCGATTCATACTCTTTCAAACTCTCTTGCCCTTCTCAATGTCTGTCGCTTAGCGACATAGCGCAATAAAAAAAAAAGTGTCTCTTCCCGGACCAAGGCCTCTAAATGAAAAATTCGCGTGATTTCCGCAAAATCGCGAATCACACGAGTTATATCCTCGGTCCTCTCTACATGCATACAGACATACATACGTACATACATGCGAATATATATATATATATATATATATATATATATATTTGATGTCGCTCCTTTGCTTTGTTACACGCTTACAAAGTTAAATGACATATCCTAACTCTTTCGTCCTACCGATTTCCGTTTGTACAAATATATACAAAGAAGAAAAAATAAAGAAAAAAAAGAAGAGCCGCTGTCCAGGACTCTCCGCGAAGAGAGAGCTCGACTACTCTCTCTCTCTCTCTCTCTGTACAACACATACAAAATTCCGCACGCTCTCATAACCCAATCATTCTTGCAATTCGCACTGATATCACTCTTGTACACTTTCGCACATTAAAAAAAAAAATTAAAAACGAAAGAACGATGAAAACGATAGAGAAATGGGGAAAAAACGCGTCCCTGGGCGGCAGCATAACTTGTTCTCTTCGTTTCATTTCTTTTTATTTTATTTTTGTTTCTGTCATAGCGAGTGTGTGGTTCCTATTCGTCGGGCGTACCTTTCTTCATCGGATAAATGAAAAATTGAAAAGGGCCCTCCCTCCCTTATTAAAATCTTAGAGTTAATGTAAAATGAAAGTTAAAGGAAAAATGAAATGAAATATTTCCAACGACAATGTGTTGTCAATGTTGTATTTAACGGTTTCTCTTTTATCGAGGCCCCTCCGTCTCGCAACCCTCGACGAACACAACGCGAGGCGGCGAAAATGCTATTTACGATGATTGTTGAAAACTGCGTGAAATAAAACGTCGTCGATGCGAAAAAAGCCGATGCCAAGGAATTGTCGTCTTTTACGACCTTGTGATTTTTCTTCTTTTATCCCGTCTCGTTTCCTCTACTTTAAGCGCAAAATCTCAGCTAAAGTAGATACAATATATTATTTATAATTTAGATATTCGAAGAAAAAAAAGAACACGAAAGAAACGAAGTCCAACGAAACGTGAGATGAAAACGAAAGATTCTTCCTGTTCTTCTTCTTCTGTTTCTTTTGTACATTCGAGAAATGGTTACTCCTTGTTAGTCATACACTTTTTTTTATCACTTAAGGTCATATGTACACATATACACAATGTACAGGAAAAGAGAAATCCTTTTATTCATTTTTTTTTACTTCTTTTTGCTCGGAGAGAGTTTGACAATGAAGTCAGAGATGACCGCGCGTTTTACCATACTTATTTTTACGAGCGGAGATGAATTGTGAGCGGGAATATATGTGTATGAGTATAGGCGTGTGAAGAGAAACGTCCAATAGTGTACAAGAAAATTAAAATCTTTACGACGGAGACGTGATAAAAAGTACAAAAAAAAATAAAATAAATCAATATGTTCATGGTTTTCCCAAATTGATCTCTCGCTCGGGAAAAACTTCCCGACGATAAAAAAAAACGTGGGTCATGGTGAAAGAAAGAAAAAAAGGAAAGAAAACGCGCTCCGCTCCTCGTGCAGACCATCGTTAAACATGGTCGTTGCAAAATACAAATATAGTTTTTTTTGTCGTGATCTCGCTTGTGTCGCGCGAGACCAATAGGCGATCAAGCCTAAGTACAATATTCCCGAATTCATCGCGGTTTTACCCAAGAAAACGACGAAATGCCTCGTTGACACGCGCACGAGGAAAAAAAAAAAGAAAAAGTGGACAAATGTTAAATAAAGGACTTCTTTCTGCGCATCCTTCGTCGCTACGCGACCCAAATATATACAATATACAAGTCATCGTTCAAAAATGCGCCAGCCAGTGCAAATTAGCCGAAGACTGCTTTTCAAATGCCAACTGTACATGTTCGTTTCTTCGGGACATTCGAAAATCTCTTTTATTTGTTGTCTTTCTTTCGATTTCTCTCGCTCTATTCCTCTATTCTCTTATGTCCGACTGATTTCGTCAATGATCCGATAGATCCGGGTATTGGTGTGTAAAAAATCACTTGACTGTTTGTCCCGAAAAAGATTTTCATCAGTTTTTAAAATCGACGGGAAGTCGAAAAGGTAAAGAATTTTTTTTTTATTGGGCTTCGTAAAAAAGAAGTAGAACGAAATGAATATATATATATATAACCCGGATCTTGGGATCACAGACACAAAACAATATCGCGCGTATATCTTCAATTTCACGTCAACGTCTTCGGCTGTAACTGGTTATTTTAGTTGGCCCGTTGAATTGCTCTCCCGCTCTCGCGTTTTCTCGTTAATTTGACCGTACTATTTTTTGCCCGTTCGGAGCCAACTATATCCGTTCGTTACTGCGTTACCAAAAGTTTTGTCCGGTGGAACCCTTCACGGTTGTCCACCGAAACGTGTCCAAACTCTTGTTATCATCGGACATAACACGCGCTCGATCGTATAAATTCGTCGATATCGCATCGCCAATGATGTGAAGAGCGGATTCAAAATTTGAGCCTCGAAAAACCATCGGTCAACGAAGGTCCCTTTAGGTCTCGCGTTCCTTTTTGACCTTGAGACCAGGACCCGTAGTGTCCTCCGCTAGGATCGTCGCCAATTCTCCCTGCATAAAGGCCCATGGTACTTGACTGTCGGCCAATGGACATTTTTCACCGCTCGGGCAATAAACCTGCAATACGATAAGAATAAATATTGCTTTCGGCCGCGGAGATATCCTTTTGACTAGCCAGGTGATAACTCGCTATGATAAGGGAAAATTATACATTAGGATGTGTCGAAAAAAAATTTCATCTCATAGCGTCTTTAACAATATAATTAGATAAAAGAAACATTCATGTCCAGTTCGAGCTCTTCAACTCAAGTCTGTGTGGTAGTGTTGGGTTATTTTTTCCTTATTTCATTTACGCGGAAGATTCGCTCTTTACGTTCGTACTTGAAAATAACTCAATAGCTAATCAATATTTCTCAAATCTGATTGGAAATTCTTCAAGTTCACCCTTCCAGCTTGAAAAATGCGTTTTTAAATCACAATATCATTATTTTTCCACGTCGAAAATAAAAGAACACTTTTAGAATAGCTGTTATTTGTGTAAAATGTATTATATCGAGATTTAAGAATGAGCTCATTACACTGAAAGGGCTCAACGTTAAGAATCTTCAACCGGATTTAAGGAATATTAATTAATTGTTGAGCTATTCAAGTTTCAAAATAAATTTGCCGCATAAATCAAATAGGGAAAAAAATATTCACAAATGCCACTTGATTTAGAGAATTCAAATTAGCCATGTATTTTTTCATCTACCTAATCCTTCTGTTTGAAGAGGTAAAATTTTTTTTTTGACAATCCTAAAAATATATGCATATTTTTGTGCCGGGTAATTAGCGAGATAATTAATAATAACTGTCTTACCTCCGGTCCCGCGCCCTGTCTCTTTATACTGTCACGGCTACAGAGAAAGCAGAATTTGTGATGCTGGACACTCGGGCACTGCACGAAGTGCGTGTCCTCGAGACGTCCCTGGCACAGTGTACATTTCAACGGTGGTGCTGATACTACCGGCTCGGTGCCGGCTGGCGTTGGCTGTGCCGGCGCACCTTCCGACGAGGTCATCACAGTGGTCGAGGGGACGTGTTTGGGGTTCGAGCCGCTCGCTCTTCTGCCCGTTCCCGAGCCTGCGATTCGAAACGACAGTGAAAATCATATCATCTAAATGTCATAGTGAATTGCCGCCAAGAATTTTGATTGAAAGTGATTGGTAGACGCTATTTTCGTTAATTATTTCAGATTGTCAAGCTCTGCACTAACAGACGAACGGTCGTGACAAAATCATAAAGATCCGTAATCGGTATGAAATCTCTAAAGTCACAAAGATGCGATGGAATTTGGCAGGGAGGACTGTCCAGTAGATTGAACTAATCAACAATATTCTAACTCTAATCTGCAATTATACAGTGGTCTTTTAAGGGGGTATTCTGGTCGAAATTTAAAAAAAAATCGATTTTTAAGAGGGATTTTATTTATGTACAGTCTCTTAAGAATATCTCCTCAAAAGCAAATTTTGAAATTCTCAATATATACAAAGTTAAAGCGATTTTAATACGGCCGGGTTGAGAGGCTGCACCGGCGCGAATCGGATAATCAGATTCTAAGAAAGCTAGAAATGCTCACAGGGACGAACGAGCTTCAGAAAATCAACATTTCGAAGTTGAGGAAGACACATTTTACGAGACAGCAATGGCCGATTAATACAACGTAATTATAACATGCCATCATACCACTTAGATAATTGCGATTTTCTGAAATTGTACTCATAACTTTAAACGCGTTTTTCTCGAAACGACTTTTTTCAATCAGGTTGACACAAAATCTCGAGTTCTATTCAATAGATTGACATCAAATTTCGTATGGGCCTTCAGTATATATCCCTATATCGCCGAAATCATCATTATTACTATTTGAAAAAGAATTTAACTTTGAAAAAAATAGGGCGAAAAATGAACTTTCTTTCAGGTCATTGAAAAAAAAAATTGTCCTTAGCACCTGCCATAATGACATTCTTATTGATCAAGAAAATTGGTTCTATTTCTAAAACTTTAATTAAAAATTAAGGCCTCTAGACTAGAATATTCCGTTGAAGGATACTTTTTTGCAGTGAATTCCATCTATTTTTGCGTTTACTTGATTTGTGCACCAACTTGTTTTTATCACAAAGAAGAAAAGAAGCAAAAGTTGCAACCTTCATTGTTGAATTACCTGAACCGTTTGGACTGTGTTGCGAGCCTCTCGAGACGCTGCGTTGCTGAGCGTTCGGAGCTGTCGTAGGTGGGCTCCTGCTCGTCGGACTCGGATTATTCGGTGGCTGTGGCACTGGTTCTGGAGACGTCAATGTATCGGCTACAGACATGAGTGCAGCCATCGGCGAGGGTCCGCTCCCCGTGCCCTGTTGATCAATAAAATGCAACACTTCAATAAATGATGGCCGCATTAGTCACTCGCAATTACCTTGACCATTAGGTGCAGAAATGAAAACAACACGTCGCATAAAAACGAACGATAACGCGAACCCGGAGTTATGCGTGAAAACAAAAATAACGAAAAGCGTGTTTTGGCACAAACTTTTATCTCTGAATAAAAACTTGCTTTCCACACACGTGTCATTGTTGACTTGCGTTATTGTTTCGTTTCTCAATAATTGAGTCGTACGTGTTTGAGACGAAAGGTGACGAGAAATATATATATATATATATATATATATATATATATATATATATATATATATGTGCCAACCTGATGATGATTCGATTGTGGGTTTCCTACGCCAGGTTCCTGATTCGGTGGAGGCGGTGGCGGAGGACTCGTTCTAGGACGAAGTGGCGATCCACCTCCGCCATTCGTTGCGACATTTGCGGACGCAAGTGGAATCGACGGTCCTACGTATCCACCTGGAAAATAAAATATATATTTTTTTTAATTCTGAAAGCATCGGCAAGCCGAAAATATCGTTTCACTGGAGTGAAATGGTGTTCAATTTTCCATCGCTCGGAAGTAAACTCTAACACCGAAATAACTTTTTTAAGGTATTCCATTCACAAACCTGAATCTTTAACCATTAACTGATTTTCGTCTACAATTAAGTAAAAAATGGAAATTTCACCAGTACACTGGTGAAATTTCAAGCCAAGTTACCGAACTTTTAACTCAAAATTACGACTTTAAAAATCATCCAATTTATGCAACACTTTATGGAGATAAGATACTAGCCACATTTCTATCTAATAATTTATATACAAAATAACTCTAGATATCCGATATAAACTGCGCGAAGCATGTAAAAACTTCGGAAAGTTCCGTAACGACAATAAAAACAGGGGGTCACCAAATTTTTAAAGAAAATGTAAGTGTAATGTATGTAAATGCAATGAAATGTAAAGAACCCTAAAAATCCGTGGATTCGAGGATATAAAAAAGTGTACGTGGTACGGAATCCCACATGGCGCAGGTGATTCTAATTATCGCAATACCATCTGAGTCATAAGAAATCTTATTTTTTCGAATACAAAACACAATGTTATATAATCTCTTGATATTTTTAAACGATGATTACGTTACGTGGAAGTGTGATCAGAATTTTACCGCTCGAATGATTTTCGGGGCGAATGCCTGAACGCAGTCGCTCTATTTTTGAATATCGGATACAATTTATAAAAAAAATACGATAATTTCTTCTTCTTTCTATCTTTTCGCAAGCGTGAGAAGCAAGGTTCGATGAATCGTGTAAAAAAAAAAATGAAGGACGTATGAGCAAAAGTAACGAGTAACAATATATTTATATAGTAAGATTGTAAATTGTAATAAAACAATTGCACTTTTCTATTTTGTACGTTTGTCACAAGATAAATAATCGCCACATTTTTTTTTGTCACATTCAAGAAATTTACCAAAGGTCGAACGGAAAGACAGGCGATCCGCGTCGATTTACAAATCTTTAAACGAACTCGGAACGCTGCGCGGAATCTTCGATTTGACAATACCATACACTTATCGCGTTTATTTATCGTTGGCCTCTCTCTCTCTCTCTCTCTCTCTGTCTCTCTCTCTCTCTCTCTCTCTCTCTCTCTCTCTCTCTCTCTCTCCCTCTCTCTGTCTCTCCCTCTCTCTCTTTCTCTCTCTCCAGCTGTCGTATCGCGAACTACGTGATTCGCGATACAAAATAATGGCCAACAATTTTACGTTTCTTTCCTGAGGCTCATCGCGATCGCGTGCGTGATTATTCGCGCATCTTAGACGGACGCTCGCGCGTATATGTATTTTCTGCACAATCGCAAGAGCGACGAAATTTAATGCCTTTCACGGAACAATCGTGACGGCGAGTACCTGACGAAATTCCAAATAACGTTTCAAGCGCGTCAACTGAATAATGAAGAGCTACTTTTGTGATAAGGTGCAGCGTTTTTTTTTTTTTTTTTGTCGAGTCGATCACTTTTGACGACTAGTCGTTCCACGGTAATGTGCGATATCGTTGGCAGTTACGATTTTAAAAACATCGTTAAAAACACGTACGCTTTGCGACACGTGGTAAAGAAATTATTTTTGTATCCATACCATCGGAATTTTCACGTACTTCGCGCGGCGGTATACGCAAACGGACCTGCGATAGTAAAACCAACGATAAAAGAGGAGAAAGAAGAACGTGTTTGTGAAAAATTCATCATGCTACTCACGCGTCTTGTCGGCTAACAGGAATACATTGTAGAATTAAAAGTGGTAATTGAATATTCAGCGCTCGATGTCTCGCGGTGGTCAGTTCGAGAGACTCGGGATAAGAATTTTGCTCAGTCTGTTATCATTATCGCTCGTACGCACTGCCGCAACTTTATACTCGCATTGCTTTTTTTTCACGCACGAATTTTTCTATTTGCAATAAAAATGTTGCTTCCCGTATTATGCATCAAGCTTTGAAAAATCGTTATAAATGGTAACAGTGACGGGAGTTCGATTAAACGCGAGAGCAATCAGAACTTGCCGACACTGCGATACAATAAAAAAAAAAAATACAAAAATTGCATCAATGTTTCTGTGTTTATATACAGTACTGGACAAAAACAAGTAAGCACTAGTCGAAATTTCTTACCGCGCTAAAATGTACATAGCGGACTCAAAAATAAAGGTAATTGAATTTCCCAAGTGGCGTTTTAAAGAGAACAAGTTTACCTTTATTTTGCTTTTTTTTAGAAAATCGCCCCGGTGCGCACTTTTGAACGTGGCCATTTTTCGGCTATTTTTTGGCCGTCGAAAATTAACTTCAAAGTTGGTAGAAAATTTTTTCCTCGGTTTTTTCCCCATGGTAAACTTAAAAAGGATATTCCAAATCTACATTTTTGTTTTTTAGAAAGTCTCGTACGATTTTTTTTCGCCCCAGTATTGCATTTTTAGCTAAAAACGACATGTTTCAGAAAAAAAGGCGGCATTGAAGAACTATTGGGTTTCAGAGGAAATGTCAAGAGGGTAAAAAGTTGCATGGGTTCACACTGGAGTGGCTAGAATTTTTTCAGAATTTTTTTTGACATTTTTTTTTTACCATTTTTGGTTGGAACTTTGATGAGTGGAGAGGCTCTATTTGGGAATTATGGGGTCTAGGACAATATATTGAGAAAGGAAATATGTTTACATATTCATTTTTAAGTAACAACAATTTTTTTTCAATTTTTTTATTTTAATTTTCAAAAATAAAAAATGAAACATCTAGAAAATTGTAGTAAATTAAAAATGAAAATGTAAACAAATTTCCTTTCTTAATTGTCCTAGACCCCATAATTCCCAAGTGGAGCCTCTCCACTCATCAAAGTTCCAATCAAAAGTGGTAAAAAAAAAAATGTCCAAGAAAAATTCTGAAAAAATTCTAGCCACTCCAGTGTGAACCCATGCAACTTTTTACCCTCTTGACATTTCCCCTGAAACCCTATAGTTCTTCGATGACGCTTTTTTTTCTAAAACATGTCTTTTTTTAGCTAAAAATGCAATACTAGGGAGAAAAAAATCGTACGAGACTTTCTAAAAATAAAAATGTCGGTTCTGATATTCTTTTTAAGTTTCCCATGTAAAAAACCGAGGAAAAAATTATTCACAAACTTTGCAGTTAATTTTCGACGGCCAAGAAATATCCGAAAAATGGCCACGTTCAAAAGTGCGCATTGGGGCGAAAAAATATCGTAGAGAATTTTTTAAAAAAGCAAAATAAAGGTAAACTGGTCATCTTTAAAACGCCACTTGAGAAATTCAATTACCTTTATTTTTGAGTCCGCTATGTAAATTTTAGTGCGGTAAGAAATTTCGACCAGTGCGTACTTTTTTTTGTCCAGTACTGTATGTGGAGGTTTAAATCAAACTATTTATGAATCGTTTGATTAGAATGGTAAAGGGCGTGTCAAAATTACCTGATATTTTAATTTATTAATAAAACGTATTATTTATTTGAAAAGTACGAATATTTTTATTTAAATATAAAGTACAAATATGGATGTTATGTGTGGAACATAATATCCGATAAATGGCCGCCCTAGTCCATGTTCGCAAACGATCACTCTTTGGACGAAATTTTCAATAACATTTTGGCATAATTGCGGACTAATTTCATTAATGGTGCGTCCAATTGCTTCCTTGCGCTCCGGCATGGTCTGTTGATCATTGGAAAACACTTTGCCTTTCAGAAAACCCCAAAGAAAGAAGTCCAATGGCGTCAAATCGCATGATCTTTATGGACAATTCACATCGCATTGTTTCACATTGCATTTTCATAATTTCTATGCGTTGCTCGATCGTATAAATTCTCCATGACTAAACCTCAATACTACCTGACAAGGTTGGCAACCTTGGCAGATCAAATTAAGGTAGCAGGGCCGTGAAATGATAGTGCATCCAAAAAAGTATTTCCCATTTTGCACTTAAAACTATTAGAAAAATAATTCACAAGGTCCACGGTCATTATTTTGAGATCAAATAATTATTGTATTTTCACAAAATGAGAAAAAAAAAAATTGACGTCATTTCGATATTCACACTTCGTGTGATTATTTTTTTTTAATCGTAGTCTTCAGTCTTTTATAACAACAAACATTTTCAGAAATTAAAATAAAAAAAAACTCAAAATAAACAAAAATTGAAATAAAAAAATTTTTAAGTATAGGATACGGATTATTTTCGCTTATTACGAATATAAAAAAGACCCATTGGAGCTACCAGCTACCACATTCGTGTATCAAAGCGTCTGTACTGAGGACAACGTAAAGTGGGGGTAGCACACGATGATTTGCAGTAGAACCGTGGGGGTGAGGTGTCTCTCTATCATCATTTCGTCGAATGTCAACTACCAAGACAGTTGCTAGTCACTAATGTTCCTACGGTCGCAAGCAGACGAATTTCACGTGCTCTTTCTCTCTCTAAGAGGTATAACAGAACACACTTCCAACGTGCTATGACGGTTTTCGAACATTTCCTTGTTTTTTTTCTTCAAATAACAGCTCCCAACAAAATTATCGTAGATTTGCATTACATAGTGTTATCCTATGTTTATTTATTTTATTTTTATTTAGTTTATTTATTATCCTACATAGTACGCATGGCCAAATTATGTGATATCTACTCTAATTATGTTACGCCAACCCTGCTTCCTGATGCCAGATGTCAAAGATTAGTACTCTATGTTCGCTACAAAATAAATGGCGCGCAATTTAAAATGTTCAGGTCATTTTGAGACACCCTTTATATGAATTGTGAATATTCAATTGTAATTGCAGACGTTGCGATAGGATTTTTTTTTTTGCAATCTTTTATTATCCGAACGAATAGAACGTTTAAAACTTACAACGCCATCTTGTAATGTCCAGCTTCTGACACGACTGTATCAATAAAGTTGCTAAAGCAATGTTTTTGGAAAGTTCTATTTCAATGTTGATAACTTTTCACTGTGAATTATATTTAAAAAAAAATCAGTTTCAATCTTCAATGAATGGTGAATAATGGTATACGATCGAAACACGAAGTTCTCGTGACAGTGTCTGCGAGGATATTAGTCAATTCGAGGCACCGAGTCACGTACGAAAACGATGAAACCTGAAGGAATGTTAAATATTCGTTTTGCCATAGTGATTCCTAAGAGGACTCACGTATTTGGTGGTTTCACTTGATCAGAGCTCCGATCTCTACATTTATCAATATCACAGGTACACGGATAAAGTATACGTGTGTATTAAACCCTTTGTGGTCACACTTCCAAATTCAATCGCGGTGGTCACACTTGGGTCAATTCTAGCCAGTGAGTTAAAAAAAAAAAGTATTGCAACCAAACTATCCGTCCGAAGTGGTTCAAAAAATTACGAGACATGCTTTGAACTTTCTATATGATGTACGAAAAATTTGTTTATAAGAAATAAAATGGCGACAAGTTAAAAAAAAATCATAAAGAGGTGAAAACACAAAAAAGACCTAACCTTTTTTACCTAAAATTTGGACGTGATACTCCTGAGATGTGCTACTTTTGGGAAAAAAAAATAGTAGCATAGTGCGCGTTCCAAAAAAGGTATTTATTCCGACATGTGAAGAGGGTAAATTTTATGGTATGAAGATACTTCAAACTCCAGGTAAAATGGTGAATACAGTCTCATTCGAAGCTGGGTACTATTATATATTTACGCTAAAAATTGATCGACGGGTCGATTCTACCCAGGACAACCACGAAGGGTTAAACAATAAATTAGCATTAGGAATAATTATGGTATCCTGAATCAATCAAATGGCTTGAAGCGCCAAAACGATGAAAAGGAGGCCAAGATAAAAATAAAATAGCAAACAGATAAATTCCTATCCCGATGTTTTCAAAGTTTCTATAACGGTCAGCGGCGATCGAAGACTCCCGTAAAAAGGGACGACTTAAGTTTCGATCGAAATTTGAAATATTCCTGTTTTTGCTAAAGTCGATGTATCAGTATGTATAAATTGCATATGAAATATCGTTCTATTACACGATAATACGTGTATAAATAGTTATAGGAATACGTGCATGTAATCGACGCCCCAAGTTCAATACTATATATTATATTGACTATTAGCCTTCAAAGGTCAAGCAACACGCGTTCTCTCATGTACGGGCAGTTCCGCGTCAAATTGACAAGCTCGTAGCTGTCTGCGTGAAAATTATTCCGGACCTTGTCAGTTGCGCGAAAAAAAAAGTGCGCGAAATATCCACAAAATGATGACAACAATTATTAACGTATCACAAACCCGCGGGCGAATCAATAAAAGAAAGAAAAAAAATAATAATTTTTCACGAAGCTGCATTAAGTAATACGTGAGGCCGAGAGTAATTATTGAGAAATATTTATTTCTTCGGATCTCGTTTGATGAATTGAACGCTGCGATGGGAGTGTTTTTTTTTTCTCCTTGGATAAACCGGTTCTCGTGTATATTTTCTTAAAAAGACGCACGCGCGAATACACACAGAGTCACACTCGACCATGTGTTTCTGGCGTATACATGCACGTGTGTAATAAAATTACACGCGGATAAAATTCACTCGCTATGAATAATACAGCAGAGCTTCTTATTTCAGTCGGATCGTGACGCGTGAGATATTCGAGATTAATATAGCGAAGGATAAAGCGAGATGGTTATGGATCACCAAGTGAGATAGATAACGCGCAGGAAATAAAGAGGAAGATGAAAGGAGAGGCAAGGGGAGAGAAAGAAGAGGATGGAAGTGACGCGAACCACGTGTCTTGCTTTCGATCGTTCGGAATTCGAAAGTTTTCCTACGGTCGAGGGTCTTTAGGGGTATATATTCGTAAGGGTGTTTACTCGTGCGCGCCGCTATCGGTCACTCTTTGATCACGAACTACGTAAGTAAAATACATATGCACGTACGTGCGTATTTGTGAGTGTGGCTGTATTTCGAGATGGCATTACTGAGTTATTTGTCTATCTATGGGATGAAATAAGGAATAAAAAAGAAACGCATATTCACCAAGAGACCGTCGAACGGGAAGTAATGGAATCTTAAGGGGGGCAAACCCCTTTAGACGCCCGAAAATGAGTCATTTTTTCATGATTTTTTTTAACGGTGATAAAATGATCGCGTCATTTTAAAATTTTGACATTATCTCATTACAACTGTCAAGTGTTGAAAAAAGTTTTTTTTTTCTTAAGCAAAACAAAATGGCGGTGTTATAAGGTATTCCTTTAGGCGTCTTTTACGTGATATCGAAAAGTGCTCTATTTGTCTGATTTTTTCTATTGATCTGAAACAGAAATCGAAAATATTTTTCGATTATTGACACGTGTAGGAGAAGGATAGAACTATAAAAATATGAAAAAGTATAACATTAAAAATTACGTAGGCTTTTTAATCAAATTTTCATATTTTTGCCCATTTTCTCGACAATTTTTACCCCACAAAAAGTAATTTATTTACGCGATAACCTTAAAACTTTACGTATATCCTTCCGATAATGTTATAGTGAGAAACCTCCCAAAATTTCGGCCAGATCCATCAATAACTTTTTGAGCAGTTTTTGAAAATACAGTTTCGAAAAAATCGCGTTTAAAGTTTCAATACGATAATGTGCTATACGACTATGTGCTATAACTTCGTAAATATTTCATATTTCGATTTTTCGATTTTCCAGTATACCTTCAATATATTATACTTTTGAAATATGTGAAAACAAAAATCTACAGATATTACACAAAGTGCAACTATTTCATGGCATTGAAAATGTTATCAGACTTTTCGGGTGATAAAAAAAAGTACATGCAAATAATGAGTTGCTCACTCTCTCTCTCTCACTCTCTCACTATCCATCCATCCATCAAGCCCAAACAAACCCAAAGTTAAACCCAACGAATCCCAACCTTAAACCCAACAAACGCCAACCTTAAACCCAAAGAATCCCAACATTAAACCCAAACAAACAAACCCCAACATTAACCCCAAACAAGCCCAACCTTAAACCCAAACAAGCCCAACCTTAAACCCAAACGAGCCCAACCTTAAACCCAAACAAGCCCAACCTTAAACCCAAACAAGCCCAACCTTAAACCCGAACAAGCCTAACATTAAACCCAAACCCAAACTTAAATCCAAACAAACCCAAACTTACACCCAAACCCACCAACATTGTAATGTACACACCAAAATTGAAACTTACAACTTGTAACCACAAATGACTCTACATGTAATGCAGCATTTTTTTAACAAATCACAGGCATTTAGCATCTCGCAGCTCCCCCCATCCAGCTACAACACAGCGGCAGTGGAGTGAGGGTAGCGTTAGTTTCGTGTGACATCTCGCTAAATCAGACCCCCTATATAGCATTTTTAAAAGCATTTTTCATGCGAACAATCGATTTTTTGAACATTGTAAAGGGTTTTCCCCCCTTAAGGGAAGCTACCAGTCTATAGAGCCCGGTGATAGATGACTTTTAATGATTCATTATGGAGACTCAGCTGGTAGAAGGAAAATTCGGTTTTTACATATATTCAAGTATCTTTACAATTTTTTTCACAAATTTTTGTAAGAAAATAGCAGCCCTGAAGCTGGATGAAGCGAGTCACTTTTGCCATTTCTCCACAAATTGACTTGAATTTTTCTTTTTAAGAATTTCTAAATTTTTGATATGTTGAAAACTTTCTGCGAAAGAAATTCCTTTCGAGAATTTTTTTTTACTAGACATGCACTATTTTATAAAAATATCATTGTTTTTCCATTTTCCTACGTACTCCGATGGTAAATCTTATCCGAAACTCAACGTGGCCTAAATTTTCGTTCCAAGCAAAGCATTCAGGACTGTTATTTTCTTATAAAAAAATTTGTAAAAACATTTGTTAAGATACTTAAAGATATGTAAAGATGGGAATTTTTATTCTACAAGCTGGGTATCCATAATGAATTGTTGAAATTAATTTACAGATTTGTGAAATAAAGGCCACTAAACGGTATTTTCATTCACGGTGTTGAAGTTTGCATCGTTGTGATGCAACGGAAATTCTTTTTTATTTTTTTCATTTACTCATTTTTATTGTAATCCATAATCTTTTCTTACACCATTAGGCTGAAGATCTCTAAGGACCCTAAAAAACGTTTGAGATATTTTGAAGGTCTAAATGTGCCAAAAAAAATTGGGCTACGAAACTTTCGTTGCGTTTTTTTTTATTTCTTTATTATTATTGTTCGTGATTCGTCATGATAGACCATACATCGATTGTAACGAAAAACGACACTCCGAAAATCGACCTAGTTCACCCCTGGAGTTTCTCTTGATAACGATTTAAAAAATTATATCACCATATTTTTTTTCCCTAAAATCTCACCTCTGCCCTTTCAAAATCCGCGAAGAAAATTAAATTATCTCGATTAGTTCCTATTATGAATTTAAAAAAAAAATGTAAGTGCACAAATTGCTTTTTTTCTATTTTGCGAACAAAATTTTATCTGCTCGAACATCTTTCTCGGGCAAAATATGAACTGAACACAAATTTTCTCTTCACAGGCGCTTTTCTAAAAGTCTGTACTTTCATTTAAAAAAAATCATCTGAATAGACGCAATTTCAGGGAAACTACATCATTCGAAAGTTGGCCAGTGTGTATAACTAATGTAAGGAGCGGAAAATATGAGTGTACTCCTAGGATTAAAAGAAAGAAAAAAAAGCAACAACAAAATG
Source organism: Ophion ventricosus (assembly GCA_963932345.1). NCBI lineage: Eukaryota > Metazoa > Arthropoda > Insecta > Hymenoptera > Ichneumonidae > Ophion > Ophion ventricosus. The sequence goes on from OZ010714.1 coordinate 18,628,359, forward strand.
TCAGTATCGATTTAAAATAAACAGAAAGGGAGAAAAATGTTGGAAATATGACGATTTTTATATACAGGAATAGCGATAAAAAAATAAATCTCTAAAAGTGTCATCAAGGTCGTACTCAATGTGAAGAATCGATCATCGTATTGTTACCGAGTGATTGCCACGAGCGTGAGATGTTTGTAGGACCACGACCTACGAGAGCGCGGCAACTTGAAAAGAAAAAGTCGATTTACGCCCAGTAATCTCGCGTAAAATGGCGGCGATTCATGGTACATTTACTATACGGGGAGAGGGGGAAGGATGCGGCACCCGAGTAAGCACGACGGGAGAAACGTGCTGACGAACGAAACGATACTTTTAGAGGAGCACGCAAACCGCGAGTCCGAACATGTGACCGGTACTTTTCCGTGACGACTTCGAGAGATGCGATGTCGACTCGTCGCGCTTACAAGGCTGTTTCTGTTCTCTAATTTTATATACATGTATATTTTTTATGAAAGCACGAGATATGCAGACGCGTGTGTGTTTGTGTGTATGTGCGTGTGCATGTATGAACGTTTACGCGTACGCACATGAGTATATTTTGCCGTACGTGCGTGAGCCTTATCCAACGTACTTCGCGTGTTACGGCTCAACTTAACAAAAGTTAAGTAAGTAAAAGAAAGGCTGTGACTTTTCCTAAATTTATCAAATATATACTTTCGCTAGAAAACAAAAGAAAAGAAAAAAAAACAAACTAGTTTCAATCTTCCCGTCTCTGCCGTACAAATGTTGAAGTTTGCATCGTTTGAATGCAACGAAAATCCTCCTTAATTGTATTATTTCTTCCTTTTCATTACTATCTAAACGTTCACAGTGATAAAAATACCAATAAAATTATAAAATACTAAAAAAAATCTACATATATTACACAAAGTGCAACTATTTCATGGCAGTGAAAGTATAATCAGACTTTTCGGGTGATAAACAAAAGGTACATGCAAATAATATGAGTTGCTCTCTCTTTCTCTCTCTCTCTCTAACTCTCTCACTTTCTTCTCACATTCTCACTCTCGCGGTCTCTCACACACATTCTCACTCTCTCACACTATCCATCCATCAATTCAACAAACCCAAACAAACTTAAACCTAAACTTACATCCAACAAACCCAAACTTACCCAAACAAACCCCAATCCAAACCCACTAATATTGTAATGTACACATCAAAATTAAAACTTACACCTTGTAACCACAAATGACTACATGCAGCATTTTTCAACAAAGCCAGGCATTTAGCATGTAGCTCCCCCCACGTGGCTACAATACAGCGGCAGTGGAATGAGGGTAGCGTTAGTTTCGTGTGACATCTCGCTAAATCAGACCCCCTATATACATCTTTAAAAGCATTTTCAATGCTAATAGTAAAATAAATAATAAAGTACTAAAAAATATTAAAATAAGGAATAAAATCCTAAAAAATAATAAAATACCAAGAAATAATAAAATACTTTAAAAAATAATAATAAAATATTATCTAAAATTGGTATGCGTAGCTTGAAACAGTTAAAAAAAAAAATGGACAATACGAAGATGAATAATTTCGTTACATTCCAACGATGCAAATTTCGAACCCATCCATACAAGAGCAATGTTTTTCTACTTCTTTTTCTCGAAGAAACTTTTATTGTTACCACTGCAATGAAAAAAAAAAATGACTCGGGCTGAGCAACTCCGTCATTGAGGGAGACGCCACCGAATTATTTATTGGAAAAATGGAATGTTGGATTATTTTAAGAATTATTATTTAAAAAATGCAATCGTTCTAAGGAATGACCGGAGTAATCAAATATTTTGGTGTTTCATCTTGATATTTCGTTGCCCACCTGTGAATAAATAATTTCGTTGTTCCAAGTGGTTTTTCTTTTCTCGGTATACAGTAATTTGAATATCGCATGAATACTTTTATGAATGCCTACAACAGTCAATGGACGCGAAATATTTTAGTTAACATTTTTTTTTATGAGAACAATTGCGATTATCTGCACAAATTAAAAGAAATTCTTTTCGTACCGTGGCCTCTTTGACCTTGACGCGAAAGGATGCAATCGTGAAATGGGATTTTCCACTATTTCAAGGGTTGAGATATTATTCCCGATTACGAATACGGGAATACGTTTTTTTTTTTAAATCATTATTCAAATATATATTCGTGATGTCCCCGTTTTAATCGCGCACATCACATAAAATACGAAAATGAGGTCGGATCGATAAAACGTTTCTTTCTTAATTTACGGTTCAATGGCGACAACCTTAACTATTTTAATTTAAAACGTACAGTGTTGGTTTCCCAAAAATAGTGCCCTTTTTCAACCAAAACTAACAGGAAAGAAAAACACCATTCTGTCATGTAAAAAAAAAACTGTAAATTGTGGCATTTAAAGTTCAACTACCGCCTGCATTAAAATTCTCCAGGGCGGGCAGTGCGAAGGTTGCAAGATCATATCTATACCCCATAATGTGTTTGTGCCCATCGGTGTGTTCGGGTGATATCACATTAAGGAGGTCAACAAAGAGACTAAATTTATGTTACCCCACGGGTGTTCTGATTTATGTTAACTTATGTTGAATATTCGTATTGTAGATCCCAAAGTGCCAAATTTCTGGTAAATATTTTATTTATTGCATATTTACTAATAAACAACTGAAAAATTAGATCCTCAACGAGTCGGGAGTCTTCAACGCCGATTTCCAAGCTGTAGCGAGATTCTGTAACTCGGTAGCGACCGTTTCCGTTATCGTTAGCTAGAGACAGCCAATAAGAGGCTCCCTTTCTTCTGATCGTGCTCGCGATTGGCTGTCGCTATTCAGCGACAACGAAAACTGTCGCTACCGAATTACAGAATCTCGCTACAGAGCTAGGTTATGCTCGCCAAACGTTGGCAAGTCTATGGGTACTATTTTCGTCATTATGATAATATTCAACCAGAAGTTGAAACCGTTTTATAATGTAGTGCTTGGACTACACGGTGAAGTTCGAATTTTCGATTTTTTACGATATTTATTATGTCTAATTTATCAAATTTCAGTTTTCCAACGACCTCAGTTGGATACGTGAGCAACAAAACCGTGATCACCGCACTTCCGGTCGACCGTCTCCATAAGACGACGTGATTCACTAGCTCAAAGTGCTCGACTTTGGAATTTTATTACGAAAAAACTGAACGGTCAATATAATTTAAATTTTTCCAAAGGGTGCATAACGTATTCGTCAACATCACATAAAAATTTCAGGCCCGAAAGTTGGATTCGTCGACATGATCGTACCTCCTTAACACCTTATATACCTTTGAAAAAAAATTATCGTCTTTTTTTTTCATCAAATAGTGAATAAACATCTCTAAAATGATATGCAAAAGTAATTTTAGGTGGAAAGAATTGTTTAGGAATATTCCGCCAATGGTTTTGAAACTTTAAACTTGTTTTTTCTTGAAACCATGTTTTGAAGATCGGGCAGACGCGTAGCTCCTTCAATTTTCAATCGATCGACTTCAAAATTCAACTGCAGCTTCCTAGATATATTTTCTAGCTGAGTTAACATGATTTTCATGATTGATTAATTACGGTTTTTATAAACAAATTAAAGTCGTTTTTTTGTCGAAACTGTAACTTTTTTCTTCAAAAAGATGCCATATTTTCGAAAATTGATATTTTCTAATAATCGTGTGTACTTCGGTAGAAAAACTTATGTAGATTACGGGAAAAAAAAATTTGTTCTCGGCACTCACGTGCGTTTACGAATCCGAGGGCCTAAAAAAAAAGGCGTGCTCTTTCGACCGGCCACTGGGCCGCCATTTTGTATTTTTTTGGAAAATAGAGAACCTCAAACCTCATTATAATTGCCTTGTTAGTATATTCGAAAAAAAAACCCAAAAAAACCTTGTTTTCGATCATCCAAAGGCATATAAAGTCTTAACACAAGACGATTAATAATCAATAAAAACGACGTTGAAGTTTGCATCGTTGGAAAGCAATGATTTTTTTTCCCCTCATTATTTATTTCTCCATTTTTATCATTATTAAAAGCCTTCTTTTTTGCAAATTGAGGTCGCGAATCCCTAATAAGGATACGTCAAAATGTTCGACTGATTTTCAGACTGAATCAGCAAAAAAAATTCAGCAATTAAAAAGTATCAATTTCCGTTGCGAACTTCGACGTCATGCGACAAAAAAAAATGTGAAAAACGGCATTAGCGTGTGACCATTCTTTCTTCAACGGAACAATCAAATCATAAAATGGACTAATGTGGCGACTGCAAACTTTCCTTCCGGCTACTTGTCAGCAAGCTTATTGATACATACAAAATTCTCGCCCATTACCTTTATTTATTAAAATGACAATTGTTCGTAACGCCGAAACTGGCGAACCCAAGTGACCCCATAAGCGAGCTCCGTTTTGTGTCACCAAAGCGTTGACAATCATAACATTTCGAGGCAACGTCCCACCATCGATGAATGCCATGCGAAGATGGTATCATTCACCATAGTACTGTCGTTTGGATCGTGTACTCGTCGATTAAGTCACACGCATGGTGACTTAATCAATGAACGTACATCCATTTTCGAAATGAATCCAATTTCGATAAAATCTCGACCTCGTGTCATCCCAATACCCTCATCAATAAAAAATATTAAAAATCGACCTGTTATTTGGATTCAAAGTTTATGCAGCCCCTTAACACACTTCGTATATATATTTGTATGTCTGCACAAAAGTACGCATCGTATCATGTATCGTTCGTGCAATATGTACCAAGTATTTACTATACACAAAGAAGACGATATCATGGCGCTAGATACGTGCGTGCCAGTGGCACACACCGCGCGTGTGTTCACGCACGCGAAGCTCTTTACCAGCGCGCCGATGACGCGGCTGTTGAGGCGAACCGGAAGAGGGAGAACGGCGTAGCGAGAGCGAGGAGCAGCGACGTGGAAGGGGCAATGACGGAAGGGAAGGGGGGGGAGCGCGTCGGAACGGAGAATTGCGCGCGCACCATCAGCTACGCAAAAGCACGTACACAACACACGAGTCGGCTGTTTTCTCTCCATAGCCTCTGTTAGCTGGAATAACCGCGTGCTATAGCAAAGGGGTGAGGAAGAAGCTGCGGGACGAGGTAGGCGAGAGAGAGAGAGAGAGAGAGAGAGAGTTGAGTGTGTATCGCGCACAGCAGTGTAGCGTGGCTTAGTCACCGGTCGTTGCGTCGAGTTGTGGCCTTGTTTCGAAAGTACAAGCCATCGCCGTTAACGTCGCTGCTTACAGCTACGCGGAGTTTCTCGACTGTTCTCTCTTTCCCTCGAGTACACTGAAACTCGAGGCAATGATAATCGGCTCGACGCGCTCCTCTCTATATGTAATCTTTGTTAAAGAGGATTTACTCGCTTCAACGAAATCGTATTGCTTGTTCGTAATTCTATTACGCGGTATCGTCATTTACGATGAAACAATGAAATTGCCAATTTTCGGTCGGAACAATTCGTTCATTTGTATCCCGGATATAAACTTTAGGGTTATATTCTAGAGTAATGTACAAGGTTATTGTAAAGAATACAAGACACGCCATCTGCATACTTGAAAAAAACCTCGTTTTCTATATAATTACAACACAAAAAATACTCATAAACACTCGACCAGAAAATAAAACAAAGAATTCATACAATTAAAGGGAGAATATCCCTTTACAACGTAAAGAAAAGCTTATGGCCGAAAATGAACTCCACGAGGAAGCTGAGGGACTACGTTTTATAGTCCCGGAATCGCAGATTAATCGTTAGATCATTTAGCCACAATATTTTTGAATCTTGAAACTTTAAGCCTTCGTCGTCATCCTGGGTAGAATCGATCGGTCGATCAATTTTTTGCGTAAATATATATAATAGTTCCGGGCTTCGAATGGGACTGTATTCATCATCTTATCTGGAGAGTTTTAAGTATTTTATTGGTTTCTTTCGGCCGTACAGGGCTTCCCTTTTTTTTTTACAAACCCCAACCCACCTCAACTTCGTTCTGTCATCGATTCCACACCCCCCCCCCTCTATATCTCCCATTCCACCATTCCCCCATCCGCAATTCCCCCGTCTACCGCCCATCACCCCACCATGCGGCCACAGCCGACTTCCCCCTCTGTGTCGTATTCACCATGGCATGTCTGCCATGGGCATAGGGAAACTGCGGAAAACCTATACCGATACAGCCGGTCCCAAGTTCGCCTCCCAGTCACGGAACTAGTCGTATTTCGCCGAGAAATATCGAAGAAAAATATTTCACGACGAAAGTGACGCGACTGGGATTCGAACCTGCGACCTACCGATCCGCTGGCCAGTACGCTAACCACTAGACCAACGCACCGGGTCTGGAGAGTTTTAAGTATCCTCATACCATAAAATTTACCCTCTTCACATGTCGGAATAAATACTTTTTTTTCGAACGCGCACTATGCTACTATTTTTTTTCCCCAAAAGTCGCTTATCTAAGAGTATCACGTCCAAATTTTAGGTAAAGACGTTGAAAATTTACGGAACTATGATTTTTTTAGCGAAAAAGTGTCTTTTTTTACGTTTTCAGCGCTCTATGATTTTTTTTTACATGTTGCTATTTTATTTCTTATAAATAAATTTTTCGTACATCATCTGGAAAGTTCAAAGCATGTTGCGTAATTTTTTGACCCACTTTGAGACGGATAGTTTGGTCATAATACTTTTTTGAAAACTGACTGGGTAGAATCGACCTAAGTGTGACCCACCGCGATTGAATTTGGATGTGTGACCACGAAGGGTTAAACGCGTTTTCCTGTAATCCGCTTTTTCGTTAACCTCGTACACGATAACTCAAAAACTAATCGACCGATAATTTCTAAATTTTTCACACTTTCATACAACATAATTACCGTTTATGTGAATCAAAAGTTTCTTAAAAAGTTGAAAAAAATACGACTTTTTCATCAACAAATACTATAGTAAAAATTTCATGAAAAATAGAACATCCTTTCAAACACGTACCATTTTACGAATTTTCACTTTTATTTGGATTTTTTAGGTTCACATAGAGCGTGTGGAACTGAGAAATCTAAAACTTCTTGATTCTGGTGTTTCAGTTCAATATACCAGACATTAGGTTGTACGTCGTCGAAGAACTTAGGCGGCAATCGTCTCTGAAGCAAGTGTTGTACAGCCGCCATCTTTAAAATTCACTTTTTTTTTGGAAACCATTAGATGTAATATGTACATAAAATTTAGATTGTGTAGAATAAAGTTTCGACAGTGTTTACTGTCGTAGCTGAGTAAAGCTGTCGTTTACTGAGCTTTGTTACAAATGCCGAAGGGAATCGCGCGCCCATGTCCTTTCAACAATAAAATAACATTTTCCCTACAACCTCAGACAGGCAAAATTTCCCAAAAAAAAAAAAAAATAGATATCCCATCAGCATCGTATTTCAACCCCACCGGCTTATAATTTTAGCCTGAAAAATCGAATGTACAGAAACGACAATCCTACGATTATTACGAATATTAGTACCATTGGACCAAGCTGTTGGGGAGCATTGGCCAATGTGATAATACCAGATCTTTCACGCTAAGAATGATCCAAGTCCGAGTGAGAATCGAACGTTCGAACATTATTGGCAAAGTCGTGGAAAGCCAAAATAGCAGGAACGGAATTTACGTTTGGAAAATATTCGTTCGCGCTATTTTGTGCACAAATTATACGTGGGTAGGTTATTCGTGGATACAAACTCGATTCTGGGAACGCGTAGTGTCGTTTCCTTTTCTTTCTCTCTCTCTCTCTATGTTCTTGCCGAGGCGAACGGGAGAAAGATTCATGAGAACTAGAGTGTGGTTGAGAACCGCATTCGTCGTTGCGAAAGGCTTTCGAGAGTAAAATGCAAACACACACGCACACATAGATACGTGTGTTATATATATCGCGCAAGTTCTTTTGTGACGACGCGTCGATATGCTGTGTGTCGTCGACGACAATATCGCGTCGTCGTTGCGAACAGAACCCTTTCCCCTCCAGACAGAAAGAGAAAGAGAGAAAGAGAGAAAGAGAAAGAGAGAAAGAGAGAGAGGGAGACCGCGCGCGAATGGAGTTGCCGAGAAAACAGCCGAGGACGACGCCATTGCTCCCAGCCATTCTCGCCACGCTTAGTAACTGCCAATGTGTCTCGGCGGCCGCGTGATTATTCGCTAAAGAATCGCCTTGCTGACGCAACTTTCGTCTATCACACACCAGGACAACTTTTTTGAAGCGCGCAAACATTTGCCGTAAATTATTCTGTTTCTCTTTCTCGATACAAAACTACCCGAACGATAAACGTGACAAACAAAAATCAATCTATTGTTGTATACACGTGGTCAAAGAAACATCCAAAAAAATTGCAGATATTTTTTTTTCTTCTTAATTACGGTCGATAAAAAAAAACATGTCTATCATTTTTTCGTTTTCGTGTTATAAGATATTGCTCTGCCCTCCACGCGGCAGCCTACACTGCTCGTTCGCCGGACAATGTGTATAGTGTGCTCCGCGAACGACGTAGTGCGCGCAAGCCCCCCCCCCCCCCCCCCGCGATGTTCCGTGATCACCGAGAGCGATTTGCAGGAACGCTTTAAATAGCTATTGTTACTATTATTATTATTATCGTCGTAGCGTGTCGTGCGAGAGACGGAGAAAAGAGCTATGACGAATCACGTGTACACACTGTTGTCATAATTTGCCAACGTTTTTATATTCTACATGCGACGCGCGCGCGCGCGCGCACGCTTTTAAAACTTATTCTCCATCTCTTGCCCTCCCCTCTCTCCAAAGCTAAATCTTCATTCGACACGACTTCCCTCCTCGCCCGTGTGTCCCATTTATTTCCAGCCACGAGGATTTTCTCGCCCAGAGAGACGGGACGATCATCTATTTTTAATCGGTATCGCGCGTGTGTGTATATAAGTTATGTGGAATGGGGGGAATTGGAAGCGCGCGGCACACGAGGCAGCCGGTTTCGTGTGGTAAGCGCGGCGGGCAAGAGGAAATCATTTTTATACGAGCGAATCGTGTATATCAGATGCAACGTGCAACGTAACTGCGGACGTTCCGAGCACGTTTGCAACGAGGAGCGCATTGCGAACCGGAAGTAAGGGGGGGAAGAGAGATGCGCGCGGAATTCAAGAAGACATTTTTTTTTTAATTGAACACCGGGGATTCCATATTTGTCCGATATATGTAGATTACTAAATATAACAAAGTACGCAAACAATAATACTAATTAAACGGCAAGGTGCATGCTTTATTTTGTTGAATGCGGTATATTATTATTATTATTATTGTGTTATTAACGTTATTGTTATGGTATTGTTTTTATTGTTGTTGTCTTACGTTATTATTATTATTGATTCACTAATATTATAATTTTTTCTTCATAATGTTATATAAACAAAGTTTGAAAAATGGCCCCCATCCGTTACTTTTTACGTAAACAGTAACAAAAAATTCGAAATCAATGTTTTTCTTTCTTTTTTTTCGTCATCTCAATGAGCATAACGATGTTTTACATAGTAATAAATGAGCCTAACCACTTAAAGTGGTTGTCAATTGAGTACGACGCTGAACTCTGCATCGTTGGAATGCAACGAAATATCTCTTTTTTTTTGTTTTTCTGCGCTTTCTTCATCGTCGAAAATCGTTTATTGCAAATTCGAGCTGTAGATCTCTAATAAAAATTCTCAAAAACGTTCCAATTATTTTAGTAGCTCAAATTTGCAAAAAAAAATCGACTACGAAACTTTCGTTGCGTTCCATGCAAACTTCAATACCATAATTGAGTATATTAGCGAACTGATTTATTTCCCGTGATGTGTTCGTTATGAGAACGACAATTGATGCATTTTAAGCGTACTGTAAGTGTTTCGCGGAGTTTTGCCATCGCCCTATGAATTTGGCCACGAGTGTAAAATGGCTTTAAAAGGTACCGTTCGAATTTGAAAAATGACCCCCTTCTGTTACTTTGTACGTAAACAGTAACAAAAAATTCGAAATCAATGTTTTTCTTTCTTTTTTTTCGTCATCTAAATGAGCATAACGATGTTTTACATAGTAATAAATGAGCCTAACCGCTTAAATTGGTTGTCAATTGAGTACGACGCTGAACTCTGCATCGTTGGAATGCAACGAAATATCTCTTTTTTTTTTGTTTTTCTGCGCTTTCTTCATCGTCCAAAATCGTTTATTGCAAATTCGAGATGTAGATCTCTAATAAAAATTCTCAAAAACGTTCAAATTATTTTAGTAGCTCAAATTTGCAAAAAAAAATCGACTACGAAACTTTCGTTGCGTTCCATGCAAACTTCAATACCATAATTGAGAATATTAGCGAACTGATTCATTCCCCTCGATGTTCGTTATGAGAACGATAATTGATGCATTTTAAGCGTACTGTCAGTGTTTCGTGGAGTTTTCCCATCGCCCCATGAATTTGGGCACAAGTGTAAAATGGTTTTGGTAAAATGGTAAAATGGTTTTAAAAAGTACCGTTCGAAAATTGCCGAGTCAATAAATACTACCGTTCGTTCACTAGACCCGTATCACCTTCCCTCGTATTTTTTTTCCTTTTCGTTCCTCGAATCCTTCGAAGATTCCGCATCGGAGTTAATATAACGGTTATTAACGTGGCTCTCTCTCTCTCTCTCTCTCTCTCTCTCTCTCTCTCTCTCTCTCTCTCTCTCTCTCTCTCTCTCTCTCTCTCTTTCCCTCTCTTTCCCTCCCGGAGGAAGAGAGAGAGAGAGAGTACGGGAATTTGGTTTAAATAATGCTCCGAAGCAAATGCTCGTTAAAAAAGTCTGGTGCCTTTTCCCACGTAAGCTTTTTTGGCTTTTCAACTTAATTGTCTCGACTTTCGGGGGTAGGGTGGCTAAGTGATTAATTTTATTTTGTATTTTTAAATATTTTATGGCGTGTAAATTTTACTAGCGGAAGCGCTAGCAAAATTCATTTATTTCGGCGGTAAGCATGCCAACGAGAGAAAGGATCTCGAATAAAGAGAATATAATTTCTCCGCGAACATTTAATTGTCGCAGCAATTGCAAGAATCAGCCATTTTTTCTTCTTCAAATTTATCTTCGCGAAACTGAGTTCATTCGAGAAATCAAAGCTGCACGAGTGATAAAAGAAAAATCGCAATTGACGAGACGCGGTTGAATGCAACGTAAAGCTGTGCGGATTCCGTCAGTACGTGAGTCCAAAAAAAAAAAACCATGCGAGCATACGTATAAATAAACTTATCGGCATTTTATCAGCCTGCAAAATGTATAATAACTAACCGAGATAAACGCGAATCCTTATCTTTTCTCTTATTGCACACACACATGCCGTTACGCGTTATCGTGACGAAAAAAAAGAAGAAAAAACTCAAAGAGGTGGTAAATAAATAAAACGCGTCGCTAACACTGGAAAAAGGAAGGACCGTGAGTCATTCGCGATAAGGCGTGCGTAAAACGCGTCGTTTCTTTTCTCTCTCTCTCTCTCTCTTGCAAAAACTGCCGACTGTGACCGTCACACGATTAATGGACGCGCGAAACGTCGCAACGTTCATCGCTGTAATGAATAATATACGCATTTCGGCATACATATTAATATATATGAACGTTTTGTTGAGGGTGTTGCGTACGCTCGAATTTTCAAAAATACGATTTTTTTTATTTTGTCAAATTTTGCATTGTTGGAATGCAACGAAAATTCGGGTGTACTTCCGAAAAGCCCACACCTCCGGTTAATTTAAAACTTCGTATACTTATGTATTTTGATTCGCTGATGACGAATATGATAGTGAAAATACCCGCAAATTTTATTTTCAAGGTCAAAACTTAAAAAAAAACTTTTAAAAAACGTTTGTCTATTTTATTTTAATAAATATTGATCTTAGAGAAAAATGTTTCCTACAAGAGTTGTAGCTTATAAATAGACTGATATTTTATGTTCTATACAGGTTTTGTCTAAAACCATTATTTTTCGAGAAAAATGGGATGATGCTCCAATAAGTATATTTTGCTAAACTCTATTAGTGGATGCAAACAAATGTCGTGCGCAGCAGTGAAATTGAATACTTCGAATGTGAATAATCAGAATTCGAGATTTAGTTATTCCTAATGGTAAGAAACAAAGGCTGCACTTTCGAATAGCGGGTGTATGTGCTGTTTGGGCATGTGCATTTTACGTTGTATAGGTATATGTATATGTGTATTGTTTGGGGGCAAGGTGCCCAAACAACATCCAAGGTGTCCAACAAACCCACCCCAGTGTTCTATGCACCCCACGATTCTACGCACCCATCCGAGGTGCCCTCCGTCCACCCCAGTGTTCTACACACCCTGCGATTCCACACACCCATCCGAGGTGCCCTGCGCCCACCCCAATGAACTACACACCCCACGATTCAACATATCCAAGTTTGTTTTATTTGCGTTTGTTTGGGCCCATATGCAGTAAAGTGCTTAAGTAGATAATATCGAAACTAATGGAGTTTAGCAAAATATACTTATTGGAGTATTATCCCATTTTTCTTGGAAAATAATGATTTTAGACAAATTTTGTATAGAACATAAATTATCGTTCTTTTGATGGGTTACAATTTTTGTAGGAGACATTTTCCTCTACGATCAACATTTATTAAAATAAAATAGAAAAACTAAAAAAAAAAGTTTTTTTTAGTTTTGACCTTGAAAATCAAATTTGCGGGTATTTTCACTATCATATTCGTGATCAGCGAGTCAAAATACATAAGTACACAAAGTTCTAAATTATTCGGAGGTGTGGGCTTTTCGGAAGTTTATCCGAAAATTCTTTATTTTCTCATGTTTTTCGTGATTAAAAATAATTTTTTTTCTATAGATTTTGGTTGTCAGTTTCTAATGAGGATCTTAAGAAAAGTTTGCCGTAGTTTTGATTTGCTATAAAAAGAATTGCCAATTAGAAAAAAAAAAGAATTTTCGTTGCGTTTCAACGATACAAAATTTAATGATCACTTTTTTTTTTGTTATATTACGGTGTTGAAGTTTGCGTCGTTGGAACGCAACGAAAATCCTTTTTTTTTTCTATAGATATGTACAATGTAACTTCAGTTATACGTTTTTCAATGGGTACAGCAAGTATGACGTATAAATGAGAATAACGTAGAAATGAAATACAGTCTGTATCAGAAACTCTTTAGCATTTGAAAATGGCGATCGGTCCATAATTCGCGATGTTTTTATTTTTTAATAGCAATGGCTCTACTATGCCAATATTTGGTTTTCCAATAAAAAATTTGATTGGTAGTAACGAAGTCATGAGCCAACTGGATCTTTTTTTTTTTCTTCACAGTTAAGTAAAGGGTGTCTCAAAATGACCTGACATTTTTATTTATTAATAAAATGTATTATTTATTTGAAAAGTACGGATATTTTTATTTTAATATAAGGTACAAACATGGAGGTTTTGTGTGGAACACAATATCCGATAAATGGCTGCCTCGTCCCTGTTTGCAAACGTTTACTCTTTTGACGACATTTTCAATAACATTTTGGTATAATTGCGGATTAATTTCATTAATGGTGGAACCAATTGCTTCCTTGAGCTGCGTATTGGTCTGTGGATCATTGGCATACACTTCGTCTACCAAAAAAGCCCAAAGAAAGAAGTCCAATGGCGTCGAATCGCACGATCTTGGTGGCCAATTCACTTCGCCGCGGCGCGAGATAACACGACCACGAAACTTCGTCTGTGATAACTGCATTTTTTTCACATTGCATTTTTACAATTTCTATGCGTTGCTCGATCGGGTAATTCTCCATTAAAAATTTGAAAATTCACGGAACTATGATTTTTTGAACAAAAAAGTGCCCTTTTAGCGTTTTCACCTCTTTACGAATTTTTTTTTATATGTCGCCATTTTATTTCTTATAAATAAATTTTTCGTACATCATCTGGAAAGTTCAAAGCATGTTCCGTAATTTTTTGAACCACTTCGAACGGATAGTTTGGTCACAATACTTTTTTGAAAACTGACTGGGTAGAATCGACCTAAGTGTGACCACCGCGATTGAATTTGGAAGTGTGACCACGAAGGGTTAATTCGCAATGAAGATTTGGTAAACAATCGAAAAATTGACCGAGTTATGACGATGAAGAGTCACATCGCCCGCTGCGATTTACCCTTTTTTCTTTTGCGTTTTTCTCGACATTGTTTTACGAAACGGTCGTATCTTAAAAATCTATTCGTCCGATTCAACTGAAATTTGGACAGAGCATAGTTTACAACATGTTCTATCATATGGTCGAATGATTTTGTCAATACGTTTATCTATTGGCTAATAACAGATCATTAAACTTGTTTTTTTTTTCATCGGAAATCGAAATTTTTTCAACAGCTCGCCATTTTCGTAGTTTTCAAAATTTTTTAAAAGTATCTCGTCATACAAAAGTTTTATAATTATCCTGAAAGTACATCATTGTACAGTGAATACAAAAAACAAAAGTTTTAACGATACTCATAGCCGAAATCATACCAAAAGTTAGTGAATTGGACAATAAGGTTTTTCAAAAATTCTATTCCAACGATGCAAACTGACAGTACAATAATGAATTCTCGTCTCTTGTTTCTTCTCCTCGAACCAATGGAAAATAAATTTCAGTGACAATTTATGATATCAGCATGCCGTTAAAGTAGTGCGTTTGTTCGCGCATTGTTTCCAGTTGTTTTAATTGTATTAAAATCGACTGCTATACGAGTATAGTAGCGGGATGTATTACGAGACATTTAAACGAGTAATTGACCAAAAGAATCCTTTTTTCTCGGGCGCTAAGCGATATTTCAATTCTGTTAAAATGTTTAACATCGCGTACGGGAATTAATTGATCGATTAACTCGAAGAGAGCGAGAGAGAGAACTCGGCTGATCGATGTCGACTCTTGTTCGTCGTGGTGGAGAGACATCTAATAGGCCAGAAAAAATTTCGAAAGTAAGAACTTTTTAGGTGTAAATACACAAAATTAATATAAGGTCAATTGGATGACGCTGAATCGAATGGCGATAATAATTTTGCAAAAAACTCCCGAGAAATTGTTTAAAAACGTTAAAAAATGTTTAAACCCCGTTTTATTTGGAACCTAACAATTTTATCGTAAAATATGTCAAACAAAAGTTGTTTGGGACATAAAAGTACGTAAAAAAGTATTGGACGTTCAACTTCGTATCTTGAAAAATAAGGGAGAAAAAGGACGAATGAAAATTCATTTGCAAGATAAAATCGCTTTGCAGTCGAAAGCACCACTGGGAATGTAAGGGACGCAAGATATCAATATTACGACGCATGCACGGAACGGTAGAAAGAACCTCGCTTATGAGTGCGAACGGCATAGCCATATACTGCCTCTCTTTCTGACAGTGATCCTCAACCAGTAATTTGTCAATGTTCAGTCGTCATTTTTCAATACTTATAGAATAAATAAAAATATAAAAAAACTCTAGAAAGTTAGTTTAACTCTTACTAAAGCAATATGTAACAAATAAAACTCGAGATATATAAGAATTTGATATTTTTCTATTTTTTTTAACTTCGAGGTTTTTGCCTCCAAATTAAATGGTTTTTCGTTTTTTTCTCCCTTATTTTTGAAGATACGACGATGTACGTTCGATACTTTTTTACATATTTTTATGTTCCGAACAACTTTTGTTTGACATATTTTGCGATGAACTTATTAGGTTCCGAATTAAACGGGTTTTAAACATTTTTTTCGACTTTTTAAAACTATTCCTCGGGGGTTGTTTGCAAAATTATTATCGCCATTCGATTCAGCGTCATCTAATTACTCTTATATCAATCTTGCGTATTTGCATCTAAAAGTTCTTACTTTCGTGCTTATTGACTGGTCTATAAGCCACAGAGGGAAAACGATTCGTGGTATCATCGTTGTCGAATCGACGTCCGAGGGAACTCCGCCATTCATTGGTCTAAATATAAGCGTCAAAGTTGAGCCGAGTGCGTGCGTGCGACTGTGTGTCCCGTATGTTCGTGTATACGTGCTGCTGTGTGTTTAGATCGTGACGTCACGTTTTCTCGTCTCGGACGTCACGTTGAGAGGACCTTGCCGGCATCGCGCTTGCCGTTTCGTTTTGCCGCCACCCCCCCCCCCCCGTGCCGCAAGTTTATCGCTTTCTCTCTTTTCGTTCTTCCTCTTCCTGTTTCTTTTCGGGCAGCCCTATCTCACGTGCGTGACACCAAAAACGCGAGATCTCTTCGCCGTATGCCTATGCACCATGTATATATACGGTTGGAAGATGTACAGATATAACGTGAATCCGTTTGCCAACGCGTGCGTGTGGTTCAATGGCTAACGAGATGTTTGCCAAATGTTATAATTCGCAAGCAATAACATTTTAGCGGCAAATAAATTTTAAAACGTCCGGGAGTTACGATAATTTGCAGGATTATAACGTTGAGGGGTTACATCACTTTGGCGCTCGGAAAAATAGATATTTTTTTTTTACCTATTTATATCTCGGGATCTACTCAACCGATTTTGATGAAATTTATATCATATATTTTTTTATAATATTATCTAGGATGTAGCATAGGATTTTTTTGTCTAAATTGGATGTCGGGTTAATTTTTTAATTTATATAACTCAAAATTTTAGTAAAAATCAGTTTTTTTTTCAAACGACCGTCATTTCTACAACAACAAAAAAACTCCTGTGCTACACTTTAGCTATCACCTTTCTTTACAAGATTTTTTTTTTACATTACATTATCGATTATAGAGTATTTAGTAGAAATCGACCAATCCGGAGAGAAAGAGTTGCACGTTTTATCAGATACATTCTCCGCAAGAACAGATACGTCACCCTTTGATGCTGTTGAAGTTTGCATCGTTGGAATGCAACGATTTTTGTTTTTTATATTTTAATTAACACACTGTGATTATTATACAAAATCTTTTTTGCAGATTTAGATTGTATTTCTCTGAAAAAGCATCTTAAGATTGATTGGGACATTTTTTGGGCAGACTATGCCACAATAGGCATGGATGGAATACAGAAAAATTAATTTTCATTGCATTCCAACGATGCAAACTTCAGTCTCATACCCTTTGTGCAAATAAACTTGATAGTCGAATTGAAAGGAAATTTGTCTCGAACGAAACGGGAATTCCCGTTTGCGATCGAACGAGTATTTTTTTTTTATCCGGCCGTGCGCATGCGGGAGAGAAATTTCACACATTAGAAGATCGGCGTCTCGCACTTTTCTTTCCTTTTTCTCAACTCGTAGGTGGGCTCGGTCGTTTCTATTCTTGGATGATAAACGCGAAGCGATAGAGCCGCCAGTGCGAATGACAATGGCGGGCTGGTACGGCAAAGAGACAGGGGGGGGGGGGGGGTAGAGAAGAGAAGGAATTTAACGGACGAGTCCGCGTCAAGAAACGGTGTTGACCCCGGGGGTCGGAATGGCCGACGATACGTAAACACGTCACGCCCACGTATCGAAGCGAAAAAACGTTGGCTTTTTTTTGTTCAACATTTTATCAAATGGAGAAACGAGATAACAGATGAAAGCGAAGTTTACGCGTGTTTTCTCGGAGAGACGTACTTCGAGAAAGTCGTTCGTTACGCATCGTAGGTGTGGAAAAGAGATTATTTTTACCCCCCCCCCTCCCTCGTCGGATATTATTACGAGCGAGCCAGCTGCGACCGGCGAAGCGCAAAATTTTCTTCAAATCGCCTATAAAACGTGCAACTTCCGGTACGTAAAATAAAAGCGCGACATACGGCGTATCCGCGATAATATTATTTTTTTTTCCTTCCTCTACCCGAGGTCACCTTCGTGTTTATATTTTATCAGGCAGCGATTTCTCGAGAACATTATTCCCGTTTTCTTGGCATGAGATCGTCTACGTCGCGAATGAGCGCAGAAATGTGAATATACAGGGTGAGGCACATAAAGTGTTACAGAGCAATAGCACTCAAACTATTGATCATATCCAAAAATGTTTCAGACAAAAGTTTCAGTGTTCGAGAAGGCCGTCATACTGGACCACCCTATTTTTTTATCGGTGGAGGCGCTGAAGCTACGTCAAGGTCAACTCCACTTTTTAAAATGGAACCATGTATTTTTTTTCGCCTGACATTATTACCGATTTTAAGACGAATTCAGCGACCTACAACATAAGGTCATTCTAGTCACGCAAAGTATGAAAATAGTCGAAAAATCGGAAAATATCGGAATAATCACTTTCAATGGATCCACTAACCTTGGTTTGGGTCTACCTACAGAAGATGCTCGAAGTGATGACCCTCGACTTGTAAACACTTGTAAACACGCCTGACCACGCCTGACGACATGAAAGAAAGAATACGCCGAGCATGTACCAAAATTACACCACAAATGTTGGCTGAAGTTAGATGGTCTTTTCATCAGCGAATTAACAAGTGCTTACAAGTCGAGGGTCATCACGTCGAGCATCTTCTGTAGGTAGACCCAAACCAAGGTTAGTGGATCTTTTGAAAGTGATTATTCCGACATTTTTCGATTTTTCGACTATTTTCATAGTTTGCGTGACTAGAATGACCTTGTGTTGTAGGTCGCTGAATTCGTCTTAAAATCGGTAATTATGTCATCGAAAAAAAAAATACATAGTTCCATTTAAAAAAGTGGAGTTGACCTTGACGTAGCTTCAGCGCCTCCATTGATAAAAAAATAGGGTGGTCCAGTATGATGGCCTTCTCGAACACTGAAACTTTTGTCTGAAACATTTTTGGATATGATCAATAGTTTGAGTGCTATTGCTCTGTAACACTTTGTGCCTCACCCTGTATATACAGGGTGGATCAATAACTATTAGCACCTTGGATAACTTCGAAACTCTAAGGTTCACAGAAATATTTGCTGAAATGAAATTGCACAGTACGAAAGGGGACATCCGATAGCGATAATAGTTTTTTTGCAGGTGAAGGTACTTCGGACATTTGAAGGTCAACTCCATTTTTTAAAATGGATCGGTATGTTTTTTTTTTTCTGTATCATGAAAGAGGAGCTTAAAACGAGTTCAACGACCTATAAAATAAGGTCATTGAAGGTCATAGAAAGTACAGAAAGGCGATAATACTTACAGTTTCGGTAGTAAATAAAATTACTACGTTTATAGCAAGTGTTCAAAATGACGACCATCAGTATCAATGCAACATTGGATTCTTTTTTCGATTGATTGACTTGCAAGTTTTACAGCGTCAGAACTTATTGATGCACAGACTGTAATAATTCTTTGTTGCATGTCGTCGAGTGTAGTTGGTACTTCTTTGTACACTTTATCTTTCAATTCTACCTTTCAATTTCTTTATCTTTCACTCTTTCACTTTATCTTTCAATCTTTCAATGAAATGTGTAAACGTACATAATAACGTACGCATTGATATTGATGGTCGTCATTTCGAACACTTACTATAAACGTAGTAATTTTATTTACTACCGAAACTGTAAGTATTATCGCCTTTCTGTACTTTCTATGACCTTATGTTATAGGTCGTTGAACTCGTTTTAAGCTCCTCTATCATGATACAGAAAAAAAAAACATACCGATCCATTTAAAAAAATGGAGTTGACCTTCAAATGTCCGAAGTACCTCCACCTGCAAAAAAACTATTATCGCTATCGGATGGCCCCTTTCGTACTGTGCAATTTCATTTCAGCAAATATTTCTATGAACCTTGTAGTATCGAAGATATCCAAGGTGCTAATAGTTATTGGACCACCCTGTATATGTATATATACACACTACCGGCGAAAAGTTTTCGGACAAAAATCAAAAAAGTTTCGGAACGATTTTTTTAATGCCATTGCGCCGATAGTTGACATAAATGAATTTAATAAACTGCATTTTTAAGGGGAGGAATTCACCTTCATTCCGTTTTTTTTTAAACTTTTTTACTATTTTTTTACGACGAGTACTCTTTTTCGAAAACGACTATTTTGCACCTTTCTTTTGTTCCTTTTCTGGTGGACCCCGTTTACAGACAACATTTTTTTTATGCATTTCTTTGACCGAAATCATAAAAGGGGAAGCTCAAGCTTCAATTTTGTTTTTTTTAAAGCTTCGTGCGATTTTTATTTCTAAAGATATTTTGATTTAAGAAAAAAGAGACACTTTGAAAAATAACGTGTAACGCGAAAACGACAAGGATTCAAGGAAAACTTCAAGATAGTATAAAGTTGAATCGGTTTTCTTTGAGTTCGCGAGAATTTTTTCAGATTTTTTTTTCACGTATTTTCGGTAAAAAATCAGACGATTCAATTACCGTAACTCGAGAACTAAGGGGTTTGTGGTAAAATTTCAAGAGAGGAAAACATTTTATTTTTTTATTTTCAACGTAATATAATTATTTCAGATTTTTTTCGACATTTTTTTCTCGAATTACGCTAATTAAATCGGATTTTTTACCGAAAACAATTGAAAAAAAAGTCGAAAAAAAATCTGAAAAAATTCTCGCGAACTCAACGAAAACCGATTCCACTTTTTACTATCTTGAAGTTTTCCTTGAATCCTTGTCGTTTTCGCGTGACACGTTATTTTTCAATTCGTCTCTTAAAAAAAAAATTCAAAATATCTTTAGAAAAAAAATCGTACGAAGCTTTAAAAAAAAAACAAAAATGAAGCTTGAGCTTCCCCCTTTATGATTCCGGTCAAAGAAATGCATTAAAAAAATTTCGTCTGTAAACGGGGTCCACCAGAAAAGGAACAAAAAAGGGCGAAAAATTGACATTTTCGAAAAAGGGTACAAGTCGTAAAAAAAATAGTAAAAAAATTTAAAAAAAAAAAACGGAATGAAGATGATTTTCTCCCATTCAAAATGCCGTTTATTAAATTCATTTATGTCAACTATCGGCGAAATGGCATAAAAAATCGTTTCGGAACTTTTTTGAATTTTTGTCCGGAAACCTTTCGCCGGTAGTGCGTGTGCATATACAGTGGGTGAAAAAAGTATTTGCACACTTCGTGTTTTTCAAATTATCCTACGAAAAAAAATAAGATACTTTAGCATTTCTTTTCTTAGGATAATATGAAAAACACGAGGTGTGCAAATACTTTTTTCACCCACTGTGTGTATATATATATAAAAAAATCAGACTAGTGAGAAAAAAATAAATGAACCATCGCGTTTTTATGGCTTCGATTCGCGCTTTTTTCGTGTTGTTTCCACGCCTCGATCTATTTTTATTGCCACCGTTTAAAGTCTACCCCCCCCCCCCCCCTTCCCCGCCGCCCCGACCCAAACGTGTCGGTGTTTGAAGAGACGATCGCGTATTGGCTTCTCGAATAACATTCTGGAAATTTACGAGGCACAGGTGTTTGCCGGGGCCGGTATTGGAAAACAAATCAGGTGGATGATCGTTCGCTGTCACACTTTCGTACACGATTAAGACGGAATTTCTTAAAATTGGTGAAGAGAAGTACGATGCCTGGCTGTTCGTAAAATTTCAACGAGACCGAACTTCGCATCGTTGGATTGCAATGAAAATGCTTTTGTCTGAATTGCTCAAGGGGCCTCATAAGCATGAAATTTCGGAAATAGGATTTTTTTTTGTTGCATAGTTTTATAGCCAAGGCTCTTAAGGAGTTTCGATACTGTTCCTTGGCTACAACAGTGGGGATGAAAATCTAATGAGCTTTCGGCAGGATGCCAACTTTTTGCGAATAAAATTTCATGGCAAAATTAATTACCGAGCAATGTCCAACTCATAATATTGTTGAAAAATATTTCCAAGCCAGGAAATGATATTAATAATTATAAGTTTATCGCTAAAGCGTCGTTGGCTCCGGGTGATTTAAATGGTGAGAAACGTTCCACGTTTATGCTCTTGAAGTTTGCATCGTTGGAATGCAACGAAATTTTTTTTTATACTGTTATTTTCTCCTCTCATTTATATTTAAAAAAAAACTTTCTTGCACATTTCGATAATAGATCTCTGAATAAGCAGATACAAAAAATTGTTGAAGGACTTTCGTAGCTAAGATCTGTCAAAAGATATTTGACCAAATAAGAAAATCATTTTCGTTGCATTCCAACGATCCAAATTTCAAAATCATCCACATTTAACGTTTTATGAAGAGTTTTTGATTCGACAAAGTCGATAAAACGTCAAAAATGTCGAGCGGACGAATAAATACATTTTATTATAAATGTTCAAATGCTGTAATACTATGTACGTTTTAAACACCCGCCAGTTAATGCTCGATTGTGAGTGGCTCACTCGAGAGAGCGAAGAACCGTTCGAGCTAAAAATTCACATCTTTTTTCAAGTGTTATTGATGAACGAAGTAGAGAAACCACTTGATTGTTTAAAACGATATTCCCAACACTGTAATCACGGTTTGTTCAGTTTTTTTAAAATCTAAATCTCGGTATTTTTTTTGTCTCTACAGCCCTATGACTGCTGTTTACGAGGTGCCATGTGTAAAGGAGAGTCGGGCACAATGTGTCACGGGGCACAGTGAGCCACACGCAGTTTCTCGGAGGTTTGTAGCTCGTAAATGTCGAATATTTCTGTGTCGTTCCGTGATTTATATTAAGTTTCGGCTGGCCTAAAAGAAAGTCAATAGAAACTCAGGAAGAATTATTAAAAGTACAAAATTAATTTGAGCATCGAAAAAAAAAAAATTTGCTTGCCGGGAAAACGTCAAATATTGTGGGCCAATTGTGTGGAGCGCAATGTGTCATCGAGTTGTTGAGCACAATGAGTCGACTCCCAATTTTATTGGCAAATAATACCCATTGTGAAATTATCGGTGTGTATGGAATGAATTTTTTTCGAACCTATTATTTTAGGATTTTAAATCTTTTTGCAAAAAATATGTTAGCTTTATTGTACGCCCAAAGGTCTATGAAATCGGGTTATGGTCTTTTTTTTTCTAATCAGACTACTTTGGTAAGAGCAAAAATTCGATAGAAAAAAAAGTAAGACACTGTGCCCCACCTTCCCCTATTACCAAATGGACAAAGCTTCAACTTGAACATTAAACATTTCCGAAACTGATTGATTTTTCAACAGTTAATGCATCCTAAATTAATCCCTCGGTGATACAAATTTCAATCGTCTACAAGCATTTAGATTTCAGTGTCGCAACTTCAACTTCAATTCGCAATAAAGATTGTGTAAAAATTTCAAAAATTGTCCATGTCATGACGATTTTCACGGAGGGTCGGATATATGCCGTAGCTGCGCTACGGCAAAATCCTTTTCTGCCATGTGCCCTTTTTCTTTGTTAGATTTGTCGCGAAACTGTTTTACGAAACGGTCTAAGTCGTTACCTCCAAATTGAATCGTCCGGTTCTCTTCAAATTCGGACAAACCGTAGTTTGTAACATTTTCTATCGTATGGCCGGATGATTTTTTATTATTATTATTCATTTATTGATAACAAAATGATCAAAGTTGTTTTTATAATCGAAAATCTCATTTCTTTTGCTACACCCTGCTATTTTCGTAAATTTCAAAATTTCGAAGAAGTTTCGGCCATACGATAGTTTTGTTATTATAGTCAGTGAATATTTTTCTTCTATTCTTCATTTCGGAACACCCGAGTTTCCAGAACCACCTACACCGATTGACCAAATAACGTTGAACGTTTACATCGTTCGAATAGGGCGAAAATTAATTCTTTTCAATTAGCCCAAATTTTTTTTTGTCCCATTTACGCTGTGAACGTCACTCAAAGGTTTTTACTTACTCTTATTATACATTTATGACCTCAATTTACAAAAAGAGAATTTGGGGATAGTACGATATCCGAGGCGCCAAGTTTTGACTGTCGATTCTTGATATTTTAACCAAAATAATGAGAATTTCGAGAATAAAAAATTTGCTGTTTCAGCTTCCTTAAGGAATTATAAGCGCTTTTAGCGGTAATTGGAAAAACGCCAAAATTCAACGATAGTTGTTGGCTCATGGGTACAATTTTTTTTTTGTTATCACAAATAATGGAAATTGACCGGGCGAGCTTCAAAAAGTATTTGTTTAGTATTGCCTAAAGGGCAAAAAGTTTTTCTCTTATTTGGCTGAGATCCAAGAAGTTATACTTTAATATAGTACACCATTTTTTCCGAGCTCCTCTATTGGGAAGATGCTATGTACGTAGAAGGTGTTTGCCACTGGAACAGGGGGCGTCCGGGGGGTTGCAACCCCCTCGGCGGGGTCATGGGGCAGGGCCCCTTGCGCGGGCCGAGGGGGCGGCGTCCCCCAAGGACACTAAACGCAGTATTTATATGATTTTCAACATAAATTCCGAGATTATAATGCTTTATTTATTTATATTCTTTGTTTATTTATAACAATAAGAATTGTTCCATATAATTATTGCACCAAATTATTAAACGATATATTGGGTGAAGTAAAAAAGTTCTGAGCGTTTTCCGCTATATGTCTTTAGTGAGTTATATCTCACGATGTATACATCGCATCGGGTCATACTATACGGCGATTTAAAGGTGACATTACGTTTCAAAAAAAGTTCTTTGACAGTTTTGTGTTTGGTGAAGCCAGTTGTGTGTTACAGCGTTCCAAAATGGAGGTAAAAAAAACAGAAAATTCGATACATTCTTCAGTACCACTGCGACCAAGGTGAAAAAGCGGAGCAGGCGGCCAAAAAAATTTGTGCTGGTTATGGAGCCAATACAGTATCGAATGCAACAGCAAAGCGATGGTTCCAACGATTCCGTTCTGGTAATATGGACGTCGAAAATGAGGCACGCTCTGGTAGGCCAATCGTCGAAAATGTCGATAAAATCATGGAAATCGTCGAGTCGGACCGGCATGCGAGCACTTATTCCATTGCCCAGGTACTGAAGATTAGCCAGAAAACCGTTTGGAATCATTTGCATAAGGCTGGTCTCAAGAAGACGCTCGATGTATGGGTGCCACACGAATTGACGCAAAAGAATCTTTTGGACCGAATTGATACCCGCGATTCTTTGCTGAGACGTAACGAAATCGACCCATTTTTGAAGCGGATGGTGACTGGCGATGAAAAATGGGTCACATACGAGAACAACAGCCGAGAAAGACCGTGGACTAATCGCGGTGAGACAGCCCAAACGATCGCCAAGCCCGGATTCACGGCCAAGAAGGTTTTTCTGTGTGTTTGGTGGAATTGGAAGGGAATCATCCACTATGAGCTGCTCCCATCGGGCCAAACACTCAATTCGGACCTCTACTGTCAACAACTGACCAGATTGAAGCAGGCGATCGACCAGAAGCGGCCAGAATTGGCCAATAGGAAGGGTGTTGTATTCCATCAAGACAACGCCAGGCCGCACACATCTTTAACGACGCGCCAGAAGCTCCGAGAGCTTGGATGGGAGGTTCTATCGCACCCGCCGTATAGTCCAAACCTGGCACCAAGCGATTATCACCTTTTCAAGCATTTGCAAAATTTTCTTGATGGTACAAAACTGGCCTCAAGAGAGGCTTGTGAAAATGAGCTGTTCAAGTTTTTTACCAATAGGGACGAGGACTTCTTCAATCGCGGAATTATGAAATTGCCTTCAAAATGGACAAAAGTTATCGAACAAAACGGTGCATATTTGATCTAAATCGGATGATCCTAACTATGCTAATTTTATCGTCGAAATAAAGCGAAAAAACGCTCAGAACTTTTTACTTCATCTAATATTTTACATAAACTTGGGGCCTTTCAAATCCGAAGCGGGATGAACCGTATACGCTTAATCCCTCTTCGGACTTCTAGCCATTAAAAGTGCTACTTTACTCTCTGTCTAGTCGCACCTATAAGCGAGGAAAACATGGTAGTGGTATTTAACATACATTTTTGGCTTCTGAGACACTGTTGAAACTATATATTTCCAAGTTACTTTGCCTGATGTTCCTTGAAATTTTCAGATTCGAAAAAAATATCATTTTCGATAACGAAAAATTCTACTTTTAACGCAAAATAAGCGAAATAAATAATAATAAATAAAATAAATAATAATAAATAAAATAAAATAAAAAATAACTAAAATATGAAGAGGGGTAAAAGTTAACTTTTACCCCTCTTCATATTTTATTTATTTTGACTCGATAACCCTAAATTCACCGTCAAATCTTGTCGCCTCGGATGTCGTACTCTTGCGGAGAATTTCAATAATAATGAAAATAAAGAATTGAAAAATTGAAGAAAGAAAAATCGTCGCATTCCAACGATGCAAAATTCAACGTCATTTGGCCATGTAACAACGGCGGCACTTTGCATAAATGACCATAATTTCATAGTTTATCAATGTTGTTAAATTTAAAAAAAAAACTAACCCACACTTGGCAAAACTCTTTATCAATTGTGTCAAGTCCGACCTCATCATTCAATTACTCTCATTAAAAAAAAATATATATTGAAAATCTTCCTGTTTTTTGAGCCCCGAGTTTATGCATAGCCGTTAAGTTTCTCTCGGCATATTTTGCCGAAGAAAATTCCTCAACCATTTCTCAACACGTCTATTCGTAGAACTACCATCTAAATCGGCAAAAAAGATAATTTCAATATGAAAAAAAAAAGGTAAACAAAAATATAAAACAAGAACTTTGCGTTCCTTCCTCGCGAAACTCGTTTTTCACTTCGCCAAACAAATCGCGAAGAAAGATCCGAATACGACAAAGGCGTTGAGCGTGAAAAGAAAGAAAGAAAAAAGAAGAAGAAAAAGAAAACAAACTCACCGTTCGCCTTGAAAGTGGTGGCTGTCTCGAAGCTCGGTGCTCTGACCGGATGTTTATCCTTGGTTCTGTCCTGAACGTAGCTAACGGCGAGACTGACCGCCGGTAGTGAGTCGCCTCTCGTTAGGGGCGGTCTAACCGGATGCTGTTCCTCGAGCGACAGCCTCTTCTCGGCGTGTTCGTCGTCGTCGATCGAAGATAGACCTCGCTTCAATTGCGTGCCGCGATTGTGACTGAGATTTACATGATGAGCGACAGCGGAGAGATGGGCGTTCGATATTCTTACGTTGTTACCGGCGGCTCTCATGCCGTTCGCGATCTCGTGAGTCGCCTCGTCGTGTCGCGACATTTGTTGCTGTTGGGCCTGTTGTTGTTGTTGTTGTTGCTGTTGCTGCTGCCTCGTCGCACCTGAATTGAAGTCCGTTATGGAATTTCGATGATGAGTCAGTTGCGTGTAATTGCTGATATTGTGATGCCTCGAGTGGGTCTGCGATGGGGCGTTTTGTATCGGCAAAACGTCTATGTTACCGACACCGTTGTGTTCGGTGTGGCCACCGCCGCCACCCGATGGCCTGTACGACTTCACCGCCACGGTTGGCCTCGTGTCCTGAAAGCCGTGAGCCTTCTTCAGTTGCTTCGCGGACTCGAGGACTACGTCTATGCGATCGGCACCCTCGTAATTCACGCAACCACGGCATACTGGCTCGGAAAATTCCATTATCATTGCCCATGGCATTCGCGGCAAGTCGCACAGATAGCACTGCGTTCTTTTACCCATCATCTTGATCGATTTTTTTTTCTCTCTCTCTCTCTCTAACTTCGAGCTTTGCTATGTCGCTTCGTGACGATCGTTAGTCGTAGAATTCAACGAACTTGCGCTCTTTCGCGTCCTCGAGACGATTCCAGTTGTATCTTGAGTATTTTCTTTTGTGACGCGTCAAAGCGCTATTCACATCAACACTGGACACACTGTTTTTTTCTCTTCCTCTTCCTCTCTCTCTCTCTCTCTCTCTCTCTCACTCTTAGACGATTGTAAATTGACTTTTCTCAGCGTTTCGGCACACAGTTCGTGCACGCGAAGAGTGCACTTGAGTACACTACAAATATACGTTGTACGAGAGTGGCGTACGTATGCTGTCGAGAAAGACAGAATATTCATCCATATTTTTTTTCCGTATTAACGAAACACGGCACGCGCGCACTTGACAATTCACACAGGAGACAATTCACCCTTTCGGGATACGCGGAGCACGAATTCTGTTCCGGCTCAGGAGTAATGCAAAACGCGAAGCTTTAAAAAAACAATTTGAGAATCACCAACGCGCGCGCGCACACGCGCACACACACACACGACACGCACACACTTATTTTTTTTTCCTTTTTTTCTTCGTCTCGTATAGGGACGACAACTTCGAGAAACAAATCTCAGCGGTAACCGCGATATTCAATTTTCCGTATTCATTGCTTTTCTTTTTTTTCGGGCGCGCCAAGCCCGGAAACGCGCTCGTAAGAAAAATCACACCGTGACTTTTGTTCCACGAGTGGGATATCGGGGGGGGGAGGGCAACGCGCAAAATGTGAACCCGGAAAAATACTCAATTCGAGAAAAATCACGCACGTGAAGACACACACACACACATACACGCACACACAATTGGTCGAATTATACACACGAATATATTTGATTGCGCGGATAAATTGAAAGATTCGCGATGAAATTCTTCCTGATACACACACGGACGGAGATTTATATCCCGTGAGCGGTTTCACAAACGTTACAGACTGAAAGACCAGCCGAGACGAACGCTCGAGAATGCGGCGGCTTCGCGGACTCACGGCTGTTGGGGAGGGAAAATTTACCCCTCTCACCCTCGCGGCCGCTCGCGGTGAAGCCCAATGCCCCTCGCCTTTCCCCCTCCCCCATCCCCCCGCCCATGCCGTGACACACGAACCGTTCTCTATCGACCAATCGTTGCGCGTGGCGTCATGGCGTTCGACGTCACGATTCGCCGATGCGCATGCGCCGCGGTTATTCGCGATTCCGCGGTGTTGTAGCGCTCTCTTTCTCTCTCTTTCTTTTGCCGTGCTCGCCGGGGATCGTGGAGTTTGGTGGGGTTGGGGGGGAGGGGAAACACGTACCGAGGCAGGGTTACATACGTGTACGGGGCATTCGACCTCAAGGGAGACAACTTTTTATCGGCGAATCGAACATTTTCACACTAGTAAGAACGTTCGTCTTCACCGTACAGCCACGAGAGACACGTTACTTTTTTTTTTTGGCCACAAAGAGGAACGTAATCATGAATTCTCGTCGCTATTTACTACGGTATTTTAAATAAAGCACGGTTAAAGACCGATTCACTCTGGGTCGAATGCCTCGTGTAATTTATACATATATAGTGTGTTAGTAGGTACTAGAGCGTAATTTACAGCTCTGGCGAGCAGGCGAACTGCGCCCGAGGGCGAGGGGAGGGGGGGAGTGGCAAACCAGCCGCCCGAAACGTCTCTCGCGTCTACTCTTCACACTGGCGGTGCGGGGCGTATCTTCGATAGCCGACGCGCTATAGTCACTCGCACACTACACGTAACGTCTATACGTACGCGCATGGAGCGTCTCGCGTTTAATCGACCCGTCTGCCCAACGGGTCTTTCGATTTCGTTGTTTTTTTTTTTTCTTCTTTTTTGTTCATCTTTTTTTACCGTAAACCACAGAATCGTACGACTATGATTTTTTTTCTTTTTCTTTTTTCTTTCGATCATCAACCCGGCTAATCATCGAAGTATTTGCACCACTGAGACTACGATAGCCGGCAATTTACTCAATCAGCGAGTCTTTTACATAATTATCTTTCGTGCACGGATTTCTCAATAGTGTAACGTTGTAATATCTTCGGTTAAAACGCGATATTTGGTAAATTTAAATTTGGAAAATTCCTTCACGTGAGCGTCGAAGATGGGCGAGTTGGAACGCGAATTATGCGCCAAAGGCTTGCCAACGTCCCCCCCCCCCCCCCCCCCCCCCTGTGCGTTCATATCCGAGTACGGAGGAGGAAGCGCAACGGACGAAAAAATAAAAAGAAAAGCGGGAAGTGGAGGAGCGAGACGAGGGCGCAGCATCTTTCACACGCGAGTAAAACGTGAAAGTATCGCTGGGAGCGTCACGAGAGAGAGAGAGAGAAGAGACGGGGAAGACTGGTGGAGTTCCTTTCATCCCCTCCCTTGTACCTTTTTGGGTCATTTCAGGCGCTGCGCGCCGGGCGTCTGCGCAGACGGCAACAAGGCACAAGAGCAGGGAGAAAAGGACCGAGAACGATGGATAGGGAAAAAGAGGGAGAAAGAGAGGGAGAGAGGGGGGAGAGAGAGAGAGGGGGGAGAGAGAGAGAGAGGGAGAGAGAGAGAAAGAAAGAGAGGAACGCGCTGTTCCGTAGTAATCCGTAAGGATTTTCGCTACTACGGCGTGAGATGGAAGGACTGATCGAGGGAACGAGAGCCCGGAAAGAGAGCAACAGTACGCACACCCGTTAAAAGAGCGAGAAAGAAAGGAGAGAGTGGGCCAGGGCGGTGCAGCAGGCTGTAGAGAATCCGAGGTCGAAACGCGCGAGCGCCAACCGCGTCCTGGACCTGTCTCGACACGAACGAGGAAAAAGCCGTTTTCGAACAACCGCGGAGCGGGGAATTATATATATACACATACACACACACACAGTACCGGCGAAAAGTTTCTGGACAGAAATTCAAAAAAGTTTCGGAACGATTTTTGATGCCATTTCGCCGGTAGCTGACACAAATGAATTTAATAAACGGCATTTTGAAGGGGAGGAATGCACCTTCATTTCGTTTTTTTTATTTTTATTATTTTTTTACGACTAGTACCCTTTTTCGAAAACCACCATTTTTGCCTTTTTTCGTTCCTTTTCTGGTGGACCCTGTTTGCAGACAAATTTTTTTTTATGCATTTCTTTGACGGGATTCATAAAAGGGGGAAGCTTTATGATTGTGAAGTACTGGTGTGCCGTACTTCACATTGAATCTATGTCATTGACTACTGTGTATTTCTTTTATGCAGTTTTTTTTGCTATAATAAACATGTACCTATCTATGTTTCATTTCATTTATGGTTATTTGTAGTCCAATACGAAGGTGTGGGGTAAGAATTTTACAGAGGTTCACCTGTGCCGCTTTATAAAAAGGTTGACAAACACTGATATACAGGGTGAGGCACATAAAGTGTTACAGAGCGATAGCACTCAAACTATTGATCATATCCAAAAATGTTTCAGACAAAAGTTTCAGTGTTCGAGAAGGCCGTCATACTGGACCACCCTATTTTTTTATCGGTGGAGGCGCTGCAGCTACGTCAAGGTCAACTCCACTTTTTTAAATGGAACCATGTATTTTTTTTCGCCTGAGATTATTACCGATTTTAAGACGAATTCAGCGACCTACGAAACGCTTGGAAACGTTACTTTTTATTTATTCACTTTAATTTAAATCCAACTTTTTTATATTGCGTTTAGAATTCTTGCCCGCGTGATTGTAATCACCGTTTCAAAAATATTGCATATCCAATTTTTTTTCTTATATTCTTCATCTAGTTTGTAATTATTGCTCCCCTTTTTTTATTGTTTCTATTAACTTCTATTATTGTTAATATGGGGAAATGAAAAAATTATCGCTCTGTCGATTAAATGAAAATACAAAACACTATATTCCCATTATGTGGGAAAGTGTATGTCATTTATTTTTGGTTATCAGATTTTAATTTTACAACATTTTTATTTGCATAGCGTTGCGAAAATAAAAAAAAGGAAATATTAGTTGTACAATGGACGCGAGAGCGTCGCAAAAAGAAAATTATTTTGTATCTGTAGGTGTACATTTTTTTGGATGTTAATCACCGTACAAACATGCAAAACATATTGGGAGTACAAATAAGTCTCCGCGCGTTTGACAAAAGATGGTCCCAGCAAGAGGTTATGGTTGAAATTGTCAGATGTAAAACGTCATATCGTAAGGTTGGACAGCTGGCAAGACCATAACCTTGAAATATTAGCGTTTTGTATAAGCATCACATAATTTTATTCGTGTGAAAATGTCGAGTTTTGAGTCGAATAAGCGTCATTCGCGGGAACTTTTGATTTACTGCTTTAATTTGAAGAAATCTGCAGCTGAGGCGCATCGATTGTTTGTAGAAGCATATGGTGAGGCTGCTTTAAGTGAGAGAAGTTGTCTCGAGTGGTTGAAAAACGGAAAGTTTAAGAACGGTGAGTTTGTCGTCGAAGACAAAGAATGTAGCGGAAGGCCGAAAGTGTACGAAGACGCGGAATTGAAAGCATTATTGGAGGGAGATTCGTGCCAAACGCAAGAAGAACTTACACTTACATTAGGAGTGACTCAACAAGTAATTTCACATTGTTTAAAATCGTTGAGAATGATTCAAAAGCAAGGAAATTGGGTTCGGCAGGAACTGAACCCGGAAACGTTGAACGCCGATTTTGCACATGTGAAATGTTGCTTGTCAGGCATAAGCAAAAGGGTTTTTTGCATTGTGTAGTCACTGGTGATGAAAAATGGATCCACTACGATAGCCCAAAGAAGAGGAAATCATGGGAACCACCTGGCTATGCTTCAACATCGACAACCAAGCCGAATATTCATGGAAAAAAGCTCATGTTGTGTATTTGGTGGGATCAGCTTGGTGTCGTGTATTATGATTTGCTCAAACCGAACGAAACCATTTCTGGGGCTCTCTACCGAACACAATTGATGAGATTGAGCCGAGCACTCAAGGACAAACGCGCCCACTACTACTCCAGACACGACAATATTATTCTCCTGCATGATAATGCTCGTCCACATGTTGCGGTGCCGGTCAAAACCTACTTGGAAACACTCAATTGGGAAGTTTTACCCCACCCGCCGTATTTACCAGGCATTGCTCCCTCTGACTATCACTTATTTCGATCGATGACGCACGGCCTGTCTGAGGAGCACTTCACATCATATGAAGATACGAAAAATTGGGTCGATTTGTGGATAGCCTCAAAAGATGAAGCGTTCTTCCGACGCGGTATCCATATGCTGCCAGAAAGATGGCAAAAAGTAGTGGCTAGCGATGGACAATACTTTGGATAAAACATAAAGTACCGTTCTTTCACAATAAATGCCCAATTTTTGATAAAAAACGGCGGAGACTTATTTCTACTCCCAATACATTCTTTTTGCACCACGGACATAATAAAAACGCCACCGTACCGCATGTACATTTTTTTTTTAATTGCAACTAAATAAAATTCAAATTAAAGGAAAAGTTCTCGGTTGAGCTCCGTTTTGTCGAAACAGAGTTTAAACACGGTGCAAACGAAAAAAGGAATCGTAGAAAACCAAAATTCAAATGAAAAGCGTAAATAAAATAATAATTGTATTAATACAGACGAAAATATCAAACTATAGAAGGAAATTAATTTAAACAAAGAAAACATATAAGAACAATAAATTAAGAGAAAAAATTGGATATACAAAATTTTTGAAACGGTGATTACAATCACGTGGGCAAGAATTCTAAACGCAATATAAAAAAGTTGGATTTAAATTAAAGTAAATAAATAAAAATAACGTTTACAAGCGTTTCGATTGAAAAAATAAAATAAATAGCGGTAGCAGGACTCGAAACCAAAACCAGCAGCGTACTAGCCGAAGGCTAGTATCGCGCCGTTTCGAAAATTCTTGTTAGTTTCGAGGTTCAAAAATCGTCACATAAATTTTGTTTGGTCGATTTCGCGAAAACGAGGGCCCGCCAGGGTGAACGGTGGCAGGGGGTGACACTTGGGACCGAATCCAACACTACCCTGAAAGGACGTCCCGAAATCGATTGCGTGCCTGGCAAGGTCCTCTTGTTAGGGGTTGATTTTCGAAAAATCCTTTCTTCGTGCACCTTTACGATCTTTAAGCAATAAATCTTGCGAATTTTATTAAGATCAAAGGAGAGAATTCGATTTTCCCATACAAACTTCAACACCCCGAGTAGAAATCCTGCTCCGGCTACAATAAAGGCCTGATCAGGCATCCTGATTTCTTTTTCATGCCTTGATCAGGATTTTTGATCAAGCCCTGATCATTTTTGTGACACTTTCCCTGACTTCGGTCTGATCAGGGTAAAAAATCAAGGCTTGATCAATGGAAAAGATCAAGGCCTGATCAGGATAGAACATCAAGGCTTGATCAGTGAAAAAAGTCAAGGCCTGACCAGGATAGAACGTCAAGGCTTGATCAGTGAAACAAATCAAGGCCTGACCAGGATAGAACATCAAGGCTTGATTACAGTGCAAAATAAAGGCCTGATCAGGATAGAAAATCAAAGCCTGATCAGCGTAAAAAATAAAGGCCTGATCAGTGCAAAAAATCTAAGCCTGATCAGGGCTTAATTTTTCAAGGATTAATTGAATTGAAACATCATCGCCTAGTCAGGATGATGGAATGAACCTCTGCTGTGGATGTCCTATTTATTCCTGAAATAAAAAATACCACGCAAACCCAAAATAGAAAAAGACACAAATTACAAATAACGTTGATACTTTATTTTATAAACTAAATAGGAATCTTATTTATCACAAATTTTTCTTATTACTCTACTTTATCACACTTATATTTTTCTTATTACTCTACTTTATCACATGTTCTTTATGTGTAAAATAAATAAAACTTTGTTATATATTTTTTATATAGCAAAAATGCGAAATAGACTTTGAAAAATCGGTGCAGGTTACTTTAGAAAAAAGTGACCTGCACCGATGGAATCACATTTACTGGATCGAACTACACTGTGAACTTAACATTATTTGGTTGGCCTACGCTCTCCGGGCTAATCGGTATCGAAGAATGTGATGCCATCGGTGCAGGTTAGCCCGGTCAGCGTAGACAAACCAAATATTGGTAATGTGAATGTAATGCCCATTACGTCCGCAGTGCATTTCGAATTCGAAAATAGGTTATGTTTCACCGAAATGAATGGCTACACGTGGGCAACAGAAAAAATGCAATCAAACGCATGCAAGGAAACAGAAAAGTGTTGAAAAAGTAAGTAAAATAAAAATTTATTGTTGGAATATAACAAAACGGTATGTACAGTTATCTTACCTCAAATAAATATCGCAATGACAACAATCGAGAACACGTCAATACGGAATGAAACGCACGAGATTACTGCCGCACTTTCGTCCGGTTATGTAGAAATATTGTCAGACTTGCTTGATATTTGATCCGGGCCTGATCACGTTGTAGTCCGGATGCCTTACTTAAGGTATGCCTCAATTTGCCTGATCCGGTCGGTGTCAGGTGATACTCAGGCAACTGGATGTAGTGTTTCCTCCAGTTGCTTGATCCAGCTAGCTTCAGGCTATGGTCAAGTAAGTGGACTTACGGCTGCCGGAGCCGTAAGTCCAGTTGCTTGACCAACGCTTGAAGCTAGCTGGATCAGGCGAATTGAAGCAAGCCGTAAGTCCACTTACTTGACCATAGCCTGAAGCTAGCTGGATCAGGCAACTGGAGGAAACACTACATCCAGTTGCCTGACTATCACCTGACACCGACCGGATCAGGCAAATTGAGGCATACCTTAAGTAAGGCCTCCTTACTACAGAGTGATCAGGCCCGGATCAAATATCAAGCCAGCCTGACAATATTTCTACTCGGGACCCCGCTGCACTCCCGATTAGGGGTTGTTTTAAAAATCCTAAAATATGCATTTTTTACATTTATATCGAAGAATATTTGTACCAAGTTTCAAGTTGATACACGCAAGCAAGATAATTTTCCATACAAACTTTTACACCCCATTTTTTCATTGATTTTATTTGATTATTGATTTTAAAAAAATCAACAACGAAAAAAAAATAGGATTTTCCAAACCAATCTACTCCAAGTGTAAAATTCATACGGTCGAGGGAGAAAATTATCGCTGAATAACTTTAACGATTTATTTATTTTCACCGCGAATTCAATTAAATTTCATTTACATCGAAATCTTAACGCGTTTCAACAATGTTACACGCAGTAAGACGCGCCCAATTGAGGATTTTTGTTCTTCATTGTCTCGTATAAAAGTTTGCCTCGGTCACGTGAATAGAGAAGTTACGTATTCTACGTTCGCTAGCGATTCGATTAGATTAGATAAGCTCCGTTCGATAAGAGCGATTTTCGCTGCACGAGGTTTTCTATTTCGGCGCGTCGGCGCTTTCTTAGCCGAGTGCGTAATCTCGAGTGTACGAACGTGCACACGGCTACGGAAGGAAAAAATGACGTCGCGAAATGAGGCCTACGAAATGTTGCGAGAAAGCGGAAAAAAAACGCAGCTGCTCTCGCGCCACCTATCGCCGTTGCGCCGCGAATGAAACCGGCTGGGCAACTTTGGTTTCCTGTGCCCGGGTACTATAAGAACGTACAGACGCGGGAAGCGTGTGGCTACGGGCCTGCATGTATGTGAGGCCGGTTACGATTCACGTGTCACAAGTACTCGAAACTTTCATTTCGATACCAAGTACTTTGGTATCTTTTCTTTTTTCCATACTTTTTTCCGAAAGAAACAAGTCGGAGGCTTCCTAATATTTGATCGAAGGCGCTAGAATTTATGCAGTTGAGAGCATTGTGTACAAGATCAATATAGCCTCAGAAATTTCCAGACGAAGTATCTGGGTTCGGGTATAGAATTCCAAACTTTGTACTTTAAGTTTGTGTTTTATATAATTCATAACGTAAAGAAGAGCTTTATGATATAAAGCAGAGCTTAACCCCTTCGTTGGCATTGACGCAATAGTGCGTCAAATAATTCCGTGCCCTGTGTGGCATTGACGCAATAGTGCGTCAACCTTTATTTCTCTATTTAACTTGCTCTGATTTGAAATCGGAGCCTCACTCGGGGGGTTTTGGGCTCGCTGAATCCGAATTTGAAGTCAACATTTGGAAATTCAAAATGGCGGCGCCAATATGGCGGACAAAAATCAAAAACTTTACTCGATTTAGATGAAAATTAGTACTCCGGGATTTTTGAGGTCGCTTATTACGAATCTGAACTTTAAATTTGAAAATTCAAAATGGC
Source organism: Ophion ventricosus (assembly GCA_963932345.1). Lineage (NCBI taxonomy): Eukaryota > Metazoa > Arthropoda > Insecta > Hymenoptera > Ichneumonidae > Ophion > Ophion ventricosus. Next base: position 18,665,198 of record OZ010714.1, read on the forward strand.
GGCGCTAGAATGGCGGACCGAAATTGAAAATTTTACTCGATTTAGATAAAAATTGGTACTCTGGGATTTTCGAGGTTGCTTATTACGAATCTGAACACAAAATTCAAAAAATTTTAATGGCCGACGAAAGTGCAAAAAACAGCTCGATTCGGATAAATCTTGGTACTCGGGGGTTTTCGGTCATTCGCCATATTTGTTCGTCATTGTGAATTCCTGAATTTTGAGTTCAGATTCGCAATCAGCACCCTCAAAAACCCCAGAGTACAAGTTTTCAGGATAAAAAAATTTTCCTGCCATTTTGGGCACTTTTTGTCGAATTCTCTCTGCCAATGAAGGGGTTAAGGCCGAAAATGAATTCCACGAGATAGCTGACGGACTACTTTATTGCCTCGTGATTACAGATTAAGGGCGGGGTAAGGTTAATTCGGTGAAAAAAAAGCATATTTTCAAGAATTTTTTTAGACGATACAGGTAATGCTGGTTTATTTAATTAATTTCAATATAATAATACAACATCTGAACTATATTTTCCTAAATTTTCATTGCAAAATATTGATAAATAAGCCGTTGGCAGCAAATCTCCGCAGGCGCCTCGAAAAAAAGTTGTTTTGCGGTGTACGCTATAACTCGTCACTGGATCATCTGAAACAAAAAAATCAAAATGCGTTTATTAGGTGAGATGTTTCTCGAGTCAACGCTGCCGAGTTTTTTTTAATCGATTTTTTCATTTTCGGTAGCACTTGGAAGTCAAAAACGCGATTTTCGCTAAAAAAAATCGGCAAATTTGTTATTGTACGATAAAAAATAATAATAAAAAAAAACTCGGCAGCGTTACCTCGAGAAACATCTCACCTAATAAACGCATTTTGATTTTTTTTGTTTCAGATGATCCAGTGACGAGTTATAGCGTACACCGCAAAACAACTTTTTTTCGAGGCGCCTGCGGAGATTTGCTGCCAACGGCTTATTTATCAATATTTTGCAATGAAAATTTAAGAAAATATGGTTCAGATGTTGTATTATCATATGGAAATTAATTCAGTAAACCAGCATTATCTGTATCGTCTAAAAAAATTCTTGAAAATATACTTTTTTTCACCGAATTAACCTTACCCCGCCCTTAATCGGTGGGTCATTTAGTTACAAAATTATTGAGTCTGCAACTTCAAACGCGTTTTTCCGAAAACCACTTTTTCGTGCACCTCGTACAAGATAACTCAAATACTATCTGACTGAGCATTCTGAAATTTTGCAAATTCTTAGATAACATAACTACCGTCTATGCGAACCTAAAGTTCCTTGTAAGTTATTTTGAAAATATAATTTTTCTTCAAGGTAGTAGTCTCGTCACAGTCACGTTGAAAAGTTTATTCTCCGCTCAATCGATGAAAGCTTCGAAATATTGCGAAATATCCTTATAATGTAGGTTGTACATCTTATCGGGATATAAAAACTTATAAAGTAATGATGAAAACGCCTAATATAATGTTTACCTAACCCTCACTTTTGTATCAGACTATCCATTCCGGCTACTGATGGCGCTAGCCTCGCTAGACATTGCTTTATTTAAATCGCTATATCTCTGAAACTAGACGGTCAAAATTCATGATTTTTTTTTACCTACTTCGTCATATGTTTCTCTGTAATTGATAATTAAGGCCTTAGGCCACACTCGGATTTTCCATAAACCAATTTTTTTTTGTCAAAAATGTACCTTAGTACCTATAAAATATATATTCCAAAAGATTATGGGTGTGAAAAATCTCTAAGCACTCAATTTTCGAATTCTAGCGCAACCCCTCTTGATTCATGTCCTGACTTTCTACTAACTCTAAACGCGTTTATCTCAAAACTACACTTTTCAAGTCGGCTGGACTCATAACTCAAACAAATTTCAACCGATTGACTTGAACTTTTAACTGTATATTTAAAATTATATTTTCCGAGGCACTACGTAGGATTTTTCAATTATATTGCATATTTCTTTTTTTATAAACAATTTTCGGACGATTTTCTCATGGCATTTTATACTTTTTGTTTTAGAAATGCGCCATTTTGGCAAAAAACAATATATAAAAAAAATTCTACGTACGTCTATAGCTATTCTTATATATAATCGAAAACATTTTAGTGTCTCATCATAACTCAAAAATTATAGGAGCTGTTGGTTCGGCCGTTGACCTTCCAGAAATAAAGGCGTCATCGGAAAAATGCTGGACTGTCGCCATTTTGACATGTATCGCTGTAGAAAAATAATTTTGTATAGTCAATTACGTGCATAGTAGTAGTAGTAGTAGATCTTTTATTGCATGTACACCCTTGCGGGTTTTTTACATCTCCTCCTTTCTTTCTTTACAATTTTTCTTATTACTAAGCTCTTATATTTCTGCAAAATACTCTCTATTATTTTACCGTCAGTTCTATTTACATTTAGACAACAATTTCGCAGCTTTATTACCCTCCTCCTCTTCCCTTGCTAACCCTGTTCCGTTAGCCCCTTTTTTCTCGCAATGTGTTCGAATTGCCTCACAAATTCGCACATCTCCTCCACTAACACCTTCCCCTCTGAGGCCTTCCTCCACCCTCCATCTGTTTCCTTCCTTTGATCCTTTTCCCACTCTTCAAAAGTTCTTAGGACCTGCTCCTCCATCTGTCCCCGGGCTTCCTCGCATTTCCAAATGTGGGCGAGCGTTTCCTCCGCTTTCCCACATACTCTACATCTTGTATCTCTGAAACCTTTTTCTGCCTCCCTTCCCACACTCCCGCACCTCATTTTAGCCCATATTTCTCTAATTTCCCGCCTTGTTGTTCCTTTATCCCAATACTCCTCCCTCCCCACCTCTTTTTTCCTTTCTTTATACTCCTTACAGAGGTTTGAACTTTGAATTTTCCCCCACATCCTCTGTACTTCTTGTTCCGCTAGCTTCTGCACCGCTCTCCCGGCCTTCTTCCTCCATTCCTCCTTGTTTCCTCTTCTTATCGTTTCCCCTATCTGCCCCTCGCCTGCTTGCTCCATTCCTGCCTTCATTTCCTTGCCCCATTTGCTTCCGTCGTTGTTTATCAGTCCCCGCGCCTCTTCCATTAAACACTATCTTGGCCATCTTTCTTCCTCCATCTCCATGATTTTGCCGATATAGTCACCTGCACGTTTAACCATTACTACGTCGTTTCCGATCAATTACGTGTATAATGAAACCCTTATTTTGTAATTCCGATTTATTTTATGGTTTAGCTGGAAAAAAAATCACAAAATATGCCCTTTTTTTTGCGGCTAGAGTGGCCTAAGGCCTTAATGACCCAGCGAAAGTGATTAGTCCGCACTTTGCACCGTCAAACTATCACTTGGTCCGGGCGCTACAGAACATTTCGAATAATAAAACCTTCAATTCCCAGGACGTCTTCAAAAACCACTTGGATTACTCGTTTCGACAAAGATCTCAGGACTTTTATGTAAGAGGGATAATAAAGCTCGTGGAAAGATTTACAGAATGGAACAAATTTAAATGATTAAAATCGCCTTTTTTACTCGATTTTTTACTCGATATTTAGTCGATTTTCGCTACGGAATTATACATGGACCCAATACTTCGAAGGCAAATCTTATCTGGAGCTACAATTATTTTGAATTTTCGTTGAAGGTAAAAAATTGAAGAACTCTTGCCGAACGCCGAACGCGCCATCAGACAAAGGCGATTTGATTCATCAAGCTTCAGAGCTGCCATTATATTACGAAATGTGGAAAAATTCGTAAATTTACTTCAAGATATGTAAAATAAAGTTCACTAAACGGAATTTTTATTCTATCAACTGGTTATCCACAAAGGACAATCGTCTTTTTTTCCGGGCTTCAGACTGGTAGTCTTAGTCAAACGCCAATGGACATTTCGCGGAGCAATTTGCCAAAAAGCCGATAATGATATGAACCGAAGCGGGACGATACGAGGAGACTACGGTTCCTCTGTCTAGTTGACTCGGAATGCCTCGTATAACCGGTGTACACGGACGTGAAATCGATGAAAGTCGAAGGCGCAGAACGAGCGCCTTTTTCCAACGTAATCGTTCCTTTTTAAGCGATGAGAAAGAAGAGGGACAGCGGAAACAAAAAAAAACTGGTCGTTTCGCGCTCGTCGCGAGGACCATTCGCGACTCCCTTCAATTTCCTTTTTTTTTACTCAAGCTCGCCGTTTTGCGTAACGCGCAAAATAAAACTCGAATTTACGCCTCGCGAACGACGACGCATAGATTTTGTTCACGTCGCGATGCATAAGAGATCGAACAAAGACATTGTTCAATGGAAAACGTGACGTAGGCACGGAGACGCTGGAGAAGAAAGATACGCGAACGATTTTTCATTCTCCCTCGATATACCCTAGTGGAATTAATTCTGGACAATTTTAATCGAAACTTGCTTCTTTTGATATTCACGCAGAAAATGTATATTTTTCTACGTCGAAATGATACTGTAATGTTTTTATTTTGAACTGTAATGTTTCTACTTAATCTTTGCACATGATTAATTTAGTAAATGTTCTAATTTTTTAAAATAAAAACTTGGAAAGTACGAATTAAAAAAAAAATTAATGTCCAGAATTGATTCTACTAGTCTTTATGTTACCGGAAATGTATATAATTCAGGAATTATATATAATTCCTAAGAAATTCATAAAATGCCGAGATGATTGAGGAAATGTGTGAAATATTTGATTAATTACATAGAATTCCTAGGAAATTTATAAAATTCCTAGGAATTTTATAAATGTACTAACTGGTAAAAGGAACTGTATGAAATAGATGAACACGGGTGTAAGATACTACAGACGCTAGAAATAGGCTTCGCAATAATGCCCTGTGGATAAACTTCCGAAAACCGAATTTCGATCGGAAATTTGGCATACACTTTCATTTTAATGTTATAAGACTTGCCTTAAGGCCTTAGGCCACTCTAGAGAATACATATATAAGATGAAGTAAACAGTTCTGAGCATTTTTTCGCTTTATTTGGACGATGAAATTAACATAGTTAGCCGATTTAGATCAAATATGCGCCGTTTTGTTCGATAACTTTTGTCCATTTTGAAGGCAATTTCATAATTCCGCGATTGAAGAAGTCCTCGTTCCTATTGATAAAAAACTTGACCAGTTCATTTTCACAAGCCTCTCTTGAGGCCAGTTTTGTACCATCAAGAAAATTTTGCAAATGCTTGAAAAAGTGATAATCGCTTGGGGCCAGGTCTGGACTATACGGCGGGTGCGATAGAACCACCCATCCAAGCTCTCGGAGCTTCTGGCGCGTCGTTAAAGGTTTGTGCGTCCTGGCGTTGTCTTGATGGAATACAACACCCTTCCTGTTGGCCAATTCTGGCCGCTTCTGGTCGATCGCCTGCTTCAATCTGGTCAGTTGTTGACAGTAGAGGTCCGAATTGAGTGTTTGGCCCGATGGAAGCAGCTCATAGTGGATGATTCCCTTCCAATTCCACCAAACACACAGTAAACCTTCTTGGCCGTTAATCCGGGCTTGGCCATCGTTTGGGCCGGTCACCGCGATTGGACCACGATCTTTTTCGGCTGTTGTTCTCGTGTGTGACCCATTTTTCATCGCCAGTCACCATTGGCTCAAAAATGGGTCGATTTCGTTACGTTTCAGCAAAGAATCGCAGGCATCAATTTGGTCCAAAATGTTCTTTTGCGTCAATTCGTGTGGCATCCATACATCGAGCTTCTTCTTGAGACCAGCCTTAAGCAAATGATTCCAAACGCTTTTCTGGCTAATCTTCAGTTCCTGGGCAATGGAATAAGTGCTCACATGCCGGTCCGACTCGACAATTTCGATGATTTTATCGACATTTTCGACGATTGGCCTACCAGAGCGTGCCTCATCTTCGACGTCCATATTACCAGAACGGAATCATTGGACCCACCGCTTTGCTGTTGCATTCGATACTGTATTGGGTCCATAAACAGCACACATTTTCTTGGCCGCCTGCTCCACCTTTTCACCTTGGTCGTAGTGGTACTGAAGAATGTATCGAATCTTCTCTTTTTTTATCTCCATTTTGGAACGCTGAAACACACAACTGGCTTCACTAAACACAAAATTGTCAAAGAACTTTTTTTGAAGCATAATGTCACCTTTAAATCGCCGCATAGTATGACCCGATGCGATGTATACATACGTCGTGAGATGTGGCTTACTAAAGACATCTAGCGGAAAACGCTCAGAACTTTTTACTTCACCCAATATATATAGGTATAGCCAAAGCTGAGCCCGTCAGCTATAGATATATTAGGAGCACGGTAAAAAAAAATAACTCTCAAAAATCGATATTTCGAAAACTATGGCGCGTCGCCAAAAATCCTTTTCAGGGAAGTCTTATAGCATTAAAATGACGGCGTATGCCAAATTTTTAGATCGAAGCAGCGTCTCACAAGCACAAATTTTTACGATCTTTTGACATAAATTATACAAGCTTGGAATAATAAGCACGAGTTGTTGTACAAATTCGGTGCAAACAATTCGAGGATCAATATAGAACGTTAATAAACAAAAATTCAACGCACATTCTCGTATCGCTTCATACTTGTTATGCTAATTCCTCATATTATATTATTCATGAATAACACTCCGGTACATATTTTCACTTATTCTCGGTCTATCGATATTTTCACGTGAACATTTTTTCACCTGTACCTTAGCAATTATTTTTTCAGTTGGATGAGTCATTCGCATAATATACCCAGCGGGTTTCGTAATCGAACTATATATATATTCCTATAGCGGCGGAAAGGGACATGGGGCAAAATCACCCGAGCACGTTCTCACCGAAATGGCATGTGTTATCTCAACGGGACGTAAACAATGTTCGTTCTCCTGAGTCTGCGATGCTCCTTTCCCCAGTTAGCCCAGTCGGGTTAGTCAAAAAAGGGGTCGTCTGTGCAAAAATTCCCGGCAGAAATTTTATTGCTCTAATCTTTAGGGGGGTCATTAGTAGTGTAAATCCGAAATAGCGACCAAATCCGACAGGTGCATTAGCCGCCATTTTGATTCTAACGTAGTTTGGTTTTTGCTCAATATCTCCTTTATTTTTAATTTTTCAACAAAAATTCTAAAGACTAAAGTTGTTAAAAATTTAATTCTCTACAACTTTAGTACTTACAACTTTTATCCTACAATCGATATTTTTCGAGATAATAGGGAAAAACTTGCCAAATTAGAATTATTGAATTATCTCGATTATTATTAACTTTAGCGCATAAATTTACATAAATAAAGTTGTAGAGAATCAAATTTCCTACAATTTTGATTTCCATGATTTTTTTGTACAGTCAATATTTAAGCTCCTACGCCTATGGCAAGCCTAACGGGACTCGAGCGACCAGCCTACCTTTCGCGACGAGCCCGCGGATTTTTTCAGTAAAAACGAACAGACGATAGGAATATATACAAATATGTGGCGAATGATTTTGTTATCGGGCGTGTATTACAGGCGTTGAGAGCCGCTTGTTTCTCACACACGACCACCAGGCATCGCTCAACAAGAGCCGATAAGCGAGGCTTCGAGAAACTTTTTTTTTAAATTTTATTTGTAATAATTGATTTTTTGAAAACTGTTGCATGTATCGTTAAAAACTTTTTTTTTCGCTCAAAGGTACACTTTGAGCGAAATACTTCGCTCAATTGTTTTCTATTCTGTTACAGAATAGAAAACAATTTTTTTATTGTTGCATATAAATGTATATTTATTTAATAATTTATAATCGTGTAAAGGTATGAAAAAAGTATGTTGCTGGCGTTGATGATTTGCGCTCTCCAGGTAATCTGAGACAAAAAATTCAAAATGATTCTTATTCTGTATGGGTGTCGCTATCGCCCGAACTAGAATGATTATTTTATATTGCAAAATAACGAAATAGCGTCGTTTTTTCCAAAAGGGTTCGAAGAACACGTTTTTTTTTTCGTCATAATTTGGGCGAAAGTATAAGTAAAAATTAATATTTTTTTATAATTCTAGTTCGGGCGATAGCGACGCTCATACAGATTAAGAATCCTTCTGAATTTTTTGTTTCGGATTACCTGGAGAGCGCAAATCATCAACGCCAGCGACGTACTTATTTTTTCATGCCTTTACACGATTATAAATTGTTAAATAAATATACATTTATATCCAACAACAAAAAATTGCTTTCTATTCTATTGGGTGAAGTAAAAAGTTCTGAGCGTTTTCCGCTAGATGTCTTTAGTGAGCCATATCTCACGATGTATACATTGCAGGGGGTCATACTATACGGCGATTTAAAGGTGATATTACGGTTCAAAAAAAGTTCTTTGACAGTTTTGTGTTTGGTGAAGCCAGTTGTGTGTTACAGCGTTCCAAAATAGAGGTAAAAAAAGAGAAAATTCGATACATTCTTCAGTACCACTACGACCAAGGTGAAAAGGCGGAGCAGACGGCCAAAAAAATGTGTGCTCTTTATGGACCCAATACAGTATCGAATGCAACAGCAAAGCGATGGTTCCAACGATTCCGTTCTGGTAATATAGACGTCGAAGATGAGGCACCTTCTGGTAGGCCAATCGTCGAAAATGTCGATAAAATCATGGAAATCGTCGAGTCTGACCGGCATGTGAGCACTTATTCCATTGCCCAGGAACTGAAGATTAGCCAGAAAACCGTTTGGAACCATTTGCATAAGGCTGGGCTCAAGAAGAAGCTTGATGTATGGGTGCCAGATGAATTGACGCAAAAGAACCTTTTGGACCGAATTGATGCCTGCGATTCTTTGGTTAAACGTAACGAAATCGACCCATTTTTAAACCGGATGGTGGATGGTGATGAAAAATGGGCCACATACGAGAACAACAGCCGAAAAAGATCGTGGTCCAAACGCGGTGAGTCGGCCCAAACGATCGCCAGGCCCGGATTAACGGCCAAGAAGGTTTTTTTGGCCGTTAATCAAATTTTTGGGGAAGTCTCTTTTGGGTCAGGGAACACACAACGCCAATTAAAAAAAATGGTTATATCAAACCCGCGGGAGATAGAAATTTTTTCAAATTTCACCCTCTGATAGGGGTGCTTTCCGGAGATTCAAATGAGTCGCAATTTTTTTGTGAAGTCTTTTTCGGGTCAGGGAATATACAACGCCAATAAAAAAAACGGTTATATCAAACCCGCGGAAGATAGAAATTTGTTCAGATTTCACCTTCTCATAGGGGTGCTTTCCGGAGATTCAAATAAGTCGCAATTTTTTTGTGAAGTCCCTTTCGGGTCAGGGACCATACAACGCCAATAAAAAAAATGGTTATATCAAACCCGCGGAAGATAGAAATTTTTTCAGATTTCACCCTCTGATAGGGCTGCTTTCCGGAGATTCAAATAAGTCGCAATTTTTTTGTGAAGTCCCTTTCGGGTCAGGGACCATACAACGCCAATAAAAAAAATGGTTATATCAAACCCGCGGAAGATAGAAATTTTGTCAAATTTCACCCTCTGATAGGGGTGCATTCCGGAGATTCAAATGAGTCGCAATTTTTTTGTGAAGTCTTTTTCGGGTCAGGGAATATACAACGCCAATAAAAAAAATGGTTATATCAAACCCGCGGAAGATAGAAATTTGTTCAGATTTCACCCTCTGATAGGAGTGCTTTCCGGAGATTCAAATAAGTCGCAATTTTTTTGCGAAGTCCCTTTCGGGTCAGGGACCATAAAACGCCAATAAAAAAAATGGTTATATCAAACCCGCGGAAGATAGAAATTTGTTCAGATTTCACCCTCTGATAGGAGTGCTTTCCGGAGATTCAAATAAGTCGCTATTTTTTGGGGAAGTCTCTTTTGGGTCAAAGAACATACAACGCCAATAAAAAAAATGGTTATATCAAACCCGCGGGAGATAGACATTTTTTCAGATTTCACCCTCTGACAGGGGTGCTTTCCGGAGATTCAAATGAGACCCAATTTTTTTGTGAAGTCTCTTTCGGGCCAGGGAACATACAACGCCAATAAAAAAATGGTTATATCAAACCCGCGGAACATAGAATTTTTTAAAATTTTCAACCTCCGATAGGGGTGCGTTCCGGTGGTCCAAAATTTTTTTTTACCCCTTTACGATGTTTTCTAAGCAACTGAAGGTGAATTGTGCAAGAAATTGTAGGAAATAAAAAAGTTGAAAAGAAAAGTAAAACCGTTGCGTAGCAACGATGCAAACTTCAGGCCCATACTACCCTACCATTCTCTAATAGGGGCCCGGTCCGGCTTGTTTACGGAAAACCCTACTGTGGAATCCACAAATGATCCCTCGAAGGCCCCGAATTGTATTAGGAATTCCATGCCAATTTTTCCGCATGAGTATATACTCAATTAAGGTAGTAGTCGCAGCGTTTTTCTATAGATTTTTGTTTTATTTTGAGGACTCATTCAGGACACTATTAAGTGATTACCTACAAAATTTCAAAAGGATTCACCGTTGTGTATTCGAGATATTGGCGATCAAAGATTGCACGGTTTTACACGTGCACGGAGAGAATTAAATGTTAAAAATTACCGTGCAGTAACGGTAACCAGATGACAACCCTGAAACTTCGCTTATTATTACTGAGTAAAACACAGTTTTTCACGAAAATAAAATAAAATTTCTTCTTCAGATAGAAAATTTTACCAGATTTTCTAGTAAATTTTGATGTGTAACAAAATACGCAAAACTTAAATTTAAAAAATATATAATATCAGCAAAATTTTACTGTGCATTTTATTATTTTATGCCTTTCAAAAATGTCTATAAAAAAGTATCGTCTTTATAACAGTTATTTTGAGATTTATTATAAAATTTAATGAGTGCTATTGGAAAATGTATTGTGCTCTCGGTAAAAATTATCGTGCTACCCTTCTTGTATAGTAAAATTTTAGCTACGTATTTGAAATTTTCTGTAACGTGAGTTAAAAAAAACTTGTCGCATACGAATTATTATGCTTTTCTCACTTGTCACCACATTGAAATATATCACGGTAATTTTTACCGAGAAATTTACGACAAAAATTACTTTTTAATTCTCTCCGTGTGTTCTTATGGGGAGCAGTAAAAAATTGCACATTTCACGCAATAACTTCGAAACTTTTTTACAAATTTTTTTTTAATTCTCAATTACAGAGGACCATATGACGAAGTGGGTAAAGAAAATCATGAATTTTGACCGTCTAGTTTCAGAGATATAACGATTTTAATTAAGCAATGTCTGGCGACGCTAGCGCCACGAAGCGACTGGAGCAGACTAGAACTAAATTACAGTAGTGTGTCCATATCCGTATACGCAGAGTATCTGCGCATTAGTAGCCCGAATGGATAGTTTGATACAAACGTGGGACTTAGGTAAACATTATATTAGGCGTTTTCATCGTTACTTTATAAGTTTTCACATCCCGATAAGATGTACAACCTACACTATAAGGATATTTCGCAATATTTCGAAGCTTTCATCAATTGAGTGGAGAATAAACTTTTCAACGTGACTACTACCTTAAATAAGTCTTAGGTTTCTAGTAGTAATTATTGTCTAGTTATTCCAGTTATTTTCTGGGTATACCGTTTAAGGGTGCTTACACAATCTACCCTCACATATTATTCCCCTTTACACTTGTTTTTACATACTACCTACACGCGCCTCCGTTTTCACACCATTTTATACACCGCCTTTTCGTTCTCTTTGCACTACATACTTAACCAGCGCCGCGAATTCTTTTCCGTTGGCACATAACTCTTTGAAAGGATTGTTCCTAATCAGCTTCACTATTTTTTTTCCATAGTTCTTCTCCACTTTTGAATTCCAGCAACTTCTTCTAGTTTTCCCACTACTACCGCTCTAATTTCTGCCTTGACGGCCTCGCAGCCACGAATGTGTTCCAAATTTTTCTTCCCTCCCCTGCAGATTCGGCAGCTATTGTCCCTATATTCCTTATTATATAAGATTGCCTTTTTTTCCTGTATTTCCGCATCTTGCTCTCGCCCATAGTTCTTTCGTTTTCCCTCTGATCTCCTTTACCTCCTATTACTTTTCCATCTTTGCGTTCCCTTTTCCGTTCTTGTATTCGTTGCAGTATCCTGCACCAGTCGTACTAAATTTCCTACTCCGCCTTGATTTTCATTGCCCTTTCTACTTTATTATAATGAGAAATAAATACCATACAATACAATAATTAAATAATGAAAATAATTTTAAAAAATACAATAGTGAATAATAAACAACAATATTTGCCTACTTTTCAAATTATTATCGCGTAACAATATGTGTAATTGGCCGTTTTGTTATCACGGCGATTGCGAGATGGGTAGCGTTTGGTGTATCTTCTCAATGTCCCCATCGATGACCTTGAGCGCATTTTCATAAGGGTGGTTGATGCGTCAGCATCGAGGGAGGCGTCGATGTGTGCCGTTGGGGTTCATACACATGGGCTCGCATGTCCGTTACTCTAGAATCGGGCGAGGTATTTAACGAGACAAAATAAGGTGGCGCCGCGACAGCAGCGCCTCTTCCGGCGTCCACGCGCGGTAAAACGTGTAGGGGTGTGTGCACAATAAGCGAGAACATTATTCTCTCTCGCTCTCTCTCTCTTTCTCTCTTTCTCTCTCTCTCTCTCTCTCTCTCTCTCTCTCTCTCTCTCTCTCTCTCTCTCTCTCTCTCTCTCTCTCTCTCTCTCTATCTCCTCTCCCTCCCTCTCTCCGCCCTCACCGGGTGCTCTTTCAACAACGTTCCGTATGTCCCCGGGAGTTTCGTGGCGCAGCGAGAGGCAATCGCACCCTCGACCTTGAACCATATCGATTTTATGCTCTCCCTGTTTTCATCTCTATCGAGCTCACGCGCAATTTGATTGCAAATGTGTATTTCGATTCTTGCGAACGATGATGCAGAGGGAAGGACGGCACAGGCAGGCGAAAAAGGCATTGGCCCGGCCCTACCCCGAAAAATTCCAATCCAAAAATAATTAACGTCAAATAATCGATTAATTTTATTTATGTTTCACCCAACCACGTATAAAGGAATCATTCAATAAAACTTGAACTATTGCCTTCGTCGTGATTTCGTAATTTGTATAAGAGAAACTATTTCATTTATGACATTATAACATTTTTTGTCAACATATCTCGATACTTATACTTTCGAATAAAACAAACTTGAATGAAATCGGACAAATAGTTTATGAGATAATAATTCCCAAAATTCACCAATTTTTTCCGCCGTCCACTCGGACGTGTCCCCTTAAGTCAACTGCGGACAAAAGCGATACGACAAAATTTGCCGGCCGATACTTAGAAGTACAATTTTTCAAGAACGGATCTCTCATATTTCACTTCGAAACACGGAAAATTACAGTGTTAAAAAAAAAATTCCAACTGAAAAAGTGTTGGGCCGATTTGCAGATAAAATAGAAAATTAAGACTTATTTAATTAAGTATCTACTGAAAGTGAAGTTTAGAGAATGGTAACCGGATTAAAGAATGATGAAAAATTAGTTAATTATTTTTTAAGGTATTGCAAGAGTTTAATATCAATCTTACCATGAACTTGTTATTAAAGCAAGTTTCATATTTCATGTGTGTTTAACGTGATTAATGACTTTTATCTAAATTTTGTTGAAAAAAAAGATGATTGTCATCAAAACCAATTTTTGTCAGCCCCCCCCCCCCCCCCAAAGGAAAAAATGCTGGCTACGTCAATGGACAAAGGCGTCACGTGAAAAAGCGGAAGTGATGTACACGAATTTACGATCTACATGTAAAAGTACAGTGTATAATCGTCAACTATTGTGAGACGTATACCCGTTTTGTTAACACTGTACATCTCGAGTCACACTTGGAAACCGGTCGGAGGATGATGTTGATGTTAAAGTGTCTTTATTCAATATTTACTTTTACATTACAGCTTTACATTTTCTTATTGACTATTGTTGTTTTGCAAACTTACTAGTTTATCTTTATTGACTGTTTGTCCTGAGTTTTGTTTTCCCTTCTGGGAATTGTTTTTTTTTGTAGGTAAAATTTGAAAAAATCCTGGTAGAAATGTTTGTTTGCTTATATATATCTTAACTCGAGGCTTCTCCTACTATTTACACTATTTACAGTTTTTGTGGAGTATCTCCATAATGAGATGTTGCGGTTGTTTGAATTTTGTTTTGTATGGCAGCATTTCTTTTGTGTGAATACTCATTTCGTTCGATAGTGAAATGCGATTGATTTGTTCTGTGTAAAATCTCTTAGTGTATTTGTAAATGTCCTGCTTTAATTCGTTGTGTTTGTACTCTTATTTGTATGTTTCTCGTGTCTCTCCTTGATTTACTGTCATTCGGAGCGTTTTATTTTGCAGTGTCGCATGTTTTTGGATATTTGTCTTAAATGTATTGCCCCAAATTGGGGATGCGTAGAGGATAATGGGCTTAATCATTGCTTTATATAAAATGTGGCAAATGCGCAATTTAGTTCTCAGTAGCTGATAGCACTGAGCTCAGATACGAACGCCACATCGTCAGCACTTGTCTGTCAAACATCATTCGCGAATTCGGTTTTTGAGGTCGCCGAAAACGAAAGGCTGGAACTGAAAAATCCAATGTGAAAAAGAGCACAATCGTCGGTCAAAGCACGATTTGCTTTGAACGACTTAAGTAGTTGGATCAGGCGAAGACCATAGCCTGAAGCTATCTGGATCAGGTAACTGGAGGAAACATTACATCCAGTTGCCTGACTATCACCTGACACCGACCGGATTAGGCAAATTGAGGCATACCTTAAGTAAGGCCTCCGGACTACAACGTGATCAGGCCCGGATCAAATATCAAGCCAGTCTGACAATATTTCTACTCGGGAACCGGACGAAAGTGCAGCAGTAATCTCGTGCGTTTCATTCCGTATTGACGTGTTCTCGAATGTTGTCATTGCGATATTTATTTGACGTAAGATAACTGTATATACCGTTTTGTTATATTCCAACAATAAATTTTTATTTTACTTACTTTTTCAACACTTTTCTGTTTCCTTGCATGCGTTTACTTGCATTTTTTCTGTTGCCCACGTGTAGCCATTCATTTCGATGAAACATAACCTAATTTCGAATTCGAAATGCACTGCGAACATAATGGGCATTACATTCACATTACCGATATTTGGTTTGTCTACGCTGACCGGGCTAACCTGCACCGACGGCATCACATTCTTCGATACAGATTAGCCCGGAGAGCGTAGGCCAACCAAATAATGTTAAGTTCCCAGTGTAGTTCAATCCAGTAAATGTGATTCCATTGGTGCAGGTCACGAATTGGTCAAGAGTTGCTGGAAGACCTATACAGGGACGACTATATACAGAATGTTAGGGAGGTAGTGCAGAAAACTGGATAGAGTGCTAGAGGAGGTCATTTAGGATCGATTTGACGTAAACGATTTTCATTGGTTGCATTTCTGCTTTTTGTCAACTCAACTAGCTCTACATAAATTATAAACGAACAGAGCT
Organism: Ophion ventricosus; assembly: GCA_963932345.1. Classification (NCBI taxonomy): domain Eukaryota; kingdom Metazoa; phylum Arthropoda; class Insecta; order Hymenoptera; family Ichneumonidae; genus Ophion; species Ophion ventricosus. The sequence goes on from OZ010714.1 coordinate 18,680,682, forward strand.
TTTAACTTTGAAAGTAGATTCTTTCATTTTTTTAATGATTTGTGCCAAAGTTTTTTTGTGCGAGGGAAACGACACTAAGTAGATAAGTTTTTGAAAATAAATTGAATGCCAGTAGAGTGTCTTTTTTTTCTAAGCGTATTGAAATATGCAGTTTTGTTTTGTCTAAATGGTATTTTTAACATTTAGTTGAGGATACTGACTGCTGGAAATGAAAAAAGTCAATAAAGTTTGTATTCCATAGAACACACAAAATCTCTATATTACAAATAATACAAAATTTCGTACATTTAACGTAACAAACTTATACGAATTTCGCAATTTGGTGCACAAAAACCTATGAAAAACAAAAATCCCGGATGTCTGGAAAAACTTAAGGTCTCGCCACAGTCACATTGAAAAGTTTATTCTCCGCTCAATCGATGAAAGCTTCCAAAATATCGCGAAATAGCCTCATAATGTAGGTTGTACATCTTATCGGGATGTAAAAACTTATAAAGTAATGATGAAAACGCCTAATATATTGTTTACCTAACCCTCACTTTTGTATCAGATTATCAATTCCGGCTATTAATACGTATATACTCTGCGCATACGGATATGCACACAGTACTGTAATCTAGTTCTAGTCTGCTCCAGTCGCTTCGTGACCCTAGCGTCGCCTGACATTGCTTAATTTAAATCGCTATATCTCTGAAACTAGACGGTCAAAATTCATGATTTTTTTTTACCCACTTCGTCATATTTTTCGCTGTAATTGAGAATTAAAAAAAAATCTGTACAAAAGTTTCAAAGTTATTGCGTGAAATGTGAAATTTTCCACTGATCGTCCATAAGAGCACGCGTAAAACCGTGCATTCTTTGATTGCCAATATCTCGAATACACAACGGTGAATCCTTTTGAAATTTTACAGGTAATCACTTAATAGTATCCTGAATGGGTCCTGAAAATAAATTTAAAAACCTATAGAAAGCCGCCTTGGCGAAACTACCTTAAGACTTTGGATAATATTGTTTTAGGTAAAATCGATCATAAATTACCTCCTCTAGGATTCTTTTCAGTTTTCTGCACTGTCGCCTCAACACCCTGTATATCTGTGAGTGTATCTCAAGAACGCTATTTCTAAACAGTCCAGTGTTATACTCGGTAATTTCGATTTCCAGAACTATTCTCGATACAGGTGTACTTCCGAAAGGCCCCTACCGCCGATTAATTTGGAATTTCGTGTACCCATGTATTAGGTGTATGACTTAATTTTTACAGATTTTTTTCTTCGAGCTTAAAATTATATTTAAAATAGAAATATTTTCGCGGTCTTTTGTGGTTTTGAAAGGATCGGACGCAAGGTTTCAGAACACCGAACGACAAGTCTACGTGAGTTACATAACCTCTCAGAATAGCAGAGTTTACGATGGCAACTGATAAACAGCACATTCGGCACTGCATTTTATACGAATTCCAACAAGGAAAAAATGCTTCTAAAGCACGGGAATCAATTTGTAGTGTTCTTGGTGCCGACGTTGTGTCTTATGAAACGTGTAATCATTGGTACAAACGTTTTAGAAGTGGTGATTTCGATCTTAGTGACCAGCCGCGCCCTGGACAGGATATGAAGGGTGTGCTTTATTACGAACTCCTGGAAACTGGTCAGACGGTGACTGCGGAACGCTACAGCCGACAATTGAACAAACTGAGCGAAGAACTTGATCAGAAAAGGCTATTTACTGGGCAAGGAAGCAGGCAAGTCATACTGCTGCATGACAACGCTCGACCTCACGTTGCTCGCGCGACTCAGAAGACCCTCTCGAACTTGGGATGGGAAGTTCTCCCGCACGCGGCATATTCACCAGACTTGGCCCCATCGGGCTACCATTTATTCCGGTCAATGCAGCACGCCTTAGTGGTTAAACATTTCAAAACGCTGGACGATCTGACAATATTTCCAAGATTAAGTTCGTTGTTCTCTATTTTTTTTATATTAAATAAATTTGTAAAAATTAAATCATACACCTAATATTTTGACTCGCAACCCCCGGCAGGGTCAAGCGGCAGAACCCGTCGTGGGGGTGGAGGCGGCGGAGCCCTCACCAAGAAACACTAAGCGTATTTTTAAAATGCATATCCGGATAAATAAGTAGACGTATTTCATCCGGATGTAGTAATGTTTTATTTGTAGACATTTGATCAAGTTGGTTTCTTTGGTTCGTCTGGGTTTGGTTGTGTTGGTTTGTTCGGGTTTGGGGGCCGATGTTTCCGTGGGTTGAATTTTCCGGGGGTTAAATTTGCCAAGGGACAAATTTTCCGTGGGTTGAGTTTTCCAGGTCGAACTTACCTAGATTCTGTTTGAATATGCGTGTTGTGTGTTGTTCGGGTATGCGTGTTTTGTGTTTAGGTATGCGTATAGTGTTGAAGATCAAACTCCGACCTTCCCGCGGTAAAGTGCGTAAGTAGATAATATCTAAACTAAAGGAGTTGAGCAAAATGTATTTATTGGAGTATTATCCTATTTCTCTCGAAACAGAATGGTTTTAGACAAAACCTGTATGGAACATAAAAGATCAATCTTTTCATAGGTTACAACTTTTGTAGGAAACATTTTTCTCTAAGATCAACATTTATCGTAATAAAATAGAAAAACTTTTAAAAAATCAGTTTTTGTGAGTTTTTACCTTAATAATCAAATTTGCGGGTATTTTCGCTATCATATTCGTGATCAGTGAGTCAAAATACATGGGTACACGAAATTCCAAATTAATCGGCGGTATGGACTTTTCGGAACTTCATCCCTCGATGCTTTGAATAGATACAATAATGCATGCACTAGGAGATAGTGGGTAATAATTAAAAGTGACGTAGAAGTCTGGCACGCCGTTCCACACGAGTGCGAACGAGGGAAGTAGCGCGTCGACGAGGGAGAGGAAGGAGGGATTGAGGGGGGGGGGGGGGGACGAAGCGAACGGGGTAAGTGCGTGCGAGCACCGGAGGATTGAAACCCTGTCACGTGACACAGCAGCACGTACGCGAATCGTGTTACTTCGCGTAGTGCTCCTCTCTTCGGTCCTAACGCGCGCGAGTGGCTACGATGCCTCCATGCTCATACCGTGTGTCCCGTTTGAAATGTTACAAGCTGATATCCGAAAAAGCACGTATCATAATAAAAAGTGTTTTCGATGAAGGTTGTTCGGTTCCGTGGGAGAAGTAAAGATAGGACTCTTAGTTTGACCTTGGGTGTGACCGCCTGAGCTCTCCCGTACGTCATATTCAAAATGTTTGATAAGAAGCAACATTTTTGTTGTGTCGTGATACGAAATTATGAGGTAGCGGATTGCAATACTCAAAAAAATGGAACATCCTGTACGTAGGGTACACCGACCAGTAAATGGACGGGGACCAGTAAATGGACGAAAGCTGATTTATATTTTAAATATATAAAGAATATGAATTGTTGATGAAAACGCCAAGCACTATATAATTTAGCAAAAAAACAATCACAGGTGTCGTTAAAACCAATTTTTTAGTTTGAGGTATAGTAGTCTCGTGACAGTCACGTTGAAAAGTTTATTCTCCGCTCAATCCATGAAAGCTTCGAAATATTGCGAAATATCTTTATAATGTAGGTTGTACATCTTATCGGGATGTAAAAACTTATAAAGTAATGATGAAAACGCCTAATGTTAACGTAATCCTCGCTTTTGTATCAGACTATCCAGTCCGGCTACTGATACGTAGATACTCTGCGTATACAGATATCCCCATACTACTGTAATCTAGTTAGAACTAGATTACAGTAGTAATTACATTACTACTGTAATTACCCATACTACTGTAATCTAGTTAGAACTAGATTACATTTACAGACTAGAGTCTGCTCCAGTTGCTTCGTGGCGCTAGCGTCGCTAGACTTTGCTTAAGGTCTTAGGCCACTCTCCGAGGCAAAAAAGAAGAGCATCCCGACTAGAAATTTTGCTACGGGCCTGACTAGGGCCGGATCCGGCATCCGTATCCCGTACTATGGCACTGAACAGGCGGCCGGATCAGGGCTTTATCAGGCATCTAACGCTTTTTGGCATCCGACCCGGATCCGGCTGCCGTTTACGGCCCTGATCCGGCGCCGTAACACGGCGTCCATGGACGCCTTGTTACGGCGCCGCATAGGCTACCCTACGGCCTGATCAGGGTGCCTTTTTACGCCCGTGCTACGGTTCCATTGATCCGGTGGACATCCGGTCCTGATCAGGCGTGCCGTACTACGGCATTCCGGACTACAGCCTGATCGGGGCCTGATCAGGCTTCAGGCTACCGGATCAAAATTTCTAATCGGGATATTTTGTGATTTTTTTTTTCAGCGGAACCATAAAATAAATCGGAATTACAAAATAGGGGTTTTATTATACACGTAATTAACTATACAAAATTATTTTTTCACAGCGATACATGTCAAAATAGCGACTCAGCATTTTTCCGATGACGCTTTTATTTCTGGAAGGTCAATGGCTGGACCAACAGCTCCTATAATTTTTGAGTTATGATGAGACACTAAAGTTTTTTCGATTATATATAAAAATAGCTATAGAAGTACGTAGGATTTTTTTGATATATTGTTTTTTGTCAAAATGGCGCATTTTTTAAACAAAAAGTATAAAATGCCATGAGAAAATCGTTACAAAATTGTTTATAAAAAAGGGACTATGGAATATAATTTAAAAAATCCTACGTAGTGCCTTAGAAAACGTAATTCTAAATATACAGTTAAAATTTCAAGTGAATCGGTTGAAATTTGTTTGAGTTATGAGTCCGGCCGACTTGAAAAATGAAGTTTTGAGATAAACGCGTTTAAAGTTAGTAGAAAGTCACAACATGAATCAAGAGGGGCTGCGCTAGAATTCGAAAATCGAGCACTTAGAGATTTCTCACACCCATAATCTTTTGGAATATAATTTTGTAGGTACTAAGGTACAGTTTTAACAAAAAAAAAATCGATTTTTGGAAAATCCTAGAGTGGCCTAAGGCCTTAATTTAAGGCCATGTGTCACACGTCTAGTCGGTAAAAATCCTACTGCCAAGTTTTCTCCTAGACGGATCATATTTCGGGCAAAAGAAGAGAAAGCGGTTGTTCGTCGTTCAACAGAGCGCAACGTGTTTCTTTTCTTTTTTCCCAAAAATCAACCGTTTCCGAAATCATTGGGAATCTGCAAATCAGCTATCTCTCTCGCACTCATGGCCGCTCGGTCGGTGTGACAGTTGGCCTTAAATCGCTGTATCTGTGAAACTAGACAGTTAAAATTTATAATTTTTTTTACCCACTTCGTCATATGTTCCTTCGTAATTGAGAATAAAAAAAATCTGTAGAAAAGTTTCGAAGTTATTGTGTGAAATACAAAATTTTCCACTGCTCCCCATAAGAACACGTGTAAAACCGTGCAATTTTTTATTGCCAATATCTCGAATACACAACGGTGAAACCTTTTGAAATTTTGCAGGTAATCATCAGTTTTTTTTAATCGATTTTTTCATTTTCGGTAGCACTTGCAAGTCAAAAACGCGATTTACGCTAAAAAAAAATCGGCAAATTTGTCATTGTAAGCTAAAAAATAATTATAAAAAAAAACTCGGCAGCGTTACTTCGAGAAACATCTCACCTAATAAACACATTTTGATTTTTTTGTTTCAGATGATCCAGTGACGAGTTATAGCGTACACCGCAAAACAACTTTTTTTCGAGGCGCCTGCGGAGATTTGCTGCCAACGGCTTATTTATCAATATTTTACAATGAAAATTTAGGAAAATATAGTTCAGATCTTGCATTATTATATGGAAATTAATTAAATAAACCAGCATTACCTGTATCGTCTAAAAAAATTCTTGAAAATATGCTTTTTTTCACCGAATTAACCTTACCCCGTCCTTAATGCATCCTAAATTAATCTTTCGGCGATGTAAATTTCAACCATCTAAAAGCATTTTGATTCTGGTGTCGAAACTCCGTAATTTCGAGTTTTGCCGCCATACGGAACTTTTCTCGTTTGGCTATTAGTTACGACATACATCTTTGCACAGTAGGTGTTCTATGCACCTACTGAAATTTTAGGGGTGTAGTGCCCTACACCAGTGCCCTACACCAGGCACCACTACACGCGTGTATCGCTCACCGACGTGAGCCCGCTCATCGGGCGCGCCTGATTGGCTCGTCTTTAAAAATTAATAATAATTCAGGGGTTGATCTGGGAACCATACATGCTTATATCAATCAACTCAGAATTTCACCTCCAACATTTCAGGGATGACATTCCGTCCTGGGACACCCTGTATACTACGTTCAACGAGAGAACGACACAGCGCCGTGCAACTTTGAGCGGCCTGTGCGTCGGGTGGGGGTAGTGGGGCTTGTTGCTCAATACCGTAGCACCGTAACAGTTGGGTCCCGCACCACTTTGGCAACGTGGAGAGGGTAACGGGGGCGGCGCATTAGGCGGGATCTGATCGTGCTGAACGAATTTAGGTTCGAAAGCGTGTCGTTCTCTCGTCGAACGCAGTATAAAGGCGAAAACAAAAATGTTTATGACTTTTGAGTGTATTACTTTTATTATTTAAGATAGAATCGATCGTTGATTTTTTGTAAATTAAAAAAATAAATTTGTAATGAGAGATAAAAATTTGATCTGTTTATACACTCATGCTGTATTCTAACCTATTTCCGGGGAATGGACATATGGGCTGTGTTCTGATAATTCTCAAAGCGATTACTGAAAATTAAAAATTTTATTACTGTCAAGAATTGACAGTGTACACTTCGTCAAATGTTGTCGTAAAATCATTTCATTCTTTTCTATTTTTTAGTTTTTACAAAATTTCATTTACTGTTTTCTGTCGAAATGAAGTTTGGTCGTTTTTTGAGAATGTCACGTCAAGATACAAAAAAGCTTCGTGTATTTTCTACGAAATCGTATTGACAAATATAATATGTATAAGAATATTATAATTTGTGTGCAACACCGTGAGCTCCAAATCTAGAATTTAATGAAAATAAATAGCAAATCGTTATTCTTTACAGCCTTCATCTACACTACACGTCCATGCACTGGTAATTTCAACCATTATCTAGCGATTTAGACATTTCGCTACTTATTTATTAATTGCTTCAATATTATTTGTTGCGATTGCTGCGAATATTTTTTTTTTACTATCGGAAAAATATCTTTTGTTAGCTATAGCAATTGAAAACATTTTTTTTTTATAATATTTTCATTTTACAGTCCATCTGAAAATTCTACATTGTAGTTATTCGTTCATTCACTGGTCGGTTTATCCTATACGTATTCGTATGACGCGTACATGCGTTGTTATCCGCTGTGAAGGGTACGAGGCGGGGGGGGGGGGGGCATTGCGCGCAACGTCACGAATGGAAGAACGAGCCGCGCAAGATTGGCGCGTAACGAAAACGTGATGGAAAGCTACCCGGGTCCGCATGGGCGTGAAATTCTCGATCGGACGAGTTTACGCCTACCCTTTCCCCACCTCGACCCCTCGCCGCTTCGAAACGTCGTGATCGTGCGGGATTGTGAAAAAGGATGTGTTTGCTCTTGGGTCAACGTTTGTTTCTTTTTTTTCTCAAAGTGAGAAAGATAAGGGAGACCGTTTGGACGGTCTCGACTAACGAAAGACGATAAGAGAGGGAAAACGAGACGGAGACAGGGAGACGACTGGGCTGTAATATCGATCGCGACTAGCGCGCGCACACCCGACGATCTCTACGGTCGTTTTCCCGTATCATGTATATATGTGTATACGCATGCGTATAGATATATGTGTGTTGTGTGTGTGTGTGTGTGTGGGTTCATATGGAGAGTAAAGCGCGCGTTTCACGCCGAGTCACGGAAGGCGCGAAGCGCGGCGGGGGAAGAGGGAGGGAGGGAGGGGCTGCGATCGATGATGTGACGTAATAATCGCGACGTTCATAAGCCCTCACTCAACAATAAAGAGTTCCTTTGACCCTTATCTATCGTTATAGAACCGGCGGGAAGATCGATTATCGCGCTTCCAACGCGACGCGTCATGGCCGCTGGAAAACAGATGCGCGCTGCGTCCACAAAGAAACGACTAAATTTTGCAATATATGTTTTGTTTTTTTTTTTACTCTTTCGCTACGTTTATTCGTAATTATGGTTTAAGGGGCTATTCTACTGTGAAGACTCAAAAAATAAGCTATTTTTTAATAATTTTTGTTTTTTGCAAACCGTCGCATGTATCGGTACAAACTTTTTTTTTCACTTAAAGGCACGGTCTCATAGAATAGAAAACAATTTTTTTTTGTTCCATTTAAATATATATTTATTGAACAATGTATAATCGTGTAAAGGCATGAAAGAAGAAAAGTATGTCGCTGGTGTTGATGATTTTCGCTCTCCAGGTAATCTGAAACAAAAAATTCAAAAAGATTCTTAATCTGCATGCGTGCCGTTATCGCCCGAACTAGAATTATTGAAAAATTTAGATGAAGTAAAAAGTTCTGAGCGTTTTTTCGCTTTATTTCGACGATTAAATTTACATAGTTAGGATTATCCGATTTAGATCAAATATGCGCTGGTTTGTTCGATAACTTTTGTCCATTTTGAAGGCAATTTCATAATTCCGCGATTGAAGAAGTCCTCGTCCCTATTGGTAAAAAACTTGACCAGCTCATTTTCACAAGCCTCTCTTGAGGCCAGTTTTGTACCATGAAGAAAATTTTGCAAATGCTTGAAAAGGTGATAATCGCTTGGTGCCAGGTCTGGACTATACGGCGGGTGCGATAGAACCTCCCATCCAAGCTCTCGGAGCTTCTGGCGCGTCATGAAAGATGTGTGCGGCCTGGCGTTGTCTTGATGGAACACAACACCCTTCCTTTGGCCAATTCTGGCCATTTCTGGTCAATCGCCTGCTTCAATCTAATCAGTTGTTGACAGTAGAGGTCCGAATTGAGTGTTTGGCCCGATGGGAGCAGCTCATAGTGGATGATTCCCTTCCAATCCCACCAAACACACAGCAAAACCTTCTTGGCCGTTAATCCAGGCTTGGAGATCGTTTGGGCCGGCTCACCGCGATTGGACCACGATCTTTTTCGGCTGTTGTTCTCGTGTGTGACCCATTTTTCATCGCCAGTCACCATCCGCTTCAAAAATGGCCCGATTTCGTTACGTTTCAGGAAAGAATCGCAGGCATTAATTCGGTCCAAAAGAGTCTTTTGCGTCAATTCGTGTGGCACTCATACATCGAGCTTTTTCTTGAGACCAGCCTTATGTAAATGGTTTCAAATGGTTTTCTGGCTCATCTTCAGTTCCTGGGCGATGGAATAAGTGCTCACATGCCGGTCCGACTCGACGATTTCGATGATTTTATCGACATTTTCGACGATTGGCCTACCAGAGCCTGCCTCATCTTCGACGTCCATATTATCAGAACGGAATCTTTGGAACCACCGCTTTGCTGTTGCATTCGATACTGTATTGGGTCCGTAAACAGCACAAAATTTTTTGGCCGCCTGCTCCGCCTTTTCACCTTGGTCGTAGTGGTACTGAAGAATGTATCGAATTTTCTCTTTTTTTACCTCCATTTTGGAACGCTGTAACACACAGCTGGCTTCACCAAACACAAAACTGTCAAAGAACTTTTTTTGAAGCGTAATGTCACTTTTAAATCGCCGTTTAGTACGACCCGATGCGCTGTATAGATCGTGAGATATGGCTCACTGAAGACATCTAGCGGAACACGCTCAGAATTTTTTACTTCACCCAATATTAATTTTTACTTATACTTTCGCCCCAATTGTGACGAAAAAAAAAACGTATTTTTCGAACATTTTTGCAACAAAACGACGCCATTTTCTTATTATGCAATGTAAAATAATAATTCTAGTTCGGGCGATAGCGACACTCATATAGATTAAGAATCTTTTTGAATTTTTTGTTTCAGATTAAATCATCAACGCCAGCGACATGCTTTCTTTTTCGTGCCTTTACACGATTATCAATTGTTAAATAAACATACATCTATATGCAACAACAACAAAAATTGTTTTCTATTCTGTAAGAGTGTATCTTCAAGCGAAAAAAAGCTTGTGGCGATACATGCAACAATTTTCGAAAAAAAATTATTAAGAATAGCTTAGTTTTTGAGCCATCACAGTAGAATAGCCCCTTAATTCTTTTTTAAAACTCTTTTTCATTTATAATTCCGATGGCATTCGAATTTAGGCATTGTTTTCTTTTCGTATCGGCCAAATTAAAGGGTTTGGGTGGGCTCGAAATTTCGAAAATACGATGGTTTTATTGCCTAGGGTCATAACTTTAATTTGCAGCAAATATTTTGTAAAAATTCCAACAATCAACCGAGGAATGAGAATCTTTGTGGATTTGCCATTTTTTCGTTTGCGTTTTTCTCGAAAGTGTGTTTTGTGAGACCGTGTGTTCAAAATTGGAAATGTTTATCCATTTGTTGATAACAAAAGGATTCAAGGGGTAAGGCCACTCAAGGATTTACACATTTTTATAAAGAAAAGGAAACGGTCATTATTAATTTGGAAGGCCAAATGTATGATGTAAATCAAACATTTCTATCGCTTAATTTTAGTTCCAATTTTGAACGCGTTTTTCGCGAAATCATGTTTTTTAAACTGGCCGGAAACATAACACAGCCGAACAGCACCGATTCACTTGAAATTTCAAACGTATCTTCTGAGATGCATTCTCCATGGAACTGCGTACCCAATTTGCGATTGGTTATTAACTTTTTTTTTTATAAACAATTATTCCAATGTTTTTTTGCTCAAAAATGAAAGTTTGCATTGAAATGTATACAACTTCGTTAAAGAAAGGTATTTTCTAATTTCCGTAAGCAGTTCCATACCTTTTCATATGAATTGTCAAGATATTTTTGGATTTTTATTCCAGGTTGAAAACTACAGGAGAAGCCTTTCCGGCCACGGAGCAATTAGCACGAGAGGTATTTTGCGGTCTTGAACTCTGACGGCGCCATTTTCAATTGGAAAATTACCAAAAAAATGTTATCGTACACTCAAAATTATGTATCCGTAAAGTATTACAATTCAATTTTTTTTACTGCTTTCATTGTACTACTGGAAAACAATTCTCAAAATTAGCTCTTTTGTAAAGAGCTGAAGTGGCTTCAACCCTTAAAGTTGTTTTTTGGTCGAAAGTCGAACTTTTGCGGCTTGATATTTTAATATTTTCCAAAATTTCATAAAAGTCGTACAAAAGCTTTAAGGGACGTTCGTTAATTATGTGAGGTGTTTTTTTCTTTAATTTGGCCTCCCCTCCCCCCTGGTGAGATTTGGTGAGATGTAGAGGCACCGCCCCCCCCCCCACACTCTCCCGCACGTGAGATTTTCCCGACGATTTTTAAATGATGACATTTGTTCGATATGTTCATGTATTTTCCTTTATGCCACTAATAAAGACTTACTGATGGAGTGTTCTATCAAATACATTTTTTCTGTGAAAGAAGAAGAGGAGAAAAATGATACAACGTTTAATGTGCACTATAACGGTTTTCATTTAGTATTATTTAGTTAAAAAAAGAATAGGGTAGACTAGGGTAGTGTCCTTTAAATAGTGTAATTTAAATATCATTTTAATATACTCCAAAGAGTATATTAAAATGAACAAAAAAATATTTGATTAAAATTAATGAAGAAGATAATGAAGCAATAACTTAATTAATGCCTAAAAATAGAGTCAAAAGATTAATAAGAACATTTGATTATTTTTATTTCATTTACTGTTAATATGGCCACGTGACTGTCCATATTTTCACATTAGTCTGGAAATATCGGCATTTCACGAGTTTTTTTAAATAATTTATTATAAATGATATGTATACCTAATAAGTCTGATTGTTACCAAATATAATAAAGCAACTGCAATGGTGTTATTATTCTTGTTTTCTTAAAATATTTTCCCTTCAAAAACGATTCAAGCCTTAAGGTGTCCATATTTGCACCCTGTACCTTACAAAATGTTATAATAGTATATTATTTAACTGGTGCAATGGTCTAGTAGTTAGCGTGCTTGCCACTAAACCTGCGGACCGGGAGGTCCCGCGTTCGAATCCCAGTCGCGTACATTTCGTCGTGAAATGTTTGTCTTCGACATTTCGCGGCGAAATAAGACTAGTTCCACGACTGGGGGGCGAACTTGATGACCGGCTGTATTGGTATAGGTTTTCGGCAGTTTCCCTATACCCATGACAGAAACGTCATGATGAATATGATACAGAGGGGGAAGTCGGCTGCGGCCCGTGTGTGGAAAAGGAGGAAAGAAACAGTCACAGTGGAGGAAAAAATAGGTAACAAACGCGAACAGCGTGTACCTTAGGAAAAAACATTAAAATGAAAAAAATAGTATATTATTTGGATTACAAAGTTGACGTGATATTTTCATTGACCCCCCCCCCCCCTTAAATGAGATTTGGTGAGATTTTGCCAGACCCCTTTCCACCATTTGGAGCTCAGGTAATTAATAGACCTCCCCTTATTATTATACAGAAAGATTTTTTTTATTTTTCATTCCGGGTAACCCCAGTTACTAGAACCACCTTCACCGATTAGCCATGCATTAAAGGCGACACTTTGTTCAAATATAATAACTTCCTTCTTCATCAATATTTTCCAATAAAAATTAAAAAGCCAAACTTGTCAAGACTGAGCATTAATTGTCTGCAAATTCCTACCTCATCATCCCAATGCTTTTATCAGAAAAAAAAAAATATTGCAAATCGACCTGTTTATCGGGGCCCAATAACCTTGCCCAGACCCGTTAAGGCAAACACGAATTCCAGGCCGTTTTTATGGTAGGACTACCTCAATGACGTGGTGAATTTTCGAACATAAAACGTGCGTAGATAGAAGAAGAAACGAGTCTCGCAGAATCGAGTTTTATGTGTATACTGCATAACAACTTCGTTCTCTCAGCCACCGTATTCATATATTTACGTGTATCGTTGATCGCGTGGGTGAGAGCGGTTTACCGAAGCTCGTATCGGTTTTGTGGGTCTTGAATCCAGAAGAAGGAAGAAATAGTGACGTGACGCGGGGGAGAGGGGGGTGGATGGCGATATAGTCGCGATTACACGCGACTCTCGTCAATTCAGCTAATACACGAGGCGCACGTGAGGGCAAGGTACTATAGAGTCGGATCAATCGATGAGGGGGTTATGCACAGTCAGAAAGGTGCAAGAAGGTGGCTTTTTTTTTATTCATAAACTAGGATAGTTTCATAGAAAAATTCATGCTTAAGAAAAAGTAAATTTCAATCAACACTACTGGTCGTTTTGTATTTTAAAAAAAATTGAAATAACAACACGACACGGACACGCTTCCGGAAGTCTACGCGAAAAACGTTCTTCGCGATAATTACGGCTGCTTACATTTGGATTTAGAATTAACAATAAATGAAAATAATAATTTTTTATATTTGATATGCAAACGTAGGCAACTTTTGTTTTGCCATTTATGACCGTCTGCAAATTTTCCGAATTTATACTCTGGAAACGATTTTCTTTCTTTTTTTCGAATTAACCAATAAAAATAAATAAATGTGTATATTTTAACGGGACATAATTTGTTTCGAGATTAAACGCGCTACGATTAATGTGTGCGTGTTCTCAATTTTTAAAGAATTAATAGCAAAATTTTTAACGTTTAAAAAAAGATTCTCGACAATCTGCAAAGCCTTTTGTTATTGTTTTTTTTATCGAAAATAATTTTTATACGCATTTAAAGCTCGAAAGTGAACAAAATCAAAGTTTTAATTTACAACCGCCTGACTGGGCGCGATCCCATATTCCGCACAAATAATATGTACATTAGAGTGGCCCAAAAAAAAAAAGAATCTCTCTGATTCGGGCTCTCACCGCTTGAAATATTGCTCCATATTGAAACAAAGAAGAAGCTCGTGAAAGTAGCCTGTAGGTTAATTCTAACGGGTGACTCATGAAGTTTTTTGATTCTCCATTTGATTTACACGTGATAAATTAACTTTTTCTTTGTCAATGCAAACCATTTTCGTTAGATACAATGAATGAGCGGTCTGGACCAATCAGTGAGATTATTATATACAGTAAACGAATTTATAACCCCAAATTAAAGTCTTCGTAATCATACATCTTTTCTTTGATTGCACCATGTGCAATCAAAGCCCCTAACTGCGATTTTTCGTTGATGCAAAATTTGATTAAGTTTCAAGCTCTCAATCCCGATGTTTCTAAGGCAGCTGCTAACAAACTGAGAGGACATCTATGGTATTTATGTGAAGAGCTCGCAGCTTTATCCTTCTTCGATCCGGCTATTCCGCTCAACGTGAAACAAAAAATGGTTCAGGCAATCCAACGGGAAAGTCTGAATGAAAATGTTAAACGTGTAGTATTGAGTGACGACGAATTCAAGCGGATAGTTGATGTTGATATCAGTTATTTTATCACCAACAAATCACTACGCTTGTTTGAACTCTGCGAATTGCAATACGATTTTCTTCGTGCAAGCCCCGACGAATGGGAACGTAGCCTGAGCTTCAATGAATGTTTGGCAGTTTTTAAGGAGTTGAAAGTTGTTAATGATGTCGCTGAACGAGGTGTCGCCCTCATCGAAGAATATAATGGATTGTTAACAAAAAAATGAAGAACCGAAGCAGTATCTTCTGAAGGTGGTGAAGAATCACTGGAAGCAATATTCAAATTGTCACAAGAAGAATTTTCTAGATTGATGCTTGCATCCAGATGAAAAGTATATGGATATAAAGTTGACATATTAGTTATAGAATAATGAAGCCATTTTAACGTGTAAAAATCTTGAAACATACTTTCCACAACTGTATCTGTAATTATTATCCACAATACATTGGTAAAAAACATACTTGCAACTTCATTGGCTATAAAAGAACCTCGTCGACTGAATTTTAACCCCCATTTCTCGTATTATTTGAGAATTCGCCGTATCTGAAGAGCAGACTTGAATTTTCTACGTGTAAATCAAATGGTTAATAAGAAAACCTCATGAGTCACCTGTTAGAATTAACATACAGGCTGCTGCTTTCACAAGCTTCTTTGTTTCAGTATCGAGCAACATTTCAAGGCGTGAGAGCCCGAATCGGAGAGATTTTTTTTTTTTGGGCCACTCTAATGTACATATATGTATAAAAACCACGTGGAGTAGAATTTACAGTAGTTATATGATTAAATGGACGTAAGAAACTAACGAGCACGAAATGCTTCTAGAGATTTATACTCGTAAAAAAATGCACCGCGAACATAACAGTTTTTTGCACGAAAATAACGCTATTTAATAAAGTTTGTTATAATCAACACAGTGCGATGAACACCGTTCTGGGCGGTGTGTGACAGGAGGATCGCTTCGCCCTATCGCGACACGTCTAGCTACAAGGTCAACTGCGCAGAGCGATCTGCGCAGCACTTTGAACGGAGCATGCGCGAGGCGCTGCTCCGATGAAACCTCGAGCGCACCGAGAGGACTGGTCAATCAATATTTCGCAAATTTCAACTCGCTCAAAAATTCAAGTTAACTATGACAAAACATTGCATTTTTAATTCTACATTAATATTCTATGTTTGTGTGTTTGAAAGTGATTTTTACGATGCAATATAAGTAGTCAAATTTTTTAGTTTTCTTTCTGAAATGTTTTACACATGTTTATTGATCCTTCAAGTATACACTACCGTCCAAAAGTTTGGAAACACTCGCCCCGGTTCCAAGCCACACAAGAAGTTTCATCGCTCTTTTAAAAATGACGATATCTTAATTTACCAAGCGGCGTTTCAAAAGGGACATATTTAGCTTCATTTAGCTTTTTTCAAAAAAAATTTACGATTTTTTTTAAATCCGGTACACACTTTGAAAGATGGTCGTTTTTTGGCTTTTTTTGGGGGGTTGAAATTTTAGCGCACGACTCGTGAAAAAAATTTCAACCGTTTTCTCTATGAATAACTTAAAGCGGGGAGTACAAGCTTCAATTTCGTTTTTTTTAAAGTTTCGTACGATTTTTTTTTGCATAAATATTCAACTTTTTGCAAAAAACGACCATATTTATAAAATGTAGCCTAACTCTGAAACTACTGGGTTTTCGTAGAGCTACTAAGAGGGTCAAAAGTTACATACAATCATTTTGGATTTGCCAAAATTTTTATTCCTTCAACGAACCCGAATATTTAATAATTACAGTGAAACCTCGCTTATACGTTTTTATCATTTATATGTCAAATTTCTCTGGCCCCGGTAAATTCCGCCTATAAAGAATGTAATAACGTTTCATTCTTTTCTACGTTTTCCACTTGTACGTTATTAATTTTCTTTCCCAGCGTCCGTTTCGGGGTCTGTTTTTTCTCAGTTATATGTAAATGTAAGATCGTGCGATTTTACGCCATTGGACTTCTTTCTTTGGGCTTTTCTAAAAGGAAAATTGTATGTCAATGATCCACAGACCATTCCGGAGCTCAAGGAAGCAATTGGATGCACCGTTAATGAAATTAGTCCGCAATTATGCCAAAATGTTATTAAAAATTTCGTCAAAAGAGTGAACGATTGCAAACAGGGTCGTGAAGGCCATTTATCGAATATTGTAGTTAAAATAAAACTATTTGTACTTTTCAAATAAACAATCCGTTTTATTAATAAATTAAAGTGTCAGGTCATTTTGAGACACCCTTTAATTAACTGTGATTACCTATCTCTTATTTATACGAAAATGTCTGTTATTTTCTAGTCTAAAACGTGCAAAGCTTTAATGTTACAAACTGGCATCAAATAAAAATTCTGAACGAAAATAAAAAAAAACGATTGAGTTGGCTCATTACTTCGTTACTACCAATAAAATGTTCAATTGGAAAACCAAATATTATAGAGGTACTGCTATTAAAAAAACATCGTAAAGTATGCACCGATCGCCATTTTCAAATGCCAAAGAGTTTCCGATACACACTGTATTTCACTTCTACGTTATTCTCATTTATGCGTCATAATTGCTGTACCCCTTGAAAAACGTATAATTGAAGTTTCACTGTAACTGACTTTCCTCTACAATTAAGTAAAAATTCATCCCAGTATACTGCTAAAATTTCAAGCCTAAGCTCTAAGCGTGTAAAAATTCGGAAGATTCCGTAACAACAATAAAAACAGGGGGTCACCAAATGTTTAAAGAAAATATTATTGCATAAAACTTAGAAAAAAGTGACTAGCATAAGAATTTTTGTAACCGCGACTTCTCAAAGAACATGTAAGAACGTCTAAATCTATCAAATTTAGGCGAAATTTTTCATTTCGGTTCATCGTTGGGTATAATAATTAATTATAACTTATTTTTATCGAGCGCCACTGTAATCGACTTATGATTGAAAAGGGCCCTGGCTTATGCGCCCACGAAATATGGCCTTCCGCGAAAGGAATATTTTAATCTGTATGCGTATTGTGATGTTTGGTGCTGGATTCAGCAAAAAAAATTACAAAATGGCGTCACGCTAAACTTTGATTATCAATTCTTCCTATTTTTCTACAAATTCTTCGAGTTATATATTAGATGAAGTAAAAAGTTCTGAGCGTTTTTTCGCTTTATTTCAACGATGAAATTAACATAGTTAGGATTATCCGATTTAGATCAAATATGCGCCGTTTTGTTCGATAACTTTTGTCCATTTTAAAGGCAATTTCATAATTCCGCGATTGAAGAAGTCCTCGTCCTTATTGGTAAAAAACTTGACCAGCTTATTTTCACAAGCCTCTCTTGAGGCTAGTTTTGTACCATCAAGAAAATTTTGCAAATGCTTGAAAAGGTGATAATCGCTTGGTGCCAGGTCTGGACTATACGGCGGGTGCGATAGAACCTCCCATCCAAGCTCTCGGAGCTTCTGGCGCGTCGTTAAAGATGTGTGCGGCCTGGCGTTGTCTTGATCGAACACAACAACCTTCTTATTGGCCAATTCTGGCCGCTTCTGGTTGATCGCCTGCTTCAATCTGTTCAGTTGTTGACAATAGAGGTCCGATTTGAGTGTGTGGCCCGATGGGAGCAGCTCATAGTGGATGATTCCCTTCCAATCCCACCAAACACGCAGCAAAACCTTTTTGGCCGTTAATTCAGGCTTGGCGATCGTTTGGGCCGGCTCACCGCGATTGGACCACGATCTTTTTCAGCTGTTGTTCTCGTATGTGACCCATTTTTCATCGCCAGTCACCATCCGCTTCAAAAATGGGTCGATTTCGTTACGTTTCAGTCAAGAATCGCAGGCATCAATTCGGTCCAAAAGGGTCTTTTGCGTCAATTCGTGTGGCACCTATACATCGAGCTTCTTCTTGAGACTAGCCTTATGCAAATGGTTCCAAACGGTTTTCTGGCTAATCTTCAGTTCCTGGGCAATGGAATAAGTGCTCACATGCCGGTCCGACTCGACGATTTCCATAATTTTATCGATATTTTCGACGATTGGCCTACCAGAGCGTGCCTCATCTTCGACGTCCATATTACCAGAACAGAATCGTTGGAACCACCGGTTTGCTGTTGCATTCGATACTGTATTGGCTCCATAAACAGCACAAATTTTTTTCACTGCCTGCTCCGCCTTTTCACCTTGGTCGTAGTGCTACTGAAGAATGTATCGAATTTTCTCTTTTTTTACCTCCATTTTGGAATGCTGTAACACACAACTGGCTTCACCAAATACAAAACTGTCAAAGAACTTTTTTTGAAGCGTAATGTCACCTTTAAATCGCTGTATAGTATGACCCGATGCGATGTATACATCGTAAGATATGGCTCACTAAAGATATCTAGCGGAAAACGCTCAGAACTTTTTACTTCACCCAATGTATAAAAAAAATTATTTCGACTCGATTCTGCTACCAACATTGAAGAACAGTCTACCGAAGGTGCATCGCGAATATGAGCTTAATCGGCCAATTGATTATCAAGATATCGTGGTTGCCGATTTTAAAAACACAGTTTTGAGAAAAAAAGCTTTTAAGTTTACTTTTATTTTATTCCTTATAATTTCTCCTTATAATTTCTATAATTCGATTAATTTTATGAGTATCATTAAACAGTTTTCACAGGCATTTTCAGAAAGGTCTGTCGAATAATGTAGTCAAATAAATAAAACCATTTTTGCAAATTACTAGACAACAAAACTGCCTCAAAGCCTTATGTAACTTTGAAGAATAAAAAATGTATCGTTTTTCTTTATTGGCGTAAATGATGCATAAATATGCCAATAATGATATGCAAATGTTATTTTAAGTAGAAACATTCAGCTGATGGTTTTAAAACTTTAAGCGCGTTTTTTTTTCAAACAATGTTTTCAATATCGGGCGGACTCGTACTTCCTACAATTTTCAACCGATTGTCTTTAAATTTCAACTGTAGCTTCATAAATAGATTTTCTAGCGAAGTACAAACGACATTTACGATTTATTAACAATTACGGTTTTTATAAACATATTAAAATCGTTTTGTTTCAGTAAAAAATGCAAAAATGCAAATTTTTTTTCAAAATGTTGCCAAGTTTGTAAATAAATTGATATTTTGTAATAATCGTGTCTACTTCGTTAGCAAAATTCATATAGATTGAGAAGAAAAATTATTTTTTGTTGTCGGTGCTCATGGCTGTTTCCACCGAGCCCGCCCGTGGAGGTCCTCGAAACAAAGGCGTTCTCTTTTTACCGGTCATTGAGCCGCTATTTTTTATTTTTATTTTTAGAAAATATAAATTGATTTGAGTACCTACAGATATGTAAAATAAACCCTTTAAATCTCATTTTCATTGCTTCATCAGTATTTTCAAGAAAAAATCCAAAGAACGCGTTGTTATTATCCGACCATTTGAAGGTATACTCGTTTAAGTTCTTTTTACTTGAATATTTATCGAATTTATTATTATAAGGCCTCTAAATGCCTTTTTGCTTCAATATTTATTTATTTTCCAAGCTTTCGGGCCATAAGATAGAACGCGAATGTGCCGCTTGCTATTCGCCGTACCGTCATTCGAGTTTCGTTCATGCGCGACGACGAAAGGAGGTTAGGTACGCGCCCGGTCTGCCTTCCTCTCAACTCTTCGCAGTTCTTTTGTTTGTTCTTTTTTTTCCAAATAAATGATTTCCTTTTTCGCTGGTACGGTGTGTAAGTTACGCTCAGCCGGCGAGTCCGAGCCAGCGGCAAATTCACGTACTAATATGCGCGCACAGATACTCGCGTGTACGTCTATATATATATATGTAATTCTGACGCGTAAAACTCGTCTTGCTGTTTTCTTCTTCTCGGGCCTGCGTGCCTGTGTGAGCGGTTCATGGCGATCGCGTGTTACACGGACAAGTGATACGATCATTATTATTACTATTACTATTATTATTATTATACATGCTATATGCTTAACATCCGTACGCGAAGACTCGGTGTGGCGTGCCGTAGAGCAGAAGCGGCACGCTCGAACTCTGGGCTCGTGTGACGTCACCCGGCGGCCGCGTCTGGCAAAGCCGTGTGTCTTCGTGTGTGTGCGCGCGCGCGAGCGCGCCGAATATTTGCGACGTTGCCGTAACCGGAGTTGCCGCTTTTACTCGTGCTTCTGTTCTTTTACTATACTCTCTCTCTCTCTCTCATACACGCACTCTCTCTCTCTCTCTTTCTTTCTTTCTCCCCCTTTCTCTCTGTTTCGTTCGCTCGTTCTCGTAGTTTCTGTACAGTCACGTTTCACATAGTCGCGTGAATCTGCACTGAACAGTTTCCACTTTTTCAATCCCCCATACGCGAAATTCCCGACTTTGTTCGGTAGCCAGGGTATGCAGGTACCGTCGATACTGAATCGACGGTACCTACGATATAGGGTAAACCGACCACTGAATGGACAAGTAACGTCACTACAGGATTCAGATTGTCTGTAAAATGAAAATATTATCCAAACCAACTTTTTCATTGCTATAGCTAACGACAGATATTATATTGACAGTAGAAGACAATAAACGAAGTAATTGCAACAAATAATACTCAAGGAATTGATGAATAAGTAGCGAAATGACTAAATCGCCAGGGAATGGACGAAATTGCCAGTAAATGGAAACTTGCACCACCAGTTTCCATTTACTGAAAGGATAACGATTTATGGATTATTTTTATTCAATGCTAGATTTCGAGACGAAAATACATAAAGCTTTTTTCCATCTTAACGTGACATTCTCAAAAAATTACAAAAGGTTTTTTCGACGGAGAAACGGAAAGTAGAATTTTGTCAAAGTTTAAACAACGAATGTAATGATTTTATCACAACGTTTGATAAACGTTTTGATAGATGTTTTCAGTAGATTAGCGAAGTGTTTTACTCTGCTTTGTGAATTATCAGAACAGAGCCCACATGTCCATTCACTGGACAGATGTTAGAATACAGCACC
Source organism: Ophion ventricosus (assembly GCA_963932345.1). Taxonomy (NCBI): domain Eukaryota; kingdom Metazoa; phylum Arthropoda; class Insecta; order Hymenoptera; family Ichneumonidae; genus Ophion; species Ophion ventricosus. Next base: position 18,702,108 of record OZ010714.1, read on the forward strand.
AGTGAATAAACAAGTCCAATTCTGACCTATTATTATGAATTTATTTGAATTTTTTGCAAATAAAATCAAAGATTGATTCTATCTCAAATAATAAAAGTTACACTTATCCTCAAAACTCATAAAAACTATTGTTTTCGGTTTTAGAACACCTACTTTGCGCAGCCGTATAGTAAAAAAGTAGCGAGGTGTGCAAGTACAAGCTCAAAAAAATTCTGTCTAGCGTCAAAATTCGATATTAAATTAATAAATTGGGTTTAACGACGTGATGTTTTTTGCTCAACTATAGTGATTCGAGTTTTTATCGACAATTCATATTCTATACTTATTTTAAATATAAATCAGCTTTCGTCCATTCACTGGTCGGTGAGCCTTACGGTACTGTATTACTAGCAACCGCTCCCTTCGACCTTGTGTACGGCAGATGTGCCTCAAATAAAAAAAAAGATACAGACCATCCCCCTCTTGCATTATAGAATCGCCCCGAGATTTTATACCTGAAGGATTTCACGTCTTGAGGAACGAGTTCCGTAGCGGCGCTTCAGTTTTGGAAGATCTTCTGGCGAGTGTGGACGCTCGAAATGTTTTTTTACCGTTAGGGCATTTTCAAAACAACAACATTGCCGGCTATCATTCGCTGCTTTAGTTAGTAATGGTGGAAATTGTGGTGACTGTTTAAGAAAATTGACAAACTACCGGCAGATGAATATTCAAGGTAAGCAATTCAAATCCTTTTCCTAGAAATTTCTACGATGTGATATTGTGTAATATCGTTGGAAAAATATTACTGGATTAATCGCCCTAGAAGAAGGCGATTATTTGGCAATGGGTCTGCCAAAAATAATTACATGTCGGATAGTGAGGATGGCGGAATTTCTGATCATGAGGAACCAAGTATTGTAATCTATATATATATATATGTGTGCGTGTGTGTGGGATAGTACGTTTGGAGGATAATAATTCGGATAGTGTTTTTCCAGCGATAAATTTCAGTAGTCGCAGCTGGTGATGATGATGAAGAAACCGAAGTGAGATCAACCGAGCAACCGTCGCAGTTTAGTGCAACTGTCGTTGCAAAGACAACACTTTATGGACTCGAACATCATTGATAAAACATCAGACTGCATTTCGGAACGTTATTCGACGAAGACGTGGGCCGCAGAAGAACACAGAAACTCTCTCGATTGCTGCTACGGTCAAAGCTGTCTTCACGATCGAATTGGTTGACATCGTCATTTGTCATACGAACGGAAAGACAACTCAAGTGCGTCGGGGATAGTACGATATCCGAGGCGCCAAGTTTTGATCGTTGATTTTTGATACTTGAACCAAACAATGAGAATTACAAGAATAAAAAATTTGCCGTTTCGGCTTCCTTGAGGAATTATGAGCGCTTTTAGCGGTAATTGGAAAAACGCCAAAATTCAACGATAGTTGTTGGCTCATGGGTACAATATATTTATTTTATCACAAATAATGGAAATTAACCGAGTGGGTTTCAAAAAGCATTTGTTTAGTACTGCCTAAATGGCAAAAAGTTTTTCTCGTATTTGGCTGAGACCCAAGAAATTATACTTTAATATAATACACCATTTTTTCCGAGCTTCTCTATTGGGAAGATGCTATGTACGTAGAAGGTGTGTCGCACGCGAAAGGTGTTTGCCACTGGAGCGCGGGGAGTCCGGCGGGTGCAACCCCCAAAAAGGTATTTAAAATACATTTTTGGATTCTGAGATACTGTTGAAACTATATATTTCCAAGTTACCTTGCCTGATGTTCCTCGAAATTTTCAAATTCGATATAAACGTCATTTTCGATAACTAACGAAAAATTCTAATTTTAACGTAAAATAAGCGAAATATTAACTCTTACCACTCTTCATATTTTGTTTATTTTGACCCGATAACCCTAAGTTCACCGTCAAATCTTGGCGCCTCGGATATCGTACTCTTGCCAGTGTGTCAAAAATAACAACGAAGCAAATACAATTAAAAAAAAAGCAACTTGTATGGGCATTTCGCACGAATCGAGTTTTATGGTTTTTTGGGAATTTCGATTACCTCTGGTGTAGATAATTCGAACCTGGACGACACTACCGACAATTGACAATCATCAGCTTATCCTTTGTATCGAGCCACTATATGGGTATGAATTGATTTAGAAATATCTTGAGATTCATTCGATTTGATAAACCAAGTGTTCGAAACATTTTGCATTGAAGAGGATTGTTGCAATAAGGGACATTTGGATGATGCTCAATTCTGACTTGGTGGTTACACCACCTTAGCGCTCGGAAAAATACCTATAATAAAACATTTTTTTTTAACGCGACTATCAAATACATAAAATAATTTTTATTTTTCAGCAATATATTATAGTTTTATAAACAAATTGAAGAAAAAAACGAATTAAAAAAAGATAAAAATAGTGGTGATAAAAATCGCTCTTTTCAAACTGGGGGGAAAAATATCTCGAGATCTACTCAACCAATTTTGATTAAATTTATGCCACATATTCTTTATAATATTACTCAGGATGTAGCGTAGGATCTTTCCGATTGGATGCCGCGTTAATTTTTTAAATTATTTTTTAACACTCGACATTCTGATAAAAATCAGAGTTTTTTTTCAAACAGCGGTCATTTATTTAACAAAAAAAATTATATCGCTATATCACACTTTAGCTATTATCTTTCTTTACAAGAATTTTTTTCAGACGATGCCTGGCACAGAAAACAATGCCACCATCGCCAAGAATTTTCAAAAGACAACTTATATTCCCGCCATTAAAATGTTTTTAATACGTTTTTTAAAATATGTTCATCAAATTATAATAAAGTATTTGTGAAAAATGAAAATGATTTCATATATTTAATATTCGCATCAACATTTTGATTTATCTTTATACCTATTTGTCCGAGCGTCAACGTGGCGTAATGCCTTAACAAAGGTTGTACAAATCGGACGAGTGCCTGACAATCGACGAGCTAAATTCACTCAGTACATTCCATTGAAACCAGCAAAATATGGAACAAAGGTACGGTAGACATGTGGGGCGGAAATTTCATATCCATTGCGAGGACAAATTTGTGTTGGACGAGTAAACGAGGCAGTGGTTGCTTCAACATCTCGAGAAGTGCTGACAAGATACACGACCAAAAGAGCGTCAAGGAAATGGCCCCTTGCCTACTTTTATAATATCATTGACATTGCGAGTCCTGCGGCGATTCTCTATTACGACAACAATAAAATGATACAAAAAAGAACGTATGAACGCTGCTGCAATTTGCAGCGATTAGGAAAATAATTGTGCATACCTTCAACTGAAAACTGAATTATTGAATTTGCCAAATCAAATCTATTTTACCGCGTTTTTATTAGCTCGTTTTCTTGTCTGTTTGTTTGTTCGGTGCAAATTTTGCAATCAATTTTAAACTAACTTCCGGATGAGCCAGAGACTTGAAACTTTAAACATAGCTCAGGACTGGATGACAAATAAACAAACTGACAGACAAGATAAATATACATACAAAAAAAAGTGTAAGAGAGAGAAAAAAGGGGAAAAAATTGTGCAAAAAATAAATAAAGAAATAAATATAGTTTAGTGAAAGAGAAAAATAAAAAATAATAACTAACAGTGAATAGTGCATTAGTGGCAATTTCGACGATGGTCAAGGAGACAGCCACCCAACTTAAGCTATTGCTATTTCAGATATGATCAGGTAAAGAAAAACCGAAGTAAACCTGAAATTTGCCACATGTCTCTGTCATAATCTCATCAAGATGTTTAAAATAAATTGAAAAATTTCACAAACACAAGACTAAAAAGTAGAAAATAATTAATTAAAATAACATTTTATTTTAAAAAACCACGTTTTTAAAACGGACTAAAAAGTATAAAATAATTTCTCGTAGCCCCATACAGATTTATAACCCAATACAGAATGTCCTGAAAATTTGTGCTTGTGAATTTTTAATAGCTATGAAAATAATTGTAAGATTTAAAACGAAAAACGTGGGGCGCATGCAAAAATAATTGATGCATAAATAGTTCACCTAAGTCACTAACAATTTTATTGCACTGAAAATGATATGAACTGTTGTGTGAGTTTTCTCAACAGCTATGCCTTATACTCCTCACTATTATCTATTGCATGCGCCCCACGTTTTTCGTTTTAAATCTTACAATTATTTTCATAGCTATTAAAAATTCACAATCACAAATTTTCGGGACAATCTGTATTGGGTTAGGAATCTGTATTGGGTTATACATCTGTATGGGGCTACGAGAAATTATTTTATACTTTCAGTCCGTTTTAAATACGTGGTTTTATTTTAATATTTTTTTTTTGAATTTATGGTTGTATCTTTATTTTTTATGAAATGCATGTTCATTTGTATTTTTTCGTTCACGTTTACACTCCTGAATTCCTTCGATAACTTAAAGGGTAAGGACCCTGGTAGCTTGAACAGTTAAAAAAAAAATAATAACTAAAAGCAGAAATCACTAGAGTATGATAGAAATAACGACGAACTAATGGACGAAGAAGCATTTTTTGGGAGATATGAAAATTGACCGAGTATTGACAAGAGGATTAAACGGATAGAAAGTTGGAATTGTAGGCACAAAAGAAACCGGATTTTTTATACGACTTTTAATGAGAAGGTTTTCTTTTCCCTAATGCATCAAGTCTCGTGTTCATACAGTCGTAATTTCCGACCAAACTTAAAGAAAAAAAAAAACGTTTCGGAATTTGAGTATTTGTCTTCTTTTAGTCACTTGACGTTTCCAACAAAACACGATACACCCTTCATCGAGTTTTTCTTCTTGCAGCGGTAAGGAGGAATATTTTTTTCCCGAAATATCAGCTGTTCCAGAGAATACTTTGATTTTGTATAACGGTCTGTTTTCTCTCGAAAAATTGACACTTTGAAAAAGATAGCTTTCAATCTTCCGGTCCGAGCCAAGCGATCTAGACGAAAACTTCGTCGCAGTTTTTTTTACCGAACCAATGTATGATACATCGCCTTAAAGAAGGAAATCCCGTAAGGCAACCGAAAATAACGGAATTTTCAAGATTTTTTTCTATCGGACTGTTTAATCTACATAATTAAATTGTTATGTACATATTAAATCTTTTGATTTGCCAATTTTTTTTTCATTATTTTGAAGAATGGTGTCTCTACGACACTTGCTCCTGAGAAGTTTGCTGTCTGAGTTGTTCCACGGTGTACAATCTAGCGTCTGGTGCATTGATCTGAAACATCAGCGCCAAGAAGTTTTAGATTTCTAAGATCTACACGCGCTATGTGGACCTAAAAATCCGAAGAAAAGTGAAAACTCCACAAAAATAGTACGTTATTGAAAAAAATGTTATATTTTTCATGAAATTTTTACTCTAGTACTGCCTATGAAAAAGTAGATAAAAAAGAATCATTTTTCAGGTCTTTTAGGTTCACATAGACGGTAATTACTGTATCTAAAAGTGTGCAAAATTTCAAAATGATCAAATAGATTTTTTTTTAGTTATCTTGTACGAGGTTCGCGAAAAAGTGGTTTTCAGCAAAACGCGAACAGTCGCCATTTTAAAATGTTAAAGAATTTCGAAAAATTAAAAGATGTAATAATATGTACATGAAACTTTAATTATGTAGAATAAATAGTATCGACACAAAAAAACTTGAAAAATCGCTTTTTTTCGGCTAAAGGGACCAGCCCCCCTCCCCCGCATGGCGATAGGAAACTGATATCGGTGCAGGAAAGAGACTGCAATAGTTAAAGATCAACGTTAGAGCGAGAGAAACGGAGATGGTGATGATTAGCAAGACGATCTCTCTCGCTCGACTGCGTGGTCCATGCACATATATTTTATGCGGCAAAAAACGTCGCTCACGTCACCTCAATAGGAAAGCGCGAGCTTGGCGAACACAAGTGTGGTTCGACTATTCGAAGTCGGACTGTAATTTGTGTTTTTTATTTTCTCTTTCGCCTATGTGTCTACGCGTATAGAGGGGAGCCGAGAAAGAGAGATAGATAGATAGAGAGAGAGAGAGAGAGAGAGAGAGAGAGAGAGAGATAGATAGAGAGAGAGAGAGAGAGAGAGAGAGAGAGAGAGAGAGAGAGAGAGAAAGAGAGATAGAGAGAGAATTTTGCGTATATAGATTTCGCCGGGCTACTCCGTTCAGCGGATCGAACCCCACGCGCCGGAAATCCGAGGCGCGTCTCTCCTCGCTCGTTCGAGTTTTCTGTTGTTGTTATAAACTCGTCGTCGCGTCGTTTCTCGTCGTCGTACGCTTTCGCCTTGTACACCGATATAGGCAAGAGGGGAGTTTCCCTCTCCGTCTTTCTCGTGCAAAAACTGCTCTCCTTCTTCATCTTGCGTGGAAGAGAACACCGGCCTCGCTCTCGCCGTTCTTTCCGTTCCCCTCGTTCTCTTTTCACTCGGGAGGGACTATCGCGCCCGCCAACCAGGCTGTGTGCCATCGCTAATTCCGTTATGACTCGACGGCTGCTTGGCATGACTGCATGTTTGCGGGGTCTGCTGTCTGCGCTCTATAGTAAACTCTCCGTATTCGTCCTCCTTTGCCTTCACGGCATACCACATGGCCGCGCTTCTGTCTCGCTATACGGAACGAAAAATTACGAAGCGACGCGAACTCGTTTCGGAATGTTTCGCGAGAAAATCTTGCGTGGATGTAATTTATTCTCAAATTATCATTCTTCGTGTACTTGTGTCTACTCGAGGTGGGTAAAATTTACACGAGCTAGCAACGTCTGTTGGTTGCGTTTTTGGGAATTTGTAGTCGTTGGAAATCTTCAGAATTCATTCACGTACCTTCGTCTTTTACAGCTCTCTCCCCCACATCCCCTCAATAGTATGTTATTAACAGTTATTCCCAGTCATTCGGTTCGATCAATACCGAAAAAATTGACCGAGGAAGATAAAAAGTGCTCGAGCAGTAAATGATAGAAAACTGATTTATATTTGAGATAAGTACGCGGAATATGAATTGATGATCAAAACTCGAATCATGATAATTTAGCAAAAAAAAACCGGTGACGTTGAAACCAATTTCGTAGATTAACCCTTCGTGGTCACACTTGGGTCGATTCTACCCAGTCAGTTTTCAAAAAAGTATTGTGCCCAAACTATCCGTCCGAATTGGTTAAAAAAATTACGGAACATGCTTTGAACTTTCTAGATGATGTACGAAAAATTTATTTATAAGAAATAAAATGGCGACATGTTTAAAAAAATTCATAAAGAGGTGAAAACGCAAAAAAAAATCCTTTTTCGTTCAAAAAATCATAGTTTCGTGAATTTTCAACATTTTTACCTAAAATTTGGACGTGATGCTCCTTAGATATGCTACTTTTGGGAAAAAATAGTAGCATAGTGCGCGTTCCAAAAAAGGTATTTATTCCAACATGTGAAGAGGATAAATTTTATGGTATGAGGATACTTATTTATTTAACTCCCGGTAAGATGGTGAATACAGTATCATTCAAAGCCGGGAACTATTATATATTTACGTCAAAAATTGATCGACGGGTCGATTCTACCCAATATGGCCACGAAGGGTTAATATTAAATTTTGACGCCACGCGGAATTTTTCTAGTTGGTGGTACTTGCACACCGCGCGACTTACTTACGATACAGCTGCGCACAGTAGGTGTTCTAAAAGCGAAAACGATAGTGTTCATGAGTTTTAAGAGTAAGTATTTTCAGTAGAATCTCGATTATTCGAACCTCAACCATTCGAATCCTCAATTGTCCGAACCACGAATTAGTTAATTCGAACGCTCAATTATCCGAAAGTTGACGCGAAATATACATTGCAGTCTTCAAGAACCTCGTTTTTCTTCTTCCAGTGGTAGTCCGATTACACGCTGGCCTTTACCGTCAAATTTTATTTGTTCTTTGCAGCGCGCATAGATAAATGTGAATGGTTGCGAATTGTTTACATCCCGTTTATTTCGCGTAGTTCGTATGCGTCCATTGGTAAGTCCAAGTTCTTCGATTCCTAAGCGTAAACGTAATATGTTCTAAGGTTAGAGAAAAAAAACTGGAAATTCTTTTATAATTAGACAATAGCGTAACGAGCGCAGCTCTTGTGCCCTTTTATGATTTCGGAAAAATCACGATATATATATATATGGAAACGAAAAATACTACCAGAATTTTTTTATTCATCATTTTTAGACTTATTTATTTTTTCATTTCAGGTCCAGAACCGGCAGCCTGCACAGTGTCGTATTACGGGATACGTCCGTTAGCGTCCATATAAACACAACAATTGTATCATGTTATGACGCCAATATGAGCTTCATATGAGCACTACAATTTTTTTCACGCCGTGACATCCATATGCGCTCCAAATGAGCCCAACGTAGTTACGTCACGCCGTGACGCCAATATGAGCTCCATATGAGTACTAAAATTTCTCCACGCCGTGACGCTCATATGAGCTCCATATGAACACAACATTCACGTCACGCCGTGACACCAACATGAGCTCCATATGCACTCCCTTATTGTTGGATATTAGTGAGTCGATTTTGCTCGTGCTGATGAATTCACTGCATGCATACTCGCGTAAGAACAATTTTGCTTCAATTTGATGTGTTATTATGAATCGTCATGTGATGCAAATATGACTTGAAGGTGAGCACTCATAAGCGACACATAGCTGTGTTAATTTCTCTGCATCATAGATAATGCCCATATGATCCCAATATGAGCTAAATGTGTCTATCTGGGTGACTATTTCTCAAAGCATCTTGAACGAGAATATTTTAGGTGAAAATAATACTTTTTATTTCGATAAGTGGCCATGGCCACTTATCGAAATATAAACTTATATTTCGAAATATAAACAAAATCAAGAACGGCTACGTTTAACAACAGCGACATTAATGCAAATTAAGGGCAAATTTTATATTTTCGTTTCAGACGAATCAAACCAGAGTTTTCAATCCCACCAGGAAGAGGAAAATTTCGTATAAGCGTTCACTCTGCCATTTATAGTACTTCAACTATTGTTTTTTTTTGTTTGCAATAAAAATTTACTTGAATCTACTTTAATGTATGTAGAATAACATATCTTTAATTGAGCCAAAAAAAAGCATCAAGTAAATTTAAAAAATTCATGAAAAAAGCTCATTTTTCTGACCGTCACAGTGGGGTCCCGCCTTAAGGAGAGCAACTTTGCATATAAAAAATACATTTTATTGAATTAGGACCAAGGCAAGGGCGTCGCAAGGGGGGGGGGGGTCGGAGCACAGGCAGCTGACCCCCCCCCCCCCCCCCCCCCAGGGATCCGAAAAATGTGTAAGAGAATGTCCCATTAGCCCCTGTCCCTTTAGCTGACGACGTCGTTGCCCCCCCTCCCGGTCCCAGTAGCTGGCGACGCCCTTGGACCAAGGACTAACAAAAACACTAGTTTAGCATGCGGCACTATTGCCAAACAAAGAAAACCGTAACGGCGTGATTCGAGGCAACGTAAGTCGATGTAACGAATGTCGGGGTATTACTGTATTAATTTCACAGTCCATCCAAATTCTATAGTTTCGTTATTCGTCCATTCACTGGTCGATTTACCCTAAGAAGTTCTAAAAGTGCAAATGCAGCATTCTCGAGGATCATTTTCTGTTTACCGAATCTGAAGACATCTACAAACGAGTCTTATCCTCACCTATCGACAACTACCAATCGCCATGAATTATTTCGTTTCTTTGGGGCAACATCGACAACAAAGTGATGCAAATACGGGATCGCGAATTTCTTAAGGGCACGCACGTAACCGTTCACGGTGGAAACACGAGTAGAAATATTGTGCAGTGATTGTTGAGAACAGCGCCACTGTGCGCGGTGGCGTCATGAACTTTCCGCGTATATATTAACCCAGAACGACCGAACCGAGAGCGAGAGAGAAAAAGAGAGAGAGAGAGAGAGAGAGAGAGAGAGAGAGAGAGAGAGAGAGAGAGAGAATGGCGAACGATGGAAAAGAATAGTCACCAGGCAAGAAAAAAAGTGAGAAGGGAAAGGAAGGGAAATGAAAAGCTCAATTTTGGCACATATCGAGTAGGGAAAGGGAGTAAGAGAGAGACAGAGGAAGGGGCGTCGGTCCCTCGCTCCCGGAGAGAAAATCAATCCGGTTCCCTTGCGCGCACACACACACACACAACACACAAACACACACACACACACAAACATGTCTCTCTTCCCGCTGTCGAGCTTCCTCTACTAACCTTCCGGCGAACAATCGGTAGAACCGCCTCCCTCCCTCTCGCGCGCCGCATAGTCCCTCCTGGCGGCCTTTCTATGTACTAACCCGAACGCCTACGTACGCCGCCGCCGCGTCGACGTCGGGGGATTTTAAGGTTACCTCCCTCCCCGCCGCGCTCCCGCCGCCCGTCGTGTTCCTCCCTCGCCGTGCGCCGCGTTGCGATATTGACCCGAAGTTGCGTTAGGTTATTTCTGCGAGGTTCGTGCACCTTTTACTACACACGCAGCACGGAGTCTGCGCAACGAGGATGCCGTCGTGTCGTAAACGACACTGCGACGTACCCGCCACGTACGTGTGGCTCTCCCTTCCGTATACGTACGCCGTGTTCTAAATAAAAGATTACACGTTGTGTTGTTGTGCATCCTAGTCGACGCGCTCCTACGTCGAATAACGCAGCGGTAGATGTCTCGCTCGTGAAATTCATTGCGAATGAGAGTCGTTCGGTTCGCAACGATGAAATTTGTACGGAGGTAATTTGACACGGCTCATCTTCGAGACTGGTGGCCGAACGGGTTTGCCGCTTTTGCAGAGCCCGCATAGCGAGAAGAGTTGGGTACATGTCCTTGGCCTACCGGTGGTAAGCACGCGCGGCACGCGCGCTCCTCCTCCTCCTCCTCCTCCGCTTCCCTTTCGAACTCCGAAGGACCTCCCGACCGTCTCGACGCACTATCTCGTTTTCACCTACAGCTAATCATCGCTTTCTCGCTCTCGCACGGGACTCAGTCATGACAAAGCGTTAATTGGATTTTACTATGGTATTCAAGAACGAACGAGCTCGGCCGACAAATTCGAATGAGATGGTTGAGATAAAGCGCGCGTGCGCGGTCTGTTGTGACGGAGATTTACGAAGACTCATTGAGGAAAAGTGTCGTATAATTTACAAATATGATATATTAATTGTGTACTTGCGATGCATGCTTGGGGAAGGGAATGGGGCGACTTCTAATCTGAAGACTAAAGAGTTTATGGATACACAGCTGATAGAATGGAAATTTCGTTCAGTGGCCTTTATCGTACATGTCTTCAAGTATCTTTAGAATTTTTGTTCACAAGATTTTGTAAGAAAATGGTGACGTTGAAGCTGGACGAAGCGAGTTACCTTTGTCCGATAGCGTAGGGAAGGGAGGAGGGGCATGTTGAGCAAGTTTGGAATTATCACCCTGTAATTCCTTAAGGGGGGGGGGGGATCCTTCAGACGCCCGAAAATGAGTCATTTTATATTGATTTTTTTTAAAGTGATAAAATAATCGCATCATTTTTAAATTTTGACATCTTATTACAACTTTCAAGTGTTCATTTTTTTTTTCAAACAAAACAAAATTCCGCCGTTGTAAGGTATTCCTTTAGGCGTATTTTGCGTGATATCGAAAAGTGCTCTATTTGTCTTATTTTTTTCTATTCATCTGAAACGGAAAGCGAAAATAGTTTTCGATTCTTGACATGTGTAGGGGAAGGATATACCTACAAAAATATAAAAAAGTATAAAATTAAAAATTAAGTAGGCTTCTTAATTAAATTTTGCTCAACATCCCCCTCCCTATCCTACTGCGGCCGGCAACATTACATCGCCAATTCTTCGCCGATTGTATTTGATATTTTTTTGAGATCGTGCACCTAGTTGAAATGTTTGCAAATATCGATTGTTTATTTTCAAAGGATTCTCAAAATTCAACCTTACGCGTACACTCTTCGGGCTCACAGACCCGAGCAAATTTTCAATGGTCTGACACCGCGAGGCCCTTGGCAACGTGCCACGTTAATTCACTCTGGACCTGGCCCTACCATTTACCGCTGAGCAGACTCTCAGTCATCGATTTGCTGCTGAATTGCCAAGGTCGAAATAAAAGCACGGATCTCCCAAACCCAAGTGTGTACGAATCGGTCGAAATTACAAAGTACATCCGCTTTTTTCTCACTAATGCGCTTTTAAATAAGTTATTATATATTGAATCAATAAGAACGACTTGATTATAGTCTATCGATATTAACCATTTTTTTTTAAATTTATAAGTGTGATTTTGCTATGAATGTATTACAGAATACGTATTGGGATCTGTCAGATCGGCGGAGCCTAACAAAACATGGCGGATCTAAGAGGACCGTGAAACGTAAACAGTCACGTAGTTTAGTGCAAATTTCTGTGATATAATGATAAGTACTAGTGGAATTTGTGATTGGGCTCGTACCAATCCTAAACAAAACAATTTTGTAGAAGACGAACGTATTTCAAAGGCTGGCTGGGTATCCATAACAAATTGTCAAAATTCACCCTTTCTTCTGGGCTCTGACTGGTATTCTATCTTAAGGGGTTACGTGGGTTTGAAAATTCAAAAAAATCCATTTTTTAATTTTATTATCTAATAGTACAATATGTCTAGAATATTGTCCCAAAGTTTTAAGTCAATCGGAGTAAAAGTCTAGGAGAGAGAGCCTTTGGGAATTCCCCCCGTTGAGAAAGACCGGCCGGGAGCAACGCGGGTATACGCATTTTTCTCAAAACACTATTTTTGAAGTCGGTGGACACGATTTCTCAAAAACTAATGCACCGATTATCCAAATTTCAACTTATTGAAATAAGTTTCAAAATTTCAACTTATTGAAATTTTGCACATTTCTTCAAAATAGCATTGACTAGTGATTGAACGAAGGTTTTTTTTTCTTCGATTACAACTAATTTTACAAGGCTATACGTAGTGTAAATTGTACCAAAAATTGAACTATTTTGCATACAACTCTGCCAAAAATTCAAATTTCATTTTTTTTTTAAATCCTTCATTTAATCAGGAGCTATACTTATCTACTAACAGAAAAAATTTGGTTTTTTAATTTCAGATAAAACTATCATGAGTTATCCTGACCACCACGAAGACACTTTTTTTTGAGGGGTCTCCGGAAGCCAGGTCCCACCGGCTGAATTTCCCAAATTTTTGGATGAAATTTCTTTAAAATATTGTTGAAATGTTACTTTTGTATGTGCTTAACATTTTGACTAAAATAATTTATATATTATATTTTAAAAAATACAGAAAATATGCTTTTTTTAGCTTCGAAATCCCCGTAATCCCTTAAGGTAGTAGTCTCGCTACAGTCACGTTGAAAAGTTTCTTCTCCACTCAATCGATAACAGCTTTGAAATATTGCGAAACGTCCTTATAATTTAGATTGTACATATTATCGGGATTGTAAAAACGTATAAATCAATTATGAAAACTCCTAATATAATGTTTTTGTATCAGACTATCCATTTCGGCTACTCATGCGTAGATACTTTGCGTATACGAATATGCACACACTACTGTAATCTGGTTCTAGTCCTGCTGCAGTCGCTTCGTGGCGCTAGCGTCGTTAGACATTGCTTAATTTAAATTGCTATATCTCTGAAGCTAGACGGTCAAAATTCATCATTTTTTTTTACCCACTTCCTCATACGTCCTCAGTAATTGAGAATAAAAAAATAAATCTCTAGAAAAGTTTCAAAGTTACTGCGAGAAATGTAAAATTTTCCACTGCTCCCCATAAGAACTCGTGTAAAACCATGAAATCTTTGATTGTCAATATCTCGAAAATGGAACGGTGAATCCTTTTGAAAGTTTGCAGATAATCATTTAATAGTGTCCTGAATGAGTCCTCGAAATTAAAAAAAAATTTATAGAAAAACGCCCTGGCAAAACTACTACCGTAACGTGTTGTTTTCTGGAAAAAAAAATTTCCCTCGGTCATCGTTTCTTCAATTTGAATTTTACGTTGTATGGTGAAGACAACGAAAAAAAGCTCGTGACAATTTGCATTAAAATAGCATTGACTTTTGGTTCTTCCGCGGTATTTCGCAATCTGAAACTTTATGACGTTGAAGTTTGCATCGTTGGAAAGCAACGATGTTTTTTCTTCATTTCTCATTTCTTCGTTTTTATCATTTTCCAAATTCTTTTTTTGCGAACTGAGGTCACAAATCTGTACTAAGAGTACGTGAAAACGTTTGAATGATTTCGACAGCCTAAATCGGCCGAAAAAAAAATTGAACAATCAAAAAGAGTAGATGTCCGTTGCATTCCAACGATACAAGCTTCAACGCCGTGAAACTTTGCGCTACACATGTGAACGTGAAGCTTCGAGGCTTATATTTTTTATTCAACATTGTAACCGTACATTGAAACTTGTATTGTGCACGTGTGTAAAGTTTCAAGGTCTGTTGCGGGCCATTCGAAGTTTTGATCATTGATCAAAATTTCGATTTTTAACAAAGACCTCGTACATCATAACGGGTCAGCGTATCTTTGAGAAATAATTTTAGTTTCGTAATCTTAACGTTTCGACGATAGAAACATTCCGTTCGGAAGCGAACGATCAAATAACGTTGAAATAAAATCGTTCAACCGAAATAATTCGAGCGAAAGAGCTTGCCTAAATCGTACCTGCGCGTAACTCGTATCGCGATCGTATTTCGCAGATCGCGCGTTACACAACACCACCCACGGATGCAAATGAGACTACTAGTCGGTCATCTTCGGAGAATGGAAATTACACAAATTTGCTGCCGCTGCTACGTGAAATCATGTAATTTTGTTATTATAAGTTGTATTTAGTTTCAAACATATTTAAACCATATTTTATATTTTCCTGAGGAAACAACAATATTTTATAGTCATGGTCACTTCCCAAAATTTAAAACTATACTTATTGATATTTTAGCAATTGCGTAAATTATGGACACACGTTAAACGCTACCAACAATCTTACAAACATACGTTGATTGTTCAATGCTATATAATATCGTACGTTTCTATAAAATGGATATTTCCTTACACTGTAAAAAAATAACTTCTCCAAGATCCTAACAGTGAACGTACTAAAATATATCGACATTGTTATAAATGTTGCTTGTGAGTTGTGACGATGTTTATAGTGATTTATAACATATCAAGAGATGCGGCAGCATTTTGATGCCGAGTAATAAAAAATAAAATCAACGCCACTGATCTATGCCACCGATCTTGACGCCACTGGTGGACTGACGAACACGCCGCGTACTCTTTATACAGTTTGTATGATACGTCTACTAAACCTATAGAATATTTTATAAATCCAAAATAAAAGAAATACTCAATTGAGCGTTCTATCTCAATGATTTTTCATCATAATGCGTCATTGCCTGACCTCCTGATTGTGAAATGATTTCTTTTGAAGAAAATATTTCATTATACTACGCACGCTGCTTTTTTTTATGAAGTTTTTATTTTTGTTTAGGTAGCCATACAGATATAGGTTTTTTGTTGCGTACAAAACTCAACTTATAAATAAAAACGCATCTCAATAATGAGATTATAGAAAAACCTTTGGGCTGTTGCGATCAGTGCTTCTAAGTTTTATAGTAGGGTAGGGAGGGGCATGTTGAGCAGTTGAGTAAGTTGGGCAATCGAAATATCTGGAAAACTAAGCACTGCACGCGGGTGCATTAAATGGCGGGGGGGGGGGGGGAGGTATGGGGGAGGAGAACACATCATGCCATCGCCCGTTGCTATGCGGTGCACGAGACGGTAACACGGGACGTTTCATTATTTTTGCACCCAACAGTAAAAAAAAAGTGATCAAAAGATTTTCTTCTACCATTGTATGAGAAAAAATATTAGATGAAGTAAAAAGTTCTGAGCGTTTTTTCGCTTTATTTCGACGATGAAATTAACATAGTTAAGATTATCCGATTTAGATCAAATATGCGCCGTTTTGTTCGATAACTTTTGTTCATTTTGAAGGGAATTTAATAATTCCGCGATTGAAGAAGTCCTCGTCCCTATTGGTAAAAAACTTGACCAGCTCATTTTCACAAGCCTCTCTTGAGGCCAGTTTTGTACCATCAAGAAAATGTTGCAAATTCTTGAAAAGGTGATAATCGCTTGGTGTCATGTCTGGACTATACGGCGGGTGCGATAGAACCTCCCATCCAAGCTCTCGGAGCTTCTGGCGCGTCGTTAAAGATGTGTGCGGCCTGGCATTGTCTTGATGGAACACAACACCCTTCCTATTGGCCAATTCTGGCCGCTTCTGGTCGATCGCCTGCTTCAATCTGGTCAGTTGTTGACGGTAGAGGTCCGAATTGAGTGTTTTGCCCGATGGGAGCAGCTCATAGTGGATGATTCCCTTCCAATCCCACCAAATACACAGCAAAACCTTCTTGGTCGTTAATCCGGGCTTGGCGATCGTTTGGGCCGGCTCACCGTGATTGGACCACAATCTTTTTCGGCTGTTGTTCTCGTATGTGACCCATTTTTCATCGCCAGTCGCCATCCGCTTCAAAAATGGGTCGATTTCGTTACGTTTCAGCAAAGAATCGCAGGCATCAATTCGGTCCAAAAGGTTCTTTTGCGTCAATTCGTGTGGCACCCATACAACGAGCTTCTTCTTGAGATCAGCCTTATGCAAATCGTTCCAAACGGTTTTCTGGCTAATCTTCAGTTCCTGGGCAATGGAATAAGTGCTCACATGCCGGTCCGACTCGACGATTTCCATGATTTTATCGACATTTTCGATGATTGGCCTACCAGAGCGTGGTAGGCCAATCGTCGAAACAAGGCTTGACAATAGTTAATAACTATTAACTATTGTCAAGCCTTTTACAATAGTTAATATTTATTTCAGGGATACCGGATAGTCAAACACATTCCTCAAGATGGGTAAAAGTATAGGGAATAATAAAGAATTAAAAAAAAACAGTTTTTTTTTCGAAAATACCGCAGGTTTGTAACCCCTCAAGGCGAAGGGGAAGATGTACTGCGTGACATAAGAGTGTGAGAGAGACAGCTAAAATTTTCGTACAAATATTTCTCAAAGATGAATAACATTTAGGGCAAAAGGAAATCTTCAATCTCTGCGTCAGGAAATTCTACAGAGCCTGACTCTTTGTTTTTCCTTAAAAAAACATAAAAATCTCCAAGAAAACCGTGTTGGAAAATTTGTGAGGTTATGTTGACCTTGTGCATGCCCTTCAGAACAATAATCTTGAATCGCATCTTTTAAGCATGGCTCAAACGGAAAAATCTCACCCACAAAGGATTCATACTCCAAAACAGATATTATGTGCAAAGTAATTATTATCATTGAAAATGCTTTTAAAGATGTATATAGGGGATCTGATTTAGCGAGACGCCACACGAAACTAACGCAGCCCCCATTCCACTGCCGCTGTGTTGTAGCAGGGTGGGGGGAGCTGCGACGTGCTAAATCCCTGTGATTTGTTTAAAAATGCTGCATAACATGTGTAGAGTCATTTGTGGTTACAAGTTGTAAGTTTCAATTTTGGTGTGTACATTACAATGTTGGTGGGTTTGGGTTGGGGTTTGTTTGTTTGGGTTTAAGTTCGAGTTTGTTTGGGTTTGTTTGGGTTTAAGTTTGAGTTTGATCGGGTTTAAGTTTGTGTTTTGTTCGAGTTTAAGTTTGAGTTTGTTCGGGTTTAAGTTTGAGTTTTGTTCGAGTTTAAATTTGAGTTTGTTCGGGTTTAAGTTTGAGTTTGTTTGGGTTTAAGTTTCAGTTTGTTTGGGTTTAAGTTTCAGTTTGTTTGGGTTTAAGTTTGAGTTTGTTTGGGTTTAAGTTTGAGTTTGTTTGGGTTTAAGTATGCGTTTGTTTGGGTTTAAGTTTGAGTTTGTTTGGGTTTAAGTTTGAGTTTGTTTGGTTTTAAGTTTGCGTTTGGTTGGGTTTAAGTTGGAGTTTGTTTGGGTTTAAGTTGGAGTTTGTTTGGGTTTAAGTTTCAGTTTGTTTAAGTTTAAGTTTGAGTTTGTTTGGTTTTAAGTTTGAGTTTGTTTGGGTTTAAGTTGGTGTTTGTTTGGGTTTAAGTTGGAGTTTGTTTGGGTTTAAGTTTGAGTTTGTTTGGGTTTAAGTTTCAGTTTGTTTGGGTTTAAGTTTGAGGTTGTATGGGTTTAAGTTTGAGTTTGTTTGGGTTTAAGTTTGAGTTTGTTTGGTTTTAAGTTTGAGCTTGTTTGGTTTTAAGTTTGAGCTTGTTTGGTTTTAAGTTTGAGTTTGTTTGGGTTTGGGTTTGTTTGTTTGGGTGGATGGATGGGAAGTGAGAGGAGTGAGAATGTGAGAAGAGAGTGAGAGAGTTAGAGAGCGAGAATGTGAGAAGAGAGTGAGAGAGTGAGAGAGAGAGCGAGAATGTGAGAATAGAGTAAGAGAGTTAGAGAGAGAGAGAGCAACTCATATTATTTGCATGTACCTTTTTTTATCACCCGAAAAGTCTGTCTACATTTCCAATGCCATGAAATAGTTGCACTTTGTGTAATATCTGTAGATTTTTTTTTTTTATATTTAAAAACTCGATTTCCATATTTCCGTTTAGTATCGAAGTGTTCGACAATTGCAGCGCGCAATAGGCAACGCTCTCCGCATTATTCGTTTACCGCGAGCCCCGCTAAGTTCAGCATTACACCCTCGCGCCTTTTGCCGTGAGCCAGAAATAGTTTCTTGCTCCTTCTTGGCCCCCGCTCGTCTCGCCCTCTCGCGCTTCGAGTTCTGCTGGGTTGAATCAATGAGATGACGTCATCAAGAGCACGGCGAGTCAAGAGCTCGAGAGGTATCACTGTGAGTAGAGAGAAAGGAGGAGAGAACGGGATGGATGGAAAGATGCAGGCCCGAAACAAAAGCCTCTCGTTGCAGTTGGTAGTAGGACTGGTATGTATATGGATAATTCGTAGTATAAATCGCGCTTGTAGATGACGTTGCTCGTTTGTCCGTCGTGAAGCGCCATAACTCAAGTATAATTCTACATACGTGTGTGTGAATTGTATACGTACATAATTCGTTGGTTATTATTGTTATGTAATATCCGAAAGTATGAGTACGAAGTGATCGCGGCTTCCGAGAACCTGACGAAGCGTGTCCGCGAGCAGCAAAAAAAAATACGAGGCCGCACGGGTGCGATTGTTCAGTCGGTGAAAGAGAGGGAGAGACGGCCGTGTGGAAGGGAAGGGAGAGACTCGTAATACACGCACACGCGATGCGTGAATAGAGTGTGACAGGAATGACGTCAGGGATAGCTCAACCCAGCCGGTTACTACTCACGGCCGAGTTATACTATGATATACTACACGAAACGCTACGACATAACTTGATGGGGGATCTCGCGGCGGTAGCGAATCGTGACCAAACTACGAACTAACCGTGAAGGTGGATCGACGGAGCTGCGCGTAGCGGGATCGCCAAGAAGGATCGTGGTATCGTCTGAATTTACATAGATCGGCCTCGGCGAATATAATAATAGTTATAATGGTAAAAATTGTTGATAATTGTTGAGAACGCACTCGCTGTTCTTTCTCTCTGTACTGAAAGGAAACTTGAAATATACGCAGGCTAAATGTGTGCACCTATTGGCATAGCTGGAGGTGGGGGGGGGGGGGGGGGGGGGTGTCACAGCCTACCCAAAAAGCCCGGTGCCCCGTGATCCTTCAGAAAAAAATCGACCGAAAATAATGGAAATCAAATAATTGATCAATTTTATTTAAGTTTCACCCAAGCAAGCATAAGGAAATCATTTTATACAACTTGAACTATTTCATCGTAATTTCGTAATTTGTATTTAAAAAGTAGATATTTCATTGCGTAAATTAAATAGATACGTTGAAACCTCGATTTTTTTCCATACCCCTTCATTTCTCCCACCACTTTGCCTATTTTACCGAAGGGACTACTTTGTATCGGCGTCTGCAGTCCCTACTACGCACGTCCGACACGCCGCCGCAATGGTGCAAATACATAACCTCAAACGTAAAAATAACGGAACATATAGCCTCGAGCAACAATTGGATCATTGAATTATTAGTATTCTTTCATTGTAAAGATCATGTGCGATTTTTTTCAAGCAAAGTATTTTTCTTTTTTTCAACAATTAACAATGATATAGCACTTTGAAATTGTAGTTCTGTTCGGCTCGGCAAAAGCGCGCCGAGAGCATCCGAAGTTACCCGAGCGCTCTGTGACGTCACCGCTCGAACGCCAGTATACGAACTACTCGTGTGATACGAATAAGCCTTGTTTCGATCCTCTTTGTATAAATATGACGAAAAGTGCCCCTAATAGGTATTTCTGAACGTGCCCCATAAAATGTCGAAATCTGTGGTTCGATGCAGCACGATGTGTTAACCCGAAATCATCGTCCACTTATTTTTGCTATGAATACCACTTTTATGTCAGTGTAAACGTGTTATAACATAAACTGTATTGAATTTTTTTTTTTAAATACGTCTTTTTCAAAATCAATTCGGACCTGTACTGTCAACAACTGACCAGATTGAAGCAGGCGATCGACCAGAAGCGGCCATAATTGGCCAATAGGAAGGGTGTTGTGTTCCATCAAGACAACGCCAGGCCGCACACATCTTTAACGACGCGCCAGAAGCTCCGAGAGCTTGGATAGGAGGTTCTGTCGCACCCGCCGTACAGTCCAGACCTGGCACCAAGCGATTATCACCTTTTCAAGCATTTGCAAAATTTTCTTAATGGTACAAAACTGGCCTCAAAAGAGGCTTGCGAAAATGAGCTGGTCAAGTTTTTTACCAATAGGGACGAGGACTTCTTCAATCGTGGAATTTTGAAATTGCCTTCAAAATGGACAAAAGTTATCGAACAAAACGGCGCATATTTGATCTAAATCGGATAATCCTAACTACGTTAATTTCATCGTCGAAATAAAGCGAAAAAACGCTCAGAACTTTTTACTTTATCTAATACGTAACTAATCAGATGCGATCTACACCAACGCCACCCGAGTCAAACACTTATCTTTTACAACTTTGCAGAAGCTTCAAAGTACAGAGTTCGGACTTCCGTAAACCACCTCCATACTAGAAGAGTTTAAAACTTCTATGCAAAGAAGGTAAAAAAAAAACCTCCGTGAAATTATGACATTCAAAACTGTTGTATTCTCCCACTCGCGTCGCTGCGTTTGTATACCAATAAAAATCCACACATTGAAAGTGAGCATCACGCGAGACGCGTTCATTATAATCTTCCTATTTTGCACTATACATAAATACACGAAGTTTGTTTTATAACTCTGGGTAAACTTTTTCCAAATTCGCAAACGTTCATCAATATCGCGTCTCCCTGTAGTTTGCTGGATAAAAAAATATGCCAAAGGTTGCATGTTATAATTCGTACTTTTCAATTATATTAATTGTGGATAAACAATCGTAGAGCTTCGATTCACTCGCGACTCTTGTTTCCTTATTTTAGGCCGGATGCGTATAATTACGCTCTGGTACAGCTGATGCCGTTTCGTTTCGAACAGCTGACGGTGTCGATTCTGCGAGCCTGGAGAAACACACGCCTATAGGCCATACAATATACTGAGAGACTCAAATGCAATATGACAAGACCAGTGTGTGCGTTATAAATTTGTATATATATTTAACTATACAGTGTGCCGCAGTTGAATGTCAGTACTTCAGAAGAGCGTCGAGGGTCGATCGATGAATAAAACCTGTCAAGCCTATGTCGGAATACGGATAAATTAGAATTTCGCAATTATTTGAAGTATCATCTTTTGAATTCACTCATCATTTTGAAATTTTGCCCACTCTTGGATAACATAATTATCGTCTTTGTGAACCTAAAGTCCCTTGAAAATTATTTTTAAACTACTATTTCATTAGCAAATCCTATTGTATACTAAAAATTTGATGAAAAATATAACATTTTTTTAAACTCGTACCATTTTTCGAATTTCCACTTTTCTTTGGATTTTTTAGGTTCACATGGAGCGTGTGGGTCTTGGAAATAAGGAACTTTTTGGCTCTGATGTTCTAACTCAATGCACCATACGCTAGATTGTACGCCGTAGAACGACTCACAATCAGGTGACAACCGTCTCCAAAGCAAGTGTCGTACAGCCACCAATTTTAAATATTTAAAGAAAATGTTTTTTTTTATTAAAAGGTATTATAATATGTACATAAAATTTTAATTATGTAGAAGAGTTCCGACACAAAAAATCTTGAAAAATCGCCTATTTTCGGCTGCCTAATGGAATCTTCCCTCTTAACATGATCTTTTATATTCATCGATCTTTCCTAAACACGCTCTCAAAGTGTTTGGTTTCGCTATCGGGACACCCTGTATATATTTTACGAAACTTTTTACATGTGCCAGAGACGCGGCAGAGCTCGACGCGAAAGAAAATCATATATACATATATATAAATGTGCATGCACGTTTTCGTTGCGCCGTTTCATACACCGCGGATACGAGATCGCTCTATATAGATTATTACTACGTAGCACACGACGACATAGACCCCCGGTTGTCGTAGATCTGTCGAAAGGTTCTGCGCATCGCGTTCGTTGTCGTGCAGTCTGACCGCCGGTTACAATTCAGCGAGCTTCCCTTCGTTGCCGCTATTCTCTCAGCGCCGCACCATATTGCAACCGTTCATTCTGAGTTTCTCTCTCTCTCTCTCTCTCTCTCTCTCTCTCTCTCTCTCTCTTTCTCTCTCGCTTTCTCGCTTGCTCGCTCTCTCTCCCGCTGCGTCGACGCATTCTTTCTCGCTTCACTTCTCCTCATCGTCACTTCTCTCCGAATATCTGTATCAGTATTTTATTATAGCTTCGCGTCATTCTTTATCGCTTCTCTGTTACTCCTCGTCCCCTGTTTTTCACTCTTTTTTTTCTCGGAACTTCGCTTCCTCCCGTTCTTCAAGAACGAAAACGAGCATTCACTGGTTTTCACCGGATACGATTCGCAACCGAAATTTTCGTCAGTTCAAGGAGTTTCGATATCGTTCTTTAGCTGCAAGAATGGGATCTTCGGCAGGCTGCCAACTTCTTGCGAATAAAATTTCATGTAAAAATAAATTATTATTAGGCAATTTCTAACTCATAATATTGTTGAAAAATATTTCCAAGCCGGGAAATGATATTAATACTTATCATATTTGCAATTAAATATAAATATGTTGTTATTTTATTTAAGAAAAAAATAACCGTTGGAATTGGCAACAGCGGCGTTTTTTGCCATTGGTTCGACTGATTATCGCTAAAGTATCATCAGCGCCAGGTCATTTACATAGTGAAAAACGTTCAACGTACAACCTTTCATAGTTTTCGATTCGGCAGAGTCGAGAAAACATTAAAAATGTCGAGCGAACGAATAAATACGTTCTTTTGTAAAGTTCAAACGCTGGAATACTATGTAGGTTTTGAACATCCGCCGATTTTGAAATACCCGCCAGTTAATGCTTGACTGTGAGTGGCTCACTCGACAGAGCCAATTAGCGCGGTGTTGCCACGTTTAACCTACAAGTTTCGTCAATGTCCGAAAACAAACCGTTCGACGTTTTTTAAAACATGTCGCCATGTTATTTCTTATAAATAAATTTTCCGTAGATCATCTAGAAAGTTCAAAGCATGTTCCGCAATTTTTTGAACCACTTCGGACGGATAGTTTTGTGACAATACTTTTTTAAAAACTGACTGGGTAGAATCGACACCCAAGTGTGTCCGCCGCGATTGAATTTGAAAGTGTGACCACGAAGGGTTAATGAACGAAGTAACGAAAGCACTTGGTTATTAAATACGATATTCCTTACACTTTAATCATGGCTTGC
Source organism: Ophion ventricosus (assembly GCA_963932345.1). Lineage (NCBI taxonomy): Eukaryota > Metazoa > Arthropoda > Insecta > Hymenoptera > Ichneumonidae > Ophion > Ophion ventricosus. Next base: position 18,725,977 of record OZ010714.1, read on the forward strand.
GCAGTTTTTAAATCTAAACCTCGGTATTATTCTTCTCCCTACAGCCCTAGAACTCTTACGAGGTATGTGTATTATCAAATGGATAACGGTTCAACTTGAACATTAAAAATCTCCGAAACTATATTGTGAAACCGATTGACTTTTGGACATTTAATGCTAAATTGATCTCTCAGCGATATAACTTTCAACTGTCTACAGGCATTTCGATTTTGGTGTCGAAACTCCTTTTAAGGGAGGCTCGCAGTCTGAAGCCTGGGAAAAAAGGTGAATTTTGACAATTTTTTGTCGATACTCAGTTGATGGAATGAAAATTCCGTTCAGTGGCTTTTATTCTACATATACCCGAGTAACTTTACAAACTTTTTAGCACAAGATTTTGTAAGAAAATGGCGCCGCTGAAGCTGGATGAAGCGGTCACCTTTGTCTGATTGTATCCTGCGGCAACATTACATCGCGAATTCTTCACGGATTCACATGCATTTTTTTTTTCGGAACCTTATAACATTTTACATTGGAATACGTAAGGAATTTCAGCTATGTTTGAGACTTTTTTTTTTTCGAAGAAAAATATTTTCGGCGATTTTTTTTACCGAATTTTTTTTTAACTTGCACCATTTGATGGAAAATCGATATTTTTCGACTTTCCTGCGTACGTCAAAGGCAAGTCTTATGTAGAACACAAATTATTTTGAATTCTCTAATTCGTAAATATAAATTCGCCACATTGTTACCAAATATTCGCGATTTCGTTGCAAAATCTTGTGCAAAAATTTCGTAAAGATACTTGAAGATATGTAGAATAAAGGTCACTAAACGGAATTTTCATTTTGTCGACTGGGTATCGACAAAGAATTGTCGAAAATCGCTATTTTCCTGTGCTGTACGGCGTTTTCATTCAGAAATATCCTGCACGAAATAATTCTCTCGTTGCAATTTATTGTGCGGAATATCGAAGAAATTCGATAAATATTGCATTTTTCATGAGTAACTTCATCAACTCCAATGATTGAAACCTAAATTTATTCACAGTTCACGTTCTCGGTGCCAAGAGTAGTGGAAACTCTTGAGACTGCTGAATGGCGTTCCGTGTCCATGCAGCGCCGCGACATCAGAAAACGCGAAACAACGCGTATCTCGCCAGCTCCCGAGTCGCTCCATCGAGCGAGCCAGTCTGTCGCAGTTTGTGACGTCACACTTTACTATGTTCCACGGCGTGATGCGGGAGAGATGGCGTTGCGCGGCACACTCGAAGAGCGGCGGGGAAGGGGTGTGGGGTGCGGTTGGTGGGAACGAAGCATCAAATACGTTCTTGAATTTCCGCTGGCGCTGCTGTTGCCGCTCCTGCTGCATCGACGGTCCGTTGTTCCGGCTTCGTCGGAATAGAACGCCCGGCTATAGAACGCAGCTGGTCGTGTATTATGTAGACGCGGTTGGACCTGGATCGCGTCCGCCCGCGCCAACATCGATCCGTCTCTCGTCTTCCGAGCGTAAATTCCCTCCCTCCCGCCATCGCCCTTTCTCACTGTCTCTCTCATTTTCTCACTCTCTGTGTTTACAAACACACCCAACGTTTTTCGAGGCGTATACGAGTGCGTTCGGGTGTTCGGCACAGCATTGGGCTTCACATTTTAACTTGGAGAATTTTACAATGAGCGAATCATAAAAAGTTCTTTGGACGCAGCAACATTTGGACGAAGTACATCGATCAGTGAATGGACAAGGTGCGATTTATATTTAAGGAGGTACGATCATTCCGAAGAATCCAACTTTCGGGCCTGAAATGTTTATACGATGTTGACGAATACGTTATGCACGCTTTGGGAAAATTTGAGCTTTACTGATCGTTCAGTTTGTTTGCAATAAAATTGCAAAGTCGAGTATTTCGAGCTAGTGAAGCGCGTCGTCTTATGGGGACGGACCGGAAGTGCGGTGATCTCGGTTTTACTACTCACGTATTCAACTAACAATAAGGTCGTTGGAAAAGTAACATTTGATAAATTAGACATAATAAATATTGTAAAAAATCGAAAATTTGATCTTCACCGTGTAGTTCAAGCGCTACATTATAAAATGGTTTCAACTTCCGATTGAATATTATCACAATGACGAAATAGCACCCATAGACTTGCCAACGTCGGGTGTAACAGCTGATTCGTTTGGCGAGCATAACGTAGATCTGCTTGGAAATCGTCGTGAAGACGAGTCGCCACAGAACGTAAAAATTTACCTATAATATTAATTCTGCTGAGGTAATTCGGAACTATTTAAATAAGATTCCGATAGATTTGGTGCAAGGTTTTTTTAGTCCGTTTTTATGGTTAAACTGTCATTGTTAGGTATGGAAAATTATAAAAATATCAATATTGTTATCGATATTTATATCGGAGACAGGTAAATATCGATAAGCGTTATATCAATCGTTCCAATGACCGATATTATCGATATTTTTTGTTTTTTTTTACATAATAAATAAAAAGTAGTGAAATAAAACACAAATCGTAATGAAAGACGATTTATTATCAACAAACCGTTGTGTTATTTATTTTCAACAAACTTCCCAGTAGATTTTATCGATAGAACCTAAAAGTAATAATTTGGACTATCTTTTCCCAAATAAACGATTTTTTGTTTTGTGTGACGGTTATGCTCCTGCCTTTCAGAAAAGACGTTCGGCCGGTACCGATGTTGGTAGATCGAGATGGGTCATCAGTTTTGTCATGTTTCATGTGTAAACGGCAAGGTTGGACGTGTTGCCTAAATTTTTAACGTGTTTGTTCAATATCTTACAGACAGCCTCATCCGAATACTTTTTAAAATGGGACCACAATTTGCTTTTCTTCATATTTGTCGAAATTTGTCATTAATTGTTGACGTAAAACGCAAAAACGCTGAACGGCCAGTAGAACAAACGAACGAACGAACGGGATCATAGACACGTAATTTCTTGAGTTTTCGAGCAGGGCAGGTTAGGTTTGTGACGGCGTAGCGTGAAATGTATGCGTCTGTACCTTGACGCGACTGGACATAGGATTTTTCGATATTTCGTGTTTTTCGATATCGATATTATCGTATCGACAGTTCTGCAATATCTATATAAATATCGATATTAGGGTATCAATATTATCGATATTATTGAATTTTCCATATATCGTTGCATCCCTAGTCATTGTGAATATGACAGAGACTGTTCCAGAGTTGTTGAGGATCTATTTTTTCCGTTTTTATTAGTAAATATGCAATAAATAAAATATTTACCACAAATTTGGCATTTTGGGATCGACAATACGAATATTCAACATAAGTTAACATAAATCAGAACACTCGTGGGGTAACATAAATTTAGTCTCATTGTTGACCCTGAAGAACTAGTCGTACGTCCTTAAAATACTTAAAAAAAATATGAATTGTCGATAAAAACTCCGATAACTATGATTTTGCATAAAAAATCACAGTTGTCGATGAAATCAATTTCTTAGTTTAATATAAAAAACTTGACGCCACACGGAATTTTTCTATTTTGCGGTACTTGCACACCGCGCTACTTACACGGGGACCTTGCCAGGCACGATTTTTGCGAAATCGACCAATCAAAATTTGTGTGACGATTTTTGAACCTCGAAAATAACAAGAATTTTCGAAGCGGCGCGATAGCCTAGCGGTTAAGGTCTTCGGCTAGTACGCTGCCGGTTTTGGGTTCGAGTCCTGCTACCGCTATTTTTTTTTTCCAACCGAAACGCTTGTAAACGTTATTTTTATTTATTGACTTTAATTTGAATCCAACTTTTTTATATTGCGTTTAGAATTCTTGCCCCCGTGTTTGTAATCAACGTTTCAACATTTTTTAATATCCAAATTTTTTTCTTATATTCTTCATCTAGTTTGAAATTATTGCTCGTTTTTTTATTGTTCTTACATTGGAAGTACAAATAAGTCTCCGCCGTTTGACAAAAGATGGCCCCACCAGGAGATTATGGTTGCAATTGTCAGATGTAGAACGTCATATCGTAAGGTTGGACATCTGGCAAGACCATAACCTTGAAATATTAGCGATTTTGTATCAGCATCACATCATTTTTTTCGTGCGGAAATGTCTCGTTTTGAGCCGAATAAGCGTCATTTGCGGGAACTTTTGATTCACTTCTTTAATTTGAAGAAATCTGTAGCTGAGGCGCATCGATTGCTTGTAGAAGCATATGATGAGACTGTTTTAAGTGAGAGAAGTTGTCATGAGTGGTTTCAAAAGTTTAAGAACGGTGAGTTTGACGCCGAAGACAAAGAACGTAGCGGAAGGCCGAAAGTGTACGAAGACGCAGAATTGGAAGCATTGTTGGAGGGAGATTCGTGCCAAACGCAAGAAGAACTTGCACTTACATTAGGAGTGACTCAACAAACAATTTCACATCGTTTAAAATCGTTGGGAATGAGTGAAAAGCCAGAAAAATGGGTTCCATATTAACTGAAGCCAAGAAACGTTGAACGCCGATTTTGCACATGTGAAATGCTGCTTTTTTATGCTGCCAGGCATAAGCGAAAGGGTTTTTTTTGCATCGTATAGTCACTGGTGATGAAAAATGGATCCACTACGAGAACCCAAAGAAGAGGAAATCATGGGGACCACCTGACCATGCTTCAACATCGACAGCTAAGCCGAATATTCTTGGAAAAAAACTCAGGTTGTGTATTTGGTGAGATCACCTTGGTGTCGTGTATTATGAGTTGCTTAAACCGAACGAAACCATTACTGGGGCTCTCTGCCGAACACAATTGATGAGATTGAGCCGAGCACTCAAGGAAAAACGCGCCCACTACTACTCCAGACACGACAATATTATTCTCCTGCATGATAATGCTCGTCCACATGTTGCGGTGCCGGTCAAAACCTACTTGGAAACACTCAATTGGGAAGTTTTACCCCACCCGCCGTATTCACCAGGCATTGCTCCCTCTGACTATCATTTATTTCGATCGATGACGCACGGCCTGTCTGAGGAGCACTTCACATCATATGAAGATACCAAAAATTGGGTCGATTTGTGGATAGCCTCAAAGGATGAAGCGATCTTCCGACGCGGTATCCATATGCTGCCAGAAAGATGGCAAAAAGTAGTGGCAAACGATGGACAATACTTTGAATAAAACATAAAGTACCGTTCTTTCACAATGAATGCCCAATTTTTGATAAAAAACGGCGGAGATTTATTTCTACTCTCAATACATTTTCTTTGTTTAAATTAATTTTCTTATATAGTTTGATAATTTTGTCTGTATTAATACAATTATTATTTTATTTACGCTTACGTTTCACGAAAAGGACCCAAAGTATTTTAACGACAACTTTCATTACGATTATAATGACGTGGATGGAGACTTCAAGGAAAGGTTTATGGAAAAGGGAAATTAAATTTACATTAACGGTAAAGGTAATTGCAATGAAATAAAATTCAAATCAAAGGAAGAGTTCTCAGTTGAGTTCCTTTTTTTCGAAACAGATTTTAAACACGGTGTAAACGAAAAAAGGAATCGTAGAAAACCAAAATTCAAATGAAAAGCGTCAATAAAATAATAATTGTATTAATACAGACGAAAATATCAAACTACAGAAGAAAATTAACTTAAACAAAGAGAATATATAAGAACAATAAAAAAACGAGCAATAATTTCAAACTAAATGAAGAATATGAGAGAAAAAAAATGGATATACAAAATTATTGAAACGGTGATTACAATCACGCGGGCAACAATTCTAAACCCAATATAAAAAAGTTGGATTTATATTAAAGTAAATAAATAAAAATAAAGTTTACAAGCGTTTCGATTGAAAGAAAAAACAGCGGTAGCAGGATTCGAACCCAAAACCAACAGCGTACTAGCCGAAGACCTTAACTGCTAGGCTATCGCGCCGCTTCGAAAATTCTTGTTATTTTCGAGGTTCAAAAGCCGTGACACAAATGTTGTTTGGTCAATTTCGCGAAAACGAGGGGCCACCAGGGTGAACGGTGGCAGGGGGTGACACTTGGGACCGAACCCTAGACTACCCTGAAAGGACATCCCGAAATCGATTGCGTGCTTGGCAAGGTCCCCTTGTTAGTTACGATACGTTAGTGCACAGTAGGTGTTCTAAAGGCGAAAATAAAAGTTTTTATGAGTTTTAAGGGTGAATATTACTTTTATTATTTAAGATAGAATTAATCATTTATTTTTTTCCAAAAGTTTATATAGATTTGTAACAATAGGTCGGAATTAGACATGATTGTTCACTGGTGCTGTATTCTAACCTCTTTCCAGTGAACGGACATATGGGCTCTGTTCTGATTACTCTCAAAGCAGAGTGAAAAATATAGCTCATCTGTTGAAAATCGGAAAATGAATTACTGTTGAGTAATTGACAATGTACAGCGTTCATCAAACGCTGTCATAAAATCATATTCATTTTTTTTATTTTGCCAAAATTCTGTTTCTTTGTCGAAACAAACAATGGTAGTTTTTTTTAATATCACATTAAAATGCAAAACACTTTTACATATTTTCGTAATAACAAATATAATACTCATATGTATAAGAATGTTATAATTTTTGTGCAACCCAGTGATCGCCAAACCTAGCATTTAATCAAAATAAATAATAAATCATTATCCTTCACAGGGTTCATCTACACTACACGTCCATTTACTGGTGGTCGAGTTGCCATTTGCTGGCAATATCGTCCATTCACTGGCGACTTGGTCATTTCGTTACTTATTTATCAATTCCTCCAATATTTATTTGTTGCAATTACTCCGATTTTTTTTTTCTACTATCAGAATATCTTTTGTTAGCTATAGTAATGAAAAAGTTTTGTCTTGATAATATTTTCATTTTACAGTCCATATGAATAAAAGTCTCGTTATTCGTCCATTCACTGGTCGGTTTACCCTAAATGTCTCTCTACTTCCGGTTAGCCAAAGTTTTCTGAACACAAGGCGAAAAATATGCCGTTTTTTTTTCCCCCACTATTGAAGCGCTCATTTTGTTTTCTTCGACATCATTTCTGTTGCCTCTCTGTTTTTAATTCGTCGTGGCTAGGGCAAGGTGCAAGCCGGATAAGAACAGAAAAAAAACGGCCGAACCGCGCATCGCGTTCACCTGCATATTGCAGTGTTCGTGTACCGCACCGGATATATATATATAGACGACGAGAATGGTATGGCGTGATTTCGGAATCATGGAGGACCGGGGCGCAGAGAAAGGTTTCTAACGCGATATCGCGTGATTACTGCTCGGACGATACTCCGCCTCTCAGCCACCACCCCCCCCCCCTTTACTCCTTTCCGATTTGCTTTAGCGTGTCGCGTGCATCGTCCACACGGTGTAGGAAAGCACACGCGATCTTTGCTGAATTCCTCCCTCTCTGCCGTTGACTACCATTCGGCACGCTATTTCGCGTTCTCCGTTGCGTTTCGTCGTTTTCTCTTACACAACTTCCTCTTTCTCTTGCTACACGACTTTTTGTCTCTTTTTTTTTTTCATTTATTATTATTTTTTCTCGGAGGTCGTCCTTTTGGCGCGTACAAAAATGATCCGGCATGCTCATCAATGCTCTCGAGTTCCCCTGTCCCTATCTTTCCTCGTTGCACAGTGATGGACTGATTGGCCGTGGTAAATATTGGTAATGAAATAATTAATGAAATAGTAGTGTAAAAGTGTCAACCTTTAACTTCAGTATCATACAATGTCATTGTTGTCTACAGAACTATATAGCTTTGAAATATAGTTCTGTAGACAACATTGTGATAGATTAGACTTACGTTTACCCGGCACGTATTAACAAGTCCGCACTATTCAATTTGGCACACAGGTAGAGAATGCCTTGGCCAGAGTTGTTCAAAATCTGTATCGGGCGTTACGTTTTGCTCGATACAAATGTATTGAGTATCGAAAAACTTTTCGTTACTCGATACAAAAGTGTCAAGCTATTGTTGGAAATGGCGACTTTTTTATCGAGTAGCGAACATTTATTCGATACTTGAGTATCGAGTAACGAAAAGCTTTTCGTTACTCGATACTTTTATATCGAGTAACGAAAAATTCTTCGATACTTTTATAATATTGTTATTTACTTAAATTTGTAGAAAATGGGTTTTTTTTTATTTGGAATGAAATTGTTAAGTTTTCCGAATGCATATAAATTTTTCAAGAATTTTTTCATGGTTTTGATTTTTTTTTACAAATTTTGAAAAATTGACAAAAAGTCGGAAATTCCTTTACCTTTCCTCGAGTACAAGGGTTCTGTATGAACCGTGAGAAATTACAAAACTGTTAACAGAATGGCTTCGTATTTTGAGGCTTTGGAATGGCACAAGTATCGAGTAACGAAAAGCTTTTCCTTACTCGATACTAGCGTAACGAGTAACGAAAATTTATTCGATACTCGATACCAAAGTATCGAGTATCAAAGAATTTTTCGTTACTCGATACAAAAGTATCGAGCGATTGTTGGAGATCGCTACTTTTGTAGCGAAGTATCGATCGAATTCTTGTTGCTCGATACATTTGTATAGAGTATCTTTAATCGAATTCGATACTGAAGTAACTAATTACTGCCAACTCTGGCCCTGGCATAACACATGGTATACCTTTTATCCGAGTAAACGGTTCCCTAGGGATAACTAACAAAGACAGTTTGGTACAGGCAATCACGTCGAAACGGCTGAATTTATTTGGATGAAATTTGGCACACAGGTTGAGTATGCCGTGGAATAATCTGTCAAACAAATGCAGGTGACACCGCGTTGGTGTTACGTGCAGAGCTATCGCTGTCTCGAAAAATTCGAATAAACCCTTTAAGGTAGTAGTCTCGCCACAGTCACGTTGAAACGTTTATTCTCCGCTCAATCGATGGAGCCGTTCGGAAGTTATAGCCCACAAACGTGGCACAACTTCCCGACACTTGAGAGCACCGCATGCATAGTCGTGCTTTACCGACGGGCCTACCTACCTTTCATACTCTACTGTTTCCAAATGCGTCCACGGTTATTTCCGAGCATGCTCAAAATACTCAAAATGCCAATGAAAGTTTCAACTCAACGATCTGGATCTTGGCTCCGAAGCACTTGAATTCTGGACTGAAAATCGTCGAAATTGCATCCTATCTTGCGGCTGGACTATTCAACGAAGGTTATACATCGATTTTGAAAACTATGCTCGCATTGGATATCATTATTGGAACTCAGTGGAAAAATTACGCCAACAGCGCTGAAGCTCGACGGGTGCATCGGCAAGAGCGGCGTAGCTCCTTAATGACCAAAGAGGCTCGAAAAGCACGGAAAAATCGGATGTCTGAAGAAAATCAATTCTTTGACGACGTTGAAGGCTTAGTATATGGCCCTGAAATCGCTGATTAGCCGGTAAGTAATTGTTATCATTGACTTTTTCCGTGACCAAACTTTAAACGCGTTTTACTCAAAACTACATTTTTTTAAGTGGCATACATCCTCACGTAAAAAAACTATTCAATCTTAAGGGCGGGGTAAGGTTAATTCGGTGAAAAAAAGCATATTTTCAAGAATTTTTTTAGACGATACAGGTAATGCTGGTTTATTTAATTAATTTCTATATAATAATACAACATCTGAACTATATTTTCCCAAATTTTCATTGCAAAATATTCATAAATAAGCCGTTGGCAGCAAATCTCCGCAGGCGCCTCGAAAAAAATTTGTTTTGCGGTGTACGCTATAACTCGTCACTGGATCATCTGAAACAAAAAAATCAAAATGCGTTTATTAGCTGAGATGTTTTTCGAGGTAACGCTGCCGAGTTTTTTTTAATCGATTTTTTAATTTTCGGTAGCACTTGGAAGTCAAAAACGCGAATTTCGCTAAAAAAAATCGGCAAATTTGTTATTGTAAGATAAAAAATAATTATAAAAAAAAACTCGGCAGCGTTACCTCGAGAAACATCTCACCTAATAAACGCATTTTGAGTTTTTGTTTCACATGATCCAGTGACGAGTTATAGCGTATACCGCAAAACGACTTTTTTTCGAGGCGCCTGCGGAGATTTACTGCCAATGGTTTATTTATCAATATTTTGCAATGAAAATTTAGGAAAAAATAGTTCAGATATTGTATTATTATATGGAAATTAATTAAATAAACCAGCATTACCTGTATCGTCTAAAAAAATTCTAGAAAATATGCTTTTTTTCACCGAATTAACCTTACCCCGCCCTTAACCAAATTTGGCACATGACTAAATATCACTACCTTGTCTGTAAGCCTAATTGAATCGGCAAAAAAAGCACTTTTCCATATCAAAATATAAGAAAAATGTTATCAAAAATCGCAATGTCTATTTAAAAATTGTATAATTCTTCCATTCTTTTAACTTTTTTTGGCTTACAGACGAATTATGAATATTTTCAATAAAAATCTTCAACCGTATTGGTTTCAGATGTAAACAACGAGCACTAGAGTGTATGCCATTTTTGAAGTCCCGAGTCGGCCTGCTCCAAAGCCAACGAGATATCTTAGCCATGTTTTATTTTTTTTGTAACTTAAAAAATACGCTTTGGTAGATCAAAGTAGGGTAATGTGGTATAGGAGTACGCGGGCGATAAGAGTACGCAGTTACGCTACGGACAAAACGGTTTGCTAATGGAAGGTAACTTTTATTGTGTTTGGACCGCCTAACAGGGTGTGTTTGTGACATAAAAAAATCCAAAGTGGAATGAAACGGAGAAGCCAGGTAAGTTTGAAGTTTTGGTTGCAATTTCTTATTTATTTTTGATTTTTTCAAAGCATTACAAGCACGAAACACAATTTACTTTCTTCAAAAACAACTATTAATTTCGTATGCCAGTTCACTAAGGTTATTGTTCAAAATGAAAGAAATTTCGAATCTCATCAATAAATGGCAGTAACAGTCATGTTTGTTAAAAATGTGCAGGTCGTACAAGAGTACGCAGTGCTTAGGTGTATAGGAGTAAACGCGTACTCTTATACGACTGTCGTTAAAGATTGTTTTTTTTTACTTTCAGCATGCTTCGAAGGAAACGGACTACCGACCGAAGTCTATTGTCAATGACGGATCTTGAAAATGCAAGGAAGCGAGTTAATGACGGTGAATCTATAAGGGCGATAGCACGTTTATTGGAAGCGACTGAAGCCACTCTTCGTAAGGGGCTGAAGAGATCCACACCAGCTACAACTCTGGGGCGATACAAACTCTCGAACTTCATGATCCTCACGAACTTCGAGAACTTCACGAACTTCACGAACTTTGCGAACTTCACGATCTTCAGGACTCTCCAATTCACCAACTCTCCATCTCTTCAACTCTCTCCTTCTCTCTCTCCAGCTCTCCAGCTCTCCAGCCCTTCAGCTCTCCAGTTCTCCAGCTCCCCAACTCTCATATAAATGTGAGCAAGTTTATTGGCGATTTATGTGTCGATTGAAGCTTGCGTACTCTTATCGACCCTCGTGCGTAGTCTTAAACGTCCGTATGTCTAAGAGTTTGCAAATCCCTTTTTGTAGTTTTTAGTTTGTTGTGTAAAAAAAAATTGGGATTCCTAATTGTCGTTCATAATTAAATTAGGGTACTAGGAATTCTTTCAATTAAAAAAAAAACTGATTCGTTAAATGTATTTGTTTGTTTTTTTTCGCCGCTTTGAAGAGCTTAGGTGCATACGCCTATACCACTTTAACCTATACCCTAATAAATGCTGAAGTTTCAAAAAATCTGAAATAATTATTTTTCTTCCAAAAAAATTCCACGAAATCATCGATTTTTTAGCGTTGTAGAGCTATCTCCCCCCCTTAATTTCATTGCACCTTACTCGCGTTTCGCACCATCGTTTATCAGTAAGTCGTTTTATCAGTAAGCTAATTAGGCCGGAGGTTTAATGAGTAAGTATACGGGGATAAATAATTAAGCAATTGACTAAGTATACACATACGTGTCTATGGGACACGAAAGAAGAGCAATGATGCGATTGCCGGTTGCTCATTCGTTCATACTCGCGATTACATGCGCATGTACGCGTTAGACGCTTGGGCCATCAACGCGCGCAAGAACTTTTTATTTTTCTCTCGTATTCGTTTGCTTAGAGTAGACACGTCGATAGTTAGGCGCATTGACTAAGCGCGTGGGAAAATGGAATTCAAGGTTCGAAAATTGCTCGTACGTACGTCATCTTATTGACCGTCTACTCGACCACCTCGGGTATAATTAATGGCTCGAGCGGATGTATAGACGCGAAGCGCTTTCGAGGACGAAAGGACGCGTCATCTCATCGGGCTCCTAATTCTCGTCTACACTAGGATCTCGATTTATAAAACTTCGCTTAACGCGAGAGTCCGCATGTGGCTTCTAATGTTGGAAGAATTGTTGCGCCAACGAAAGGCACAAGGCTCAGCTGTGCAGCGTCGACAATCGCCTGCGCTTTCTCGATCCACGAAAATGCATCCTCGATCTTCCGCAAGTCTTCACTAAATCGAGGTCTTAGTATTATTACGTTTCTTCAATTCACATGGCTCGTGAAGACTTGGGTACTGGTACTTGATTGAAAAAAAAACATGCTCGAATTCCGCAATGTACGTAATGCGACTTTCGAATATTTCATTTGACTTTTTTTTTGTGGTAATACGGAAGGAATTATTACTTTCGATGCTGTTATAATAATAATTGTTCTAGTTACCATTGTGAATGTGATTGAAATTGTAATTGTTATTAGTATTGTTAAGGTTATCGAAATTTTTGTCTGCTATTACTATTATCGTAGCTATTCTTGTCATTGCGTTTGCTATTGTTATTATTGTTGGAATTGTAATTCTAATTGTTATTATTATCGTAAATGTAACTTTAATTGTTAATGTTAAAACTTTTACTATTGCTATTGTCAATGCAATTTTTATTAGTATTCTTATTGTTATTGTTATTATTATCGCTAAATCGATCAACATTAGTTGTTTCGGGCGATTACAATGTTAGGAAAATGAATGATTGGCTCAATCATTTTCAGCGGAACGAACAAAAGTGGACAATTTTGAAAATCGAACCATGAAAAGACACGGATCAGTCGCCATGAAAATACATTAATCAGACACCAGGATGGCGCATCATGATCGTGTATTTATTCTAGGTATCTCTTTGAGTCTCATCACTCCCCGAGCGGATAGTCGGCAAAGTTTGCTTTCTCAGTAATGCACGTCCAACTGTTCAAGCATCGTGTTGACGAGCCAAGTGACGGGTGTTTCGCTAATTTCATAGGTACAAGCGCACAAAGCTAATTACGCATTGGGAATTTTTCAATTGACGTTAACGTTACGTGCCCAATTTCGCGGCTATTGCGTGTTTCACTCGCAGGGAATAGTTTAGGAAAAACGCACGAATTAAAAATAAATAAATGCAAATTGACGCTCAAAATGTTCGGTCTCTCTTTTTGGAACTCCCACAGACGAGACGAAAAAAAGGAAAGGTACGAAAGTAAGAGGGGACGTAACGAAAAACTTCCTCTCGGACACACAACGTGTTCTTTTTTTTCTTGAAATTATTCGACGCGCCCGTTGATACATCTGCGTAATGTGGGATCATCGCGGAGACACGTTTGCAGTTCGTGAGGTAGGAAGAGCCGAGCACCGGTGCGTCCGTAGGGCGAGCAGACTGCCTCGAATTTCACTTTCCTTTGTTCACGCGCAAACACGCGCCGTTATAGCCTGCTGAAGTCAACAAAGAGAGGAGGAGAGGAGAAGAGAGGGGGAGAGAGAGGGGGGGGGAGAGAGAGAGAGAGAGAGAGAGAGAGAGAGAGAGAGAGAGAGAGAGAGAGAGAGAGAGAGAGAGAGAGAGAGAGAGAGAGAGAGAGAGAGAGAGAGAGAGAGAGAGAGAGAGAGAGAGAGAGAGAGAGAGAGAGAGAGAGAGAGAGAGAGAGAGAGAGAGAGAGAGTTAGAGTTAGAGTTAGAGTTAGAGTTAGAGTTAGAGTTAGAGTTAGAGTTAGAGTTAGAGTTAGAGTTAGAGTTAGAGTTAGAGTTAGAGTTAGAGTTAGAGTTAGAGTTAGAGTTAGAGTTAGAGTTAGAGTTAGAGTTAGAGTTAGAGTTAGAGTTAGAGTTAGAGTTAGAGTTAGAGTTAGAGTTAGAGTTAGAGTTAGAGTTAGAGTTAGAGTTAGAGTTAGAGTTAGAGTTAGAGTTAGAGTTAGAGTTAGAGTTAGAGTTAGAGTTAGAGTTAGAGTTAGAGTTAGAGTTAGAGTTAGAGTTAGAGTTAGAGTTAGAGTTAGAGTTAGAGTTAGAGTTAGAGTTAGAGTTAGAGTTAGAGTTAGAGTTAGAGTTAGAGTTAGAGTTAGAGTTAGAGTTAGAGTTAGAGTTAGAGTTAGAGTTAGAGTTAGAGTTAGAGTTAGAGTTAGAGTTAGAGTTAGAGTTAGAGTTAGAGTTAGAGTTAGAGTCAGAGTTAGAGTTAGAGTTAGAGTTAGAGTTAGAGTTAGAGTTAGAGTAAGAGGCTGAAGAGGGAGGGAGAGAGAGAGAGAGAGAGAGAGAGAGAGAGAGAGAGAGAGAGAGAGAGAGAGAGAGAGAGAGAGAGAATGAGCGGGAACACCGGTTTGTAGAAGAAACACCTGAAGCAGTCTTATTTGATGATGTCCGTGCTAGAACGCTCGCATACCTGTGGCAGGTGAATCCCGTCAGGTGTTCCAACAGATGGGCTCGCTCTACTCAAGAAAGCGTTATAAACGGACTCCATCCTTTTTCTTTCTCTCCCTCGCTTCAATTCTATTTCAGTTTGTCGCGCTCTTTTCCTCTCCTCACCGTCCCTCCCTCCCGCTCCCTTTCTATTATAAATGTGGGTTATCCCTGCGTATTCCCTGCGACCTCCTGATAATGACGAGCAAACAAGACCGTTAAAAATAGTAAGATATGCTTCGACACCGATCGATCACTGCACAATGGCACATTAATCATACCGCCTCAATCGAAACGTTATACTTGTATTAACGTTTTCCAAAAGCCAACGTCGATCCTCGCAAGGTCATTCGTCTTGGTTTTAACTGTCGTAAGACAAGGGCCGTCTCACTTCGATGAACGGGAAGAGAAAGAAATAACATTATGAATCCATTTCAAATAATAGTGTATGAAGTTACTTGAGGATATATTCTCAAACTATTAGTATGCATTTTCTAAGTGGTCATTCTGTTTACCGCGCCGGGATGAACGAGTTCCACATTTCAGAGTTCCCAATAAGCGTGAAATTACAAAAATACGATTTTTTATTCGAATACTTTTATTTATATTTAAAAAAATCGAAAAAAGATCTTTTTTTTCTACGACTTGCCAATTTCTTCGTATTCAAAATTTCATGAAAGTCTCCGGTCACACTTTTATTATTATAATTTTTATTTATTCTTATATTAAAAGTACATTTTTAATGTTTTATTTCCGATCACTCGAGTTGCCACAATTCCCTAAGCCGACTCTCCATGCAGCAACAACGGCACTTTGTTTAAATAATAATAACTTCATAATTTAACAATATTTTTCAATTAAAAATAAAACAACAATTTCGCAAGACTATGTATTAATTGTGTGTAAAACCCTTACTCCGTCATCCCAATACACTAATCAGAAAAAAAATATTGAAAATCGACCTGATTTTTGGGTCCCAAGCCAAGGCCCCGTTCATTCTACCGAGCTCGTTTTTCTTTCAATCAGTCTTGATCGCACGTAGAACTATTTGCTTATTCTTGCGAGACGATGACGAGGACTCTGTGACGAGTACGTGTGCACCACCACTTAATAATATTTCACGGTCGACGAGGCCGCGCTCGCGCGCGCGCGCGAATCGTGATCTCGTTTCGCCAGAAAGGCGGCGAAAGTATGAAACGCCGACGAGACTGTGGGGTTATTCACACTTCATTCCGTGTACTCGGTTATATACAGCAGAATCTTGCCTCGGACGTCATGACTCGGCTATGTGCACACGTACGTGCACGCACACATGCTGTGTAAACACACATATACAGGGTGTCCGATTTTAATTGCACACCCTGAATAATTCGTGATAATTTAATCCGACGAAAAAAGGACGTTTTCTACGAAACTTCGATCGGAATATCCGATATAAAAAAAAATCATTGTTTTAAAGCGGACGATATCGTTTTAATTCGACAAAAAAAATAGCTGGTATTCAAACGAAACTAACCTGAAAAATTGGCTCTCCGTTCGAAAAAGACGGAAGTTATGGAACTTTGACGTATTGCGTTCATCGATGGAAGGATGATGTTCGAAAAATTTTAAATACTGTAGTCTCCATGAGAAAATGAAATGCTTACAATTATTACAATTTTTAATAAATCAATTACGTTGAAGTTTGCATCGTTGGGACGGAACAGATTTTTTTTTATGGTTTCGTGTACTTATCTTTATTATTATACAAAATCTTTTTATGCAAATGCATGTTGAAGATTTAAAAATGAGCATTCTAAAAAAGTTCGTTTAATTTTTGTAGCTTAAAGCTGGCAAGTAGAATTTAATAAATTAAAAATAAACAAATATTCGTAGAATTGAAGTTTGCATTGTTGGAATGCAACGAAATTTTTTTTTCAATTACTTATCTTCATTATTATCCAAAATCATATTATGTAGGTTTAAGATTGTAGATCGCTGAATAAGAATCCTAAAAAAATATTTGCGTGATTTTCGTATGTCAAATCTGCAAAAGAAATTTCGGAAATAAAAAAATATTCATTTACGTTGCATTCCAACGTTACAAACTTGAATGTTATAAACGTTCAATGCATTCCAACGATGCAAACTTCAATCTCATATGAATGGGACATTTTCCAAGCGTCTGCAAGCTGTCACATTTATTCATTTTATGACGTGATTTTTCAGCTCGCAGAAGAATTATCTACACACTTGGAAATCCAGTCGCTCGTTTTTTTTTCTCGGAATACGGATTTTCTTTTTCGTGTTAATTTTTTTTTAATTCCGTATTTTTTATGCCAGAACAGTAACTTTTGTTCTCGTGATCGCGTACACAATAAAAAAACAATATCAATATCGCCATCGAGCATCGTCGAAATAGTCAAACTTATATGGGAAACGTTTTTTTTATCAAACTTCATTTTTATGATTAATACGAGTTGTGCAATTGTAATTGGACACCCTGTGTCTGCATCTGTATGATTCTACCGGCCTTGGACCGCAGCAACATAAATGTGGCTGTTGCTTTTACAACGACCGAAGGCGTCGCGTAAGAACGATTGGAAAGATTGTTTCACAAATATTCGCGACTATCCAAAAGATTGTTTCACAAATATTCGCGACTATTCAAAAGATTCTTTACTCCTTACGTTAAGCAATTTTTCCTTAAGACGGAGAAAAACAAAATGTTAGCATACATTTTCATTTTTCAAAGAATTCAATTCACGAAAAGGCAATTTTGCACTTACATAAAATAGAAAAGATTAAGGAGATGGCGACGAAAGTTCCGATTTGAACTTCGGAGTTAAATTTTCTTGTTTCATATACAGCCGGAATTGCACTCGTGTGAATTTTCAAGCTCGCTTACCGATCACTCGGTGAAGTATTCATTTAATGAATTTTTAATGGAGAGCTTACGAACCATCATGCGGTATTGGTCATGGACGGCTGAGAAAGCGTCACTTTTCGGATTCGCACGTGTATGCACTCGGCGATGAGGAAGCTTTTTTTTTAACTAAACAATAAAATGCTACGTAAAATCGATTCGAGACATTAAATCTTATGTTGTAATAATACATTTTTCTTAGCACACAAGCCCGTCAATATAATGAAATTAACGATTATTGAGAGTCACGTATCTCCGAAACAATTACCATGCACACGAAACTAACCATTTACCCATTAAGATAGTAGTCTTGCCACAGCCACGTTGAACAGTTTATTCTCCGCTCAATCGCTGAAATCATCGAAATATTGCGAAATATCGTTATAATGTCGATTATACATATTATCGGGATGTAAAAACTTATGAAGTAATGATGAAAACGCCTGATATAATATTTAGAATTCCAAAAATAACAACGTTCCCTCCATCACCTAATCCTCACTTTTGTATCAGACTATCTATGCCGGCTACTAATACGTAGATACTCTGCGTATACGGATATGTAAACACTACTGCAGCCAGCGAGCGCGGAGATCGTGGCAACGTCGCAAGCCCAGGGAATTTTTGTCGTAATATTTGGCGCTAGCGTCGCTAGACATTGCTTAATTTGAATCGCTATATCTCTAAAACTAGACGGTCAAATTCATGATTTTTTTTACCCACTTCGGTATATGTTCGTCTGTAATTGAAAATTAAAAAAAAACTAGAAAAGTTTCGAAGTTATTGCGTGAAATGTGAAATTTTCCAGTGCTCCCCATAAGACCATGTGTAAATCCGTGCAGTCTTTGATTGTCAATATCTCAAATACCAGGTGTACAAGTATGAAATGCGGACTTTTTTTTAACAAAACACGTTAAATTCGGAAGAATGATAAAAAGTGCTTTATTCAAAATATGCTCCATCGCTTGTTATACATTTTTCCCATCTTTTGGGCAATTTGTGAATACCACGCCAGTAAAAATCTTCCCCTTTTGCTGCGAACCATTCATCGAGCCATTTTTTCACATCTTCGTACGAACCAAAGTGCTGCTCAGCAAGTGCGTGACCCATCGATGCAAACAAGTGGTAATCGGAAGGAGCCAAGTCTGGCGAGTAAGCCGCATGGGGTAGAACTTCTTAGCTGAGTGCTTCCAACGTGTCGCGAACCGGTTTTGACGTATGTGATGGAGCATTGTCATGAAGAAAAATGACTTTGTGTTGCCTCTTTCGGTATTCTGGCCTTTTTTCAAGCAGCGAACGGTTCACATTGGTCAATTTTTGTTGATAACGTTTAGTATTAACCGTTTCCCCAGGTTTTAACAGCTCATAATAGACCACGCCCCTCTGGTCCCACCAAACACAGAGCATCGTCTTTCTGCAAAAGCGATTCGGTCTTGCGGTCGATATGGATGGTGCGCCTGGGTCTACCCGTGATTTTTTGCGCTTGGGATTCTCAAAATAAATCCACTTTTCATCCCCTGTAACTATACGATGCAAAAACGACTTCCTTTTGTACCGAGCGAGCAAAATGTCACATGTGTTTTTGCGCTTTTCCATTTGCCTGTCGTTCAACTCATGTGGTACCCATCTACCGGTCTTCTGAATCTTTCCCATCTCTCGTAGCCGATTGGAAACAGCTTGCTGACTAACGCCCAATTGCTCGGCGAGTTGTTTTTGTGTTTGCGAATCATCTTCGTTCAACAATGCTTGCAATTCCACATCTTCGTATTTTTTTGGCGGTTTTCCATGTTCTTTGTCTGCAACATCGAAGTCACCACTTTTCAAACGCCGAAACCATCGTTCACACGTATCTTGCGATGGAGCATGTTCACCATAAGCTTCTCGAAGTAATCGGTATGATTCAGCAGCAGTTTTCTTTAAATGAAAACAAAAAATTAATGCTGTCCGCAAATGTTCTTTGTTGGGTATAAATTTCGACATATTGAACACAACAACACAACACTGTGTACACACTTTTCCATTTTACCACTCGTGCGCGTCTGACACTTGTTGATGACACAACAAAATGGCGCAGTGTCAAATCTTTATAGCACAAACTCCATCTGTTTTCGGAAATCCGCATTTCATACTTGTACACCTGGTACACAACGGTGAATCCTTTTGAAATTTTGCAGGTAATCGCTTAATAGTGTCCTGAATGGGGCCTCACAATAAAAAAAAATCTATAGAAAAACTTGGCGAGACTACGACCTTAAGGCAGTATTGTTGTCTATAGGGCTATTTTGGAGATGATTTTTAGAATGCAATAACGTTTAAACTCTTCTCGTTTTCTTTCTGAATCTTCCATTTTGTTATTTTGCAATATAAAATAATAATTCTAGTTCGGGCTATAGCGACACTCATACAGCTTAAGAATCTTTTTGAATTTGTTTGCTTCAGAATACCTGGAAGAGCGCAAATCATCAACGCCAGCGACATACTTTTTTCATGCCTTCACACGATTATAAATTGTTAAATAAATATACATTTATATGCAACAAAAAAAAATGTTTTCTTTTCTACAAGAGTATACCTTTGAGCGGAAAAAAAGTTTGTACCGATACATGCAACAGTAAAAAAAATATTAAAAAATAACTTCCTTTTCGAGACTTCACAGTAGAATAGCCCCTTAAGCAGCCCATTTTAGTTTTTGTTTTGTAATTTTTCCCCCCACGATTTAAATGTTATTTTTTTCAGTAATACCTGCAATAATCGCCATTACGAATGTTTGATTTTTTATAAGCTTTTATTTCATAAGATTGTCATAACCATTCGACGAAGAAATTCCAAATTGATAAAACAAATGCGAATGATTCAAACCGATCAATGAGAAGAGAATTTATCATTGATAACGTCCGATGTTTGGGGAATCGATATCTCGAGAAGAAAACCTTAGGCAGAAATTAAAATACCGCCTCTACGACCTTGAAGTATGAGTTCGACAGAAAAAATATAAGATATTTATTTTAGATAAAAAAATTCTCGTCTTTGTTATCAGGCTATTTTTGTTGTCTCATATTGATGAACATCATTCAATTGAGAACATTTCGAAGTTTCTACATCACCCGTAACTAATTAAAAGTAGGTGACACGAGCAAGCGATATCATCTTTTAAGACCTTACATACGCGAAAAATTTCACAATTTTTAATTTTTTTAGATTTTGATTCCATTAGCCTGAACGGTTAGGAATATTGTAAGCTTTACAGAATTGAAAAATTCGCAGGATGCTATTAAATAAGGTAAGATTGCATTTATAATAGATACCGCGTGGCGCGTCCGACCGTCAACTTCAAAGCCGTTTTTCCACGATTCATTTTTTTGAACCTTGTGAAAATTCTAACTCTTGAACGAAGGTTCAGATCGCTTTGAAATTTTTACAACATATTCTTAGTATCATCACCTATCGTGTGAACCACAGAAACAAAAATTTCAATGACACAAAAAAATATAAAAAATAAAATACCGACAGAAAATTGAGTAAAAAAATTTTAAGTTTCGAATTTTTATTATAATAATTTTTTAAAAATAATATTGTTGGTTCACACTGAAAATACATTCATTATGCAATTATAAGTATGTTCATTTTTTTTTTTCAGACGCCCACATCGATACCGAGAACTTTCACCATCAACGCGCGCGCAAAAAAAATACATTGCTTTATTATGTTATATCTCCGCCATTTGTTAATATTTCTGATTTTTTTTTACATATACTTAACCATGTGCATAAATGATCTGTAAAAAAAATGTTGTCAATATATGCGTCATTTTTTTTTTAACGCGTCTAGAAAAGTACCTTCGAAAATCGGCGAAATCGCGTATATAAGGCCTTAAAAACAGAGAGTGCTCATTTGCGACAGCGTGCATCCAAAGAATTAATCACGATGTAATTAATGGAAAATTTAATGATGCGGGTTGTACTTTTTTTCGAGTATATGAAGTACGTTGAATTTTAAAGTCACCGTTCTGCAAGATACCTTGCGTCAAAGATAACCACAATCTTTTTTCTCTACTGCTGAATGATGACGTTTAAAAATATTCGATACGTTATCCGGATTTATCGGTAGAGGAAATTCCTAAGAGCTAAACCACACCGTGGAGCAAGATTTCCAAGCATGCGCCACGTTTTTTTTTTTTTCTTAATTATTAAGGCCATGTATCAGATGCTGCGAAATTTCGACGCGGTCACGACGGGTTTTGCAGAAATCGTAGTTTTTGGCTACGAGCCGCCGCAAACTATCGTCAGATTAGCAGCAATCGTCTGCTAATTACACAGCAAAGGTCATACTAATTATACTTTTTATTCTATTTTTTGTATGTCTTATTATTTCTCTAACGTTATTCATTTAAATCTTCATTTAAATATCTTTATTTTTTTATATCTGAAATTTTATTTTTTTATGTCCATTATGCTCCGTACGAGTATAGTTCATTTTCTAGTATAAATTTATCTTAAGAGATTTAACGTACACAAACTTAAAAATTATCGTCTGTGACCCGTTTTATATAGACATAGTGACATTTGGTATGGAATCCCCCTAAAATACTACATCCTGTATTATCAGCGAGGTGAGAATTTGCATCTAGGCTAGATGGAGCAAGAAGTTCTAAGGCCTTTTCTTTCCTGTATTTAATGAAAATTTAAAAAATAAAAAAAACACCACAGCAAAGAGTCGATGCCCAATAGGCGATAGTTCCTGCAAGTCTGTGTGTGATGCATGCAAGTACATGTGCTCTATACAGGATAGCCGTGAGTCGAAAAACTGATGCACTAGGTTTTCAAGACTAACGATAATATTTTGAGCTTCTTTGGTACAATTTTTCTAGTTTTACGTAAAAAAAAAACAACTCTAAAGTCCAATTTCTCCGTCATTTATGCATAAAATCAGTTGAAAAAAAAAACCCTCCCAATGTGACTTTTTTCACTGTCGAGAGAGCCTTGAAATGTGCCTTGAAATGTGCATTAAATTCGGTGCATCAGTTAATAATTTACAATTCATCCAATGGTAACTACAAATTGTGAAGGTTTTTTTTTTCCAAAATTTGGAAAAACTTCATTCGTCAGGCTCTTTCTGGAACGATATTGCACGTGCACAATGGAATTTCATCTCAATTGATTGTATCGGTTGGTTAAAATGAGGGTTCAAAATTTCGATGTCGTCGGAACGTGTGATGCATGGCCTTCAGACTATCGCACAAAATTTAATGACGCACATAAAAAAATAAAACCATTTACAAAATATGAGTAACAACGACCGGTTAGTCTTCTTTTTTTTTTTTAAGTGAGATTTGAAAATAATCATGAAAAATAAATGTAGAGTAGCCATAAAATTATTCTTGATTCGAGTTTTTGCGTTTTCTCGAACGTAGATGAAGACGTATTTACTGGTTCAAAATGATTCACAGTCAGTTACTACGCCACGTGTAATATATACATAAATATATATTTATATATAGATATGCGCTCATACACATTTGTATAGGTGTATCGATATACCGGTATATTCGGTGCACGTGTAAATACGTAATATACATATGAATACGTGTTAGTTCGGTATTCGTAACGCGTGGAAAAAGTCCCGTGTTTTCAGTGGACGGCACGTTAACTTATATAGCGTGTGTAACGAATCCCACACGTAGCCACGAGATAGCGAAAACGTGACATTACATAGAACGAGCAGAACGAGCAGAACGAGCTACGAGCACCGTGTGTGACATAATTCTCGCTTCCACGTCGCAACTAACGTATCTCATGAATTGCAAGACTGAGACACCAATGGATTCATATACGCATGAGCAAACTCTTGGAGGTTAAAAAAAAACACATGGGCAATTCCAGGTCAGATGAGATGTTCCGTTGTTTGATGTTTAGGTCGAACAAGAGAAAAATCTATGACTAGACGCGACGCCAGTTTTTACGTTAATTCGCACGCGACTAGTACAGATTTTTTGTGTTCTTTCTTCCTTTAAAAAGTACAAGGCTTCAGGAAATGAAAAATATACGTTGCCCTTCTCGTTTTCTTATTGGTTTTTTTTCTTCGCAGTTTTTGCAGGGTCTCTGCATGAGCTTGAAGTATCGAGAACACGATTTTTAGTTGTATAGTTTTATAGCGTGGGATCTTAACTTCAATTTGAAACGAAGATTTTGTAAAAATTCCAAAAATTAACCGAGTCATGATGCTTTATTATGAAACGGTGTAAGTCGTATCTCAAAATCTATTCGGCCGATTCTTTCTGTAACATTTTTTATCGTATGACAGAATATTTTGATATGTTTGTCCATTTATTGATAACAAATGATTGTAGTTCATTTTTTTTTGTCGAAAATCGAATCGTCTTTCGTACAGCTTGTCGTTTTCGTAATTTTCAAAAAAAAATAAAGTTTCCGCTCATACGAAGTTTTATTATATTAAAAGTACAATTTTTCATTACTGATCACTCTAGTTGCTAGAACCACGATCGTGCAGCAATAGCGGCACTTTGTTTGAAGAATAACGTCGTTGCTTATCAAGATTTTTCAATGAAAAAACAACTCAAGCTTGGCAACACTACGTATGGATTATATGTAAAATCCCGTCCCTCCTCATCATAATACTTTCCTCATCGGCAAGAAATTCTGAAACTCTACCTGTTTCTCGGGCCTCAAGCTTATTCAGGCTCATTTATTAATCGTTCGATCAACAATGCGAACGTTGTTCGCGTAACTATTACGTTAATGACAGCAATACTTGTTCAAAGGAGAATTCACTGTAAAAGTAATGTGAAATTTATATACAAGTGAACTAAACAATTTCGTTTGAATGAAACAATGAAAACGAATTTTGTAAATTGTTAGTGAAGTTTTTTTTTTCATATTGTTTCACAGCGATTTGGAAAAAGGAAGAAAATATCGATCGGACCGACGAAGAAGCCTCGGTCGATTCTGTATAAAATAGCTCCTGTATTCTCGTGTTTAGCGTTCTCTTATTTCGTACCCCGGAGATTATCTCTTTTACCGAATATCTAAGTGAGATAAATGTTTTTCGAGGGGCATAAATTATTCCTAATCCCGATGAAAATTATATTACATCTTTACCGTGTCACGTGTCTACGTGGTCTTTTTTCTGCCGGGTGTTTTTTTTTTCTTCTTCCTCAATGGGTTCCTTTTTTTTACGCGAGCGTGTTTGGGGCAATAGGACACGAGTGTCCCAAGATGGCTTACGAGGCACGTGCCACTCTTCGGGAACTGACCCCTGGATTATCGAAGCTTTTTCGTGTGGAGCGAGAGTCTGAGAGGAGAACAGCTGCAACACAGTTCCGGGGATTCTACGAAAACGAGTTTGAATTACGAAAACGAATTTTATCTTCAACACACATTTGCCCAACTTATTTATTCTCTCTCTCTCTCTCTCTCTCTCTCTCTCTCTCTCTCTCTCTCTCTCTCCTGCCCCCCCCCCCCTCTCTCTCTCTCTCTTTACAACGCCTCATTCATTCTTCTTGGCTAATATTTGAAATCTATCTATATATATATAAGGCAGCGTCCTGACTGACTGACCGACCGACTGACTGACTGACTGACTCATCATCGCCCAGCCTGAACTGTTAAAGGTAGAAACGTGCAATTTGGAGACGGTGTTGATTTTATATTGGAGGCATCATTTAAAAAGGGATTTCTCGAAATTCAACCCCTAAGGGGGTGAAAGAGGATGGCAAAGTTTATATGGGAAATTATATTTCTTGCGTGTAACAACTTGAAACTTGGAACATAAGTACCTTAGAAAGTGTAGAAGTGTACTAAGAAAGGATTTTTCGAAATTCAACTCTTAAGGGGATAAAATGGGGTGTAAAAGTTTGTATGGAAAGTTTATCAACTTGAAACTCGGTATAAATATTCTTCAAAACAATAAAACGCCTATTTTAGGATTTTTAAAACCTCTAATGTGGAGTTCTACTTGTAATGAAGTTTCTATGGGCCAAAATCTACCGAAGCCGCGGGCAAAAGCTATTAAATTTATATTCGATATAAAATTATTTCATATGCAATAATTGCAGTTTTCTCGGTAAATGGTTGAAACGGAAGAAAATAAAATGGTGTTATGCCAATAAATATTACCTCAATTGAGTAACACGGGAAGGTTTTCCTCCAAAATAATATGTATTCGAAATAATATCTATGCGTAATAGTTCGAGCTTGATAATTGTACTTCTTAGTAAATCGGAGAAACAATTTTTTTTAAAATTATTTATACATCGTTGTGATGATTTAAATCGAATTTACTGTAAAATCGATACGAGGCCTTAAAACGTTTGGTTGGGGGACAAAAATAAAAAAAAATAAATGAAAGCTTCGAACGAAGGCATCGAGATGGCGAGAGTCGATTCTAATCTTGCAGCCGAACCTGCACGAAAATCACAGCTGTTTCCTGCTGCAGAGATCGTCTATTGCAGCAAATCCCAGTGGGAATCTATATATACCGCCGAAGAAACGAAGGTTTCGGAGATCCTTGGTCTCGTGTGCATCGATGCATATTCCGACGTCTTACTATCCCTCGCTCTCTAATTATCCGGAAATTCTCTCAACGAAGAGCAGTTGCGGTTCGTAGCGATTCCCTCGACGATTATCTACACCCATAATTAAGTACAGCAGATAATGCTATATTATTTCCAATCTCGGTATTATTTTGCCGCGGTGTGAGATACGAATTTGGCTATTTTGATTTATTTCCTCCCTCTTTTTCGGATAAAAATCTCAACAAAAAAACACCAAATGCATACGACCACTCACGAACACGCTCTTCGTTCAATTAATATCAGAATTTTTTTCCGTGTACAAAAGCAATTTTTCGATCTCGAGAAACATTCATAACACATTTCAATTCAAAATTTCGAAGAAAAAAAAAGTTTCGCACAGGCGGAGCTTCTTTGAAGAAGCAAAAAAATATTTCGCTGCCGAAGTCCCATCAAACATGGTGTTGAAGTTTGCATCGTTGGAATGCAACGAAAATTCTTCTGAATTTTCTTCATTTCTTTATTTTTTTATTATTATCGATCATCTTTTTTTGCAGATTTTAGTTACAGATTTTGCACAAGGATCTTGGACAATGTTTTAATGAATTTCCGTAGCCCAAATGTGCCAAAAAAAATATATATTTTCGTTATATTACAACGATGCCAACTTCAATAGTGTAGGGAGGGGCATGTTGAGCAGTCGGGTAAGTTGGGCAATCGAAATATCTGGAAAATTAAGCACCGCACGCGGGTGCATCAAATGGCGGAAAGAGAGGTATGGCGGGGCACATCACGCCATCGCCCATTGCCATGCGGCGCACGAGACGGTAACACGGGACGTTTAATTATTTTGGCACTCAAAAGTAAAAAAAAAAGGTGATTGAAAGATTTTCTTCTACCACTGTATGAGAAAAAATATTTCCAAGTTCATTGCAATTAATGTTAATGTTTCAAAACCTAACTAATTAACAAGCAACTGTTGGCTTATTACTGCATTGTACCAAATCATGTTGCATATACGTCTGATTTTTTTAATGCAATTCTTACTTTGCCCAACTTACCTCATACTCATGCTCAACTTACCCCACTATAGGAGCAGGTTGAGCAAATATGGCCTTAGTCATTTCAGAACTGTTATCTGTGAAACAATAAGGATCGCAGGAATTTCGTCTATAGACGTTTTTTCCCAGATAAATGTCCTATTGACCAATGTATAGATTTCATTTTTATACGGCAGACTGTTAAGTCAAACACTCAATTCGGACTTCTACTGTCAACAACGGATCAGATTGAAGCAGGCGATCGACCAGAAGCGGCCAGAATTGCCCAATAAGAAGGGTGTTGTGTTCCATCAAGACAACGCCAGGCCGCACACATCTTTAATGATGCGCCAGAAGCTCCGAGAGCTTGGATGGGAGGTTCTATCGCACCCGCCGTATAGTCCAGACCTGGCACCAAGCAATTATCACCTTTTCAAGCATTTGCAAAATTTTCTTGATGGTACAAAACTGGCCTCAAGAGGGGCTTGTGAAAATGAGTTGGTCAAGTTTTTTACCAATAGGGACGAGGACTTCTTCAATCGCGGAATTATGAAATTGCCTTCAAAATGGACAAAACTTATCGAACAAAACGGCGCATATTTGATCTAAATCGGATAATCCTAACTATGTTAATTTCATCGTTGAAATAAAGCGAAAAAACGCTCAGAACTTTTTACTTCATCTAATATTTTAAGAGCTCATTTTCCGAAGCTTGAGAGTTATAGCAATTTGAAGTGAGCGCGGCGGTGGACAAAATATCTCGAGATCTACTCAACCGATTTTTATGAACATTATACCGCATATTCGTCATAATATTATCTAGGATGTAGCATAGGATTTTTTTGATTGGATGATGCGTTCCTTCTTTGTTAATTTTTCAAACTAAACATTTTAGTAACAATCAGTTTCTTTATAAACAGCTGTAATGTCTACATTTTTTTTTCTTTTTCCCCATGCTTTTAGCTATTCCTTTCTTTACAACAAAAACAAATAAAAAAATTCAGAAGATACCGCAAAGTGAAAAAAATGCTACTATCGGCAAGGATTTTTCACAGCCGGTCCTATAGACGACTTCTACAGTGTGGCGTGCAAAAGTTTCGGACCACCCTATTTTTTTAGTAAACTGATAAAATATTAAATTCCTGAACTTGTTAATCATTTCAAATTTTCAAAAGAGCTATGATATGAATAATATCGTGATGTATTATTTTTTTTTGCATGTCGTATTATTTGTGTACAGCGTTGAACGAATTTCGTTAGTGTGCAAAAGTATTGGGCCGCTATCGCGACCAGCTTCGAACGCACAGTTTGTTGACATTTTCTTTCGTACTAGTTTCAAAACATGCATGACAATGAAGTATCAGTATTGTTTCTGCCGCGATGGCGAAACACACGAAAATTGAGGTACGTAAAACCGTTTTAAAACTTTTTTCAGAAGGAAAGAGTTCTCGCCATATCGCGACTACTTTATCTATTGGAAAAAGTACGGTCAACCGTATTATTCGTAAATATAAATCAACAAATTCCGTTGTGTGACTAAAGTCGAAGTGGTAGACCGCGAAAAACTGCGGAATACGTTGAGAAAATTATAAAAAGGAAGTGCTTTATGAATCAAGGAAAAACTGCAGCAGGCATTTCGAGAAATTCACGTAGCGAAAATCGTGCCAACGTTAGTCGGAGTACAGTATCACGACGTCTGAAGGCTATAAGGGTGGACGCATTGGTGGAAAAAAAACCACTTATTTGTCAAAAGAATCAAAAGACCAGATTGAATTTTGCAAGAAAATATCAGCATTGGACAACATCAGATTGGCGGAAAGCGCTTTTTTTCCGACGAATCCAAATTTTAATTATTTCGAAGTGATAGTCGGAAGTCCGGAAATGCCCCCTACCTTGAAATACGGTGGCGGGGGCATTAAAGTTTGGGGAGCATTTTCAGACGTCAACGTTGGCCGCTGGTAGAAATTCAAGGCAATATGCACGCTACAATGTACAGAAATATATTGCAAGACCATATGCTCCCATTTGCAATGAAAAAACGCCACATGGGTGGGTTTTCCAACACGATAATGATCCCAAAAATGCTTCACGTCTTGTAAAAGATTTTCTTGCAAGCCGAAAAGCACGCCTTCTCTACTGGCCATCGCAATCACCGAACTTAACCCTTCGTGGTCACTCTTTGTAGAATCGACCCGGCGATCAATTTTTGGCGTAGTTATACATTAGTTTCCGGCTTCGAAAAGTACTGTATTCACCATTTTACCTGGAGTTTGAAGTATCCTCATACCATAAAATTTACCCTTTTAACATGTCGGAATAAATACCTTTTTTGGAATGCGCACTATGCTACTATTTTTTTTCCAAAAGTAGCATATCTAAGGAGTATCACGTTCAAATATTACGTAAAAATGTTGAAAATTCACGGAATTATGATTTTTTGAGCGAAAAAGTGTTTTTTTTTCGTTTTCATCTCTTTATGATTTTTTTTAATATGTCGCCATTTTATTTCTTATAAATAAATTTTTCGTACATCATCTAGAAAGTTCAAAGCATGTTCCGTAATTTTTTGAACCACTTCGGACGGATAGTTTGGTGACAATACTTTTTTGAAAACTGACTGGGTAGAATCGACCAAAGTGTGACGACCGCGATTGAATTTTGATGTGTGACCACGAAGGGTTAAAACCGATTGAGCATTTGTGGCAAGACCTAAAAGGTCGTGTTGGAACGAAAAATCACTCTAACAAGATGGAATTGTGAAATCATTTGCGACAGAAGTGGGAAAACTTGCCACAAGAACGGATCTCACAATTAAAATAGCGTCCATGTCTCGTCGATGTGCCGCAGTTATCGCTGCTAAGGGCATGGAAACAGAGTTATGATTGTGAGTCAAGTGAAGAAGGTCGAATCTCGTGTTATTTTCAAATAATTTTGTTATGTTTTTCACACGCAATAGTATGTGGCCCAATACTCTTGCACAGTCGTTAAATGAAAAGTAATAGACAAGCAAATATTTAATAATAATATCAATGTAAATAATTAATAGTTTTCAAATATAAGTAAACACATGTCGTCATAACTCGTTACTTTTTTCCTCATCGTCGTATTTCAATGCAATGTTGCCTGAAAAATACGATGCCCGAAAACTTTTGCACGCAACTGTACCTTCGCCATTTCTTAATTTTTTAATTCGTTTTTTTTTAAATTTCTTCACAAACCTACAATGTATTTGTGAAAAATAACAATTATTATATATATTTAATAATAATAGTCGCGGAAATTCTTTGTTTAATCTTTATACCTATTTTTCCGAGCGCCACGGTTGAGCCCTTAAGTTCTTTTAGCTCGTTTTACATTTTGGAACTGTGCAATAATTGTGAGAAGGTGTGCACCTCTTGGCATCGTTTTTCCGCGTGCTAGCTTTGATTTCGAAGGTCATGTTGCTAATTGCAAGCACAATTCACATTTCACAGTGAGATTTAGCGGAGTTTTCGTGAAAGAAAATAAAGTTATTCATAACACAACCCACCGCCAAAACCCGAGTTTCCAGATCGGTATTTCAGTTCGTGGCTTCGATCAACTCGAACGGAATGAAAATGGCAGCGACAAAATACAAACATGCAGCAGGAGAATCGCGAACGAGGATTCGTTCAAGGTCATCTTGTTCTTCTGCATCGTCGAAACTCTGGTCTCGATTCTTGGTACGCTGCCTTCCCCTCCCTGCCTCTACCACTTTTCCCTTCGGCATTTCTGCGCACATATCCATGCGCACAACACTACCACTGTAGCGTGTACATTTGTGCTTTCTAGGCTATAAGTTTTTTTCAGAGTACCGTGAACGTGACCTTGATAAAAATACGCATGGCTGACAAAAGGTGTTCTCATCCCCTCGTACGCTGAGATGCATCATCCTAGCAAGTTTGCATTGCTGGCGATAATAATCAAGAAGAACAACGCTATTGAAGTAACAAAATGAATATTTGATTGTGTATTCTGGTAATTGCGAATAAATGGTTACGTGACGGTTATGACCTCTCGTAACCTCTAAGTATGTAATTTTTCATTTCGAGATGATAAAAATATTGCGCGGTAGGTTAGCTATATATAGCGTTAGATAATGGCGAAAACTTTTCAAGGTCGGGGGATAGTACGATATCCGAGGCGCCAAGCTTTGACCGTTGATTCTTGATATTTGAACCAAAATAATGAGAATTTCAAGAATAATAAATTTGCCGTTTCGGCTTCCTTAAGGAGGGTGCTCAGGATCTTTGCGGGGCAGGCGGCAAGAGGGGAACGCCTATGCTTAAACACGGGTACCTGTAACGGCTGCCAACCCCGAATGATCAAATTTTCGATTACGTAAAATAAACAAATTTCAGCTAATAAATATGTGGAATGCATATAATTGACTGTTTAGAAATGTTATTAATCGTTTTTTGTTTGTTGACATCGCGAATACGTTATTAACCACGTTGAAATGTGGCAAACGCGTAATTTAGTTGTCAGTAACTGGTAACACTGAGCTCAGATACGAACGCCACATAGTGAGCGCTCATCTGTCAAAGTTCCGTCGCGAATGTAGCTTTTGTGTTCGACGAAAATGAATAGATAGAAAGGAAAAATCCGAAGCGAAAAAGCAGTATAATCTACGCTTGAAGCAACTACTGATTGGCTTACCAGAGCGTGCTTCATCTTCGACGTCCATATTACCAGAACGGAATCGTTGGAACCACCGCTTTGCTGTTGCATTCGATACTGTATTGGGTCCACAAACAGTACAAATTTTTTTGCCCGCTTGCTCCGCCTTTTCATCTTGGTCCTAGTGGTACTGAAGAATGTATCGAATTTTCTCTATTTTTACCTCCATTTTGAAACGCTGTAACACACAACTGGCTTCACCAAACACAAAACTGTCAAAGAACTTATTTTGAAGCGTAATGTCACCTTTAAATCGCCGTATATGTCCCGATGCGATGCATACATCGTGAGATATGGCCCACTAAAGACATCTAGCAGAAAACGCTCAGAACTTTTTACTTCGCCCAATATAAAGACTTCCCCTAAAAGGATTTTTGGCGCATTCAAATAGTTTGCGAAAAATCGAATTTTAAAGTTATTTTTTTTAGCCCGTGCGAGTATATATATATCTCTCGCCACGTTCGATCGATATCCCCTCTCCTCCGACTTCACTGGTTGCTGGCTTTTTAGATCACGCGCCAAGGTGCATTTGCGTACACGTTCGGAGATTACTTTTTATTTGTCCATCATGAAAACTGCTTGGCAAAAATTGGCAGCAGTACGCATTTGATGGTTAAATCTGTGGAAAATACAGTTCGTTTTTTTTTCTATTTAAGATAGAATATAGTAATCAAATAATGATTGTTTCTTGATAATAAAAATTCTGGCCACCACATTGTTTTTCTTTTTATTCGTTCCCGTATTTATAAGCTCTAGTACGGTGTGTGTATATGTACGTGATTAATATTAGACCGTTCGAGTATATTTTTGTCCATACGTGGCAAAATAGGTCGAGTGTTACGAGTTATATTAAATATAGTGCAAAAGGTTGAAACGTATCGGTTCTGATATGTCTGTATGTCGGTTCTCCAGCGACTCTCTTGAAATGTAAAAATAGAGTTTAAGATAATGAGAAAAAATAAAATAACGACAAAGAAGGGCGAAAAATTGGCAACGGTATAGTGAAGTTTAACAAACAGTATAAATTCGAGAGAAAAAACAGTCAACGTGTTAGATCAAACGGCATAAGCATTTTTTGTTATAATCATATTCATTACAGTAGAACCTCGATTATGCGAACCTCGATTATCCGAATTTTCAGTTATCCGAACGCTTCGGCGCCTTATCCGAACTCAATGATGGTCTTTTTTGTTGTTGTCAGTTAAGATATCGCTATAAGGTATCCCCATTTTTTCTCTAATAAAGCTGTTTCCTAAAGCTTCGAGATGTTCTGAAAATACATTATTGTCCACATGTAACTTCATACATCAGATCGTATATACAATGTATGTATATACGAGAAACATCGGATGTACGAGCGTATTCCAGCAGTTTGATCATGGCTTTTAAATTTTGGATGACCATGAGATTATATCTTTAGTGCAAAGGGGTTCAAGAGGATGACAATAACTATAACGATGATGATGACGATTTATCTGACTTGGAAGCGCATAATAAACCGACTCACAGCGAAGCATTCGGCGTTTTGGAAACCGCCTTGGAATGGTTTGAAACCCAACCAGAAAATAGTCTCATACAACTGCTGTTCTTGAAACAAATTCGAGACTTCGCGGCCAGAAACGCGCAACTACTATGAGATAGCCAAAAATTGATCATTATTTTAACCCACAATTGTGATCTAACTGCATTAGTAATGGTGGTATAAAAATTGAAAGTTTATTCATTGTTAATTGATATCAAATAAAGAATTTAGGGTCGTTGCACTGTTAAAGAGAATTTTCAATACTATTTATATTATATGAGTTGATTTTCCCGGAAATCTGAGATTTATTTTCGATTATCGGAAGTTTTGATTATCCGAACAATGTCCGGTCCCAATTAGTTCGGACAATCGAGGTTCTACTGTATTTGTATTCCATAACGTATTGTCCTGAATTTTAGGTTTTGACGAATAACCTTGTATGTTCGATAAAAAAAAGCGCTGCTCTCCTACCCTATTCCAGTATTGGCTCAACCTTTTAGCTACTTGAACAGTAACCAGTTTCTCCAATATGCCTATAATGAGTTACCGTTCCCATATTTCTCACGAGACAATATCCAAATAATGACTTTTTTCTCTACACAAGAGGAAAACGGTAATAAAACCCAAACGCACCGCGTAGCGATCACCATTGGCCCTGTTCCTTTATTTTCTTTGTATTTTTAAATACGCAACATTGCTTAGCAATATTTGGGAGTACACAATCGCTATTCATGAAAGAATTCGGCAATGAACAAAACACAGAAAAAAGGCGTTAGGGTTGTTCTTTTCTGTACGAAAATGAGGGGAAGAGAGAGCGAATGTTCCGGAAAAAAAGTAACGTGGCGGTCGCGTGTTGATTCTGATATTTCAGGGAGAGAGAGACAGAGAAGAGACGGAGGTATGTTCCCAGGCTTGTGACAACGTTATCGTTTGCGAGGCTCGCTGTCGTACTCGTCGTGTTCCACGACGACGGCGACGACGACAACGACGACGTCGACTCACTGCGATAAGTTTTTCGCTTCGGAGTGTATCTTTATCGCAATGTGAGTATAACTCGTCGAGGGAATGGGGATAATTTGCGAAACTCTTGCAACCCGCGTATGCAATCGCGTACAATGAAATGGCGTAGAGTGCAGAAAAAAAAAGCGAGAGCCCATTGCGAACGTTACGTGGATGGCGACCGTTACATACGATACGTTTCTAATTATTAATGCATGATACAAGTATATCTGCGATAAAGAGGAAGTGCGAAGAGGGCTGTTGAGAGAGAGAGAGAGAGAGAGAGAGAGAGAGAGAGAGAGAGAGAGAGAGAGAGAGAGAGAGAGAGAGAGAGAGAGAGAGAGAGAGAGA
The DNA here is from genome assembly GCA_963932345.1 of Ophion ventricosus. Taxonomy (NCBI): domain Eukaryota; kingdom Metazoa; phylum Arthropoda; class Insecta; order Hymenoptera; family Ichneumonidae; genus Ophion; species Ophion ventricosus. The sequence goes on from OZ010714.1 coordinate 18,760,664, forward strand.
GAGAGAGAGAGAGAGAGAGAGAGAGAGAGAGAGAGAGAGAGAGAGAGAGAGAGAGAGAGAGAGAGAGAGAGAGAGAGAGAGAGAGAGAGAGAGAGAGAGAGAGAGAGAGATTTATCGCGAATAACACGACGATGACGTTATCGACGAAGGTATCACGAGTGCGGTGAAAAAAAAGCTAGATAACAGCTTTTTATTACTGTCAACTTTCATGATGAATAGCTTCGCTATTATCTCTTCAGTTCTATGTATAGACAATCATTATTATCGAGCCACTCTTTATCGCGCATAATTATCGTAATAAACACCCAGTGAATAAGAATCTATACATCCGTTATAATGGAATGTAATGAAAGCGGCGAAAGAGCGAAATGATTTACTTTTATTTTGATGCATCGCTCGTATATCGATAAAGTATAACTGACGATAGTGCTTTGTTCAAACTATTGGGTCTAGGCATAATTCCGTCGCGCAAGTCGAGTTAAGGTCTTAGGCCACTCTAGAAGTAAAAAAAAAGGGCATATTTTGTGATTTTTTTTCAGCGAAACCAGAAAATAAATCGGAATTACAAAATAGGGGTTTTATTTTACACGTAATTGACTATAGAAAATTATTTTTTCACAGCGATACATGTCAAAATGGCGACTGTGCTGCATTTTTCCGATGACGCCTTTATTTCTGGAAGGTCAACGGCCGGACCAACAGCTCCGATGATTTTTGAGTTATGATGAGACACTAAAATTTTTTCGATTATATATACGAATACCTATAGAAGTACGTAGGATTTTTTTGATATATTGTTTTTTGTCAAAATGGCGCATTTCTGAAACAAAAAGTATAAAATGCCATGAGAAAATCATCAGAAAATTGTTTATAAAAAAGGAACTATGCAATATAATATAAAAAAATCCTACGTAGTGTCTCAGGAAATGTAATTCTAAATATACAGTTAAATTTTCAAGTGAATCGGTTTAAATTTGTTTGAGTTATGCGTCCGGCCGATTTGAAAAATGTAGTTTTGAGATAAACGAGTTTAAAGTTAGTAGAAGGTCACGACATGAATCAAGAGGGGTTGCGCTAGAATTCGAAAATCGAGTACTTAAAGATTTTTCACACCCATAATCTTTTAGAATATAATTTTACAGGTACCAAGGTACATTTTTAACAAAAAAAGAATTGATTTTTGGAAAATCCTAGAGTGGTCCAAGGCCTTAAATTCAAACGTAAAATATTTATCAAAGAAAACGATGCTAATCAACTAAATATGCTCCATTCTGTTTAATGACTTTCCGCCATCACACTTCGAGCTTCATTATCTCTCTTTAATAAAAGTCCTGAGATCTTTGGGCAAAGAAGTCATCCAAGTGGTTTTCGAGGACGTCAAAGGAACTGAAGGTTTTATTATTCAAACTGTTCTATAGCGCCCGGAACGAAATGATAGTCTGAAGGTGCAAGGTCCGGACTATGCAGTGGGTGCACAAAAATACTGATGGAATACTACGGCTTTTTTGTTCGCCAATTCGGGCAGCATCTGATCGATCGCACGCTTTAATTTAGTTAGTTGTGAGTAGTACTTAGTGCAATCAATCGTTTTGTTGGGTGGTAGGAGCTCGTAATAGATGATTCCTTTCCAATTCCACCCGATACAGAGCATGACCTTCTTCGGGTGTAATCCATCCTTTGCGACCGTCTGAGCAGCCTCTCCGAGCTCCGACCATGATCCTTTTCGACTGACATTGTTGTAGACGATCCACTTTTGATCGCCAGTAATCATTCGCTTTAAAAATGGTTCGTTTTGATGGCGTTTGAGCAGCAAATCGCAAGCTGCAATTCGATCCATTAAATTCTTTTCGATCAATTCGTGTGAAACCCAAACATTAAGCTTGTTTACCGTCCCAGACTTTCGTAAAAGTCTCGAAATAGTTGATTAGTCAATGTTGATGTTATGACCGATCTCTGTACTCGTCAAATCCCGGCCGGAATCGATTAAAGCCTTGATTTTATCGACATCAGTAGTGACTGGTTGACCAAAAGGGAGAGCATCTTGGCGATCAAAATCACCAGAACGAAATTTCGCAAACCACTTCCGACACATACCAGGTGTATAAGTATGAAAAGCGGATTTTTTTTCTAAAAAAAAAAACACGTTAAATTCGGAAGAATGATAAAAAGTGCTTTATTCAAAGTATGTTCCGTCGCTTGTTATACATTTTTCTCATCTTTCGGGCAATTTGTGAATACCACGCCAGTAAAAATCTTCTCCTTTTGCTGCGAACCATTCATCGAGCCATTTTTTCACATCTTCGTACGAACCAAAGCGCTGCTCAGCAAGTGCGTGACCCATCGATGCTAACAAGTGGTAATCGGAAGGAGCCAAGTCTGGTGAGTAAGCCGCATGGGGTAGAACTTCCCAGCTGAGTGCTTCCAACGTGTCGCGAACCGGTTTTGCCGTATGTGATGGAGCATTGTTATGAAGAAAAATGACTTTGTGTTGCCTCTTTCGGTATTCTGGCCTTTTTTCAAGCAGCGAACGGTTCAAATCGGTCAATTGTTGTTCGTAACGTTTAGTATTAACCGTTTCCCCAGGTTTTAACAGCTCATAATAGACCATGTCCCTGTGGTCCCACCAAACACAGAGCATCGTCTTTCTGCCAAAGCGATTCGGTCTTGCGGTCGATGTGGATGGTGCGCCTGGGTCTACCCATGATTTTTTGCGCTTGGGATTCTCAAAATAAATCCACTTTTCATCCCCTGTAACTATACGATGGAAAAACGACTTCCTTTTGTACCCAGCGAGCAAAATGTCACATGTGTTTTTGCGCTTTTCCATTTGCCTGTCGTTCAACTCATGTCGTACCCATCTACCGGTCTTCTGAATCTTTCCCATCTCCCGTAGCCGATTGGAAACAGCTTGTTGATTAACGCCCAATTGCTCGGCGAGTTGTTTTTGTGTTTGCGAATGATCTTCGTCCAACAATGCTTGCAATTCCACATCTTCGTATTTTTTTGACGGTTTTCCATGTTCCTTGTCTGCAACATCGAAGTCACCACTTTTGACACGACAAAACCATCGTTCACACGTATCTTGCGATGGAGCATGTTCACCATAAGCTTCTCGAAGTAATCGGTATGATTCAGCAGCAGTTTTCTTCAAATAAAAAATAAAAATTAATGCTGTCCGCGAATGCTCTTTGTTCGGTATAAATTTCGACATATTGAACACAACAACACAACACTATGCACACACTTTTCCAATTTATCACTCGTGCGCGTCTGACACTTGTTGATGACACAACAAAATAGCGCAGTGTCAAATCTTTATAGCACAAACTGCATTGGTGCACCATCTGTTGTCTGAAATCCGCATTTCATACTTGTACACCTGGTATTTTCGCTTACGGCATTCTCTCCGTACACTGCGCATATCTTTTTGGGAATTTGCGACGCGTTTTTGCCATTCCGGAAATAAAAAAAAGCGAAATGCAAAAAAAAGACACGTTTTTTCCTTCCATATTCAAAATATAATTAAAATTCCTATACGTCAGGTATAGCGATGGATACTTTTTTTAAATGTCGCCACAAGTTTCAGCTTATATCACGAGACTAGCCTGATTATCTGTCACTTTATGAAATCAACCACGAAATCGTGCTTGCGAGACATCTCGGTCGATTGCAACTGACCCGAAAAAAAACTTTTGTTTGACTCGATGAATTTTTTGTCTAATTCTATTTCATCTACTACAATGCATTTATATATAACCTTCCGTAACAAAAGTTATATTTTGGTGTAAGTAAAAAACTATAAATATTTCGACGGAGATAAATACAAGTGTAGTTGATACAAACAAATGATTCTTATTAGTGGATTTTTTTTCATTAAATATTGACTTGCTGATTTTGTGGACTCGAACAAATTTGTGTCGTATCTGGCGCAGCGAGGAACACCCTCCGAATATTTTACCATATGTAATCATTTATTACGTACACTCAACATTGAGACAAACTAATTAACATCAAAATATTGTTTAGATCAAGGGGTCTGCATAAACTTGAAATTCGAACAATACGGTTGAATTTTTTAAAATTAGTTTTAACTTTAATTTGTTAAAAATATTTCGTAACGACTCAAAAAAATTGGCGGTATTATGACGATTTTTGTGAAGGGTCAGATTGCCCACTACGCTACGGCGAAAAACCCCGCCGCGATTTATCCTTTGTCATTTTGCGTTTTTTCTCAAAACTATTGGGACGTTGAATAAGTTATCGCAACAGATGGCGTTACCAGAACTGCGTGTATGAAGGAGGGAGTTACAGGGTAAATCAAGTAACGACACTCCACCAATTATATGAACAATAATAAAACTCTTTAAAAATTTTATTTGCACTTCAATAACTAGGTTAACAAGTAGCGCGTTTGTTTGGGTTAAGTAGCGCGTTAATTACGTTAACAAGAGCGCGTTTGTTGTCGATACTGACCTTGAATGACCTTGAATAACTTTGACCCCCGAATGTTTTTTATGCGGCTTGAGGTGCTCCACAAGATGGTTGGAAAAAAAATGTACCATTCTATTAAAAAAAGTGGAGGTGACCTTCACTGTGCGTCAGCGCCTCCACCGAAATAAAAAAAATGGTCGCATTTGATGGCCCCCTTCACACCGTACAACTTTTGTCTGGAACATTTTTTTGTGACGGCAAAAATCATAACTCAAAAATTATAGGAGCTGTTGGTCCAGCCGTTGACCTTCCAGAAATGAAGGCGTTATCGGAAAAATGCTGCGCAATCGCCATTTTGACATGTATCGCTGTGAAAAAATAATTGTTTATAGTCAATTACGTGTATAAAAATAATAAAACCCCTATTTTCTAATTCCGATTTATTTTAATTCTAGACGAAAATTAGTTATTGTTAAATATTCGGGTTCGTGAAAGGAAGACCTTAAATTGTCAATTCCTTTTCGCTCGTGTTGAGAAAGAGCAATAAGGCCAATAAGGTTCGGCCTAATTAAGAATTTCGAAAATAAAAACGCAAAATTGACAAGAAGTCGGTACAAATTTCTACTCGCGTCTTCCAGGCAGCGCGGAAAGTGGAAGTTTTGGGGAGGTTGAAGATAGAGCAAAAAGGAATAATGCTCGTCACGTATTCTCGTAGTTCCGAGGGTGCTCGGAGTGCTCGTGGCGAATTCCCTCTGCCTGCCGCGCCGTTCGTTCTTCTTGCCCTATCGCCTCCTTCCTCTTTTCATCCCAATGGACCTCATCGCGCGCGATCGCCGACGCGAATGCTCGTATCCCGCACGGAATACCAGAGTCTTCGGGTGCCCTCCTCCCCGTTGTCCCTGCCTGCCACTATGTGTGTGTATGTGTGTGCGTGTGTGTGTGGTGGTGGTGTGCGCGCGCGAGAATGTGCGATGAATACGGTAAACCCGGTACTTTATTCCATACGAGCGGGAATTCATGCCGAACACGAACACAAGGAGAAGCGTGTTTCTTTCTCTCGGAGTACTCTCACGTCAGAGACGCCCTCTCGCGATGTATGCTCGTCACGTGACCCGAGCGCCACCGTAGCTCGTTACTTATATTCGCGGTCTCTCCGCGAACTCTTTTTCTACGCCGGAAAAAAAAGTGGATAAAAGAGATGGAGACACTCGACATTTTTCGACTTTGCGTCGTCGTCTTTTTAATAAGGGCCAAACCTTTCGATGTTGACAGTTGAAGGATACTGATTTTTTTTTCTTCGCTTCCGAATATGTTCAATGAAAGTTCGACTTCGATTTAGACTGGTTCCACTACATCGTTGTTTGAAGAAAAATGAAACACAGGAGAACTTTAACGTTGAAGTATAATTGGACGCGTGTGCTGAAAAAAATACCTTGAGGGATCAGTATCAGTCTATTTTCGGAAATTTTTGGGTCTCTAGAAACATCAGTTTTGTAGTGGCCGATAAGGAGCTAAAAAGGAATTATACAATAGAAGCGTCTCTGCGCGCTCAGCACGCAACCGCTGTGTCGAGGGTCCGAAGCTCGCAGAACAGAGATCCGAAACTAAAAATCCCAAGAAAATGAAGCTTTTGAAGAAGCTGAAGGAATAATGTATGGACCAGGCATCGCTGATTGAGAGTAAGAGGCTTTTTTAAAGTTTTATGTACATTTTTACAAGAGAAACTTTAAACGCATTTTTCTCAAAACAACGTTTTCCGACCTTGTCGACATGATTTTGGAAAAGCTATTGCACCGATTAGTCTCAAATTTACAGGGATTATTCTATACATGTATCTCTTAGACCCGTACTAACGATATAAATATTCATCAATATTTAATCCTATTTTTAAACAATTTGAGTTGTAAAAAACAGTCAAAAAATTCAAAAGTGTCCCCATTTGTTTTCCTTTTATCGGGGGTGAAAGTTTTTAGTAGGGGTCATAACTATAATGCTACTTTATAATGAAATACTCGACTTTTTGTTTTCAGATGCTCCAAAGTTAAAGATTCCGTGTCGACAAGGTGAAACCAGGGGGTAACTTCAGGCAGCTAGATAGCCGAGATAAATTTGAAAAAAAAAATTTTTAATTCTTTCTTGTACTTAGAAAATTTAATTTTTATGCATACAAAGATTAAAATATGGAAATCAATTTTATTATGAAAAAAAATCTTGAAAATATGTGCAATAGATGGAGACTGATGTCTTAAGTGTGCTGACTAAAGTGGATGTCAATGAGTTATTTATTGAAAAAATGGAATGCGAAGTTATTTTGAGAACTAACGGATATACCATCGAACTAACGGATACTCGGAATAATTAAATATTTTAGTGCCTCATTATTATTAATATTATTTAATAATTCAATATTAATGTATTAATATTTGTTAATAGTTCAATATTAATGTATTAATATTAGTTAATAATTCAATATCAATGTATTAATATTAGTTAATAATTCAATATTAATGTATTATCAATCAATCAATCAAATCGAGTTTTATTTGCATAACTTGCTTTACAAGTTTTTTTTTACAAATTTTTCTTACAACTACCTTAAATCTATATTCTACCCCGCATACTCTTTTCCTTCACACTATCACACCCTTTCTCTCTTTTTCTTATTTT